>CM039730.1:51052792-52252792 GCA_022539455.1 Dendrobium nobile
CCCTGCCACATGCATCCTACACATAAGATGCACTTTGCGTGCACCCAACACCTTGTCAATGCTCCCCCCCCACAACTTCTACTTGCACGTGAGTTGCTTTGCTCGTCTACTCCCGCAACCTGCTTATTCAACGTGCTATCAACTTGCTTGCTCCTTGCTGGTGCTTCTTGCAACCTAGCCTCCAATTCCAAAATAATGTGTTGGTCCACATGTTATGCTGGTTGCTCACTCTCGTGCTTGTTATGATTTGTGCACCACTACCTGTGGTATATAAGCTTAAGCTCTTTGGGCTTAGTAGTCTCATGATTTGCTCAATCTTCTGCTCTATGTTTCCCCTTAGATTATTAGAAAGAGTCATGGTTTTTCCATCTGATCTCAAAGAATCAAAGCCTCCTTCACATTCTACACCAGCATCGTATCTAGTTGCACCGATTTGCTCCTATGGTTAGGGGTCGTCCACTACTTGGTCAATTCACATGACATGCTCCATCATCTTGATGTCTTTCCTTCTGATAATTTACACTGTCAAGTTCTCAAATGACAGTTTTTGACTATGCTGTTCCTACATTATTGCTCAATAGACTTTCCATGGCCACAACAATCATGTTCAGAACTCTATGTGGGATTTTTTGTTTCACGTACTTTTAGGAAGATAGAAAGTACGCCTCAAACTTAAAGGAAAATTCTATAAGATGGTGATGAGACATGCAATGCTTTGTGGTACATATGTTGACCATTAAAAGAGAAGCATAAAGTTAAGTGTTACAGAGATGAGAATGCTCAGGTGGATTGACTTCACTCTTAGAGATAGAATGTGAAACGAGTATGTACATGAAATTGTTGGAGTAGCTTCAATAGCAAATAAGACTAGAGAGGTGGTTTGGACACATAAAATGCCAGCTTTTCGATAAACTAGTTAGGAGAGTAGATGTATTGAATTTGACCTATGTTAAGAAAGGTAGAGGTAGACCTAAAAAGACTTCGCTAGAAAATATTAGAAATGATATTTATTTATTAAATATAAATGAGAATTGACTCTTAACATGACAACAACAACATCAAGCCTTTGTCCCACTTCGTGGGCTTGGCTACATGAATCCTTTTTCTCCATTGTGTCATGTTAAAAGTCAAATACTCGTTTAAATCTAATAAAGAAATATCATTTCTAATATTTTTTAACCAATCTTTTTAGGTCTACATCTAACTTTCTTAATATAAGTCAAATCTAATACCTCTACTTTCCTAATCGGGTCATCGAAAGGCTGTTATTTTATATGTCCAAACCATCTAAACGGCTCTCTCTAATCTTATCTTCCACTGGAGCTACTCCAACCTTTTCACATATATGCTCATTTCATTTCTATCTCTAAGGGTAAAGCCACTCATCTACCTGAGCATCCTCATCTTTGCAACACTTAACTTCATATTATGCTTCTCTTTAAATGGCCAACATTCGGCACCATAAAGCATTGCAGGTTTCACCACATCTTTTAGAAATTTCCCTTAAAGTTTGATGGGGACTTTTCTATCACATAACAAGCCCGATGCATTCCTCCACTTCAACCATCCAACTTGAATTCTGCTGATAATATCCCCATCTATTTCACCATTACTTTGAACAATAGATCCAAGATATCTAAATCGTGTATTCTTATTAATGACTTGATCGCCCAAAGTCATAATCCCCGAACTACGTCTATTACTACTAAAATTACACTCTATATATTCAGTTTAGATCTATTCAAGAGAAAACCTTTAGACTCTAAGGTGGACCTTCATAATTCAAGTTTACCTTCAACTCCCTCTCTAGTCTTATCAACAAGAAGAATATCATCAGCAAAAAACATACACCAAGGTACATCCTCTTGCAAATGTCTAGTAAGAACATCCATGACTAAAGCAAAAGGATATGGGCTTAAGCCTGATCTTTGATGTAATCCAACCGAAATAGAAAAATACTTGGAAAATACTCTTAACATGACACAATGAAGAAAAAAAATCATGTAATCGACCTCACATAGTGGGATAAAGGCTTGATGTTGTTGTTGTATTATACTTTCAGGAAGATAGCATCTATTATGTCTACACTCTTTATGATCAAATATTTTCACTTGCACAAAATGATATGCATATCCATAATACTTTAACAACTTTCGACAACTTACTTCAGGATTGCCCCTTTACTAATCTAACTACTTGGGAAAAGTAGAATGAAGATTTTATTAATGTCAAATTTCTCTCCGATTTACAACTTTTTTTGCATGGTATGGCTTCAATGTTCCTGATTTTATAATTGCTCCCATTCAGGTTCTTCGTGTTGCAGGTCATCATCCTCATGTCACAAATCAATATTTAGAGGCATCATGCCAAACACAAAATGCAATGCAAGTGATTGTTCATTTTTTTTCAAAGATGTTTAATGTAGTGCGGGGCTTAATATAATTATGAATGTTTTGTGTGTGAGGAAAAAATAAAAAAATAAAGGGCTTTAAACACTAGTTTAACAACAAATTTTAATGAACATAAACAAATATGTTTATCTTTATCAATAGCACTATTGTCTAGGTCATCATCCTCATTATTTTTTTGGAGTTTTATATTTGTCCCATCCTCAATTCCAAAATTTGAGTATGTCACATGTGAGATTAACAAACGTCATCATGTACCTTTTCCCATACCTTCTCATGGTAGACCCCTTTTGACCCAGCTCACTCTAACATATTGACACCAAGTCATGTTATGACCCATTATGGTTTTTGTTATTTTGTTTTCTTCATTGATGATCATAATAGGGCCGGTTAGGCTTATTTGTTGAAATGTCTGTTTGATGTCTTATTTGTATTCAAACTTTTCCACATAGAAGAGAAGTGCATTTATGTGTTCAAATTAAAACCTTATTTCTATACCAAGAATGATATTATACTTCTATCTTTATGTTCTTATACATTTCAATAGATGAGCACAAACATCACTATCTTCTAGACATTGCTTACATCTTGGTGTTTTTTACATGCATTTTCCTTGCTAATTTGTGCAATGCTATTCTTACTACATGCCATTTAATCAATCACATGCTATTTATTATTCTGAACAATGTTACTACATTCTCTATTCAAACCCTATAAATCTTATCCTTGCATCTTCAGCTACATGTGTTTCACCCATGACCTTTGCTTGAGTCATGGAAAACTATCCCCTTATACTATTTAATCTTTTACAGTGTATTCTCATACTAAAAAAATATTATTAGTATTACAATATTTCTATTGGAAAATTATCTCCATCGATGCTACTTTTTATGAGATCTCTTACTTTGCACCCACTTCATCTCTTACAAATCCACCATTATTTGTACCTCTACACCTTCAGCCTCAATTAGAGTTTAATAAAGTCAAGTTGACTCGTGGGCCGAGTTGAGTTTGACTTGATAAATGACATGTAAGCTAAACTCAATGAGCCATTGGGGTGGCGGCTCGCGCGCGAGAGGAATAGAATTGGGGAGAGGAAGATCTCAAAGCTTGTGGAGGAGAGGGTTCAGGATCTTTGGCTTGTGAGTGGCTATGGTGGAGAGAGAGACGGTAGGTAGTTGTTTGGGTCTTTTGTGCCTGAGAAAATCAAGAGGTGTGAGTGTAGGCGTGAGAGAGAGAGAGAGTAGGGACTAAAAAAAATGAAATGTGTAGAGAGATGTCAGGGGAAGTTCAAAATTTGTCTTTTTCTCCTTTTGTTCTATGCAAATAAGAGGGAGTGGTTGGTGAGAGCATGTCCTTCTTTATTTTAGAGAGAGGAGAGAGAGTGGGTGTGAGTGTGAATGAAGCTCAAACTTTTTGACTCTTTCTCTTCTATCTTATGTGAGTGGGATAAGAGAAAAAAATATTATAAAATATAACATAATGTAATTATTTTAATAACTATGTAAATTAATGACATACATATATGTATTTAAATTAATTTATATGATTAATAAATAAATATTTATATAATATTTTAACATAATCTACTTAAGCTCTCGACGCATGTCAAACGAAGCCCAATTTGAGCGCGGGTGGGCTCGTATGAAAGGTCTCAATGATCCGGACACGCTCGCGCAGTCCATTTTACCAAACGAGATATCGAGAAAAAAATTTAACGTAGGAGAAATTTCATGTAAAAGCGATTATTTTTTACATAAAACTATGTGAAAACTTAGATAATTCACCGTCACACTTGTCACATGCCTCCTCTAACATGGTGATGAACGCAATGCAACTTACGGAATACAATTCTGAGCATGACGACGAATCGAGGTGGCCAGGGGTGATTTAAGCTATCGTCGCACATAGTCACACAAAAAACTCGAGAATTGGACTCGATCAATAGCTCCTAAGGCTAACGATGATCATGATTGGTGAAGGAATACCCCACTAGATGTGAAGGTAGGCTCCAAAGGATGTGCACTAAAAACAAGGTCAATAAATGGACCCCCAACAATTGTCATTATTCAAAGAGGACCTATAATACAAATGAATGTCAACAGTGCTTTTTTCTTTGAAGATCTTATTGAACCAGTTAATATAAAGCTACCTCCTAGGCATATTGCTTGTGAGGAGAACAAAAAATGTAAGCTTCAAAAAGTTATATATGAATTATAGTAAAGTTCTTACCCCTAATTGACAAACTTTGTAAGGTTGTAATTGACATTGGATTGTGAAGTATGGCTGATTGCTCTATCTTTATTCTACACTCTTTTTGTGACACATTGATGATTTTTATATATGTTGATAATATACTTCTCATTGGAAGTGATACATTAAGTTTCACTAAACTATGACATTATGAAGAAGATATTTGTTATTAAAGATTTGTGATAGCCAATTTAGTTTTTGGCATTTACTTCGCATATATAAGGAAGGAATTTCTCTCTGTCAAAGGAAAGATGCTACATGCCTTCTTTGGGTGTAAGCTTGGTGACTTTTCAACGGAAACTCTATAATCATTTGAGAGTGGTGAAAGTTATGAAGATCCTTTTCGTTAGCAATGTCTTGTTTTCAAACTTATCTATCTCTTGACCTGACATTTTTTTGCTATTGGTGTGGTCGCTCATCACATGCGAAACCTAAGAACATACATTGTCAGGCTGTCCTAACAAAATCAAGTTATATCAAGAAATTTTAGTGAAAATGTCCAGTTTGTTAGAAACATAGGTTTGAAGTCTTTTTTGATTTAAGTGTACATGATTTATTTTGGATAAAAAATCTACACCTCGATACTGTCTTTGTGGGCAGAAATTTTGTATCTCGAAAAAATAAGAATTATATGGTTGTAGCTAGTTCAAGTGCCAGTTGAATATATACCGATTTCATATTTTACTTTTGAAATGATGTATGTGGATTATAATTTTTGTAAAAGATGTTAATTTTCTTATCGCACAACCCATGATCTTTAACTTTGAGTTTGTGATAATAAAATAATTATCATATTGCAAACAATCATATTTTTCATAAAAGAATCAATCACATTGAAGTAGTCTACCAGTTCATCAAAGATGTAACATTGTCAATGAAGTCTTCACATCTTTAGTTAAGAACAATCGAAAATCTTTTCTAAAGATCTTTGGCCTTGATTTATTTTAACAAGTTGGAACTTATTGATATATACGCTTCATCTTGAGGGAGAGTTCTATTGCAGGAATATCATTATATTAAAAATGCTATCTATGGAAAGGACATTTTTATATCATTTTAATTGACCTATTTATTCTCCTCTTTATTCCTTCTTTTTTTTTTTTTTTCGCCTTATATGCCTATTTATAGGCACTGGTATTCAATAAAAATATGAATTCTCTTCCAACACCTAGTACTGCTTAAAGAAGACAAGGATAGTGAAAATGATCCTCAAACTCTCCATTTTAGTGTGCATTGCCTACATTGTGTTAAACCATAACGAGTCTTCCTGTAGTCCTTGATGTGTTTTGTTTCATGTGATTAAATTGCGTATGAGACTAATATTTTTATCCAGAAGGAGCATGAGCTTGTTGTTGCGGTTCAATTCATTCTATCCTTTTTTTTATGGAAGAGTTGATAATTTCTTTTAAGTGTCATTATTCGCAACTCAATAAAATGGCTTACATGTTCATATTCTAGTTGTAGATGCTAAGGTCTTCTTTTTCGTCAAGTACTTTTGATGCCATTATATGTTCATATTCAGTTTTGGATGCTACTTATGAGCCGTTATCATATAATGTAATTTCAAAGATTCAAACGATTCAAGATTGTTTCCCCCAAATTTATAGTTTTGGGATACGCTACAGATGCAATGTGAATTATGCTTACGCTAATATAACAAAATCAGCCTATATTTGGTACTTTGAGCGGTCCACCCTCAGTGTTCCACTATTTTTTTGCTATTTTCCTTACTCTATTCGAGTTCTGTTTTTAATTGCTTTTTCTACTCACTGCAAAAAACAGTTCTCAGCTCTCTTCAGCTGAATTTAGACATTCTTCTTGACAGACGGTAAAGTTGGTGATTTGTAGCTCTGTAAATTGTGTGATGAATAACGTCTCTGATGGTTCTTCTACTCATTGTTCTATAACCATGGAGCCTTCCACTGATGCAAGAAAGAATAGGCCAACAAATGTATATATATGGGACATGGATGAGACATTAATACTGCTGAAGTCATTACTAAATGGTGCATATATGCAGGCCTTTGGTGGTTCAAAAGACTCCAGTAAAGGATTAGAAATTGGGAAACGTTGGGAAAAGCAAATTCTTCAAGTCTGTGATGACCATTTCTTCTATGAACAGGTACATAGTTTAGACCCATTTTCTTCTCCCCTTTTCTTCTTACTCGCTTCATTTCATAGATGATGGCTTCCGTGTAATATTTCTTGGACATTCATTGGTGCTGCAATACTCTGGGGATTCATTCTTGTCCCTCGATTGTTCAATACATAATGTCTGATTTCAACGAACACGATACCCTTTAATTTTGGAGATTAATTGCTTTGCTAATGGTTATGTGATAGGAAATACCTGATTTCAAGTATTTCCTATTCGCTTCTACAGCAAAACTCAATGCAAAACTGCTGTTCGCAGCAGGAAAAAACAGCAAAAACAGTAGAAAACAGGAAAATCTGAGAGAAAAATGGAGAAACAACTTGTATTTTACTAGTAGATGCAAGGAAAATAGCAAAGATACAAGGATCCTCTATTCGAGAGGAGGATCGCACTCTCCCAATCTCTAGAATTCGTTCTAGAGCCCAAACCTCCAAGAAAACCCTAATTGCAATCAATCAAAACATAAAAATCCCTAATCTCCCTCATCCTTCTTAATACAATAAATTTCCTAATTGGTTTTCCCTCCTAAAGCCTAGTTGCCCCTTCCTCTTTGAATTTTCAAATGATGCTAGCAAGTGGGGCCCAATTGTGGGCTGGCCAATGTAGAGGAGGCGGAGTGAACCGGCTGGGCCGGTTCAGCTCTTGTCCGCATAACAATACCGCCCTCCCAAAGAATCACCTTGTCCTCAAGGTGAAAATCAGGAAATTGATGTTTCATCCTCTCATATGGCTCCCACGTGACATTCATAGTCTGGAAGGTTCTTCCACTGGATCAACACTTCCTTAGTTTCCTCTTCTTTCTGGCGAACCCCCATCAGTTCTAAGGGTTCCAAACCCACCTCTAAATCCTCCGTCAGTGTCGCCGGTAGCTCGGGGTTGGCTGTATAATCGCCAATGGCCTTTCTCAATTGTGATACATGAAAGACTGGATGGATGGTCGCCGTTGGTGGTAGCTTCAGTCGATATGCAACTGCTCCTATCTTCTCCAACACTTCATAAGGCCCAAAGTACCATGGAGCCAGCTTCTCATTCCTCCTGTTGGCGACTGTCTTCGGTCTATACGGTCGGAGCTTCAAATACACTTTCTCCCCCACTACGAACTGGATGTCCCTCCTATGTCCGTCCGCTTGCCGCTTCATAATCTGTTGAGCCCTCAGTAAATGTCTCTTCAATTCTTCCAGTACTTTATCCCTCTCCTCCAAGTACTCCTCTACTGAAGAGACGGGAGTACTACTACTCCCAAAATGCACCAAGTGAGGAGGGTCCCTTCCGTACAGCACTTTGAATGGAGTCATCTGTGCAGCCGAGTGAAAAGAGGTGTTGTACCAATACTCCGCCCATGATAGCCACTTAGCCCACAGCTTGGGCGTCTCCGACACAAAGCATCTCAAGTAGGTCTCCAAGCTCCTATTGACCACCTCCGTTTGGCCATTTGTTTGTGGGTGGTAGGCGGTGCTCTTTTTTAGAACGATTCCCTGCAACTTGAACAATTCCCTCCAGAAATGATTAAGGAACACCTTATCTCTGTCTGACACGATTGCCTCTGGTATCCCATGCAATCTGACCACCTCCCTGATGAATGCTGAAGCTACTGTCACTGCAGTGTATGGATGTCGGAGGGGAATGAAATGAGCGTACTTGCTCAATCTATCTACCACCCACCAAGATCACAGTGAAGCCTTCTGAACAGGGCAGCCCATCTATGAAGTCCATGGATATCTCCTCCCATACCTGTCCTGGTAATGCCAACGGCTGTAGTAGTCCCCTTGGCGACATTGCCAGATATTTATTCCTCTGATAGATTTCGCACCTTGCCACCATCTCCTCTGCATCTCTATGCATCCCCTTTCAGTAAAGCTCGGCCGCCAGTCTCCTGTAGGTCTTTTGCACTCCTGAATGGCCCCCAACTGCGCTCCCATGAAATTCTTGGAGTAATTTTGCGATGTGGATCGAGGATCGGGGCATCACAAATCTCCATTGATACAGCAATCTGTCTCCCTCCAGTGAGTACCCTGGGTGACTACCCTCTTTTTTTTTAGTAATTCTGACCTGATCCTTCCCAAATCTTCATCTCTAGAACTTTCTTCTTTGATGGCCTCCCAGTCAAGCATCAAAGGAACGAATAGGGCCACTGCTTGCAGCTCTCCCATACATCTGGACAGGGCATCTTCCGCCTTGTTCTCCACTCCTGGCCTATACTGGATCTCAAAATCATACCCTAACAACTTGGACAGCCACCTTTGATGCTCCTCTGTCACCATCCTCTGCTCCAACAGGTATTTCAGGCTCCGCTGATCTGTCCTGATAATGAAATGTCTCCCCAGCAGGTAGGGCCGTCACTTCTGGATGACCAACACGATGGCCATTAACTCCCTCTCATAAACTGATTTCAGCCGGGCTCTAGCAGTCAATACCTGACTGAAATAGGCAATAGGCCTCCGACTCTGCATCAGCACTGCACCAAGTCCGTACCTGGATGCATCAGTCTCCACAATGAAGGTCTGAGTGAAATCTGGCAAAGCTAAGACCGGCACCGTAGTCATCGCCTTCTTCAAGTTCTCAAATGCTGATGTGGCTTCCTCCCCCCATAGGAAACCGTCCTTCTTCAACTGCTCAGTAAGCGGCCATGCTATGGAACTGTACCCCTTTACGAACCTTCTGTAGTAACCTGTCAGTCCTAGGAATCCCCTCAGCTCCTTCAGGTTTTTAGGTACTGGCCACCTTAGCATTGCTTCAATTTTGGACTGATCTGCTGCCTCCCCTTCTTTTGAAACCACATGTCCCAAGTACTCTACACTAGTTTGTGCAAAGCAACATTTCTTTAAATTAGCCCTCAACTGGTGCTCCTGCAGTACCTCTAACACTTTTTTTAAGTGCTCCTAGTGCTCCTCCGTCCTACTGTAGATCAGAATATCATCAAAAAACACTAACACAAACCGTCTGAGATAAGGTTTGAAAACCCTATTCATCAGGGCCTGGAAAGTTGCTGGAGCGTTGGTGAGACCAAAAGGCATCACCAAGAACTCATAATGGCCGTCATGAGTTCTGAAAGCCGTCTTGGGTACATCCTCCCTCTTCATCCAGATCTGATGGTAGCCTGACTTCAAGTCTATCTTGCTAAAAATCACAGTCCCGCTCAATTCATCTAAGAGCTCGTCGATGACGGGTATAGGAAACTTGTCCGGGACAGTCTCCTTGTTGAGTGCTCTGTAGTCCACACAAAACCGCCAGCTGCCATCCTTCTTCTTTACCAACAGTACGAGACTAGAGAATGGGCTGATACTGGGTCTGATGATTTCTGCCTCTAACATTTCTCTAATCAACCGTTCAATCTCATCCTTCTGGAACTAAGGGTAGCGATACGGCCGTACGCTGATGGGTGATACCCCCTCCTTCAAAACAATGGCATGCTCCCTCTCTTGCTGCGGCGGTAACCCCTGAGGTGGCTAAAAAACCTCTTGAAACTGTTGTATCAAAGGCTGAATGGAGAGAGGGATGTCCCCTCCTCCCTCCAATCTCGCTCCCTCCAAGCTGTGCAGCTCCACCAAATACCCTCCGCCTGCTGACTGAATGTCCCTCACCATGGTTTTAAGAGAGACTAGGGATTTGGAAAGTCCCGCATCTCCTTTGATTACCACCTTTTCCCTCGACCGTCAGCTCCATCGTGAGTGCTCCCCAATTCACCTTGGTGTCCCCCAAAGTTTGCAGCCATTTCATACCCAAGATGACATCTGTACTCCCAAGCTCCAATGGAAGGAAATCTTCCCTCACTTGTATTCCTTGGATCATCAGCCGCACTCCTCTGCAAATCCCTTGACCTCTCTCCATCTTCCCTGTGCCCATCATCACTCCGTAACAGCCAGTGTCCACCAATCTCACTCCTAGTTGATCAACGATCTGTGTGGAAATGAAGTTGTGAGTCGCCCCACTATCAATCAGCACCACACCTCTCTGTCCTCTATCTCTCCCCTCACCTTCATGATGTGATTTGTAGTGAATCCCACCACTGAGTTCAGGGAAACCTCTGCCATATCCAAGTGTAGCTTCTCCTCCATCTCTAGCTCACCTCCCTCCTCCTCAGTTTTCTCGTCATCGCAGATGGTGAGAACCTGAAGAGTTCGGTCCTTGCACCGATGCCCTGGTGTGTACTTCTCATCATAGCGGAAACACAACCCCTTAGCTCTCTTCTCATGCATCTCTTTCTCTGTCAGCCGTTTGAAGTTTCCGCCACTTCCACCCCCCCTGTCTTCTCCCTGACGGCCTCTCGACTCCCTCCTATTGGAGGACCTTTTGGTTCTAGGTGAGTGGTCGTCATCCTGTAAGTCCCACCTGTGCTGCTACTCCGAGCTCCCCTCTCCAGATTCTTCTGATTCTCCACCAGCTGGGCCAACTTCATGGCCTCCCCCAAATCACGGGGCATCATAACCTTCACTGCCGCTCGAATCTCCGCCTTCAACCCCTTCATAAAATTCCCCTCCAAAACTGTGTCGGAGAGTCGCTCCACCCTGCTGGCCAGGTGCTCGAATCGTTCCCGGTAGTCTGCTACTGATCCCTCCTGTGTCAGAGCAAAGAACTACTCATAGAAATCTCCTCCCCGATCGGTTTGGAAACGTTCTATGATGCATTCCTTGAATTCTCTCCAGTTTCTGATAGGCCTTTGATCTCTCCACTGATACCACGATAGGGCCTTTCCTTCCGAGCACAAGCCTGTGCCGTCAGCTTCTCCTCTTCTGTCAGCCCATTGACAGCGAAGTATCGCTCCACCTTGTAGATCCACCCATACGCATCTTCTCCTTCGAAGATGGGCATCTTCAGCTTCCTCACCTTCTGGTCGCCTCCATTGCCCCTGTTCCTTTCGTAGTTTCCCCACTCCCAAGTGTTTGGTCCTCCCCACGTTTCTCCTTCTTCCCTTGTCCTGCCATAGCCCATACCCCTTTCGAAATCCCCCCTTCTTTCTTCAAAATCAGCCCCTCGACGCTGAAATTCCTCTCTGTTTCCGCCAAAATCAGCACCATGGCGGCCATAGTACCCCTTATTGGCGCTCCCCATAACCCCCTCCTCTCTCTTCCCTCTGGACAGGCTCCAGATGGGGTCTTCTTCCTTCACCTTCCATGATCTCAATCTCATCCTCCTCCACACAAATTTCAGAATTCGTACTTCTTCCTCCTCCCCTTTTTGCCACGGAAGCCGCCGTTTGATTTTGCATTTCTAACATTTTTTTCATCATCTCCCGGATATCGGCAACTTGCCCCTTCATGGATGAAATCCTTTCTTCCACCGTCGTTTTGATCTGATTCATCTCTCCTTCAATTCTTTCCTCCAAGGCATCCACCTTCTTTGCCGCCATTACAATCCGAACTTTGTAGAATCACAAAATCTGGAATTTCGACAACAAAAACAGCAACTTTCATCTTTTCCGGCCAAAAAAACAGCCGCTGAAATTTGCCCAAAACAGCCCACAAACGGTCCCAAGCCTTGCTCTGATATCAATTTGATAGGAAATACTTGATTTCAAGTATTTCCTATTCACTTCTACAGCAAAACTCAATGCAAAATTGCTGTTCGCAGCAGGAAAAATCAGCAAAAACAGTAGAAAACAGGAAAATCTGAGAGAAAAATGGAGAAATAACTTGTATTTTACTAGTAGATGCAAGGAAAATAGCAAAGATACAAGGATCCTCTATTCGAGAGGAGGATCACACTCTCCCAATCTCTAGTATTCGTTCTAGAGCCCAAACCTCCAAGAAAACCCTAATTGCAATCAATCAAAACATAAAAATCCCTAATCTCCCTCATCCTTCTTAATACAATAAATTTCCTAATTGATTTTCCCTCCTAAAGCCTAGCCGCCCCTTCCTCTTTGAATTTTCAAATGATGCCAGCAAGTGGGGCCCACTTGTGGGCTGGCCAATGTAGAGGAGGCGGAATACCTCCACCTCCTATAAGTTTGCTGAACCGGCTGGGCAGGTTCAGCTTTTGTCCGCATAACATTATGCACAATAATGACTTTTTGCCCAGGAAGATTAGCATCCCTTCCTATAATTTTGCTATCCATTAAGCTTATAGTATTATACATGGTTTGTATAGGGTATGCTTTTCTCTATGTCCTTAAGATAATGTATATTGAACCCAAATTCTCTTTTTTATAGGCCATTTGTTCTATTAGAAATATAATATAAGTTAAAAGCATGTTAACTAAATGTGGCTATTATGACATTAGTATTTTGACTGCATTTATTTGAGAGATAAGGAATTGAATTATGATATAAATTTGTCTTAACTCTTAACCCACAAAAAAAGTTGCCAAATACTCTACTTCACACAATTTTTACTTAATCAAGAGAATTATCTTAGGCATTTCAAGTGTGTGATGTTTGGATTACGAATATTAGAGATTACTCAACTTTATTGTCTTACGATAGTTTCATAAGAATAATGATAATATGTAATATCTATATAGATATATACAAAATAAAGTTAGTGGGAATGAATGAAAGAAGATTCATCAAGAAGGCCCCAAAGCTAGACTACTACTATTAGAAGCCCCAAAGCTACACTAAGCTACTATTAACAGCTGCTTGTGATTTCACTCGTACAAAATCCTATCCCTTGATTAAAATAAAATTCCTTACTCTTCACTCGCCATGCTATTTAAAATTATTGCAAAATTTTTATATTCTCTACATGATAACCCATCGAAAAAAATTTAGTTACATCTTATATTCTTATGTTTCTGCCTTCTATTTACTATTTCAAATTCTTTTTAAAAATTTAATTATTAAAGGTTATTGCAATCCCGCTGGAAAAATTGAACACATCTTAAATCATGGAAATTTGTTAGTGAATTTTTTCGTTGACATAAGGAAAATAAAAATCTTATCCTGTTTAAAAAAATGAGAAATTCCCTGGACTGTTGAAATGTTAATGAAGGCAAATTTCGTAAACCATAAATAATGATATGATATGATATAAATCAAATTTACTTATATCTGACTATTGGCACTTGCTAATTGAATTTCACTCAAATTCAAAAAAACAATAGCAAGTTAGCAACAAAGCTTACCATTGTTTAGTAAAGCTAACTAATGCTCAACTGTCTACTATTACCAATTTAATAAAGAAAGTTCATTAAAAAATTGCATAAAATTAATTTTTGTTATTGAATTTTAATTATTCTTTTCTTGATTTTTAAACAATAATATATTTGTAAAATGATAATTTATAAAATTTATACATATGGACGATTGGATCAAATTAAAACCACACTTTCAGGTAATCTTATTTAATTTGTGAGTTATTCTTTGTTCGGTAATTTTACCGAATACTTACTATTTTATCATTACCAATTTAATAAAACAAAAGTCATTTTAAGAATTACATTATTTTGATGATTTTTATCTTGGATATTTTTGCAATAGTATACTTATTAAAGCTACATTTTATTAAATTTAATACTTTTTTCCTACTTTGATGCCATCATATTCAATTTATGTTTGAGTTGAAATAGTAAGTTCTCAATTAGGAAGAGATAAAAAAATTAATTTACTTAGTTAACCCGTATTTTCCATTCTTTTAAAAAATATCTACTGCACTTGAGGTTTGTTTATTATAACACCTATTCCTCCTGCAAGTAATTATTGGTATAAATCAAGTTTAAGAATAACTAGCTGTAAACATTTTAAAATTTAACTTATCTCAAATTCATAGAAACAATAACAATAGAACATCATATATTTTGAAAAATTAACTAACACTTAATTAGTTGCCATTACCAATTTAATAAAATATTTAATTGAATTTTTAATTCTTCTTCTCTTGAATATTTTTTTCAATAACATATTTCTTAAATCAAGAAGTAATAGAGCTTGAATATATGTCTGATTGAACTAAATTACTCGTGTACTCTTATTTAAGCATATTCAATTTATGTTTGAGTTGAAACTGTAATATCTCATTTTAGAAGAATTATAAAAAGTAGTTTATTTAGTTATCTTGCAAATAATGAAGGGATATAAACGAAGTTTTCAAATATACAAAAATAATTTATTTAGTTATTCCTCAAAATAGTAATCATTAATTTCTTATATATTAACGTTTGTCCCATATTCTTTAAATTATAGATGTGAGCTATTTTCTATAATTAAGAAGAAAATATTAATTCATATAGATTATTAGTCACGTGTATTTTTAGCGTGAGTATTTTTGCTGTTTTTTGTGATAAGGCTATTGATGTTGATTATTATGTAACGTCTATGGGCTTATGTCAACTGACAGATTGAAGATTACAATGAACCATTTCTCTTATCTTTGAATGAATTTGATGATGGGAAAGACCTTTCTGATTATAACTTCAATGACGATGGCTTAACGTTTCCTTGTGATGACTCCAACAAAAGGAAACTTGCATACAGGCACCGTGCCATAGCAAACAAATACTCAAAGGTGCTGATAGTAGATACCTATCGCCCTGTGGGGGTTTTGGTTTTGTAAGTTAAATGCTTCTTTCTATTGTGTGTATTGATTATAATGACCTCTTGATATGCTGTTTATATTTTTTATAGTTCATGTTCAAAATTGTCTGCATCCTCAATTTTTTTCCTTGTTAAGAGTTCCCCATATGATGCATTTGTGTTTATCTTTTCTTTATAAAATATTATCAAATGTTTGGGTAGGTGGTCTACTAACAGTTATCGGTGATGAGATTACTTTCCCATCAAATTTCTTATGATTTGTTAATGGTGAGATCGCGCTACTTTTCACTTGCCTTCATCCTTTCTTCATACACACGATCTAAGCCAATCCACTTAGTTAACATATTCTTTGGTGCCTTGCTATCATGCTTAGGCGGGTAACCTGGCATGAATAATCCACCAACATATGCAATAAAATTTGAAAGCTTGCATGCCTAGTGATAGATATTTGTCTGTGTTAAACAAAGGCTTATCTTGGCTTTTGGTACCTATTTTATTTTTTGCCTTCTCGTTTTATTTTATTTTATTTTAAAGAAATTTTGTTCATTTCCTCACATCTGGCATCTTTTGACATCAACAACGAATCTATTACCCTCTGCATATCCTTTACTGACAATTACCACATTTGTGACTGTCTCTCTCGGTCACTAGACGCAGCCATTATGGTTTTGGTTTATGCTCTTTTGCTAGCTCTTTTTATTTTATTTTCTGATCATTCACTTTATCTTTTGTTGGTGAGGTGTTTATGCAGTGTTTTGGTGTGGGGGGGGGGGGGGGGGGGGGGGGCGGTTCATCAGGTGATGGAGAGAGAGCCAATTAGTTAGCATGACCAGTGTTGACATCCTAGTTGGAATTGATGTCAGAACACTCATTTGTGGCCAAAAGGGTATGAATATGAAACTGAATTTACCGCTTTGTTGTAGTCTATAACAAAGCCAATGATTTATAAGAGGACAGGGTTTCTGACTAATTATACGAAGTTGGAGGGCCTTATTTTTGAAAATTGCAAATGTTCGGGCTTTAGAAATTGCTAGCTATGGTGTTGGTTAATAATGATGATAGTGGGGGAAAAATTCATCATCAATAGGTTCCTTACTAAGCATGTAACTCACAAAAATATTTGGAAGTATGTTAGGGTGCTATTGACTTAATTGAGGCACAACTTATCTTGTGCTTTGTCAACATACTCTTACTCCATTATGCTGTGACTCTGAAATTAAGTTTTCTGTCTAAGAGCTACTTGGATGTCACATTTAGAGAGGTTTTAAAGAAGTATCATAAACTATTGTTTTACAGAAACTGCCATTAAATATATGATTTATTTCTTTCTTATTTCTCAATAACAGTCAATAGTCATTTACAACCAGAACAATCTCAGAGCTGATTAATTACATTAAAGAAATATAAACAATGGAAAAACATAATTCACATTCCACTATAATCAATAATACATTATGTCTCTAGGGTCCAAAATAATATATACAATAGCCTTCATAGGCTACAAAAGAATATGCGTAAGCCAGAGGAATTTAAATAAAAATACACTAACATCATTGCCTAGCCTTGAGCTGCAGGCTCATTACAACTTAAATCAATGCAATGAAAAGTGAACAGTATGCTTTGAATCATATAAGAAAATCTATGAATCAATATATATGCTATCAATACCGGTCACATGTATCAATTAATCATTCTGTCTTTATCATACAGTCAGTTTCATTCAATCGTTTTTGTCAGTCTATTAGTTATATTTCGATAATCAATCAGTCGCCTCTTATGACTCCCAATCAGTCGCCTCTTATGACTCCCAATTAGTGTACTCCTTATAACTCTCAATTAGTCTATAACTCCTTATAACTCCAATCCACTGACTCCTGTCAGTGGACGACGTGGATCTTAAGGTTATCACATTAGATTATCATATTATATAGCTGATATCAAATATTACATCATATTCATATATCATATCATATTCAGGCTAGTAACAATATTGCATTCTTGCATAACACAATCATATCAATCATTTTAGTACATATTACATTGCAGTCTTATGATACACCTTGGTTTCACAAATTAGGGTTTGCCCTAATTTTCCTTCAAGGATGAAATTTCTCCACCAAATCAAAGTTAACACAAAACAAGAAGGATGAGAGGAAGAACAAAAGAGCTTTGCATTAATCTTCAAGACAAAACAAAAGACAAAGCTAGTCCACTTCGAGAAGGACCAAATCTCCCAAAAGAAACTCTAGAGAAAACAAGAAGGAAAAGAGAAAGAGCTTTCTTCACATGATGCCCCAAAATAAACCCTAATGGCTCCTTTCATACAATCTCACAACTTCCCCCTCATTCCTAATTTGCCCCCCATCATCCACCCTCCATTTTCCCCCCAAAACCTGGCCGCCCCCCTTGATGCCCAAGGATTCAAGTAAATGGGCCCAAGGGGCCCACCGTGACCCTCTCCCCTTGCTCCCCAGGTTCGGCCCCCCCCCCCCCCCTCGCCTCCTGTAGACCCGCAAGGGTCTAGGATGGACCGGCTCAGCCGGTCCATCAATACCGCCCTCTAGAAGATCAACCTTATCCTCAAGGTTGAAGTCTGGAAATTGCTCCTGCATAACCTCATATATCTCCCAAGTAGCCTCATGCGTCGGAAGGTCCTTCCACTCGATGAGTACCTCCCTCTTGCCTTGATCATTCTTCCTTACTTCTTTCACCTGTAGTGGCTTTAATAAGAATTGCATATCTCCTGTGAGGCCCCGTGGTATGGTAGGAGTGGCCATGATGTTCTCCCCTATGCTCTTCTTTAATAGTGACACATGGAAAACAGGGTAGATGGAGGATTGAGGTGGTAACTTGAGGCGGTAGGCCACCATCCCCACTTTCCTTTCGATCTCAAAAGGCCCGTAGTATCGTGGGGAGAGCTTCTCACTTCTTCTGTTAGCCAAAGTCTTCTGTCGGTAAGGCCGCAACTTTAGGTACACCATTTCTCCCACCTCAAATGTCACCTCCTTGCGATGCGAATCTGCCTTGGTCTTCATGATCTGCTGGGCTCGCAATAGGTGCTCCCTCAACTCTTCCAACACTCTATCCCTCTCCTCCAAGTATTGATCCACTAGATAGACAGGAGTCGTCCCCTTCTGATAATTCACCAATGGTGGTGGATCCCTCCCATAAAGAATCTTGAAAGGTGTAAACTGAGATGCGGTATGGTAGCAAGTATTGTACCAATATTCTGCCCATGATAGCCATTTGACCCACTGCTTAGGCCTCTCCCCCACGAAGCATCTCAAATAAGTCTCCACGCTCCGGTTCACCACCTCGGATTGTCCGTCTGTCTGTGGGTGGTATGCTGTACTCCTCTTCAAGTAGGTGCCCTGCATCTTGAAAAGCTCCTTCCAAAATGAACTCAAGAAGACTTTGTCTCTATCCGAGACAATAGAAGTGGGGACCCCATGCAATCGAACCACCTCTCTGATGAAAGTAGATGCAACAGTAGGAGCTGAAAAAGGATGCCGTAGAGGAATGAAATGGCTATACTTACTCAGACGATCCACTACCACCATGATGACCGTATATCCTTCCGACTTGGGTAACCCCTCGATGAAATCCATGGTGACTTCCTCCCAAATCTTGTTTGGAAGCACCAAGGGCTGCAGTAAACCATTAGGGGCACAAGCTTGATACTTGTTCCGTTGACAAATGTCACACTTACTCACCATGTCCTCAACATCACCTCTTAACCCCTTCCAGAAAAATTCGGCTTTCACCCGCCGATAGGTCTTCTCCACCCCTGAATGTACACCAATCCGGCTGTTGTGGTACTCTTGTAGAAGAATGGGGACGAATGCTGAGTCACGGTGTAGTACTAGCCTCCCTTTATATAATAAAAGAGAGTTCTCTAGGTGATACCCTTTGAACCCTCCTTCGCCCTTCTGGATAGCCGCCCGAATTCTCTCTAACTCCTCCGCCTGTTGATTTTCCTTCACCATTTCTCCCCAATCAACCAATTGTGGGACAGATAGTGCCATCAGTTGTGAGCACTCCACGCGGGAAAGCGCATCTGCCGCCTTGTTTTGGGTTCCGGGCTTGTACTGAATCTCAAACTCATATCCCAAGAGCTTTGCTAGCCACCTCTGATGTTCTTCCGCCACCAATCTCTGCTCTAATAAGTACTTGAGACTCCGCTGATCTGTACGAACTATGAATCGTTGCCCCAATAGATAAGGCCGCCATTTTTGAATAGCCAACACAATGGCCATCAGTTCCCGCTCATAAACTGATTTCAGCCTTGCTCTAGTAGATAAGATCCTGCTGAAGAAGGCAATCGGCCTACGATTCTGCATGAGAACTGCTCCCAAACCCACTCCTGAAGCGTCAGTCTCCACCACAAACTGCTGGGTGAAATCTGGGAGTGCTAGCACAGGAGCACTAGTCATGGCTTCCTTCAGAGTCTTCATGGCTTCCTCTGCCTTCTCTCCCCATTGAAAGTTGTCCTTTTTTAACTGATCAGTCAAAGGACCTGCTATGGAACCATAACCCTTGATAAACCTCCTGTAATAGCCAGTAAGTCCCAAAAATCCCCGTAGGCCTTTAAGGGATTTTGGTGTAGGCCACTTCACCATGGCCTCTATCTTGGTGGGGTCAGCAGCTACCCCACTCTCTGAAATGATGTGTCCCAGGTACTCCACCTCCTTCTGAGCGAAAGAACACTTCTTCTGGTTGGCATATAACTGATGCTCCCTTAAGGTCGTGAGTACCACCCCCAGGTGGGCGATATGGTCCTGCAGAGACTTGCTATACACCAATATATCATAAAAAAAAACGAAAACAAACCTCCTCAAGTAGGGCTGGAAGACCTGATTCATCAGGGCTTGAAAGGTGGAGGGAGCGTTAGTGAGCCCGAACGGCATCACTAAAAACTCATAATGACCTTCGTGTGTCCGAAATGCCGTCTTCTGAATGTCTTCAGTCCTCATCCTAATCTGGTGATAACCAGATTTCAAGTCCACCTTGGAGAAGATGGTGGCTCCCCCAAGTTCATCCAAAAGCTCGTCTACTACAGGAATAGGAAACTTGTCCAACACAGTTTCCTTGTTGAGGGCTCGGTTGTCTACACAGAATCTCCAACTACCATCTTTCTTCTTCACTAAGAGTACCGGGCTGGAAAATGGGCTCACACTGGGCTCAATCACCTGAGCCTCCAACATCTCCGCTACTAACCTCTCAATCTCTTCTTTCTGAGCATGAGGATATCTGTAGGGTCGCACACTGATGGGTGCCACCCCTGCCTTCAACACAATACCATGCTCTCTAGATCTGACAGGGGGTAGCCTTTAGGCATCTGAAACACTGTGGAGTGCTGCTGTAGAAGATCCTGAACCACCTCTGGTATGACTTCTGATTCCCCTTCGGTCTCCCTGTCTACTTGTTGTAGCACTATCAGATAGCCCTCTCCTTCATCTCTCAAAGTCCTGAAGATGGACTTTAAGGCCACTCTGGTTCTGCATAAGCTGGGGTCTCCCTGTAGTGTCACTCTCCTGCTCCCCTTTCCATACTCCATGTATAACTTCTTCCAATTTACCTTCATCTCTCCCAAGGATTGGAGCCACTGCATCCCCAGTATCACGTCAGTGCTTCCCAAATCTAACAGTAGAAAGTCCTGTACTATTTCCTCCCCTTGCAATGTAAGGGTCACTCCCTTACACTGCCCGCTACAGCGCTCCTTCCCCGTGCCCAACATGACTCCGACACCTCTCCCTTGGGTCACCAGTAGCCCCACCTTATCCACCAATCTGCAAGCTATGAAGTTGTGAGTGGCCCCACTATCAATCAGTACCATCACCTTGCAACCTGCAATCTCTCCTTCTAGCTTCATGGTGGAATGTGATGTCAATCCGGCTATGGAGTTGAGTGAAACCTCCACCATAGCCAAATGAGGATGCTCTTCCTCCTCGCCCTCCTCCTCAGTTGCTCCTGCATCCCCTTCCTCCTCCTCTGAATCCCCCACTAGGATCACATGTAGGGTCTTCTCCTTACACCTATGCCCCGGTGTAAACTTCTCATCACATCGATAGCAAAGGCCCTTGGCCCTCTTTTCCTTCAGCTCTGAATCAGTCAACCTTTTGAACCCTCCTTGGTTCACTGCCGTAGTGGGTTTCTCTTTGGCTATCTCTCTAGGAGGAAGGATGGTCGTCGCCCTTGGGCCTCCAACCATGAGTGGTGGTCGGTAAGTGGGGTAAGACACCCCTGATCTCCTCGGTGGCTCCACCTTCAGCTTGTCCTCTACAAGCTGTGCAGTCTCCATGATCCTTACTAACCCATGTGGAGCCACTACTCTGATGGCTGCTCTGATGTGAGGCTTCAACCCCTTCATGAAACTCCCCTCTAGAAGGTCATCTGGAATCCCTCTCAATCTGCCTGATAGTAGCTCAAAGTGCTCTCTATACTCTGCCACTGTGCCCTCCTGCACTAGAGCCACCAACTGCTCATAGTGTGTGCCCTCGCTGGACACCTTGAATCTGTGCAGTAGGAGGTCTGTGAACTCCTCCCAACTTCTAACATGTTGTCTCCCTTCAAGCTATTGAAACCAGGCCAATGCCTTCCCCTCCAAACACACCGGGACTGCCATCAACTTCTCCTCCTCTGTGACACCATTCACTGCAAAGTAGCGCTCCACCCTGTAGATCCATCCATAAGTATCATCCCCTTCAAAAATAGGGATCTTCAATTTCCTCATGCGGTTGTCAGCTCGGTGGAAGGTTCTTCCATCTCCCCAAGTCCCCTGAGTAAATCCCTCCCCTTGTGGTCTTCCCCTTCTCTCCATCGGGTAAGGATTTTGAAGCCCCCTCCATGGGGGTTCTCTTGGCTCTCCATAGCCCATGCCGTAGTCTTCCCTTCTTCCTCCTTGCTCCCATGTGGCACGATTTCCTTCCGAAAACCCCCCCATCTGATTCGGCCACCCTTCACGTGTGTCGTGAGGGCCCCCCGAGCCCATGTATGGCCGGCCCCCTTGACCACCGATCATTCCCCAAGGGCCACCTACTCCCGACCCTTCTCCTCCTTCCCTTGGCCATTGCCCTTGCATGCCATCTTCACTTTGATTTACTGCTTCCCTAATTGGAAAATTAGGGTTAGGGTTTTGGTTCGTCATCGGAGATTTCCCTTTTTCCTTAGGGTTTGATGGAACAACTTGAGCTTCTAACAATTTCCGGATCATCTCTTCCATTCCCCCAAATCTCTCTTCTAGGAATGAAAATTTTCCCTCCATCGATGAAAGTTTCTCACCCACCTCCTCTTTCAATTGGCCCATCTCTCCCTCCAAAACTTCTACTTTCTTTGACGCCATGCCTTCTAGGATCAAGAGCTCTGATACCAAATTGATACACCTTGGTTTCACAAATTAGGGTTTGCCCTAATTTTCCTTCAAGGATGAAATTTCTCCACCAAATCAAAGTTAACACAAAACAAGAAGGATGAGAGGAAGAACAAAAGAGCTTTGCATTAATCTTCAAGACAAAACAAAAGACAAAGCTAGTCTACTTCGAGAAGGACCAAATCTCCCAAAAGAAATCCTAGAGAAAACAAGAAGGAAAAGAGAAAGAGCTTTCTTCACATGATGCCCCAAAATAAACCCTAATGGCTCCTTTCATACAATCTCACAACTTCCCCCTCATTCCTAAATTGCCCCCCCATCATCCACCCTCCATTTTCCCCCCAAAACCTGGCCGCCCCCCTTGATGCCCAAGGATCCCCCCCCCCCCCCCTTGGCTCACCTGGACCGGATGCCCCCCCCTTCGCCTCCTGTAGACCCGCAAGGGTCTAGGATGGACCGGCTCATCATCTTATCATGTCAAATCATAATCAACCCATTTTATGTATGTCTTTTTTCCGAAATTTGCCCAGAATTTTCTATACATATATTTAACCAGTGAAAATGTAATAAAATTATATCAATTTGTTCAGAATGATCAAATCTATAATATATCAAAAGTTATACTGTGAAAACTTACGAAATTATGAGATAATACATTTTATTGGCAGATTTAGGAGTGAAAATTCATAGAAATCATAGTTTAAAATTTTTTTTGAGACGCATGCTTTGACACCCACCTTGAACTGAGGATGTGAGCTCCTGAGGCTTAAGCCTCCCTACTGCTAGTGAGGCCCATGCCTTTTTTAAATGAGGCGCATATCTTGAGGTTTAATGCCTCGAGGCATTTCGAGGTAGTGCCTCATTATAATTAAGTTTTATAATTTTTTATTATATGTTATTTTTAATACTATATATACTTAATTTTATTATACAAAGAAAAGGAACCAATTAGGTATAGGACGACAGAACAAGGTTGAATGATTTTTTTATATTTAATAAAAATTTGTAAGATAAACACTTCAAATTGTAGAGGCAAAATGGGTGATGATAAAATGAATTCTTTGGTTGTTAATGATATATTTTCTATGATGAATTGATAGTAGTAAAAAATAGTAAAATATTTAAAATTGAAAAATGGAGGAATGCATTTGTTGATGAGAATAATAAAAATATCAATGCTAAAATTAAAATGATTACTGAATTGATAATACCTTCTACTTTACAAGTAATATAAAGAAAGTAGCAAAATGGAGTTTAAGCTTTAAAAAAAATATCAATTGGTGATTTAAATTTAATGGATTACTTTTTTTTTTTGGTATTAATATGTTGTTTTGTTTTATGTTACATTGAATCCAATGTTAATTAATATGGGAGTTAAAAAAAATGTTATAATTGAAGAATGTTTAGAAGATGACAATGAGTTGGAATTCTAGAATGATATAATTATTACATACCAAGGCTATAATGAAGAATATGAAAGTAAGAGTGAGGCCGCCGTAGATTCTAATCCATATGGTATATTTAAATTTTAAATGAGTATTTACTTTGAATCTCATTTCAAATTTATTTTTATAATAACATTTAATATTGAGATTTGTAGTTTATATCTTTATAATGATCAAACATATATGTTGATGTTTTATTTTATTTGTCATTTTTATGAATTATTTGTAAGTTCATGTATTTTTTATTTGTTTTGTTTTGAGGCTTACGCCCTGCCTCGCTAAGGCAAAATGCCTCGATTTCCGATTTTGTTTTTCTAAACCTTGGTATAAATCAAATTCATTGAGAAAAGAAGTAAGATGGTAGTTACTTACTATGCTTAGAATAATTTTTGTAATAGAAACGGCGGACGAAATCTCATTTAAAATTTAAATGCACCATCGAGAAAAGAAGTAAGTTTTATCTCCTCTTCTCTCTATTCCTCTTCTCCCTTCTCCTTCGGTTTCTCCTTGGCCAAGCAAAGAACGAGGTAGGCGGTGGGGTGAAATGGCTTAGATATTTAGAATAAAATAGATATAAAAATACTATTAGTAGTCTAGCGTCGTAGCATTGCGTGCCGAATCCAGAATTACTGTAGAACAGAGATTCAAATGCCGCAGCTGTAGTTTTTAGCGTCATTGTGCTCTCAACCCTAGCGCCATAGTTCTCACATGCACAGTACCAAAGCACTCTAGTTTATGTAGAAATTAAAAAATTCATACTTTAAAATACTTTTTATTTTTGAGTTGTTTCAATATACATGATGAAATTCATGAAATACCAGTCACACTATTAATACCATACAATAGGAAACTGCAATTTGCTTATCATTGGTGGCTTGATGAGTTAAAATTTTTGGATTCAGAACTCGTTTTGTTTTGCTTGAAAAATAGTTTTTGATAGAGCAAATGCTTTAAATTAAACTTTAACTCCAAAGCTCTGCACGCTCCCACATTGAGAAAGACTAGATTTAACCAGTGCAATAGTTCTTGCATGAGAACTTACTGTTTTTTTATCCCTTGTATTTTTAATGATGGCTTATTCAGCGCGAGAATCTGAAGGGTAGCAATCTGGCTTCAACTTGTTCTTGGTTGTATTATCTGGCTGGTTTTTATCCTCTGTTTGTTTCCAATGTCTGAAACCAAAAATCTATTTTTTTCTTTGTATTTATTTTATAAATAAATTCTGGCAGGAGCACCGTGATCTGCATTCCCTGTATTCAAGCTAATGCTGATTTTTGGTCTCAGTTATTAGAACCTAAAAAACGTTTTCTTTTGATTATTACAGGGTTTGCATAATGTACTGGATCACAACATGATCAAGCAATGGGATGATCTATATAAGTTGACAGATATCTATACGGATGGATGGCTTTCCTCTGGTAATGGGACTTTTTTTTTTCCAAACTCTAGTTCTAGCTGTCACTGAGTCATTTCGGTTTTGTCAGCCTCTATATTCTTGTATGATTTAATTTTTTATAATTTGTTGCATTATTAGTTACCAGCTGCACATAATTCTCTGAACCAACTCATTCCACAACTTTACAAAATAAACAACACAAAGTGGTTGCATCTTTAGTAATATCGGAAGAAGCAACAAATTTTTAAAAAATGATACCCATGGACAATACACGATAAAATTTATCATTGCCCTATTTCTGTTATCTATATAACCATCAGTCATTAATGTGCAAGCTATTTCATTCCATATTCTTCTATATGAGTCGATCAACAGCTTGCATTCCTCTTTGCAATCCCCCAAACGATTAACTCTCAATCTATAATATGACGGTAACTTTTGTACCTAAGTCCAGTAGTAGTTATAGCATCAATAGTCTTATGTGCAAAGGTAGAGTTTAAAACATCAAACAAAATACAATTATTGTAAAACCACCTTGCCATGGTCAAATCAACACGGTGTATGTTGGGACACTTTTCAAGGAAAGCTGGGATCCTGATTTGGTTCTTGGTGTGAAAATGTTTTTTATCTCATGTATATTCCTCTTTCTTCTATGAATCTCTTTATGGTGTGCATTGACGACTATGACTTAGGAAGTGATGAGGATCCCATTTATTCATCCGTAGGATCTTCAACAAACATAGGTCTTTTATGCTCCAACTTCTCTCGTGTTTGTTGGTTTTTTTTTTTTAATATCTTTTTCAAATTCTCTTGCATCTTATGACGGATGTTATGTGAGATTTATTTTTTGCACGAAGCAATATTACATCTAATTCCTACTAGGTATTGTTTTATCTTATTAGTGCCTCCATCTTTGTAAGAAATCCCACAATGCAGACATTTAAATTGTTTCTTTCTATCAAATCCTTTCAACTCAATGCAATGATTCCAAGCAATGTCAACCTTTTCACGCACACTATGAACTGAAGTTATTGGCTTATTTGTTTGGGGATCCATTCTAAAGCCACGCACACTATGAACTTAAGTTATTGGCTTATTTGTTTGGGGATCCATTCTAAAGCAATTAAATAAAAGACTTCACATATAAGTTAATGCAAAAAAAAAAAAAAGATTTAACGAAGAAATTCTTATTTTCCGCTATTATGAGACATCAAATCATCTTTTTCCTATACTGAGATTGGCATTTAGATTCTATAGCACAAGCGAGAAAGGCTTAAGCAATTTTTGAAATCTATCATAGAGAAAGAAACAAAGCTAGAACTCATCGAAATCACAACCATAGAAAGAAACAAAGCAGTATGATGACATGTGTAAAATAAACAACATACCCCTGAAAGAGAAGAAGCTTTCCCATCAGCTTTGTTAAAGCTATAAATAACAACAACATCATCAAGCCTTTATCCCACTACGTGGGGTCGGCTACATGAATCCTTTTTTTCCATTGTATCCTATTAAATCTAATAAAGAAAGGTCACTCCTAATATTTTCTAACCAAGTCTTTTTAGGTCTGACTCTACCTAAAAAGATATCATAAAACGATTTGAGTTAATATAATGATGGGAGAAGGGTTTTGCTAACTAGAAGGCTCAACAAAACCTCCTACTTTGTTCTTCTTGTGGGTTTTAATGTATATCATATATTTACTTAAGATTCTAAGATGAATAGCATAACTTGTGTGTTTAATATTTTTTATTAACTATGGGGACGCCTATAAGAAATCTCTACCCAAACTCTAAATAAACCATGGCACAACATATGAAAAATCTGATTTAATCAAAATTAATCTACCTCCGGAAAAAGACTACTCTCAAGTTCTTCACTTAGCATAAATAGGCTCTCGAGGGAAATATTTGGCTTTTTTGAGTGATCAATCACATGCAACACTTGATAGAAATGAATAGAGAAAAGAATAGGTAAATCCTACATCAAGTAGTTGGAATAAAGTAATTATGATGATGATAACATTAACCGAGACTCACTTCGTGCTGTTGATATATCACAATTAATAACATTAGCAGTCAAAGAGAGCACTATTTACTATTGCTTCACCACAACTACTTCAACAGCTTAACTATCAAACTTTTGTAAGATTAGATTTTATTTGAAGCGGTTACTTGTCTACAAGAATTTCTGAGCATGAAAGAACTTAATATCATACAAATAACTCTACCATGAAACACTCAGCACTGATTTTTCAGCTTAAGCTTTTCAGCCATAAAAGGAATGATTAGAACTTGCTAATACAAAAACTACATAAGCAATCTAAGCACTGACCACAGATATTTGATAACCACCACAACAACAGAAGTTAGTGTAATAATCCCATCCATTACAAATATAAATCTACAACAGCTATATAAAGGAATGATTACAACTTCAAGTTTGTTGAAGAATTCTCAAATCTTACAAAGCAAAAGGTTTGCTGACGAAGGAAGCATGATAGCACGAGCTGAACGATAATGCAATCGACGGGGCTATCCTACGACGGAATGCGACGATAGTGTGAGCTGCAACACTGATGAATTCAATGGAGGGAAGAAACTCTAGAAATTGGAACGGGAGAGGGTTGCGACTGGCGATCTAGGAGAGGAAATAACTCATTTTGAGTTAGGGTTTTAGTTTTAATAAAGTTTAATTAATTAGGTTTTTCCAAAGTTAAATTTTAACCCGTGGATTTGCGATCAATTGCTCATATTCATGGCATTTTGAACCGGCCAATTCTTTGAAATGCGGTTAGTTCGCTCGTTTCTCAGTTCAAATGGCGATTCAAATGTTTTTTATCTGGTTCGATTGCAAAGAAGCTTTAATAGTTTGACCCGATCGGCCACTCGGCCAATTCTCGATTGAATCGGTTGAACCGGCCAGTCCAATTCAATTTTTAAAACCTTGGTTCAAACCCAAAAGTCAGTGAAATTTTGCAGCTAATAAATCCTATTATAAATATATGTGACAGTAAAACACACAAGGAGTGACAAATCACGACTTGCTACAACACCCAAAGGACCAAATCAACAGGGGTAATTTACGGTCCAACAGGATAAGACCAAAAAACTATAGAATTGATCAACAGCCCAATTGAAGGCCCAATAGCATGCTAACCTATAACCAACAAACAAAGAGAGATAGCTCAATTGAGGATTGATTGCTCACCAATATAAAAACAACTGTAGGCTAGAACTAAACAGAGGACATAATATAGAATCAATTTGGGGAAGAGCAGACCACTCATTTTGCTTAGTGAGCATCACATATTAAGAGAGAAACTAAACTATTAAAGGATATAACTACTAAATCAAAATTACATAAATTAATGTAAAATTCATACCCAGAATATTAATTTGCTCATCTCAACATAAATACTCTGCTTTTCGATGAGTATAGATTTTGAGAATTGCAATAGCATTTGTTTTTTAAATCATTCATCTTTCGATTCTGCTGCTTATAAGGATCATAAAACAATGGATTTTCTTAGATGGAGTTGGAGGCTAACATGATTTTATTCTAAGGAGATGAACATGTTGATATCTGTATATCAAGGTAGACAGTGGGCATTTCTTATTTAGAACAATTCAAATTAGTCACAAATGAATCATGTTGTTGATCTTAGGGTCTGTTAATTTGGGTTAACGTGTAGGGTTCGGGTTTGAGTCGAATCCACCTGACCTAACTTGATTTTGCTTGACTTTAATCAATATGACTTGAATTCAACTTGTTTATTATATGGGTAAAAATGTTTGAATTGAATTCGACTAGACTTGAACCTGCCTCATCCCAACATGACTCGTTTAACCTGTTTATTATATGAATCATGCACTTTTTTTGGATGAACATGACTCAATTAACTTAAACATGTCCCCCATTGAAATTGACCACTAGCTATTTAACTAGAGCACAACTTGTTTAACTCAAACCTGGATATTAACTATGTCAACGTTTGGCTTCCGTCCGACCCAACAACAATAAATCAAGACTTTATCACACTACGTTGGGTCGGCTACATGAAACATTTTTCTCCATTTTGTCTTATTAAGAGTAAAATTCTCATTTAATTTTAATAAAAAAATTTCATTTCTAATACTTTATAACTAAGTCTTTTAGGTATACCTCTACCTTTCTTAACACAGACCGGATCTAATACATCTACTCTCCTAGTTGGGTCATCGGAAGGCCGACATTTTATATGACCAGTAAGGCAACTCTCCATAATCTTATTCGCCTCTGGAGCTACTCCATCCTTTTCATGTATATAGTCATTTGCACATTCTATCTTTAAGAGTAAAGCCACTCATTCATGTGGGGCATCCTCATCTTTGCAACATTTAACTTAATTTTATGCTTCTTTTTTAATGACCAACATTCTGCCCCATAAAGCATTACTGGTCTCACCATCATCTTATAGAATTTTTCTTTAAGTTTAAGGGATACTTTCCTATAACACAACAGACCCGATGCATTCCTTCACTTCAACCATCCAACTTGAATTATACTAATAATATTCTCGTACATTTCACAATCACTTTGAAGTATATACCCGAGATATCTAAAACTTATACTTTTTTTAATGACTTGATCGCCTAAAGTTTCAATCACCTCACTAGATTTATTACTATGAAAATTATACTCCATGTATTTGATTTTAGATCTACTTAAATGAAAACTTTTATACTCTAAGTTTGACCTCCACAATTTAAGTTTTCCTTCAACTTTCTCTCTAATTTTATCAACAAGAAGAATATCATTAGCAAAAAGCATACACCATGGTACATCCTCTTGCAAATGTCTAGTAAGAACATTGATGACTAAAGCAAAAAAGATATAGGCTTAAAGCTGATCTTTGATTTAATCCAATTAAAATAGGAAAATACTTGGTCAAACCACCTTGTGTTTCAACACAAGTTAAAGTTCCTACATACCTATCCTTAATAACTTTAATATATACTAGGCTTTTGTCCGACCCAATCCCAAAATTAATCGAGTTAATATCGCAAATCCACACTTGATTTAAAATTAAATTGGATCAATATGAGCATAGATTTTTAAGTGAAGCTTATGTTGTATCATTTATTAACACTCCTAGTGGTCTTAAAAAAGAATTTGAAGCAATTTATTGAAAGCATGAAGTTGGAATACACTATTGACAAGGCAAAATTGATTATTATTATTTTTTATGCAAGATGTGAACATATTTCTCTTATCCCTTTACTTATGTCGTTGATCATCTCTAAAATATGATTAGTTATGCGGTTAAGTATTTTAAGAGCTGATGGATATCGTCAGCTAACTACTTGTAAATATGTGGTTGTTTGCTGGAATTTATGACTACCCTCACTACAATTCAGATTTTTCTGGCAATACCCTTGATATGCTTGGTTGCAACGAGCTCTTGAGTCCATATCAAATCATTGTATACTCGTTGATTCCTCTGTGTATTCTAACCAGATCAAACACTCATCATAAGTTCGCTTCTGCAATTTTTTTAAGAGTTCATGTTTGGTTGACTTGCAAATATTTAAGTAAACTAAACTTCTTTTTTATTTTTTATCTTTCAACGTTCTTATAATCTTTGTTTACTTTTAATTTGTGACTCCACATCTGTCGGTTTAGCATCAAATAGAAAGTCCAAGCGATGGACTTAAAGCATCTTTGAAGAAAATCTTATGAATGAATTCAAAACATAAGGAATACTATAAAATGGATATTGATCATAACAATTGAACTCTTAGTATTATAATCCGCATTACTGTGGAAATAATCTACTATGTTTCCATAGTGATAAAGCAATTCAAACTCGACAAACACTTTAAGGCTGTGGCTGCTTGCTTATTAGTGAATTTATGTAGTTATTGTTTCGTTCCAGTTATGGTTTTTTTTTTTCATAGTATTATTTTAAAGTTGCCCAATATAGTTTCATGATAGCTGTAAGAGACTTTTTTGGAGAACTATTAGTGACGTAAGATGTTGATCTCAACTAAGGACAGGAACCTCGAAGTATTAACATTTGATCTTTCAATTCTGCTTCTGTTATATTGCAGCACGTGCTTTACTGGATCAAACTTCTGGCAGAAATAAAACCGATGCTTCTCAGCCTTCATCATCTGAAAATACATATGATAACATGGATACTAAATGCAAAGACATCAATGTATTGGTTACGTCTGGATCCCTAATTCCAAGTCTCGTCAAGTGCATGCTCTTTCATTTGGATGATCATATAGTTTATGAAAATGGTTAGCATCCTTTACTACTTGTTCTCATTAGTTCATTTCGCTTTTGAAGTATTTAACTTTGTGCAAATGTTTTTCAGAATGAGATATTTTTATAATTACACTTGCCACAACCTGCGTTTATATTTCTGTAATTGATATTACTTTATGATTTCATTTATTTCATGTAAATTTGTTTTAACTTTACCTTATTGGTCTTATAAGGCCGCTTTTACTTCTAATGGGTTGTTATTGAGTTGCTGATAAGATTGCAGCTTATTTATGACCTCAAACTTGTGAGGGTTAAAAACTTCCCATCAAGGCATCAACGTATCAGAAGATTATCCCTATCATTTCCAGCAAATTAAATCTTCTGCCATTAAATCAGGAGAAATACATGCTATTTTGATATGGTCATACGGGTTTAACAAACTACTTGCACTATTGTTGCAAATGATAGGATGTAATGAAATCTCTGTGTCTACTCATTGCATGAGTATTGTGACATTGAAATTTCTCAACATAATTGGTTTGATCTTAAAATCGTTAATTTTTGGTGGAAATGAAAGCTTTCATCAATCTAACTTCACTATATATGTCACCAGTATTATCAAATTTTACTTTCTCCAAAAATTGGCACTCATCATCCCTTTTCTTTCTCTTATTGGCTACAATCCATGAAGAGCAGAAGCAGCAGGGTTGACTCCCTTTTTTCCCTCGATTTCTGATCTGCCAAGTGCCATTAGGCTAGGTAACAACCCCATGCAACTGAATTTCACTTTGAAGTTACTGCATGGGAAGCTAGTTGCATAGGGGTGGCAATCTCAAATGGTTTGTTAAACTTAACTTAAAAACACTAAATTGTGAACTCTTAAATTAATTACTCAATTATTATTGATACCTTAGTTTTGGATTATACATTTATACTATGCTAAAATCAGTGTTCCCTGTTAGGATGAACTCAAGATATTTTACTACATATATCATAACTATCATCATCATCATCATCATCAGCTTTATGCCAACTAAGTTTGGTTTTATAGATTCTTAATGAATATCTTGCCTTTTTAATTCAATGTTTCATGAGGGGTATAAATATAAAGTTCAAAATTGAAGATAGGCTTGTAATACGGAATTATTCATGAAGTCCATTAGATTCACTACTTGACAGTTTCAATGCAAAACTGGTTTTTATAATAGACTGGACCGCTCTTATGATTGGTTCATGGTTGAATTGGTCGAATTGGCCAATCCGGTCCAGTTTTGAAGAGCTTTTGGGTTTGGTCAGCCCAAACTGAATTTTTATTTGAATTTAATGTTGCTTATCTATTCCTTTCTTTCTGAAGTTTGAGTTGGTTTCTTATCTTATATTTAAGAATTCGTTGCTTGATTAACCCTTTGGGCTGATTAATGTTAAGCATCTCAGTGTACAGCTCTTGGGAAGTAGGAAAGCTGCAGTGCTTCGCATGGATTCGAGAGCGTTTCAGCGGGCCTTCGGTGCGATTCTGCGTGATTGGAGATGGAATGGAAGAATGTGATGCAGCAGAGAGGATGCGTTGGCCTTTTGTTAAGATGGATTTTCGCCCAAAGGCACCACATAGATTTCCAGGCCTCACTGTAAGAATCATCAAGCACTATATGGAGGTGATTTATGGGCCCTTCAACTCTGCTGACGATGAAAAGGAGCAATAAGCCTTCTCTTTTCTGCTGCTCTTATGACTGATATGGTTTTTACTTTGATTGACTTGCCTGAGTCTTTATTTATTATATTTCTTCTACATATATGACATGTTTGAGTATACCTTGTTTTGTTTTGTTATGTGGTAGCAGGTTTAAATATATCTAAGAGCTGCTATCTTATTGGCTTTTTCCATAAGAAAAAAGGAAATTTCTCCTTCAGTTTTTGTTGCAAATTCACTTTATTAAGATGGTTTTTTTTTTTTTTGTTGCATTGGTAGATTGTCTTTAATTTCTTTGCATTTTTGTTTTTTGTTGGTGCTTGATATTAAGCAAAAGAAATGTAAAGTAAAATTTTGAGGAATTTGTAGATCTGCAAATCGATTAATTATTATGTGCGAACGCTGGACGCCGTTCGAAGACCAACTAGAATGCCTCATATCACCCTTGTGCTTGGTATTGCTGATGTGGTGCATTTTGATTGGTCTTCGGACGACATTCTGCGTCTGGTCTCCAGAGAATAATTTCTCCAAATCACATGATTTTAAAATTAGGGTTGCATCTAAGCAAGATTTGTCGCCTGTTCTTTTTGGGAAAATTAGGGGCAGTGCTCAAACACACATAATATATATGAGACTTGAACCTAGGCCAATGAATCAAGGAGAGCTACACCGCCCAGTCTTGCTTGTCACATTTTAAATAACAAGTACATATTTTAATGTTTTATATTTGCATTTAATCAAATACATTTAATACTTTAAAATGCATGTTTTTTATTTACTCTACATTTTAAAATAGATTTATTTAAAATAACTAAGATGAATTGAGTTGAATTTGAGTTACTCTCAGCTCGAGTTTTAACTTGATTAGTTATTAGGTTCAAGCATTGGGTACCTAGCTTGGTACCGCTAGGTACCTAGTAATTGTGTGGACGGTGCGCATTCCGTACCTAATAATTTTTTAAATTTTTTATCGGTGCGGAGAGCATCTTTTTTTCAGCAAAATAGTATTTTATTTTCGTATAAATTTATATTTTAATTTTTTTAAGGCATTTAGGCCAATAAGGTAAACTCACACATATATCACATACGCTAATTATAAATTCAAGACCTCATAATTTGTAACAAAAACTTATTCCCAATAGAACAAGATGAGCTAAATTAAATTTAAGTAAAGATGATAAAAAAGAAAGTAATTTAATTAATTTACTTATCATTTCAATTTGTTCCTCATTATAATCAAATTTGAACTTGTTCAAACAATATTCTCATCATATTTGTTATAACCAAATTCAAACTTGAACAAATAGGGTTCAAATAATTTTCGAATATTAGACCAATATGAACTTATTTGAAAAGTTGACTTTTTCTCATACTTGCTTGGAATATACTCGACCATTTCTTGGATATAAGATTTGAATTTGTTCAAATACGGCTTATTATAACATGATTCGAATTTGATCAAATAATGTTTAAATCGGATACGAATAAAGTTCAAACATTATTCGAATCATAATCCAAAGTTAGACCAATGTGGACTTGTTCAAATTAAGACTACGCTTTTTAGAGCCTAATTCAACCATCTATTGGTTTCATTTTCGGCCTTTTTAGAAAATTGATCTAAATGAGCCATTTCCTCTAAAAACCATTTTTTTCTTAAGTAATAGAAATTTTTAAGGAACTATTTTAACTATACTCAAGTAACATTTAAAAATAAAAAATGCTTAAAGCAATAAGAAAGCTATCACAAACATAATCTTAATCTAAACGGGTACATCACTAGGGATAAAAAGTCAAAATTTTATATTATAGTATAGCTACTCATATCGAGCAATCTCCTTATATGCATCATATATATTTAATTAATTATTATTATTATTATTATTAATCATATAAATGGATGCAGAGAAATCTCAAGAAAAAAAATCAAATTTTAAAATGATTTGATTTGAGCTCAAATGAAAGCAGATCAAATACTTGAGGCATATTAAAAAAAAATTAGTTGAAATTGAGGGGTTTGACAAAACAATTTTTAATATGCCTCAAGCCTTGATCTATTTTCATTTGGGCTAAAAAAAATCATTTATGGTGCCTATGTGTCTATCTCATTGAGACATTTAGTTTGACTATAAATTTATTAAAATCATAGTTTGAATGATCCTCAATTTAATTATACAAGTTAATTTGTACTCCTATTAAAACAATTTCTAGCTCCATCATTCGTCTCATAAGCTTTAATATTGCAAAAAAAAAAACTAATTTTTAAACCTTATGATGAAAACTATATAAGATAAAAATTATATAAGAATATCTTGATTCAGTTTCTTAGCTCAATATATTAACTTGCTTAAATATTCTTTAAAAGCTTTTTTAATTTTTACCATATGTAAATAATAATAATTTTTAACTTCTAACCGAATTTAATTATAAACTTACATCTACTGTGCACAAAAGTCTTAACAGATTCTTACTTGGAATACTAAATTTTTAATCAATCGGTTAAGATAAGCTGGATCAAGAAGTGTTTTTTAATCCACAGCTGCTACTATTGGAGAGAGACGAAGAAAGCAGCTCCCTTTAAGAAACCTTTATCGGATGCTCCTCCCCTCTGAGAAACTCGGTGGATTCAATGGGATTCCTCCGGAGGATCGCCATAATTTTCGGATTCCTTAAGTACGCCGGAGAACACGAGGGTAAGGCTGGGCCTGCTGGCAGTAGTGTTACGCGGCGGCCGACGCAAGGATTTGGCTTGCAGGTTCCCGCCGCCTCCAAAAAGCCCAGTGCCGGCCCCATCGTCGTTCCTTGCAGCTTTGGCGAGGGTGGAGTTCAGGTTAAATTTCTATCTATTTTGGTTTTCTCTTCGGATTGTAAGGAAAGGTTATCCCTTTATTTTCTTACCTTTCTCCTTATCCTTAAAAAATTTAATCTTTTGATGCTTCTGGAAAAGTTGTTGTGATTTAAAAGAGTATTGTTGCTGGTTTCTAGAAGTCGGCATAACAAACACAGATATTTTAGGTTATGTGTAAGAAAGTTGAAGAGAAACGGAGACTCTTATCCAAGTGAAGGGATTGACAAAAGTTAGATAGGCATTGGTTGCGTCTTAACTTTATCTGAAATATACAGATACACTACAAAGCTGCAACAGTAAAAATTACCTCTTGCTTTACATCTTGAAATTTTTGCTCATTTACTACTTTGAGTTGGAAAGACCTAAGGTTAATTCACTTTTGACATGATGTATTATGATGTTAATTGCCAATGGGTAGTAGTTCATACAGTATTGTCTAAGGAAATGGCAGGGAGCATCCTGAAGTAATAATGTCATCAATGTCTATGTTAAGATGTTTATGAGAGGAGGATTATAGATAGCTGCATTAGACATCTAAGTTCCCTCCTACAATAGCTAGAGGTAGAATGTGCTCTTCTCAGGTTCTTGCGTTGAGGTCAGCAATTGGTGGTTGAGGCTTCGTTTGGGACGGCTTTCTTATTGCTTCTCAAAACAACTTTTTAGTCCAAAAATTTTTGTATTAGAAAGTTGCTTTAAGAAATAGCAAAAAAGTTGTCCCAAACGATGCTTGAGCGTGTTGGCGGCTGATGAGGTAAGCTATAAGCAAGTTTGCAGTTTGAGGCAGCTGAGTTTGACTCATAGACTTGATCATATAAATCCCTATCTTGTTGGAACATCCAAACCAAATAAAATTTCAAATTCAAGGTTAAACCCATGTCAACAACTCGGGAATATCTTGATCATGGAAAATATGGAAACATCAATTCTCGGGAATCCATCTTGATGCATGATATGGACACAAAAATCAGAATATATGAGGGAGTCATGGAAATTATAATCTATAACTATTCGAACCGTACTAATTGCAACCATAGAAGTATGCACATCTCCAAATAAAAATTCAAATAAACTTGATCAGATCAATTTTAATCAGCGTTTCCACCAAGTAGAAGTATGCACATCTCCAACACATGTAACCATGATTATCAATCATAATATAATTGTTCATCAATATTGACATAATTTAACAAATTTAATCTTTTTTTTAGATACAAATCGTGATGTAAAAATAATAATAAAATTAAATCACTACAACCTAATTATTTTTCATAAAATGTATACGTCTATTAATATATTCATCTTTAAAATCTATATTTCAGAAAGAAAGAAAACCTAACATAAATGCATTGGGTTATTCTTTGATCACAAAACAAGCATTTTTTATCAAGCTCTTAGTTATCTATTTGTTAGATTGCAAACAAACATTTTCACAATCTTAAATAAATGATCATATCAATATTTTATATATCAAGACTACAAAATCTTGTCCTAGCTTGTTCAATCAGGCAAATGAATATACATGGACGAGCCTTAAAATGGAAAAATATTGAAATGTTCATAAAGCATATTGTTTTCTTGTAGTAAACCTGCAAGTATTCATTGAATTCCTATTTCAGCGCCATTACTTGTGCTCTCCTATTTGCACCGATGCTTATACTTTCACCTAAAAAAAACACACTATTTGTATCTCATAGGTACAGGACACAATGGAGATAAAGGATTCATGTAGCCGATACTACGTAGTGGGATAAATGTTTGATGTTGTTGTTGTTGTAGGAGCTTTCATGTTGATTGCGCGAGTACCAGACTTCTTTTTTTTTTTTTTTTTTTTTTGAGTACCAGAGATTTAATTTTACAGTTATAGATCTAGGTAACACTGATTTCTAAGGAAATTGAGTTTATGAGATGCTTGAAAGCTGTAGGCAAGTTATTAAAATGGTTACACGTGCTTCTATTTTGCCCTCCTTTTAGATCACATTTACTAAATAAGCTGCATTTTCCCTCTTGAAGAATCTTTTCCTGGATGCCATGGTTTGAGAACTCTATGGAACAGATACATGCGGTAAGCATACACGTAAAATCATCTGAAAGGGGGCGGGATTGAGGATGAAAGTAAAACGGCGCTGCTTGTGGTTTGTGTAGGAATAAGGCTCCTGCATTTTGATGATTAAGTAGCAATAACTTGGACTCGATGCTCCAATATGGATAATAAAAACAATGTTGGTTCAATCCTCACCAATTAATCTGCAGGATCTCATAAAACATTGAGGCTTAATGGTGACATGCATACTCTCATTTGGTTTACCTATTAGAATTCAAAGTTACAAAACAGCTAGTGTTTTGTAAACTGAGAAACTTGATTTCCCGCATTCTAATCCTGACTTAATTTAGGTTCATTCTAGGCTTCTTGCTATGAGTGGCTTGTGCAAGCGGCAATAGTTATTAGATTGGTTTGTTAAGGATAATAGTAAATTTGTGCTCATATTTTGCTTGTTATGGATTATGCATAATAGTGACTGAATTAGTTTGGTGAGTTTGAGTCACAAGCCTCTTGGGTATAAGCTTATGTTTATGTTAGGCCGGCCCAAGTAGAGCCGGCTGAACCGATCCATACAGAAGGCGGGCCAAGGGTGGGGCAGAACCAGGGAAAGAGAGAGAAAGAAGAGGGGGTTGGCTGGTGTGATGGGGCCCACACACTAATTAGTGAATGGTTGGAGAGAAATTTTAAAATTAAGGGCTGTTTAGGGAATTAGTAATTGTCCTTTTACTTTAATTACTTTCTTCTTACTAGGCTTAGGGTTATTATGAATTTTGTAATCTGAATTTGAGATCTGAAGTTCTGTTTTGGGCTCTAGGCTTCGGCTAGAGATTTGGAGAGTGGAATTTTCCTCTCGAATCATAGATTCATTGTATCGGGTTGTTTTTTTCCTTCTCTTATTGAATTTCAAATACTTTTCTCTCAGATTTTCCTACAGAATTTGTGAAACCTGTACTGTTATTGTTGGAATTGGCTGAAATCCAGCAGTTTTATTGGATTTTTGGACTGTTTTCTATCAGTTTAGTAGGCTTTTCAACTCTCAGAAATGCTAATACCCATCAAATTATGGTACTCTGAAACTGTAATGTTGCTGGCTTGTTTCCTGATCTCGTCTTTTGTGTGAATTTGATAGTTCTGATGAATTTTTAAACATCATTTGAAATGTAATCAATTTTTTTAAGTAGTCTTAGGATGTTTGCTAATTAACATCTTTCATCATTTGTCATGTCTTTTGGATTGTTTTTTGTGCTTGTTTTTTTTTTTTTTTTTCAATGCTATGATGGAGGTGAGCTCTGGCATAAATCCTTTTGTTATTGAATGTTGTTAATATATAAAAATTAAGCAGACAATATGTAATCTCCTTATTGATTTCAGTCTATTTTGATAATTTTTCCATATTTCAAGGTGATTGAATTAAAATGTTGAGTACATTAGTTGTTTGTAGAATTGCAAATCACTTTTATCTTGTTAAATATTAACTGTTTCTCAGTAGCATACACTGTTGAAACTGCTCATAAGCCAACATTTGATTGCTGTACATAGAGCTGCTTTTGTTATCATATTGAGGATTCATTTGGGACGACTTTCTAACTGTTTTTTAAAACAGCTTTTTAGAACAATAATTAAAATTTTTGAACTAGAAAATTGCTTCAAGAAATAGTAAAGAAGCTGTCCCAAACGAAACCTAAGTCTAAAAATTTTCATCCTGATTTCTCTGGAGATTATCACTGCTTTCAACTTTTCTGATCCCTGATAACATCCCTTCGAAAAATGTTTGTTTTTCTTGCATGTTTTCCTTAAAATTCAATATTTCACTCATACTGGGCTTTATACAGCTTCCATGCATGTATCATACCTATATTCAATTTCCAGAATCACTTTTTATTTCGCCGAAATGTCCGAAAATGATTAGATCTAAATTCACATTCTTGATACTCGCCTTAAGAAAAAAAAGGTAAGCTGTAATCTTGACAGAGATGAATCAACTTCACTTTTTTTTAATGACATTAAATCAATAAAATAATTAATGGAAACTTTACTTTTACCCATACTAATACTAAAAAAAAGGTAATGTTGCTAAGATTACCATTTATCTTTACAAACCAACTAAATTTCCAACTCATTTGATCTTTGTTTGGGCCAGGGTTTCAGCTGGTACTGTCGACAGCTAAGGGTTGATGATGATGGCGATGTGGCAGATGAGTTCCTGGATGAGGTTCTGTCACCTATGAGCTTTGGCGAGCAGGACCAAGCCGCTCACTCCAGGTTTGAGGTCAAGTACGCAACCAAGCCAGCTCTGATTAAAAGACAGGCCATCACTGTTAATGGCGATGTGCATCCTTGCATGGAATATCATGGCATGCTTCGCTGGGTATGAAAGCCGACTTGCCTCCATTTTTTTTTTCTCTTTAAGAAACTGTAAATATACAAAGAATGACATAAAAAGCATCTCTTGGTATTTGTATGAACTGTCATTTCAAATCAAATTATAAAGCTTGTACAGACTCACTGTAATGAAAGGAAACAGCTTTTTCTGTTGAATCTTCTGCATTTGCCTTGTAATTTTGAATCTTCTTCTTTGAAGCATTGCTCAAGTCCTTCAACTTGTCTTTTGCGTCTTGTTGAGATCTTTCTGCCAGAAAAGCTTAGCTTCTATTTTGTTTTAAAGAATTAGGCTTCGGTTGGGACGATTTTTTTATTGCTTCTAAAATATAATTTTAATACAAAAATTAAAAAATTTGTACTACAACTCCGTTTTAAAAAACAATAAAAAAACTATCTCAAACGAAGCCTTAAAGAGAATGTAAAAGTGCTTCCTGATTTTGCCAATTATTTGCTTTCAATATAACTTTCAAGTAATTTAAATTCACTTATGATATAAATTTTTTTTTTTCCATGAACAATTGTTTGCTCAGTTCTAATCAAAACTGAGATTTATTTGTTTGAATCAAATCATTGTCATTTACATTTTCTTTCAATCCCTTCAAATAAAACAAAGCCTTGGAGCATTTATGATTGATTTATAATTGGTGATTTATTTATGGTTGGTTTATAATTGGTGATACAATAAAAGGGGATAAGTTGCTGCTTCATCTGCAATGTGTTTGACATGCAGCTTGCAGCAACTCTCATGCATGAGCTCATTAGTTGTTTATTATGTTATGCTATATTTTGCTGTCAAAAATGTAGATAATTATTTGATAAAATTATGATTTAAAATATTATGATAGAATAATCAGTTTGATAGAAATTATAACGAGTGTAACATGAATTAATTTGATATATTGCTAAAACATGACTATAAAATTAATTAGATTTATTTTAAAATTTTAATATGTATTTTAATAAATAATTATGCATAAATGAATTAAATTAAATTAAAAATACTAATTAATGAAATTCATATATTATAATAGTATGGAATGAGAGTGCTTAAAGCAGCAGAATCCCCTTCAACAACACCATTACATTACAAACCTCATCTGATTAATTATTATGTGCAGACGCCAAACACTGTTCGGAAATCAACCAGAATGCACCACATCACCCCTCGCTCGGTACCATGACTCAGTACTGCTTGGTATCGAGGCTTGATACTGCTGACATTACAAATTCTGATTGATCTCCGAAAGACATTCTGTGTATGATCTCCACACAGAATAATTTCTCCATCTCTACAGTACAAGTTTAGTACAAAACACGTAATAGAAATATCATACAGATATTACAGTGATATACGAGAGGGCTCAAACAAGTCAGAGAAAATGAAACTTCAGTCGAGATTGATTGGTTTTTCAGCACTTCCCAGCCTGATGAACTCGAGGGGAATTTGACCATTGAGGATTTGCACTCCCAGCTTTAGCTCCTCATCGTCATCTATAAGCTCAAAAACACATCCATCTCCAATTTTTAATTTGTTTTCAAGCGCAAACTTCTTCCATCCAGTACCAAACCTCTTAAGGGCGCTTTCTCCATAGTATTTCACCACCCATGTCTTTCCCTGATGTACAAGGGGTACTTGAAGAGTAGCATTCGGTAGAGATTTATGGAAACTCTTTGGTATCATCTGCTTTCAGACTAAATTCCTCGTTATATTTTATATGAATTTATTTATGTAATGTGCAGAAATAGAAACCCAATGCAGTAAATTACCAGTTGATATGGGGACTCTACTTGAGATTTTACAACAACTGATGTGAAGTATGGATTTCCAGTAAGCGGAGTAGTGGAAACTGGAACTGGAAGACCTGCAAATCTATCATTTGTGAGGAAAGTTAATAAATAAGAGTAATCCAGGTGAGAGAGTTCGGGAACATACGCACCAACATTATTTGATTCTTTGGTTGACTGAGTATGCTCTTGCTTAAGGTTTTTGCAACGATTTGACAGATATCCAGATTCATTTTCTAAGAGATTTGACTGCAGATGTAGGTAGTTATGCATTCAGAAACTTATAAAACATAGATCTGAGGAATATGCTCTTGCCTTAGGCTTCATTTGGGATGGCTTTTTTATTGCTTCTTAAAACAACTTTTTAGTACAAAATTAAAATTTGTATACTAAAAAGCTGCTTTTAGAAGCAGTAAGAAAGCCGTCCCAAACAAAGACTAAGTTATAATACTCTAGGAAAAGAGAGATTTTGATGGAGTCCTACTACAAGCATGTTAATGTTACATGCATATTAACAAGAAATCTTTCATAGTTCAAAGAACTTTGGCATCTTATAATGTTAAGCCACATATCAATATTAATAAAGTTTTTCACCAAATAGTTGAAAAATATGTTGGTATAGAAATATTAAGTGGCTGGCTTTCATCCATAGACTTAAGACCTTATATTGAAAATAAATTTGATCATTAGTATATCTAACTCGTCATCTTCATGTACACTAGAGAATCTTGCAGAGGAGTGGGGTAATAAACTGAAAGCAGCAGAGTTATCATTTTACAGGCAAGTTTCTAATATATTAAGCACTTTGCTAGCCAAGTTATGGAGAATTAAACACTGAGGGTAATATAGAATCCATTGCATGATATTTGGGATCAAAAAAATTCTGAAAGCAGTGAAGAACATAAGGCATTGATTAAATTATTTGATTTCCTTTTCATTTTCATGAGTTTCCAAATGAGATCTATATGGTTGGATACTTGGATTAAAGTGCAATCAAAAGAACAGCACGAATGAAGCAGAAAAGTTTGTGAAAAAACTGGTCATTTGCTTCATAAAATAGTCTTTTTTTTTTTTTTTGTTGAAGAAAGGAAGTAGGTGTAAAATTTTCTAACTCCATGACCGTCAGCTTCATAAGAAATCCGCAAATTTCCATGATTTTATTTCGTTTCCTTCAACTTCCTTAATCTGAAAGCAGCTAAAAGAAAAGGAATCAAAACCTCAAATTTTCCTCACAAAAACATAACACCTGAAAAAAACTAAAAGAAAGAGAGGATAATAATTTTTCTTAAACACATTTTCCTCATCTCAGCATCAGTATCAGTTAAGTTCGTTCCACTTCCTACTAATTTCAGAACAAAGGGTAAATAATATTTTTTTTGGGTAAAATTTCAGAACAAACGAATGAATCAAAGAACAACTAGTTCAAGCTCGAGGCAAAGACATTAAAAGGGATTTTTTGCAATAATCTAAGCCATGATCGACGAAATCATAAGAAAATGTATATTCAGAAAAACGACAGGAAGTGATCCTCCAAAAAAAAAAAACAGGGAAAGTAAAGGAACAAAGATAGAAATTTTTAAGCACTTACCATTGAAGTTGAAGGAGCAGAAAGAAGATTAAGCTTTGGCAGATAGCACTGATACCGCAAAGCATAAATCACCCATAAATGATAAAGAAAAGATGAGTTTTGGCTGAGTTTCAACTCATTTGGTTAATAAAAATTACTATTTGCTTGCATTTAATTTATAGCTTGTCGTATATTTATCAAAAAACATGAAGTACAAAGCTTAAGGGCCTAACTCTCCTCCAAAGTAGGATTTCTAACTTCTAATAATTAAAATTAAATTCGCATAAGAAAAAGATATTGAAAATAAAATGATTATTCGGTTGATTCTTTTGATGACACAGTCGCCGATGTGACAATGTCCTCTCAATGCTGAAAGCATTTTCTTTTCAAGCAAATTAGCATTTTATTTTTTATAACTTTTATATTTTGCAAGTAAATATTATAAATTTAAGTAGTAATTAATTAACTTGTCAATCCATTGTCATTTTCTCGTCTCTCAGCCAATGCCCTATCAGTTACTCTACACTCTACAGGCTAAGCGGAACCCTGCAACAAGATCAAATTTTGATGGAATATTATCAGCAAAATTATACCTTTTTAGTGAAAAATTACAGATTTTCACGCATAATTCTATTAATGGAATCCTGCTGATAGAATCCCGTAGTTGCAGGCCAAAAAATCAGCGCTGGTGTGCTCATGGGCTGTTGCTGTCGCCTTCGAGCTCCATCGAGTATCTACAGAACATAGATAAAGCGTAATTAAAAATAAAAAAATGAGTAAATTATTTGGATAAAAATCTGACAGTAGTGATTACTGAGATTTCTATCCTAATTATTTTAATTTCCTCCCTTTCAATTCCTCCAGAGACGAAACAGGGCGTAGGTCGTTTTAATGATCTAGAAATTTGTAGGTGAATGACCGTCTCATTTGTCCTCTTCAGTTAAAAGATATTTTGTGTTGAAAGAGTGTGATCCTGCTCGTCCTAATTTCTTGAGGATTTTTGTTGAAGATTTTTGTCGTATACAACCCACGTTGAAGATATTTGTCTGCTAAATTTTTTTCCTTTATAACTTGAAGAAATTTTATAAAATAATTTGATTATTTGTGAGTATACTTCACAAATTGAAGTAAATGAGCTTGTTGGATGCTGATACAATCAAATAATTATACATTTGATAAAATATTGAGAGTAAAAGTTGAAAGTCTTATGATAAACTTCAACTTAATGGAAAGTTGATGAATAGAGGCAATATGATATTTTTTGTGGACACTTAGGTCAATTTGAATAAACTCATACATACATCATGTACGTAAAACTCAAATTCAATACATCTTGATTGGTAGTTAAAACTCTCAAACAATAGATCATGATAAGCTGCGTAAGATAATATGGTGTTAATTAAGTAAATAAATAAGTTTTAGTTATTTTTAAAACAATTACTATTAATAAATTTTGAGACTGCATAGAAAATTTCATACGTGAGAATAAACTCATACATACACCATGTACGTAAAACTCAAATTCAATACTTCTTGATTGGTAGTTAAAACTCTCAAACAATAAATCATGATAAGCTGCGTAAGATAATATGGTGTTAATTAAGTAAATAAATAAGTTTTAATTATTTTTAAAACAATTACTATTAATAAATTTTGAGACTGCATAGAAAATTTCATACGTGATGTTCTTAACATTAGTATGCTCATACTTCAATTTGATAGTTTTCTCACTATATTTTATAGCAAGATTTTAGTATTAAATTTTTTTTGAAAGTAGCCAAAATATAATTATTAAGGCTTCGTTTGAGAATGCTTTCTTGCTTCTTCTTAAAGAAGATTTCTATACAAAAATTTTCATTTCTATATTAAAACACTATTTTAAGAAACTATGAAAAAGATGTCCCAAATGAAGTCTAAAAGCTGTCCCAAATAAAGGCTTAATTAAAAGCCTGATGACCCCAAGTTCATGTACATTGCTGTCATAGCTAGTAGGGCTTACATTATTCTACTTCTCCATGTGTAGTTCTCCTCCCTTTTCAAATTTCTAATATATCCTCATCGCTAGTGGATCTGGCTCCTTCCCCTATGTTGTCGGCCAACTTAAGTACTTGGGCTCAGGAAGCCAGAAATTTTTTAAGCATTTTCAAGTTTAAGCTCTGCGTTTGTAATGAGGTTATTTTTTCTCTCATCTGAGGTGGAGGAAATGTGATTAATAAGAGATTAACAGTTAACAGTGATATTAATGATGAACAAATCTTTGAACCTCTAGTGAAGTAGTTTTGTGGTCAGGTAACAATCCAAGTATGATTTTACTTTGGGGGCTTGCAACAGCAATAACTTAAAAAGTTTAAATTGAGCAAAGTTTTTTGATCTGAAAATGTGAACATTTTGAATCCTCTCATAATTGTTAGCATACACAAACAATAGGCTTCAAGAGAGAATGAAACCATTAATGCATTGGGTTATCATCCATTTGCAATGTTCAAGTCCCAACAAAATGCATAACAAATCCTTTTTCACTCTATATATATTTACCTCAACCACTGTATTAATTTTGATTACATAAATACAAATGAATGTTGATGTTTTACAATCTTTTCATGTATTTTTTTCTTTTGTTGTGCTCTGTTATTCAACATGGTATCAGAGCTTTGAGCGCTTTCGCTTTGCCTCTATTTGATGGTTGAATAGGACTCAACCAACACCCAACAGGCCTCCTCTCTCTCTACATCAATGGATGAATATATCATACCCCCACCTCTCAGATTCTTGATGTCCAACATCAAACATATTGTCAATCTCCAGCTCACTAACGATAATTACCTCATTTGGCAATTATAAATGTACAAATTGTTCTCGGCAAATGGATTTGAAGGCTTTTTAACATGTAGACTTTGGTGCCTGCCCGTTCCCGCCTCGTATGCTCTCAACCCCACCTCAGAGCTCCAGGACTATCGTTTATGGCAGCAAGTTGATCAAAACCTCATTTCCTCTCTCCTCTGAACCATCTCCCCATGTATTTTACCCTACATTATTAATCTCACCACCACTAATGAAATCTGAACTACTTTTGAACTTCAACTTCAACCTACCAATCGATCCCGAGTAATTCAATTGAAAAATGAATTACATCATGTTCAAATGGGTGACAACACCATTACCCAATATCTAATCCAAATCAAAGCATTGATGGACAATATTGCCACAACCAACTCTCATGTTGACCCAAATGATATAATCTCATATATCTTCAATGAATTGCCCTCAACCTACAACTTATTTAAAACTTCCATTTGGACTGATCTACATCCCATTAGCTTGGATGTACTTTATTCACTAGTTTGCAGTGAGAAGATCCACCAACACAATGAATTGCTTAAAAGACTCAGCTCCTCCCAATAACCATCATGGGCTCTACACCAACCAATCCTCTACTCCACAAAATAGCAGTCGTCCACACTCCAATCAACCTCATCCTCCTCATGGCTGAGGACCCTCGCCCAGACCACCCTTCACCCCTAGCCATGGCCAACAAGCTTCCAACACTCCTCGAACAATTTGCCAAATCTACAACAAATTAGGTCACATTACTCTATCCTGTTGGCATCGCTATAACATGCAGTATGCTTCCACAAACACACATCCATCTCAAGCACTCTTCTCCCAGAAGCATTCATATACCCTCTCAGAGCGGGTGCTAAACTTCGGTGCATCCAACCACCTCACAGTCGATGCCTCTAATCTTCAACAATATGCTCCTTATCAAGAATCAAATAGTGTCTCCATCGCCGACGACAATTCCCTTCCAATTCTCCAAAGTGGCCAAGGCATCTTACCCCTCCCTGGCTCCCATCGTAAGCTATTTTTTCGCAATCTCCTACATGTTCCCTCACTCTCTCATAATTTTTTTTTCATTCATAAACTTACATCTGACAACAACTATTCTATTTCCTTTGACACCTTCGGCTTCATCATCAAGGATCTTACAGACAGTCACATCCTCCTTCATGGTCGCAGTCATGATGGTCTCTATTCCGTCTCAACCTCTCCTATGCCATCCACCACTATGCTTCACAACACTTCATCATCAAACTCACTATGGCATGCTTGTCTCGGACATCCTCATCAACAAGTCATGAACTTCATAGCTAAAATCAACCCATCCCTTTGTATATTTTCTCTTTCCCTTCTATGTAAGTCATGTAAATGGCCAAGAGCCACAAATTATAGTTCTCTTCTACTTCTACTAATGTAACTTCTCCTTTTTCTTTAATACACTCGGATGTTTGGGGTATGGCTGTGATATCCTCTCTAAATGGGTATCTGTATTATGCAACCTTTATCGACAAATACTCTAGATTTTGTTCATTTTTTCTTATGCACAACAAAGCAGAAACTCTAACCAAACTTTAGTAGTTCATTAAATTAGTCAGCGCTCAATTCAATTTTACAATTAAAGTACTTCGTTCCAATGTCTACAGTGAATACATTTGCTCCACTCTCAAGCAGTTTATGTAAAATCATGGCATTCTCCACCAATTGAGGAGTCCCTACACCCTAGAAAAAAATGGCCTTGTAGAACATAAAAATCTCCATCTGTTAGACACAACTTGCACGCTTATTCACGTCGCTCACCTCCCGTCTCAATTCTGGGTTAAGTCAGTACTCACCTTAAGCTATCTTATCAACATGCTCCCTACCATTGCCCTCAATTTCCAAACTCCCTTTCAATTACTATATGGCCATCTTCCCTCATACAATCATCTACACACATTTGGTTGTCTATGTTTTCCCCACGTCAAACATCTCACCACCAACAAACTCACTCCTCGCTCACAAGCCGACATCTTCCTTGGTTATTCCACCTCACACAAAGCGTACCAATGCTTTGATCCTCATACTAAGCACATTCAAATATCCCGACATGTTACATTTAACAAGCAAACATATCCATAAGCCTCCACTTCCGCACCTCCAGTTCGTCCATTCAAAGCAGGACATACATATTTAATGTGGTGTTTTTAACATCTTTTACCCCAACTGATTCCTATTTGGTCATCAATTATATAATTATCTATTATCCAATTAATCAATTATCATTACAGGTCAATTCATTAAATTAATAAAGAGTCGTCACTCTCTGCCCATTGACATAATCGATCATTTGTTACAGGCTACAATCAGGATAACACAATAAATCATCTTTAAAGAAAAGCCCGTCAGCCTGCCCTCCTGCACAGGACGTTATGTTTTAACAATAACTCATTTTATAGTGTTAATAGCCAGTCTTTCTTGTTTATGCAAATGCCACATTCAAAATATATATAGTAAGAAATAGTTAGCTCTATTCATTACAAGAAAATCTATATAATAATAAAAAATCATTGAATATTAATATTAGAGTTGAGTTACTTACAACAAATAAAAGAAATATCTGAACAAATTTCAAAGATGAAAAAACCCGAAATAACATTCTCTCTCTTCTTGGACAAGGCACAACATTGAAATTCTGATTTTTCATTTTAAAAAAAATCATTTTAAAAAATGAATTATTACATTAAAGTTGAATTGAAAACTTTCGAAATTAACTATGTGAGAATCATTCTTGATCAAGTTGGTTTTTTATTACATATCAGCTTCTCTCTATTTTTGGATGTCAAAACTTGTGTTATTAGAAATACATATTTAATCTTTGAAAATATCTTCATCATAAAAACATAATTTAAGAAAAAGAATTATGAGGCACAATTGTTCCCTTAATGTTAATGTGAACCTTCCCTTAACAACGTGTAACAACAAAAATAAGCCTTTATCCCACTATATGGGGTCGGCTACATGAATCATTCTGTTTCATTGTGTCATGTTAAGGATCAAATTCTCATCTAAATCTAACAAAGGAAGGTCATTTAAAATTAAATTCTTTTCCTACAATTGCCAATCACAAACCTCCCCTTGACAACATTTTTTTATTAGAGTTTCATCTTTTTTTTTTAAAGTCAGCACATCAATCAAAATAAAAATTATTAAAAGTTTTGACTCCTAACTAGTAATAATTGCTTGGAATTGATCTCACAAGCTCTGTTAGGCATCAAAATTGCCAAAATTGAGTTCATTATGTTAAAAAATGGTACCAAAGACCCTTGAGATATTGGAATCATATTTGGCAAGCCTGAAAGTGGCCTAAACAAGTGTTGGCGGCTAAACCAACCAGCCTGCCACTGTTTTAATGCCGGTGGTGTTGATGGCTCCCTTGTGTAGTGCCGCAAGGGCGCTAATTGCATATTTTTCTTAGGTGCTCATTTTCAGACACCTATATTGGAAAAGGTTTGGGGTCACTAGTACTCCATTATTTTTTAATTTTTTTCTTCCCTTTTAATTCCCTTCAAAAGAGGAAAAACATGATTTTTTGATTTAAAAAATCTTAAATTTTTAGAAAATTTCAAAAAATTTTTTTTTTCTAATTTTATGCCCTTCAATCGGTAAATACCCCATTTGTAACTTGGGGAGAAGCATGATGCTTTTAGCAACTTAAAATTTTCTCTATAAATAGTGTAAAATTTATCCAATGAGAGTTTAAAATTATTTGAGGGAATCAAGGTTTGCGGGTAACAACCAAAAAGTTTAAACTAAATTTACTTGAAAAATATAAAAATTATTGGTTGAGCGTTGCTGTGTTATGCTTGCGATCACAATAGTGCTAAAAGTATTGCAGTTCCAAAAAATATCAACGCGGCATTAAAGACTATTCTACAGTAACATGGGGGCAACATGCAGTGCTGCAATGCTATGATGGATGAGCATCGTGGTGTTAAGTATTAAAATGAGTTTTTATATATATTTTGTGTTAGATATCCCTACTATCCATCACTCCCTCCCTCATTCACATTGCTTGGTCGGGAATGAAAGAAAAAGAAGAAGGAAAGGGGAAGAGAATGGAGAGAGAGATGAGAGAGAAAGCTCTTTGGGGGCGATTTCATCCATTGCTTTTGTTACATATTTTATTCTACTTGAAATAGGTTACTGTATTCTTACTTCTATTTTTGATGGTTTTGATTTTTATGATTTTAATCTTTAAGAAATTAATAAAAATGTATTATTTCTCCTGAATTATTGAGCATTCACCGTATAACTTTTCATATATGATAGATATGATCGCTATGAGCATTTTGATTGTAATATTATTAAATTTCTCTGAGTAAATTGATAGTTATAATTTTTCAAAATTAATACATGATGTACATATTCCCCTACATTTCATTGATAATTGCATTTTATACTTGATATTATATTGGATAGAAAAAAATGGTATAAATGATATATGCGATAAATTTAACATTTATATATATGCACGATAGACACATTGTTAACAATATAATTAATATGAGTTGGCTTTTAAAATATAATATCCTGTATAGGAGGGTGGGCCGACCGACTTTCCTTAAAATAAAAGGTTGGTGATATGATCTTAGTTTGTAGCATATAACCGATTGACTGATTACATCGACAAGTAAACAGTGAAGAATATGAAAGATTTATTAGAAGTCACATATGAATTGATTTGAGATAATGAATAATGATAGTAAGATAAATATTGATGACCAACTAGTCTACCATTAGGTTAAATTAAAGATTAATGACTAACTAGTTGACAATTATGATGTAAAAATAAAAACACTATATTAAAGTTGGATATCTTAAATTGCTCTTCATAATCATATTTATGATTGCCATTACATGATAGTACATTGAGTTATTTTGATATATATAATTGATATAGAACTGATTGAACCAACATTAATACTGATACATCATATCATAACATACTGACATGACATATTGATGGAGTCTTATACCAATTTGTATTATAATGTTATAGACAACTTTTTTGCTTTACTGATCATTTTAGTTTTATAGTTGATTGATATTGACTTTGTATTACGGATGCTTGATATTGACTTCGTCGATTGCATAATGTTCACACCGATAACTTTATTGATATTGACATTGACTGGAACATGTATATTAATTTTTTTACTTTGCTTTGAAAGAAGTGATAAGTTTTAGTTATTTAATGAATTTTAATGTTTATTATGTAGGTTACTTTTGGACCTCAGATTTTGAATCAAAATGTAAATGTCAACCGTAGTAATGTAATTATATTTTTCATTATTTATCTTTTTTTCAATGCAATTAGTTAACTCTGATTGTTAATAAATAAATAAAAAAGAAAAATAAACAAAATTCTTCAATGATTTAGATCTTTTTTTTAAAAAAAAGAGGAATTGACTATTATTGTTGAAAGGATCAAAATTTAAGGACAATGGTTATTTTAGTATGTTTTGATTTTTCTCTTAGAAGGCAAAAAAATGACCTAGGAGTTTTAAAAAAAATTTATAATAATTCCTAAAAATATTTAATTATTGTTGAAAATATTGACAACAAACATTAGCAGCTTGCAAGCTTGCTATGCACTTGCTTTTAATTTAAAATATTAAAAAATTAAATAAAAATTAAATAGAATTCACTCTAATATTCTAATTATGTGCATTAATTTAATGTTTAAATTATAATAATGACAAAAAGATAAAATATAAAATAATAAACGCTTGACCTGTTGACCTATATATAACGAAATTTCATTCGTTGCACCTGACATCGTCAAATATAACTCACGCTCACATTCGACACTTCAAATCCCTAATCCCCCGGTTCCGAACCTTCATCTTCGTCCCTTCTCCTCCCACCAACGCTGCTCGATTTCTCCGACCCTTCAGATCAAGAAGATGAACCCAAAGATGCTGCCCCTTCTCCCTAAATGCCGCCGTCCATCCCTTCACCTTCACGCGACCGTCCGTTTTTTATATAAATCGAAGCTGAAATGGCCTTCCCGCTGTTCATTCTCTGCGATTTGTGCGTTCTTTCAGTTGGTATTGCGGTGCGCTGCATGCTTCCCTGTGAAATGGCCGTCCTTCTGTTCATCAACTGAAGGTATTGCTTGCATTATCAGACTCTCAATCCCCATTTAGAATCATATGCTCGAGGTTTGTTGGCGCGTTATAAATTAGCCATTTTATCTATTGGAAATTGGAAAATAAAAGTGAAGATTTTTAAATTTCAAGCGTGTAAGAATCTTCTCACCAAAATTTCTTTGACCTTATTTTCTCTTACAAGCTGGTGTGAATCGTTTTCCGACTTAATATTTTTATTTTTAGCATCTTTTCCAAGATCCTTTCGTAACGTTTGTTGTGTTTTATGTTCTCTTATCCGTTGATCTTGGTTTTTGTATAGTAGCCAAAACTGCCGTAATTCTTCCCTTCTTGAAATATTCAGGGAGTTGGCGTTTCGGTGCTGTTTTTGGGTTTCTAGTGAGTGGTAGAGAAACTGAGGCATCAGTTGGCGAAAAAAAATTAAATGTTGCAAATGAAAATTGCAGTTCCGCAGGGAACTGTAGCCTTAGACATTGTGAACTGTCATTGCTAGTTTTATGTCTTTTACCTCATGAGCTTGGTCATTGGTTTGCTCTTCTATTCGTTCTTGTTGTCTCCTGTGTTAGTTTCTAAGGCCAATAGGGTAATTAAGATAGCCTAGTTCATATCTGGTGGATTCAAATCTTTCTTTTCAAATAATTTTCTTGTGAGATTTTCACCTAGCTTTAAATGCATATTTGTCATTTTGTCTTTTACATGGAGTCATCGTGAAAATGCTTTCATGTAAGCTTACCATCCTAATTATGCTTTTTATACCCGATCATTATGAAATGGCTTTCATCTTTGCTTTGAAATATTTTTATTAGCTTGTTTTATTTATGCATAAATTCTTTTTGGTATGATAATTGATCTCCAAACTCATTGTGATTATGTAATAAAGATATAGAATATTTTTGTTCAACTATTAATGAAATGAAATGAACTATATTAAGCAATGGTGTATTTTCTATATTTTCTACTACATTATAGCATATATAATATTTTTTTCTTTTAGAAAAATGGAGGAAGTGTCATCCATCGCCGTGCATATTTTGGCTTGTCTTCTCTTCCATCAAACAACTACATGCATAATGGCAATAGTAAGAACAAAAGCAAACTATCTTATTATTAAAATAAGTCATAACTAAAACCTTATTATTGTTCCAGAAAAAGAAAAAAGAATAATTGTATTCAGATAATGGTATAGATTTCTGGGCTTCATAGCTACAATAGTTGGGATAAAGTTCTTCTCATTATTAGGATTGCTAACCTGCCAAAATTTCTGCTGCGGTTATTTCAGTGACGATGAAGCATTAATATTGTTAATGTTCATTTTCTCTGTTAGCAATATTTAGTTCCATCATATGAATTTTGTTAATGGTCTTTTTCTCTGTTAGTAATATTCAGTTCCATCATATGAATGTTGATTATTATACTCATAAATCTTATTTTAGATTTAATATTGAGTTTCTTTGTTTTTTGGTGAAGTAATTTTGTTTCTTTTCCTGCAACTTCTTCTCCAACAACTGGTGTTGAAACTGGTGATTTGAATTTATGTTAACTAAAGTTAAAGTCGAGGACATTATTGAACTTATTGCTTTTTGAAGGAATAAATTTGCTTCTGTAACTTAAGTTAATGTTGTTGTTGCAGTGGTTGCATGCTTGAAGCGACGGAAGTGGTGCTGTTTCCATTTAGTTTCAAGCCTTATAAGGAGGATATAAGTGGAAGAAAAAGGAAGTCTACTGATGTAAGATATATTATAATTTAGGTTTCCTCTTTTTTCTTCAATACATCTATCACTATTTAATTTCATTTTTAGGATTGCCCGTCAGTCAATGAAGTCTGGTATATTTTGATGCAAATACAACTATTTTTTTAAAGAATGTGTTATTCAATTTGTATTCAAGGAGATGGGTATTTCTATTTTTCCATAGCATGCTTCCTTTAATCACATTAAAATCTAAATTTCGAATTTATTAGATGATTTAATATTTCTAAAAATACATTCTCTATTATTCACAGCCTAAAATGCTAACTGTTACCAGTTTTTTCTTTTCTGATTTGATGGGAGGCCGTCCAAAAGTTTATTTTAAAATATTATGGCATAGTTAACAAAACTTTGTAGAGTTGTTACTTTGATTCTATCAAAAGGTGTTATAATATATATATATTTTTTAAAATAGACACTTTTTTGTTATTTTGATTGTATATCTCATGGATGTACATCTTACCTTTTCTCCAATTAGATTGCAGTTTTTTCATATTTGCTTGAGCTATAGCATCTATGTTATTTCCATTTTCTTCCTCGAAGTTCTTCAACTGGTTCAAAAGTTGACGGATTGACTGTTATTTTTTTTATTTTTATCTCCCCTACTTATGTCAAATGCTTTGCTAATTTAATAAGGTAGCAAGACGGCTTTAGGAAATCAATTTAAATCACTAGGAAATTGGATGATATAAAATGACAAGTGGTGTTCGACAAGCTCATTATGCATGTCAGCATGGGGAGCTATTTGAGCTAGAAGATTATGAGGTAGCTTTCCCTTTCACTACTTCTGTTTTAAGCAACTATTTCATTGAAAGAAAATTACTAATTTCTTGCAACTATTCCATAATTCTTTTGGCATTTTTACATAACAATAAATCATGAGTTGCATGACTACATTTAATGATTTCCTGAACTTTTACAATCAAGTGTTATTTTTTATTCTTAGATACATGTTCTTGATGTATAATAGAGGGAAAATTTTGTTTTTTATGATCATGCAGTGTTAATATCAAATATGAATATATATGTCCTTGATGTATAATAGGGAAATTCCAATTTCCTAGATCATGCAGTGTTAGTCTCTTCATATGCAACCTATGGGCTTAGTAGTCATTTGAATTTCTATTTGACAACTAGCTATTTTGTAGTCCCACAACTTAATGTCGGTCTACTTTTATTATTGTTTTCAAGAAAACACCTACCATTTGAGTTGCAAGATAATTTAATAAAATAAAATTTAAAGCATAATGATTTGATAGATTGGTCCGTCATCTCACCAGATGTTCTAGATTTATCACTTAATTTATATTGATTCAATAAGATTCATAATCATATATTCATTTTTCTATTTTAAATAGATAATCGAGACAACCCATAACGTTATTATCCCCAAAAGGTTGAAGAGTTTTGTTATTTGTTTGGAAATTCAAAGCAGATTATGATTGTATTATGTGCAAATTTACATTTATTTTGGTTCCTTTATATTTGTGATGGTTTCACTTTGGCATATGATATCATTAGTTCTTTTTCAATACTAGTAGGAAAATATAATATGAATTTTATTGTTTCATGAATGCATTGTACCATTTACTTTTTGTAGTTATGAAAATGATGAATTTTTTAGTATTCACATAATCTTGATGGTGTTAGGTGACAGAAATTATAAAAAAAAAGCTACATATTTATTTGCTTGAACCTTATGCTAGCATAAACATACTTATATAAAGTTAAAATAAAAGAGGAATACGAAAAGTAAAATAAAAGAGAATAGACTTCATAATCTGAATATATTATAATAATAAATATTATAGATCTCTAATAAATAGTAAGCATGTGTGTTCATATTAAAATGGTAATCTAATAATTCTGGTAACTCTTAACAATATCTCACAAACTCATGATTCTATGACAAGGAGCATCGAGAATTGTATGGTGCAAGAAGAACTGAGATATCTAAGCCAAAAGGTGTGTAATAACTTTCTAGAATTAGACATTATTTGGAAAAAAATCAGGAGCTGAGAGATTGATGCTAGGCCAACCTTTGTCGAGACCTAAGGTAACGGAATCATTATGAATGATATGATCCTCAGGGAATCTTTAGTGGATATTCACAGGAGCCTCGCAGATCATCAAATGGTAGACTAAGTTATTATTATTTGCCAAACCAAGACTAGAAACGGGATCATCACTAGAGATAAAGATGAAGATTGACCTAGACTTAGAGACTTGACTCTGATACCATGTTATAAATTCTTAAAAAGCTACATTTTTATTTGAATGATCCTAATTTTGGTACAAATATGCCTATATAATAGCAAATAAAAAAAAAGCATTAAGTATAATAAAGGAGAATATTCTTCATAATTAGAATATATTATAAGAATAAACACTGTAAATTTCTAATAAACATTAAGCATATGTGATAATACTAATATGATAACCTAATAATTCTATTAACTTTAACATTTTGTTTTCTGAAATATATATGATGCTAGTTTACAAGAAAGCGAATATAAAAATGCTGATGTAGTGTGTATTTTTTTCAGCCAAATTTATATATTGATGGTGTACTTTCCTCTTCTTTGTGGTCTAAAGTTTTTTTCTTTTATAGCAAATCAAATTGTCACTAGGCTGAATCGTGTTTCTTGAGGATTATGATATGTTGGAGAGCTCTATGGCATATGCTTAATTAGAATAGAGAAGAGTAGAATACTTTCTAATATTCATAAATATTTTATTTATTAATCTTTTATTTGATAAATTTTTAAAAAATATTAGAATTTTGATTGGTAACATTGCACAAGAATGTGCGAATTATAGAGGAATTAAATTATTGCGTCATACATTAAAATTATGAGAGGGAGTAATTGAGCATAAGTTATAACGTGATACGAATGTTTCTCAAATTCAATTTGGATTCAAGCCGGGTAGGTCTACTAAGGAAGCTATATATTTATTGAGAGGTTTGATGGAGAAGTATAGAGAGAATAAAAATGATCTAAATATAATATTTATTGATTTAGAAAAAGCATATGCTAAAGTTCCAATAGAAGTGCTTTGGAGAGTTCTAGAATAGGAAAGTGTCAATAATGTTTATATTCAAGTCATTAAGGATATGTATGCAGGAGCTTTTAGTCGTGTTCAAACATGAGGTAGTTTGACCCAGTATTTTTTTATTTCAGTTAGATCACATCAAGGATCAGCTAGACCATATCTTTTTGCTTTAGGAATGGATGCTCTTACTAGACATTTGTAAGAGGAAGTACTATGATGTATGCTTTTTTGCTGATGATATTCTTCTTCTTGATAAGTTTAGAGGGGGAGTTGAAGGAAAACTTGAATTATGGAGGTTAACCTAAGAGTTAAGGTTTTTGTGTGAGTAGTTCTAAAACATAATACATTGAGTGTAATTTTATTGCTAATAGATCTAGTAGGGGGATTGTGACTTTGGGCGATCAAATCATTTAAAAGAGTACACATTTTAGATATCTCGGGTTTATTGTTCAAGGTGATGGTGAAATAGATGGGGATATTGTTAGTAAAATTAAACTTGGTTGGTTGAAGTGGAGGAATGCATTGTGCATGTTTTGTGATAGAAAATTGCCCTTCAAACTTAAGTGAAAATTCTATAAGATTGTGGCGAGAATTGCAATGCTTTATGGTGCGGAATGTTGGCCATTAAAAGAGAAGCATAAAATTAAGTTAAGTGTTACAAAGATGAGGATGCTCAGGCGGATGAGTAACTTATAGAGATTAGAGAGAGTGGCCTTAGATGGTTTCGTCACATAAATTCGGCCTTCTGATGACCTGGTTATGAGAGTAGATGTATCAAATCTGGCCTATGTTAATAAATGTAAGGTAAACCTAAAAAACACTTGGTTAAAAACTATTAGAAATGATATTTTCTTATTAGATTTAAATGAGCATCTGACTTTTAATATGACATAATGGAGAAAAAGGATTCATGTAGCTGACCCAATATAATGGGATAATGACTTATTGTTGTTGTATTAAAGTATTGATTGCTTTTGAGTTTTAAGTATATTATTAATTTTTTTAAATTTATCAATATGTACTTAGATGAATGTGCAATATGTACACACACAATCACCTTTTTTGTAGTAGGAGATTAATTAGTACGTGACAAATTAGTGAGCTCCACCTCCAATTAGGCATCCCTATGTGGGTACCATGATATGTGTCATAGTAGCTCACACATGGTGTAATTTTTTTTTTGGGAAGCAAGGCCTATTTCATTGCTAAAAAGAATAATTACAATTAGTAAATCTTAATTACAATTCCCATCACATGAATAACCAATTACAAGAGCTGCAATCAAAATTTAGTAATGCTAAAAAATAAAGAGGAAAATTTCCCCAAAAAGGTTACATGAAAATAGATCCCAAAGATAACCCAGAACATAGAAATCCAGCGGGTTTTAGAAGTAGTGAAGATCATCCATGGAGCACCAAAACAAACGGGGCTAAACATCATCGTCTACTCGCTTAAGTGCCAACATAAGCATTTTTTTTTGGAAGAAACCTTGTTCAATACAACTGATTTGATAAGAAAGCAAATTGTGGAACGCGAGTTTATAGTGTTGCTAAATTCTCTTCCATCCATTTCTCTCCATAATTAATAAATGCAGCATGATATTGCCATCAATAAATATTTTTCACATTCCGATAATATGTGGTCAACGAAGAAATATAATCAAGCACCTGGGGATGTTTGGTTTCAATAGAAAGGAGGCAGTGGTAGGAATGAGCTTAATTAAAACTGAGTAAGAGATATCACATTCAAAAAATAAATGGAAAACATTCTCAGAATAAGCATGGCATAGTGAGGAAAGATGATGCACCAAAATGCTTCTAGTGATGAGGGTATCAATAGTTTTAAGCCTGCCCACAACAACCAACCATGCGGAGATAGAGAATCTGATAGCAAACCTTTTGTGCCAAATTTGCTTCCCCATATCACCTTTTCCCAATCTTGATGCATAAAAGCAAGAAAATCTTTAAGCTTGGGCATTGGATTTCCAAGCCATAGAACCCGGTGAGGGGAGCTCGAAGTAGGCTGTCCAAGATTGTATCACTTATCAAAGAGCTCATGTATTTTTTTATTAGATTTAAATGAGAAATTGATTCTTAACATGACTCAATGGAGACAAAAAGATTCATGTAATCGATCCCACATAGTGGGATAAAGGCTTGATGGTGTTGTTGTTGTAGTATTATCGAAGAGCTCTAGTAGGAAGGTTCTAGGCACCACTATGAATAATATCAGGTAAAACCACATTATAAATCGCCAAATGCAAGTATAAGCAAGAAATTTATTGTAAAAAATATGGATCACTGGTAAACAAAATCAGGATTGTGGTGCTAGATTTTCACGTTGAATAGACTAGCCCACTTATAAGTGAAAGGTGGAGTAGTGATTCACTACAACTCACTTGCAAGCAAAAGTGCACTCCTACGAACTAAACTAAAGGAAGTGATAACCAGTAAATAGTGAAGTGAACTAAATAACGCCACAATGTGTGTTACAAATGAAACCTAATGCACTTTCAAATCACGCCACATGATCCACAACACTCATACAAGCAGACAAAAGATTTTTACAAATTTCTAAATGAAATCTTGCGCACTTCTCAATGATAGCCATTTGCATGATTGATTATACTTGAATATTCCAAGAACATCCCCTCATGCATTAAAATGCATGCCAATGAATTCAGAAACATGCACATGCATTATGCAAATGCTTAGGAAAGCATGCACATGTGTAGTTTAGATATACCAGAAGTGCATGTTATCCAAAGTACTAATACAACATGAATATGCAATAAGTTACATAAAGACGTGCTATGCATGTATTTACTCGACATGTAAACACATTGTGAACATACATCCTGCAACATGCAAAATATATCATGCGAACATGTCATCCAGTATGTAAAATGCATCATGCTGTGATGATGCATTAACATGCAATCACACTATGCATATACATGTTGCAAAATATAGAGCACGTTATGCAAGTATACCATCCAACATGTAAGAGGTACTGTGCAATAGTAACATGCTACACTGACATGTAAACATATCATGCACTTCACAAGAACACTGAATCATCATGCAAGTGTATTATTCAAACGAACATGCAATGCATGGATGCATTATACATATATGCAAATACACCATACGTTATGTTAATGCATTAAGTCATTACCCTGCATATCAATACATCATGCAAGCACGATGAAGCAATGTGCAAATGCATATGCCAACACGCATGCATACATGCAAATCTACAAATACTTATGCTAGCATGTCAACATGCAGATGAATACATGAGTGTGTATGTGAACATGCATATATGTTGTATACACCTATATTGCATACAAATTGCTACCATACAAATACATCATGCTAAATGCATTCCAAAACATATATCCGCATGGGCTTTGACAAGTGTGATGTATATACACACATGACGTCTAAGGATGTTGCTCGGGTCATAAGTGAACCTGAGTTTATGTCTGATCCTCCTCTTTGAATGGACCAGAGTTGACATGACTTGAACTACTGAACAAATACACGATCGTAGCGCCAACCAGAATATTTGATTTTATACGTTCATATTAGGCCTTCAAGGTCTATTACAAGAAATGTTCATTGCTAAAAGCATAAAACTCTTGATTCGCAATATCTGTATGATAACTCACAACATCAGTAATTGAATCCAATCCTTTGTCAGCAGGCAATCAGAGTTGCATGGTTCAAATGACAAATACACGACTATTTAAAAATATTCGATGATGGTCGTGTTGAATACAAATCTCAATCGGAGGGGTCTACATGAATTTCAAAGAAATGCTCCCAAATCTCAATGTTATTTGTTACTTTAATAATTTTTTTTAAATTTATTACTTTTCAAATTTTCAAAAATGCCTAATTGAAATAAAGTACATAAATATTTAAAGCAAAAATTCATCCACTCTCCGCTATAGTTTGTTAAGGTGGATAAATTTGAAAATTATTTTGACTCACGAAGAGCGAATGTTCAGTTGAGAATATCATTAAGATTCATTCTCAAACTATCTTTTGCCAGTAAGGACGTGTGATGTAGAACGAACAACAAGATTTAATGTACCGGAGCTTCTAGCAGCAAGTGACGCCTTTTCGGAGGACTAGACAACAAGGATCTCGGCTGGAATTTTCTGGCTAGCAAGGGAAAAGCAGTCTAGTAAGCAGGATAGCTAGTATTCCTGCTGAAATTTGAGGACAACAGAGAGAAATCTGCCTACAGGAATTCTGTACAGCAATGAGAAGCCACGAGACATTCAGGACAACACTTAATCTCCTTCGGGACAATGGGGACATCAAAGGATAGGTTTTTGTATGCAGGACAACAAGCTTGCAATGTGAAAACCTGCAGGAATTGGTGTTGGGAGAGATGAAATAAGGGATTGGTCAACTAGTTTAAGGGAAACGAGATGGGGAAGTGGCCGCCAATAGGGAGGAGGAGAAAAAAGGAATTTAATTCCAATAAATTTGAACTTGAATAGGGAGAAAAACGAATTCAAAAGTCTGAAAATAATCTCAGCCTTAAGGGAAGGAATTAATTGGGCTTTGATTGATTGATTTGAGGATCATTAATGGGCCTAGGAATTAGTGGGGAAGATTTGAATTAGGGAGAGAGGGAATTGGGGAAAGATTTAGTTACTTACCTTTTTGAGAATCCCAACTTAAAAGAAAGGAAATTAATTCCAATATAATTTATTTGTTAATTTGAATTAGATTGGAGGAGTTTCCTAAAATAGAATCCTATTTAAAGAAATAATTCAAAATTCAAATTTCAAATTTGGGTTGGGGGAATTTGAAAGGAAATATTTCCCAAATTAATTTTGCAAGAAAAGGAAGGGAATAAAGGAGGGAGTTTAATGAGGCATTCAAAGCTTTCATAAATTAATAAATTAAATTTAGAATGAAAGATTTCATCCCAATTTAATTCAAAATTTAAATAGGCATGAAAATAGGATTTATAAATTAGGCAACTATTCAAATTCAAATAGATTTGAAATTTGATCTTTAAGATAGTTACCTAAAATATGAAAACTAATTTAGGAAGGGCTTAATGGCAAGGGGGCTAGGAGGGAAACCAAGGAGAGGGTCGGCGGCTTGTGGCTTGGCCGTGAGTGGTGGTGGAGCTAAGGCCGGTTTGGTGGAAGTCGGGAAATGATGAAGATGGCGACTAAGAACAACAAGAATGAAAAAAAGAAAAAAACAAAGAAACACAAGATAAAAGATAAAACCGCGAGCGTTGGACTCTTCCGAAGGCTGACGGGTGATGCGATGCACTTCACTAAGGGACTTCAAGCCACGAGCCCAGACCCATCCTGCGGCTGGTGGAAATTCAGATTCCCTCCCATAGGAATCTCACTCAAGTTCTCTCCAAAGAACACAAGTGCAAACAAAATTTTATTAATAATCCATCATGCATAATACAAGAGAAGGGGCCTCTATATATAGGCCTCAAAAGAAACTAAAAGACACATTTTCCCCTTGGATTTACATAAGACATGACTTTTAAATAAAAGGGTAAAAAGGGAAAATTGAAAAATTAAATCAAAATACAATTAATAAACTAAAATAAAACTGAGTGATCTCGGCCGTCGATCTTCGACTCTTCCTGTGAATATCGTCCATCGTCGGATGTCTGCATCAACATGACACATATCTTCTAACTGATAGTTTTTCTGCGAAATGGTATCACTAAATTATGGTCACGTCCAAAGCCCATATGTTCCCCAACGACTCTAAATTATTGAGTAATGAATCAGTAGGATATAATTGACAGGGTACAAATCCCTTTGTTAGCTAGGGTGGACTCAAATCTGTCCCCTTAGGAAAGCATTCACCCAAAGTCTACACGGTATTCTTGGACGAAGCAACACATGGTTATCGATAAGGATCTTTCGATTAGGTTGGGTCGACTACCTCCTCTGACAAAGTAGACAAGGGATCATGATGACTCGGGACGACGGAACCACGGGATCTTGATCAGGTTCATCTTCATTCCCCTCACCATCAACTTTAAGTGCATTGTGATAAATTTCAATTTTCAATTTCTATTTCTACCACTACTATACATTTGATACTATGTATCTATTTAATGACTGGCCTTAATCGAAAGATCTCTCTCGTTATTGGGATGAGTAATTAATTATAAGGGCTTGTATCTATAGGAAACCTGAATTTAGATCATAGTTCTTGCAAAATGAGGGCGAAATCTCTGGGTAATATCTCATCTAAAACCCACTCCGCCTTCTGAAAATTTACCTTTGAATTTAAATTTATTAAAACTTTCCCTTACACACTAAAAGAAAGGGGCCGTGAAGAGACGGGCGTGAATTTTTGGAGCCAACATATTTTTTATAAAAGATGCATGCTAGTGTAAGTTTAGAATTGGAAGAGCTTAAGAAGGAACATGAAATCCTTAGGAAAGATCATGCATTAATAGATGACAACCACATGAAACTACTTGACGAATATGATGACTTGAATAAGAATTATTTAATAGATCATAAATTAAAGGTCATTTGATTAGGGTTTGAAATGTTTGAAAAATTGCTAAAAAAAGCATTCAAGACTTAAACCTTTAGCCTTAGATTTTGGCCTAAATTTCTAGGTTTGATCTAGATTCTGGATTTAAATGCTTGAATTTTAATTAACAAATCATTCATAATCATTTAAAAGATTATTAATGATTGGATTGAAGTTAGGTTGAAGCTCGAATGAGGTTTGAACTGAAGTCTGGGTTAGTTTTGAGTTTGAAATGATTTGAAGTTTGGATGGCTTTGAATCTGGATTAAGCTCTAGATTTACATATCTTAGGACTATGATGAAAATGAACAAAACAACATAGGATAAAATTGTGAGACTTGAAATATAAGAAATTAATCTTTCAAGATTGTTTTTTAAGAGAGATAAATTGGAATTATTTAGTAGACCCAAATCTAATGTGGTATTGCTATATAAGTTTCAGGAGTTTAGAAATAATCAATAAGTAGACCTGGTGGTGGAGTGAGGAGGCCCAGAGAGTTAAGGAAAGATAATGCGCTTTCAAAGAGTGACAAAATATAAGTTTAAAACATTGGTAGATAATAAGGGCCATTGACAGATAAAAGGGAAGTCTGGTTGCGTAGAAAATTTGATTAATTGCACTACATGCATCTTGTATTTCCTATTTCTCCATTTGGATTTTCCATTTCTTGGTCTTGGTGGCATAGGTAATTTGCCCAAACTTTTGTTTCTGCTTTGCATGGTCTCTGTTGATTGAACTGGATTAGTATTTAGTATTTACAACTTTATTTGTACTACTTTTAAAAAAATATTTATTAAATTATTTTGTTAAGTTGCATTTATTTTATTATTATTTAGGCTTCGTTTGATTCGGTTTATGCTTACATAAAAAGGAGTTTTAAAAAAGGAGGTTGAGAAAAAGCCGTTTAATAAAATGGAGTTTCAATAATGAGATATGTTTGACTAATATTTTTAAAAGTGCTTATTAATACTTGAAAGTAATTTTAAATTGTTTGTTTAGCAGTCTACATTTGAGATTTTATTATAAAAGGCATAATTCGCTTCCGAAACTCCGTTTTGTGACCGAAGAAGCAGATACGAAAAAGATTATGGAACCGCCGAAAAAACGATGTTTATTAAAAAGGAATTATTGTTAATCTTTGATTCCAAACAGTAAATACTGATTGATTTCGGCGTATTCAAACGGAAACGGAGAAAAAAAGCCTAATCAAACGAGGCCTTAGTTCGTAGTTTTAGAAAATCTTAAATGCTTAACTTAAATGAAGCATGTTTTGGTTGTAAGTAATAATATTAAAAAAAAAAATTAAGTAGATTCCAAATTCAGATGATTATGATTCAGACTTCAGTTATCATGATAATTAAAGGATAAAATTGCTAAAATTTAAGATTTTTTTATATAAATGACAATGGTTTTTGTTTCATTTTTTGAATAATTTTGAAGCTCGAAGTGTCATTCAAAGTAAAATGTATGGACGAGTTTTTTTTTAATGTGATTTTTTTTCTATAATTATCATGTTAATTTAATAGGATCCGAATTCAAATGGCCATATAGGCCAAAATATTATGCTTTTAGAAATATTTTGTTTTCATGCCGACCCCACCTTGTGGAATAGAGGTTTGATGTTATTTTTGTAAATATTTTGTTTTGTGTATATATTTATTATTTATGTACTTTATGGATATTCTGTACTTAAAAAAACTTTCTTGTTGATTAAAGGTTAAACATCTTTCATCAACTAAAAAATGCAAACTGTGGACACCTTTTTTAACAAATAGATTTTCTTAAAAAATAATAATTAGTAAAAATCAATTTAAGCAGTGCAAAAGTGGATTAGATATATTTTAATAAATTATATATATATATATATATATATATATATATATATATATATATATATATATATATATATATATATATATATATATATATATATCACAGACATCTATTATAATCAATAGAAATAACCTGATACGAGAATAACATTCAAAATTTAAGTTATCTTAATATTAATTTTAAGTACTGCATGTGTTTAAATGTTCTTTATGTTACATTTTTTAAACTGTGGCTAAAATTGAATTATTTGTTAGTAAATATTATTATTTTTATTATATTTGTATAAAATGATTAAAGTCTTGATTATACTAGCAATTGTGACCTATTGTTCAAAAATACTATTCACATTAAATCTATATATATTTGAAGCAATTTTGTAAATAATAAGCCAATATATAGCGTGAAATCTAGTAGCGGTTTTTGAATACTCTTGGCATTATTTTAAAAAAAAATGTTTCTGTTAGATATTTTATATGAGGATTTACCTTAGGTGTTTTTGAGCTGATGCTTGAGAAACATTTCACTACTAGTTTCGTGAAGACCTCGTCTTCTACCTAGTACTAAGGTTAGAGTGGAAATAGTCAATAGTAGCTCAAATTTCAGAGAATATTATCCCTATTGTACTTCATATATATCAATGCAACCATCTTCAAGAAATCTCAACAGTTACTTCTCCATATCCATAATTAAATCAAATTTAGATTCTTCATTTATTTGTCTTGCAACTATTTTTCCTACCAAAGTGAAGAATATCTATAAGCATTCCTTTGCAGTTAAAAGTTATATATTTCCATCTTCCTTGAAGTTTCAGCTGGTGGCTGCAATGACAGCCAGTGAAAGGAAGGAACAAGTGGAGGCCAAGACTAAGGAGAAAGTGCAAGTTATAACAGCAATTTATAAGCTCAATTTACACTGCAATGAATGTGGTCGTGCCATTGAGAAGCCAATTATTAGAACACAAGGTACGTAACTAAATTTTTACTACTTTTAGAGATTAATAATTAATGTTAAGTTCCACAGAAATATACAAATTTATATTGTTCTTGAAATTTGCTTAGCAGCATCAGTTAAAAGTAATTTTTTATTTAGAGTTTAGTGAGATAATTAATTCAAGATAATGTTACTTTATAAGATATGTTCATTTATTGCAAAGAGAAAGAACATAAAATATAAATGAGAAAAAATGCAATGTACATTGGACTCTTATTTCTCGTTTGGGAAAGTTTTTTTGTTGCTTTTTAAAACAATTTTTTAGTAAAAAAAATTTTGAATTAAAATTTTTGTACTAAATAACCGTCCTAGAAAGCAGTAAGAAAACTGCCCCAAACCAAATCTTAATTTTTACTTAACTACTTTTTTTTGTTATTGCATGCACTTGTGATTTTAGATTTCAATTACTCAAAAAAACAAGTTAGTCAAGTTTATATAGACTTGTCAACAAATTATTATTTTTATAAAGCCTATCATTACTAATTGTTAAAATAAATCCTTCACTAGTTTTCAACTATGCATTGTTTTGTGCAGGAGTAGAAAATGTTTATATTGATGTGGAGAGTGGCAAAGTTACGGTCACGGGAATATTTGATGCAAAGAAGATGCATGAACTAATTAAGAAGAAGAGTAAGAAAAAAGTTGAGTGGATATCATTTAAGCCGGAGGATGAAGGAGTGAGGAAGGAAGAGATAGTTGGAAAGATGAGAAAGGAGGTAAGTAAGCTTTCCATTCAATTCGCAGGTCTAAGCACTGTTGTTCTTCACATATAATATATCTGCACTATATATTTTTATATTTTCTCTCTCTAATTGCTAGGAAGTTGTTAAAACCGCAGTCATTAAGCTTCATTTGCATTGTGAGAAATGCGAAAATGATCTCGAGAATAAATTGCTGAAACTTAGAGGTAAATTGGTCATCTCGTTCTTTAATCAATTTGATTAAGTAAATTATATTTAGGTTTCGTTTGGGACGACTTTTTTTTGCTTCTTAAAACAGCTTTCTTGTTTAAAAATTAAAATTTTTATATTAAAAAACTGCATTAAGAAGCATTAAGAAAGCCGTCCCGAACGAAGCCTCAAATTAACTCCTAATTTCATGTTAACTAACTACAATAGCAGGAGTTCACAGTGTGAAAATAGACAGAGGAGAGCAGACTTGCACCGTTGTTGGGATTGTAGAGGAAGAAAAGCTAATCGAATACATACACAAGAAGGCAGGCAAGCGTGGAGAAATTGTTCAGCAGAAAGTAAAGAAGATCAAAGAAGATGAGAGTGAAAAGAAAGAAGTAAAGAGCAAAGATTTTGCTGCGCCTTATTTCATTCACTGCACCCATGCACCTCAATGGTTTAGTGATGAAAACCCAAATTCTTGTTCTGTTATGTAAATTCTATTTGATTTCAGGATTATTAATTTAGATACATCTGATTAATCACATGGATCAATATATGATATTATTATGTTGTAGAGCTCAATTAATATCTGAAAGACATGATATTCAATTATTTTTTTGGGAGACATCATATATAATCCTAAATTTTTATTAAATATATAAAAAAAGACATTTCTATTATATATTCATCACTGAAGGATAATATGGATCTACACACGCACCTTAATGTACAACATAGAATTATACATTGAAAAAAAGATAATATAAAAATGGAGAATTATTTCAATATGCAATGGGTAAGGGTGGGTATGAATGCGTTTATGATTTCATGGGTTGGTATTCGACATTGGTGGATAAATCGATTTATATTGTTAATTACTGTATGTTGTTATGTAGGGTTGGTTCTCATGGGAGGCAAGTGACAAATTTATAAAATAAATAAAAATATATGTAAGGGTGTAAAAATAATTTATTTTGCACATAATTGTTTTCATAGATTTGTTTTAATTTATTGGAGGGTAAATTGTATGAAAGAAAATGTTGGTTTGGGGTAAAAAATAAAATTTAGATGTGGTTTATTATAATTAACTCTTACGAGTTTTAATTTTTGTAAGGGCTCACTATGCAGTTCACATCACAAAATCGCATTGTGATCATTAGGGGTGTAAGTGAGCCAAGTCGGCTCGCGAGTCGGCTCGTTTATGGGCTCGCGAGCCGGCTCGAGCTCGACACGTTTATGGGCTCGCGAGCCGAGCTTATCGAGCTCACTAGTCGAGCTCGAGTCGGCTCGCGAGCTGGCTTGAGCTTGACTCATTTATGGGCTCACGAGCCAAGCTTATTGAGCTCACTAGTCGAGCTTGAGTCGGCTCGGCTCGTGAGCTCGTGAGCTCACGAGCCTGCTCGAATAAATATTAATATTTTTTTAAATAATTATATTTTAAATATTAAAATTAAATATTAAAAAAATTAATAAAAAATCACCTAAGTTTTATTTAAATGTTAATCATTTCATCTTTTTTTTTTTTCTAAAATTTTAACTAAGTTTTAAAAATCCCGCTTAAGTTTTAATAATTCAGCCTAATTTTTAAAAATCCTGCCTTAATTTTAAAATTCTTGCCCATGGCTTGCGAGTCGGCTCGAGCTCATTTACAATGAGACAAGCTCGAGTTCAAGCTCGCCTGTCAAGCTCGACTCGAACTCGAGCTCAAGTTCGAGCTCGCTTTCAAACTGACGAGCCGAGTTCGATAAGAGCCTAAACTCGACTCATTTACACCCCTAGCGATCATGATAAATTTTGATATGCGGCTACAAAAGTTGCAGTCAGAGTAAAACACAACAAGCCTTAAGTCATCAGTCTATGACAGACTGCGTTCAAAAGGTGTGGACAATTGATGGGTATGACATCCCAAAAGTCACCATGATAGAGCGTGGGTACCCAATGGTTATCCAACCAGAACCCCTATAGGACTTTGATGAGGTGCAAGTTGTACTTGTTCATCTAATTTGCATTCTCTTTATAACTAACGTGTTCAGTTGCTAATGAACTCGCAGAAGACCTCACAATAGTTGCAATGGCAATAATTTGTGATAGAAGACAAAGGAAACAAATTTTCAAATGAGTCAAATATCAACATTACCCTTTAGCATTAAGTGTAGGGGGGTCTATATCATCTATTGAAATTAATGCTCTCCAGGAAGCTCTCAATAATCAATGCTTGTGTCAAGCTCAAGAAATATCAATTATATTATCTTATTATTTTGAAAATGTTGAGAAACTAAGCAAAAATTTGAAGTAGATATCAAGTTATGAACAATAATTAAGGATCTGTTTGAGGCGGCTTTAATTTTTATGAAGGTGATTATAAAATTATTAAAAAATATTTTTTTTTGAAAATTATTAACTATAGTTTTTTGTGCAAAATTTTTTATTATAGTGCAAATATAATATTCAAATAAAAATTAATAAAACAATAAGAAAAAGCTTTGTTTGAATAACTTTCTTATTGTTTTCTACATTAGTTTTATGATAAAAAAAAATTAAAGTTCAATAAATTTTCTATTGAAGCTATAAGAAAGCTGTCTCAAATGAAGCTTTAGGCTTCGTTTGGGACGGCTTTCTTACTGCTTTGTAAAGCAGCTTTATAGTACATTTTTTTTTTAATTTTGTACTATAAAACTATTTTACGAAGGACTAAGAAAGCCATTCCAAACTAAGCCTAAGTTAGTTGAACTTCATAAATTTTATAATTATAATTGAAAAAAAAAATAGAGATCTCAAAAAGTTTAAATATTCTAACACCAAGAGAGAGAGAGAGAGAGAGAGAGAGAGAGAGAGAGAGAGAGAGAGAGAGAGAGATCATAAGGGCTTGGCTCCAAAATATAAAAGCCGGGAAGTCTTTGGGGGCAATAATGTGCGCATGTGGGATCAGTAACCAATATCAATCCACACAGTGCTAACTATATAAGAAGGAGAAAAGCTGTCTTAGTTATGATTTGTTCAGCCTATGAGAAACCCTACCTATTGATTTATTCAGCCTCCTGAGAAAATTATTAAACTTAGGCTGATCAAGGCCCCCCTAAGTCTTTAGCAAATATTATAAAAATTGTGTATCAACACTCAATTTCCTAAAATAGAAATATTCCTGATATATGTTGCCTATTTGCCCTTTGAGAAAATTCAACACCCTGGTCTTGGATCAACTGACAAGATTGAGTATTCATTGAATTTTTCTTAAGCTAAAGGGAAATTATTTTGTGATAAAGATGAAATTTTTTGGCAGATTTCCTTAGAGAAATCAGGAGATACTAAAAAGTTGAAGTTTCTATTAGTTAAACTTAATGAATTTCAGGTTTGTTGTGGAGTATAATTAGATTTTAGCATTCTCTATCATTTTTTGATTTGATCTTTCACAATCTTCTTCCAAAGCATAACATATTAACATAGCTCTATTATTCATCCTTTATCATCACCAAGAAATTTTCTTCCATTTGAGCTCACGAAGATCATAATTTCGATCATCGATAAAAATATTAGGTCTGAAGATGATTTTCTCGTGAACTCTACTGCTTATTTTAAGGACCCTTCGATGAATCAGTAGGGTAGAGCCAAGAAGAGATGTTACGATAAAATCTTACATTTCACTAGTTCATTATTTGGCTTATTAAAGAGTAGTGTTAAATCTTGATTGTAAACATACTAATGTTAGTTTATTAATTATTAGCTTGTTGTACTTTAGACAAGGGTTTTTTTTTAACAATTTTTGATCTATTTTCTCTTATTTCTTTTTCTTTGTGACTAAAATTTCAATTTCTATATTTTCATGTTTGTAATAAAAATATTAAGTTTTTTGTTTATTAGAAAATATGTCTTGTGACTCTTGTCTATTCTATTGTCATGACAAGTTTAAACTATTTTTAGATGGATAGAATTTTAGAACATTTAATTCTATAAAATATTATATTCTTGTGTTATTTAAAATGAAATTTATTATAAAATAAAAAACGATGGTTGTATAGCCAAGTATGTACTTGATTTATTTTTATTTTTATTGAATGTTAGAAAATTAACCATAATAAATACTTTATGAGTTATGTGTAAAGTTTGACCTATAAAGTTAAATAGAGTAAAAGATTTGGAGGACTTTTTTTTTTAGTTGAAAAACTCGAAAAAAAAGATCACATCACTTTGTAAAGACACTTTAACATATCTACAAGCCAGAAAAGCTTGTTTTTTCGGGTTTTTTTTTTGGCTGCCTAAAGTAGCCATTAATCCTATTCCAAGAACCACTTAGGCTACATTTGCCAAACATCAAACTTATAGATTATGCGTTTTAAAAAATATTTGTTAGAGTACCATAAATTATCACAATAACTAGTTATTTATGCAGTATCAATTGTCCACCTCTTAGGTAACATTATGAGGTGGTGATGTCAATGAAAATAACAGTTGTCAGACGACAATGTCATCGTTGATCGATGTTATTATCTATTATAGGACACATACACATGCTATTTGATAGAAAATTTGGTGAAAGAATGATAACCAATGCCAAAAGATAATATGATATATGATGTTTTTGTAGGGGGTATATTTCTCAATGTATAGGCCCATGTTGACCAATTTTGATTATATGCATATGTAACATGATGTTCGCCAAGGACATTAAATGATGACTTCTAGGTGTAAGATGTCGGGCAATGGACGCCAACTGACGATGAAATTAGGTTGACGTGCCTTGATTGATGATGTTTAGGAATAAGATGTTGGGCAATGAACATGTTTAGTGATAAAGTCATATAACATCAGTCGCTAAATATCAAATAAGCATGAGAACATGTATGGTTCTATGGTTGCCATAAAAGCAATCAAAACTCTAGGATTCTCTACAACTCCTATATATGTGATCCTAGTCCAAAGTTTCTAAAAAATGGTTGTTTATAACAACTCCACATAATCCACCAAATCAATGCCTTGAATCAAACAAATGAAATGGTTCCCTTCTCATTTTAAAAAGTGACTAAACAATTCTCCTTCTGGGTTGGCTTAGTCGGATCGATTGGGTAATATGTTAGCCAGCCCATGGCGGTCGACAAGTGGTGGATCTCCAAGGTAGCTCCTACAAAACTCCATTATTTCCAAATGGAGGGTACCTCATTGAAGTTGTCAACAACAAAAACTTCAATGCAGTTGATATATTAAAATTTTAATGGCTTGATTGTCCAAGAGATGACAAACCAATACTACTGACAGTTCACAAATCACTGCATATAAGAAAGAGTCAGAATAATCTCAAAAAAATCTGATCCAAGTTATGAGCAGCTGGAAAATGCCAAAATGGCCAAGTGGCTCCAATCTTCTTATAGGTGAAATGACTCATAATTTTGCGAGTTGGACAGATTGCGACAATTTTGATCTTTGAATCTTCCCCGATGAATCAAGCACACATAATTTCAAAACATCTTATTGTGATTTGATGGCAGAATCAAACTTTTGTCAAGAACAAGAATCCAACGATGATCGCGACGGGAACAAAGCTCAATGAGTTGGTAGCGGCCGGAGGCCGCCGGCAGCTCCGTGCAGATTTGGTGATAGGGAAGAAGAAATTCACAGAGGGATTGAATTTACTTAGTGGACAGTTTGTTCAAACGATACTGGCGGCTGGCACCGCTGGCTGCTTATGTACTTGAACTTCTGCTAAAGATTGGATCTTGAAATAAATATAACAAAAAATTCTAGTAATAATACATGAAAGCCATCCGATGAGACCAAGAACACAAGCAGAAAAATGGAAAATTAAGAAGACAGAGAGTAGATATATTTATAAACTAATTAATGTCCACACAGAGCAAAACCCTTCGATTCCAAGCTCTAACCTTTGCAACATCCAACCTCACGGACTTACGATGGAAAAGGCAAGCTCTCCATATTCAACGGTAGATTAAAAAACGGCAATCCGACTCCCGACGGATCGACAAAATCGCCGCCGCCGCCGCCTTCCTCGCCGCCTACGGGCAGTTCCATTTGCGGAGGCGCCTCCTCCTCCTCCAGCGGTAACCGTTCATACGCTACATTCGTGAAGGAGGCGGATATAACTATCACGGGTCCTGCGGCAATCAACGGGCCCACTACACTCCCGCCGACCACCTGCCCCTGACCTCCTGCAAGGAAGACGGTGAGCGAGGTGGCTCCCGGAGGCGCCGGCGGCGGAAGGAAGGATCCCGAAAGAGATAAGATCTCGAAGCGACCGTGGAGAGAGACGACCGCGCCGCCGGATCCGCCCGGTTGCCGGAGCCTAACGTTGGTGACGGTGCCGCTGCCGCTGAGTACACAGACGCCGCACTGCCGGCGGCGAGCGTAATTAGCAACGCTTTCGAAGATATCGCAGCCACCGGAGATCTCGAGGATGTGGGCCCGCAGACAGTTGGCGCTCTCGCGGGTGATGATGATTGGTGGCTTGGGTTTGTTCTTGGAACCTGGTGGGCGGCCACGTGGTCTTGAGCCGATGACTTCGCCGGGGGAGATAAGGTCAAAGGCCGCGGCTTTGGCGGCGGAAGGGGAAACGTTGTCGTCGGAGTTGTTTTGGTCTGATGAGGTGGGAGTGTGATTGGGAAGATGGTGAAAGTGGTGGAGGAAGTGGGCGGAGGTGCTGAGATCTAGGCCCGCCATGATCGATCAAGCTTCTAAGTAAAATAAAAAGAAATAACAGATTAATTATTGTTTGTTTTTTGGGGGGATTTAAGGAGGAAATTTGAGAACTTTGAAGTAAAAGAGCATGGAGAGGAGAAAGTCAAGAAAAGTGGAAGGGAAGAAGGAAGGATAGAAGTGAGATGAGGGACGGAGTGGGAGAATATAGAAATAACGAGGAAAGAGAGGAAAGATAGGCAGCGAGCGAACTGTAGAGAGAGAAAGAGGGAAGATAATTGTTTTATATATTTATATATATATATAATTTTATTACAACAAATTTAAAGTGATTTCATCTAATGAATTTTTAAGTATTTTATTATATGCTAATAATTTTATTATGATTATCAAGATGGAGATAATTGTTGTTAATCTTTTTTTCATATGAAAAATGAACTCGACATAAAGACTAAATAAAAATTTTAAGGTTCATGAAAATTAGTGCATTTGTCTTAGTTAGAATTTATTGTGAAATATTTATGTTTGGTTTATGAAAATATTCAAAACTAATAAATACAATTAAAATATTAAAAAAATTATTTTAAGAAATTATATTTATATGAATTGATTAAATATTTTTGCAAGATCATTTATAATTATTTAATAGGTAATTAAAATTGACTAAGAATATGTAGTTTTACTTTTCAAAGCATTTCTAAATTACTAAGGAAATTCTAGTCAAATCTCTATAGTTTAATTAGTTGTTGGTAATTTAATTAATTTGTTATTTTTGCTTTGAAATATTTTTTATGATCATATTATAATTACTTTTGTGCTAAATTTGTTAGTGAGAGATTTACATGATTGTACTCAAATTTCTAATCACACTTTTGCTAGCAAAAAGTATTATTTTATCATTTTATCACATTGTTTGGATACTTGTGATGGACCTTTGTGGCTTAGGTGTTTGATGTTTAATTATTCTAATTTGTTTAGATGGGTATTCCATTTGCATTGAGTTTAATAATCATAGACTCTCTCATTAGTTGTTAATTATTTAGATTATACTTTAATTAACATGTCTGATGGCAAATTTATAAGATTAAATTAATTTATTACAGTGTATGTGTTAATGCTCTTAAGCATTATAAAACGACAGCCTTCCGATGACAAAATTAGGAGAGCAAATGTATTAGATTTAGCTTATGTTAAGAAAGATATATGCAGACCTAAACAAATTTGGATATAAAGTATTATAAATGACCTTAATTTTTTTGGTAGATTTAAATCAGAATTTGGCACTACAATAGAGAAAAAAGATTCATGTAGTGGGATAAAAACTTGATGTTGTTGTTGTTGGAACGAAATATGAGTAGAGATAAATAATAATTATAATGGATAAATAAAAATGTTCACAATATTACTAAGAAAATTATACTAAGATAACATAATATATTTTATATTAGGATAAAAAAAAATATAGAAGAAGAACATTTAAATTCAGATATAATATATTATCAAGAATCATTGTAATCTTGCCAAAAAATTTAAATGCTTCTAGTTTTAACTATTTTTTTGCATCTTACCATTTATTTTTATTTTTTTTTCTGATAAATATCTAATTATTTTGATATAATTTTCTCCATTTGTTACTGTTGTGATGTTCAAAAACATTTTAAGTTAGAGTGTTGCTACACCTAACAAAAGAGGTGTTACATAAATGGATCACTTTCTTAAGTTGATTAATAATTATTAATAGACTAAAACAAATGTTTACTTAGGGAGAATTTTTTACTAAACCAGCTAATGATAATGATTATAACTTTTCTTAAGAGTATGTACTTTTCCTATAATTTAATAAAATAGAATTTGCATAGAAGAGACTACAAACAAGGCATAAAAGAGTCGGACGTAATCATCCTCTTTTTTGAAGGTGGACTTTTTTTTTTTGTTTAAAACTCACCCCATTGATTAAACAAATTAGTACAAGTCCTTAAAAACCCGATTGCCCGCTACTGCTCCAAAAAACTACAATCAAGAAAATGAAAAAATAAAAAAAATCTAAGGAAACTTTCGACCTTACTATAGTACAAGCCAATCATAAAGCCGGTTTTGCAATTTTCATGTGCGGCTAAGCCGCCGGTGTTAAGTATTTTTTTCCATTCGTAGAAACCGCAAAAAATTGACCTAAAATTGGCCAAACCGACCCTTCCTCCTCATTTGTTCTCGTATTGTTTTCCTCCAGACGCTCACGCTCACCTTCGACTGCCTATGCAGGAATCCGGCCGCCGACACCGTAACGTACTTCAGCCAATGATCACGCTCTCACTCTGGCCGGAATTTTAATATAGCCGCCGGTAAATACCATCATTTGAGATGGCCAGTACGTACGCTACCGGTAATTAACAAGTAGTCACCAGCGCTAAAACCGTCGAAAATTACCGGCTGTGTTAGCCGCCGGAAAATTTAGCCGGCGTAAATTGACCGCCACAATTTGTTTCCTACATTGTTTATATCGGCAATTTAAAAATTTATGATATATAATTGCCGGAAAAAGCCGTTAGTAATTGACAATTTTTCTATAGTGAGGGTTGAACTAGAAAAGAAAATTTTTCTATAAATTTCGCGCAAATGCATTTATTAAAAGTGAACTAAATATTTAAAATATTTATTGTATGAAGCACAAAAAAAATAAAAAAAAAAAGTTAGAATGAGCAATCCTCCATGTAGAGCTCTTCCTAAATCCGCCGCTACAAATAACATGACTGATAATGATCATAATTAATTATAAGTTATTGTCAATATCTTAAATTAGATAATCGACTAAGGGATTGTCTTCCTATAAGTATTGCAATCATAATGTTAAATATAAGACTGTACAGTAAGTTAATTATAGGATTTGGAATTCTCCTCTTGTTAATTTTTTATGTATTAAAATTTTAACCCTAATCCAATGAATTCGACAGACGCCGTGCGCGTGAAGAAGCTTTTCGACATCTTCTCCTGAAAGCTTCCCTTGCGACCCAAAAACATACAAAGCCTCCTCGCCTGAAGCTTCTTCACACGACCTCCTCCCTCTTCCTGTTGTCGTCCTTGTTATGAAAGCTTCTTCACCTGATCGATCTGTTCTGCACAAGACCTTCTTTACACGCACGAAGCTTTACGTGACCTCTACCGCACGCGAAGCCTCCAAGACCGCGACATCCAGCCAGCCTCTGTCCTATTGCTGAACCTCTTGATCACGCCGACGACGCCGAACAGGACTGGACTTGGTCATATTAAAAGTTGTTCATGTTCAACTTGAAATCCAGTTGTTAGCTTTTCTTGATTTTTCTAAATTAATTTAATGTGTGTTTAAAGTAGATAAAAATAAGCTAAGAAAATTAATGAGTACTTCTTATATTAATAAATAATATTTTGGATATAAATGAGTAAGCAATTCGATAAATCTATAATTAGTATCAAGCTATTTGACACTAATTAAAAATGCATTAATTAAATAAGGTAATGAGTGAGCCTTGAACAAATTTTGTTACAAACATACAACTTAATTAAACAAACTCCCTATATAGTCTTATCAACAAGAAGAATATCATCAACAAAAAGTATATATCAGAGTTATAGAGTATATCTTCCTGCAAATGTCTAGGAAGAACATCTATAACTAGAGTAAAGAAGATACGAGCTTAAAGAAGATCACTGATATATTAAAAACTCTCCATAACGCTTCTCTTAGAGCTTTATCATAATCTTACTCTAAATCAATAAATATCATATGCAAATCCTAGCTTATTCTCCCTATATTTCTCCATCAAACCTCTCAATAAATGTATAGCTTCCATAGTAGATTTATCCAACATGAATCCAAACTGATTTTAAGAAACATTAGTATCACGTTGTTACCTATACTCAATGACTCTCTCCCGAAATTTTAAAGTATTATATATTAACTTAAGTTGTTGTCGTTGTTGTATGAGAATAAATAAATGAGTTGAACTATATTTAAACTTAGGTCATTTAATCTTCAAATTAAAAAATAAATAAAATTATTTAATTATATAATTAAACGATTATTAATCTAGCCAAATTCAACTTAAAAATATATGGAAAAATATTTTATATACATTTTAACGTGTTGAATTGAGCTACAATGTCAAACTAACTCATAAATATACAAATAGACTCCGAGGATGGTATTTTTAATTAAATTAAATTTGATTAAATATAATATGATTATCTTAATATAAGGTTAGAGGTTCTATGTAACATTTTTTATGATAAAAAACTCTTAAGCTGGCACACATTTCTGCGCATTTTTTTTAATAAAACTTAGTGTTTGGGTTTTTACTTGGGGTTTATCCCTTTTTTCTGCTGGTTCTGTCTGGGGGGTTTTTCGGGTGCTGGTTGCTGGTTCTGGGTGTTTGTTGCTGTGGTGGTTGTTTTTTGGCTGGATTTTTCTGTCCAGTTCTTTGTGGGTGTGGTCTCTGTGGTTTCCTGGCTCAAGGGGGGTGCTGTCTTTGGCCGTTGCTGGCTCTGTCAGGGTGTTTTTTTTCGGGTGCTGGTTGCTGGTGCTGGGTGTTTGATGCTGAGGGGTTGATTTTTGGCTGGATTTTTCTGTCCAGTTCTTTGTGGCCGGGTGTGGTCTCTGTGGTTTCCTGGCTCTAGGGGGGTGCTGTCTTCCCCTATTTCTCTGGTCTCTTTCGTGGTTGGTTGTTCTTCTTTTGCCAAGCTATTTTCTGGTGCCTGTCTTTGGCCGTTGCTTTCTCTGTGGTTCTTGGTGAGGGTGTTGTCTGTTGGCTGGATTGGGCTGTGGCTGCTCCCAGTTGGGTGGTCTGGGAGTGATTTTGGTTGGCTTATTCTGCTGTTATTTTTTCATTTCTATTCTTATTACAGGTCTCTGTTTACAGTTGTTTTCCTAGTATCCTTGCAGGCCTCTTTTGCAGGTTTTTGGAGCTTCGCGCTCGTTTTGTGCAGTATTCGTGTGCTGGTAGTAGGGCTTTGCTGTTGTGTTGATTCTTTCCCTTCTGTTTTTTTGTTGCTAGCATGTTTCTAGGTTTTTTTGTATCTTTCCATAGTAGGGAACTCCGGCTCTTTGGTTTATTTTTGCTTTTGTTTGTAGCTCGTTTGAGCAGTTGTGAGCTAGAGGGGCCTTTAAGGACATTGTAATTTTTACCTTATATTAACTCGTAGGCCCGTCGGTGGGTTTTAACCCAAAAAAAAAAAAAAATTCATACGCTACAGATAATTATGCTATTTAAAGTGATAGATTTGTTTTGTTCTTGTAATTATTGTGGCTGCAAGTCATTATCAATGTCAGAGATTTGTTTTTGGAGTCTCCATTATGAAAAGTCTTTGTTAGGGAGGATATATTAAAAGAAGCAGCGTACTAAATGGTATTTATTATTATTAAAATGAAAAATCAAAATCTAATTTATAATAATCTTTTTCTTTAATGATCATTATTTTTATTTTAAAAATTATTTAGATTTTGTTGTGGCAATTTACATTTTTTTTTATTTATAAATTTAACTTTTAAAAGCTCCTATATCTTAGCAACTGCTTCCAAAATGATTTTTCAATAACAACTTTTAAAGAAAATAATTTAAAAAGTTATGAAAATAATTTCTTTCAAATAGGTATTATTTTTTATTAACTACTTTTCTTATCATGAAAACAGTCAAAATGCTCTTTTAAATAAAACTTAAATATTTGTTTGTGATAGCTTCTTACTACTCCGCTTTTCATCGTAATTATAATTACATCTGCCTAGTGCTTTCTTGATGTTTTCTCAGTGCTTTCTTAAAATTTATGTGATTGAAAGTTATTTTTTTATAATAGGAGTTGCTAATGTATGATAGCTTTACGAAAACAGCTTTTTAATTTTTTTTAAAAAATATTTATAATATTATTTTTCCCATAATAACTTTACGATCAACTTTACAAAACACTGCAATCGTAAGTCTTAAAAAACTCTAAATATCAGCAAAATTTTTTGATATGAATTAAGCTCAAAATTCTACAAGTTTTTGGGAAATAAATTGGGTAAAAAATATCATGTAATTACATTTAGTCATCACTAGATTTCTAATATTTATTAATTTGAGATGAGCAAAGAGTAATTATTTTAAATTAATAAGTCATATATGTCACTCTCAAAATTAATTAAAATATTATATAATTCATCCTGATTAAAATTTATGTCATCATCATGCATCTACTTAAAAACAATTTTCAGCTGTGTTAGTTAATTATGAAAGAAAGCTTAAGGAAAGTCTAAAAGAGGTAGATAAGATATAAGAAAAATATAGAAATAGTATTCTATAATATAATGAAGAGAACAACAACAACTCAACAAGTGTAAAGTTTGATAAACGGTCAAGTGATTTTCATATATAAGGCTTGGTTTGGGATGGAAGAGAGCTTTAAAAAATAAGATATAAATAGTTTATCTTTTAATTATAAATTAGCAGTAGTCAATGATTTTGAGAGTTCATTATTTTTTTCCTTGTTTCCTTTCATTCAAATTTCAGCATCCAAGTAGTGGATTTTCTTTTTAAAGCAAATAATGAAATAACATTCCTTATAAAAATAAAAATTATAAAAAAATATCGATCTTTCATAATCTAATCCAAACTAGGGGTGTCAATTTCGGGTCACGGGTCGGGTTCGGGTCGGACTCGGAACTGACCCGGGTTCAAACGGGTCGACCCTAACCCGATCCGGTTAGGCAAACGGGTCGAAAATCAGAACCCGAACCCGACCCGGCGGGTTGTCGGGTTGACCCGACCTGGAACCATGACCCGAAATCGCCGCAGCGAGGGAGCGGCAGCAGCGCATCGCGCTAGCGCGGGCAGAGCGGGCAGCAGCGCGCGAGTGTGGGCGGAGCGGGCAGCAGCGCGTGAGCGCGGAGCGGCAGCAGCGCGCGAGCGCAAGCGCGAACGCGGTCGGGCGCGAGCGTGGACACGGTCGGGCGCGAGCGAGGACGCTGGCTGGCTCGGACTCAGACTGCGTGTTTCGGGTCAACCCGTCGGGTCAACCCGAACCCGACCCGTTTTTCAAACGGGTCGATTTCTAGAACCCGAACCCGACCCGTTTTGAAATCGGGTCGGGTCCAACCCGAATTTTTCGGGTAGGGTCCGGGTCGGGTTTTCGTGTCGTGTCAAATATTGACACCCCTAATCCAAACTACATCAATCTTTTTATTTATCTCGCTAATTAGACGTATCAATGAGTTGAGTTATCTTGAATTTGACTCGTTGATGAGCTTACAAAGAATATCATATTAAGATGCTAGCTCAATCAAGCTTGTTTATTAAATGTGCACGAGTTTGATTTTGATAAAGCTCAGTTTGTAAGCCCGTGAGTATACTTACGTGTTGGTCATGTTGATGTCTTCTCCGGTGAGCTCTGACAACTCCTTTGATAATTGTTGTTGATTAATATTATAGTTGCATACAGGAGAAGAAAATGGATATATTTATTTTAGTAGGGTTGCTATTCAAAAAATCATAGGACTGTAGGTTTAGTGCCATTGAAGGAGCCTAGGGAAGATATGAATCATTTAAAGCTTTATTCTATGACCTTAGGCTGCTAGGCGACTTCACTTCCAGTGTTGCTTACATTAATGCATTCTCCAATGAGGTCCAATGATAAGTTTTTCTTATTCCATGACTATTAATCACATCAATATCTTTTTCTATGGGCTCTTGTAGAGTCATTTTCTTCTTTAACTTGACCTCATGAGTTGCTTCGTTAACCCAAAGTTATTGCCACATGTTGAGCTTGCAATTGGATAGGCGAGCCAAGCATAGGCATGGCTCGAGTTGGACTCAATTCCTATACACCCCTATACTTTGTATAGGTATCAAACCAAAATGCATTTTATAAAAAAGAAATAAGAGTAGCTACACATAGCTCATGTAAATGAAACAAAAATACATCATCCTTTTATAAATGAAAATAAATAAAAATTAGATTAGTGGATCCAAGCATTTAATAAGATGGATTAGCAAATATAGTAGCTTTGAACTGTTTTCTTAGCTAACAATTTTTGGCAAAAGATTATAAGATTTACTTTAAATTCTTCGAAAATGAGCTTCACCAACAAATCTCATTAGATCTCATGATTAGATCATTAGATTTTTTAAACTTTTTTGATTGGAGAGTCATCATCAATTAGCAATTGGTGGATAAGAACATAATAAGGGTAGGGGTGTCAATTTCGGGTCACGGGTCGGGTTCGGGTCGGACCCGGAACTGACCCGGGTTCAAACGGGTCAACCCTAACCCGACATGGTTAGGCAAACGGGTCGAAAATCCGAACCCGAACCCGACCCGACGGGTTGTCGGGTTGACCCGACCTGGAACCGTGACCCGAAATCGCGGCAGCGAGGGAGCGGCAGCAGCGCATCGCGCTAGCGCAGGCGGAGCGCCGGCAGCACGGGCAGAGCGGGAAGCAGCGCGCTAGCGCGGGCGGAGCGGGCAGCAGCGCGCGAGCGCGGAGCCGCAGCAGTGCGCGAGTGCGAGCGCGGACGCGGTCGGGCGCGAGCGTGACGCGGGCTGGCTCGGACTCAGATTGCGTGTTTCGGGTCAAACGTGTTGACCCGGCAACCCGTCGGGTCAACCCGAACCCGACCCGTTTTTCAAACGGGTCGATTTCTAGAACCCGAACCCGACCCGTTTTGAAATCGGGTCGGGTCCAACCCGAATTTTTCGGGTCTGATCCGGGCTGGATTTTCGTGTCGTGTCAAATATTGACACCCCTAAATAAGGGTTAAGATTTTAATTGAGACAATTTTCTTATTATTTTTTAAAATAAATTTTTTAATAAAAAAAATTATCTCAAAATATTTGTATACTAAATAACTGCTCTCAAATAAAATATGATTAGATTTTTATATTTTAATCTATTTTTCTCCCTGCTCTCAAATCATTGAACAAATCTAGATCACCTATAATTCTCAGAACATTTAGGCCACCCACCCGGTTTAAATCTCGGTGCGGAACTGCGGATCCGGCCCGGTTCAACAAAACCTCGTCACGTGCGGCCACCGGGTCAAACACGAGGCTGTCGGCCACGTGTCCGCAGTCACTATCATCGGGAATCGGTCAGTCCCTGCCCTTAAAAACCGGGCACCCGGTCAAAGATCAGACCATGTTCGGTGGATGCTTCGATCAGGTTAACAAGCTATGCTGTTTAGCGAAGCGATGGATCCACCGTTGCTACAAATAATCCTTCGGTGGATCATCTCGTTCGCATACAAAATCTCCTGCGGGCGTATGTTGCGCATTGTTGGTCCAACCACTGCGCCGTTCACGTCAACGTCAAGGGTCGCGGTATGATTCTCCGTGGTACAGCTTACACAGAGGAATGGGCGGCATTACATCTTGAGCTTGCTGACGTCCGCGCCTTCGTCCCTCTCTTTCTCCAGGCCTTTTTATATTAAGTCTGAGCGTTGCAATATATTTAAAAAAATTTATTATAAAATATTATTATATATTATAAATATAAAAGTATTCTCAACAACACCAAAGCCTTTAGGATAACAGGTGGGGTCCATGGGTATTCAAATCAGATTAAAGATAATAATTCCACGTGTAATATATTTTGGGATCTATCATGTAATTAGAAGATAAATATATAATTGTGAAGAATATTTTTGGTAATATATTTAAGTTTTTGATAGGTATCAAAGAAGGAAAATTTTAATAGAAAATTGTGATAGATAAAATTTGGATCTAAAGGAATACTATATAATATCAGATTTGTAGTTCTAAGAATCATGTAATGAAAATACCTTAAAGTATAAAGCAAAATCTTTACCTATATTAGATCTTGAAAGCGTCGTGCATGAGTTGTTTCAATTCTTGATGATGCTTCTTTGTAGAGAAGTGCGGCGTGTAAATCTTCTCATAGGTCTATGTTTAGGAGTAATAAAATTATTTTATGCTCACAAATATATCAATTAATCCACATCATTATCACAACCAATAATACTATTGTTAGCACACTATTATATGTTAGTCATCTTCTTGTTCTTGTACCTACAGTCTCTATTTATATCTCATGTACTCATCCATGTTGATGTACAACTATTATTTCCTTATGTTGATACTCTCTCTTTCTTCCTCTGATGTCAGGTTCTTAGTTCTTTCGTGGTATTAGAGCCATGGTCGCTGTTTTATTATTTTGGTTGTCTTTGTTTCCCGAGCGCATCGTCCTGAGAAATCGTCCAGGGCCGATTGGTTTTGTTCTGATCGTCCAGAACGATTAGGTGGATCGGCCGGGCCGATCAGCTTAGCTCGATTTGAGGAGAGAGAAATTTTATAAAAAATAAAAATATCTTTTCCTGAGAGAGACAGAGGAAAAAGGCAAAGGAAAGAAGTCCGATTTCGGGGCCCGCGGAGCGATTTTCGTCGTTCGTTGCTGTTGGATAATTTGTTTGTCTCGCTGTAAGGACTCCGAACCCTACTTCTGTTTTCGAAGATTTTGAGGTTTTGCGAATTGGTGCTCAGATTTATGTTTTTGTAAGTGATTTTCGTACCTGGTTTGGTACTGGCGAAGATTTCACCGCATAACTTTTGGTATGTTGTAGAGATGATTATTCTGCACATTTTAAGTATTTTCTGGAAGATTTCGTCCGGTCCGTTTTGATTCTGCGGGGTTTTATTTTGACTGCAAATTATTATGATGTCCGAATTGGTTTGAGCAGTAGAAGAATAGTCTTATAATGTTGCTGTGCACGTTCTGTATTAATTTGGTGGATTGTAATTTCTGGAGATTTCTGTGTAAATTCTGTAGACTGCCGTTACTCTGCCCGATTTTCGTATGATTTCCGAATTGTCTGAGATTGATAGATTAAATTGATACGTGTATGACTATTGATATGATTGTTCTAGATTTCTTCAATATATCGCTTATTGCATCGGTTATTCATTGAATTGATTGTGTCACTGAAAGACAAGTGGGAACCTAGTTGAACGTTGGTGAAGATAGACTTGACCTGTACAGGATGGTGGGCCGACGGGCTTTCCTTTAAACATCGATTATGGATTTCTACAACAGCACTATAGATGGGAGTTATAAGGAGTTTTATATGCCGACGGGCGGCCGACGGGCAAAAAGAGTGACGACTCTTATTGATAGACCAACGTGTATTAAACGGACTACAACAGCACTATGGATTTCTACAACAGCACTATTGATCATGACTAGTGTTTGTGCTTGTCGAGTAAGACCATTGTATGACATTGTATGATCTTGCATCGTATGGACTCTCTGATTGCATTGATTTATTGATTTCCGATTGATTTATCGATATTGATGTGGATTTATAGATTTATTGATATTGTATGGATTTCATCGACGGATTTATTGTATTGTATTGATTCCTCGCTATCGATTGTATCGACTTGATTTATGGATTATCGATTATGGACTATGGATTATGGATATGGATTGTATTGATTTATAGACACCGGCACCGACATTGATATAGATTGTATCGATTGATAGATATCGACATCGACATCGATATGGGTATGATATGGACATATGGATACTATTGATACAACAGATCCTGATATGCTATTGATGCATTGATACATTGATTTATCGTGCCGATGATTGATTGATTGACTGGATTGATCGACTGGATCGACTTTATTGAATTGATTATTGCCATATAGATCTGAGTTATTGTAGAATAGATTTCTTTATTGAATTGATTGTATTGATTTCAATTGACCTGACGATTTCATTCTATGGATTTGATTCCGATTGTTTTGTCGATATGTTGATTTGATCGTTCTATGGATTCCCAACTAATTGATATAATTGACTGGAAAGTGCTCTATTGACTTTGAGATGATTTTCCTACTGTAGCATCGTACGTCGTCATGATTGAATTTGCCGTAGTGTTATTGAATATTGCATATTGACATCGAGTAAATCATATAGAATAATTGGATTGACCGATTGGCAAGAGTATTGACTGATTTGATAGATGATATAGATACAACGAATTGACTAGACGACACGGTTAGACGACACGATTGATTGAAATGATAGTATTGATCGATAGACACGGCTACGATGGATAGATATTGACTGAAAGCACTTATTGATTTGATTGCTGGAGTATTGATTTATCGATGCTTTTATCGCTGTATTGATTATTGATTATTGGCGTATCTGATTCGATTTGATTTCCGTACCTGCATAGATTCATCGATCATAGTCTTGATTTGATTTGATTGATCAGCATATTCTTTTCAGTGCCGTGCTTTGATTTCAGTTGTAGGCTTTGGTGACCTGCTGGGCTAGTAAGCTCATTATATGTGGTTAATAATTTCAGGTGCAGGGCCTCCAGCTTGAAGATCTTTCTGCCGAGTTCTGTAGCTCTTAGTTCTGTAGCTCTTTGTTTTGTAGCCTGGGTAGGCTTTCTTTTGTAGCCGGTGCGGCTATTGTATATGACCTTTTGGACGCTTTTTGTCTGTACTCTGTTGTACTATATGTGAATTATAGTATCCGCTGCTGTTTCTTTTCCGTAATGTAAATATCTCTGGCTCTGGATATATGTATGCATGGACTGATATGAACAACAGATAAGGGATTGATAGAATTTAAAAAAAAAAAAAAAAAAAAAAAAAAGAAAAAGAGGCAATAGAACGATCAGATGAATCCTTTCGCTACACGGATCTTGGGTCGTTATAATTGGTATCAGAGCGAGTGTAGTGAAAAGGATTTGATTATATCCAGAGTTGATAATTGCATTATTCGATTCATTTTGTTTTCTGTGTTTGACTCCGTAGTTTGATTTGGTTTGACTAATTTGAATTGATCAGGCAAATGGATCGGAAAGGCAAGAAGATTGAGACTGAACCTGCTGCTAACTTCCCACTTTCATCCGAAAATATGGATAAATTTGTTGACAAGGTCGCTCAGATGGTGAGCGACAAACTCGCAGCCAAACGTTCTGGGCATGTTAAGAAGAGTGGGGAGAGTAGCAGACCGAGGACCACTCCTGTTTGTACGTCTTGTGGCAGGAGACACATGGGACAGTGTTACAGACGGACAGGTCAATGTTTTCGATGCGGTGCACGTGGGCATCGGATGACTGAATGCCCAAGTTTTGGGTGGAGGCAAGTACCTGTTCCGATGGCTTCGACTGTTCCGACTGTCCCGACTGATCTGGTTGGAAATGAGCAAGAAATGGAGGAAGATGCTCCGGGAATGCCTGCTAATGTGACTAGTACGAGTTTTTGTTTATCGTCTGTTTCGTTGTGATTTGCGCGATTCATTGATTATCTGATTGATTGGATAGATCTGTTTTGTTTCGTTTTGCTTCCGTTTTGCTTCGGACTTTTAGGGAAATGTCGGGACGACATTTTTCTAAGGTGGGGAGATTGTGAGACCTCGTTCCTTTGCTGTAGCTGCTGGAAAAGTGATTTTCTCCTAGGATCGGCCGGGACGATGGGAGGATCGTCCAGGCCGATCAATGCATTGGAAATGGCTGATTTCTGGAATGTTCTCTGGAGTGATTTCTGGACTGGATCGTCCAGGCCGATTTTGGATCGGCCGGGGACGATCAGATACGACAAGAATCCCGAGCGCATCGTCCTGAGAAATCGTCCAGGGCCGATTGGTTTTGTTCTGATCGTCCAGGACGATTAGGTGGATCGGCCGGGCCGATCAGCTTAGCTCGATTTGAGGAGAGAGAAATTTTATAAAAAATAAAAATATCTTTTCCTGAGAGAGACAGAGGAAAAAGGCAAAGGAAAGAAGTCCGATTTCGGGGCCCGCGGAGCGATTTTCGTCGTTCGTTGCTGTTGGATAATTTGTTTGTCTCGCTGTAAGGACTCCGAACCCTACTTCTGTTTTCGAAGATTTTGAGGTTTTGCGAATTGGTGCTCAGATTTATGTTTTTGTAAGTGATTTTCGTACCTGGTTTGGTACTGGCGAAGATTTCACCGCATAACTTTTGGTATGTTGTAGAGATGATTATTCTGCACATTTTAAGTATTTTCTGGAAGATTTCGTCCGGTCCGTTTTGATTCTGCGGGGTTTTATTTGACTGCAAATTATTATGATGTCCGAATTGGTTTGAGCAGTAGAAGAATAGTCTTATAATGTTGCTGTGCACGTTCTGTATTAATTTGGTGGATTGTAATTTCTGGAGATTTCTGTGTAAATTCTGTAGACTGCCGTTACTCTGCCCGATTTTCGTATGATTTCCGAATTGTCTGAGATTGATAGATTAAATTGATACGTGTATGACTATTGATATGATTGTTCTAGATTTCTTCAATATATCGCTTATTGCATCGGTTATTCATTGAATTGATTGTGTCACTGAAAGACAAGTGGGAACCTAGTTGAACGTTGGTGAAGATAGACTTGACCTGTACAGGATGGTGGGCCGACGGGCTTTCCTTTAAACATCGATTATGGATTTCTACAACAGCACTATAGATGGGAGTTATAAGGAGTTTTATATGCCGACGGGCGGCCGACGGGCAAAAAGAGTGACGACTCTTATTGATAGACCAACGTGTATTAAACGGACTACAACAGCACTATGGATTTCTACAACAGCACTATTGATCATGACTAGTGTTTGTGCTTGTCGAGTAAGACCATTGTATGACATTGTATGATCTTGCATCGTATGGACTCTCTGATTGCATTGATTTATTGATTTCCGATTGATTTATCGATATTGATGTGGATTTATAGATTTATTGATATTGTATGGATTTCATCGACGGATTTATTGTATTGTATTGATTCCTCGCTATCGATTGTATCGACTTGATTTATGGATTATCGATTATGGACTATGGATTATGGATATGGATTGTATTGATTTATAGACACCGGCACCGACATTGATATAGATTGTATCGATTGATAGATATCGACATCGACATCGATATGGGTATGATATGGACATATGGATACTATTGATACGACAGATCCTGATATGCTATTGATGCATTGATACATTGATTTATCGTGCCGATGATTGATTGATTGACTGGATTGATCGACTGGATCGACTTTATTGAATTGATTATTGCCATATAGATCTGAGTTATTGTAGAATAGATTTCTTTATTGAATTGATTGTATTGATTTCAATTGACCTGACGATTTCATTCTATGGATTTGATTCCGATTGTTTTGTCGATATGTTGATTTGATCGTTCTATGGATTCCCAACTAATTGATATAATTGACTGGAAAGTGCTCTATTGACTTTGAGATGATTTTCCTACTGTAGCATCGTACGTCGTCATGATTGAATTTGCCGTAGTGTTATTGAATATTGCATATTGACATCGAGTAAATCATATAGAATAATTGGATTGACCGATTGGCAAGAGTATTGACTGATTTGATAGATGATATAGATACAACGAATTGACTAGACGACACGGTTAGACGACACGATTGATTGAAATGATAGTATTGATCGATAGACACGGCTACGATGGATAGATATTGACTGAAAGCACTTATTGATTTGATTGCTGGAGTATTGATTTATCGATGCTTTTATCGCTGTATTGATTATTGATTATTGGCGTATCTGATTCGATTTGATTTCCGTACCTGCATAGATTCATCGATCATAGTCTTGATTTGATTTGATTGATCAGCATATTCTTTTCAGTGCCGTGCTTTGATTTCAGTTGTAGGCTTTGGTGACCTGCTGGGCTAGTAAGCTCATTATATGTGGTTAATAATTTCAGGTGCAGGGCCTCCAGCTTGAAGATCTTTCTGCCGAGTTCTGTAGCTCTTAGTTCTGTAGCTCTTTGTTTTGTAGCCTGGGTAGGCTTTCTTTTGTAGCCGGTGCGGCTATTGTATATGACCTTTTGGACGCTTTTTGTCTGTACTCTGTTGTACTATATGTGAATTATAGTATCCGCTGCTGTTTCTTTTCCGTAATGTAAATATCTCTGGCTCTGGATATATGTATGCATGGACTGATATGAACAACAGATAAGGGATTGATAGAATTTAAAAAAAAAAAAGAAAAAAAAAAAAAAGAAAAAGAGGCAATAGAACGATCAGATGAATCCTTTCGCTACACGGATCTTGGGTCGTTATATTCTACGTACTCTAGCTATTAAAGAACCACATTGGCGATCTGCCATGTCTACTGAATTTTTAGCTCTTCAGCAACAAGGCACCTGGTCGTTAGTTTCTCCGTCCGTCAACAAACTAATTCTCAAATGCAACTGGATGTTCAAAAAAAACTCCTTCCCAACGGACAAGTCACTCGTTACAAAGCTTGTTTAGTGGTTCAGGATTACACTCAGCAATTTGGCGTCAACTACACAGACACTTTTAGTCATGTAGTCAGGATGCCTTCCATTTGGATTCTCCACACCTTAGCTCTTCATCACAACTGGTCAATCACCCAGGTGAATGTTTCGAATGCCTTCCTCCATGGTGATCTTCACGACGACATCTATATATATGAAGCAGCCTCTAGGATTTTATGACACACAAATCCCACACTTTATCTGCAAAGTTCACAAATCTCTCTACGGCCTCAAGCAGGCCCCTCGGCCATAGCCTTAGCTCACAACTAGATCTTTCATACAAGAACCAAGCACATCAAAATTGGCTTCCACTTCATCCATAAGCATCTCAAATTTGTGCCATACAGATTATTCATCTTAGCTCAAAAAATCAAATCACAAATATTTTCACAAAGTCATTTTCGGTTACTCGATTTATCGATCTCCGCTACAAATTAACCATTCAACCTATGAATGCTTAATTTGAGGTGGACTGTTAGCACATTATTACACGTCAGCCATTTTCTTATTCTTATTCTTGTACCTACAATCTCTATATATATGTCCTCTACTCCTCCATTGTGGATATACAACTATTATTTTCTTATGTTAATATTCTCTCTTTCTTCTTCTTCTTCTATCTTGTTCTTAGTTCTTTCAAGTATATCAATTAGTACTGTCATAACAACCACTCATACGCCCCCTCTAGAACTTAGTCTAACATACCACTCTTCAAATATTGCATATAACATATTATTTTATCCCTATTCATCATTCTCACCATCATTAATTAATGTGTTAAACTTTAAAACGTTGGAGAGAGAGTTATTAAGTATAGGTTATGATGTGATACTAATGCTTCTCAAAATCAATTTAGATTCATGCCGGATAGGTCTACTATGGAAGCTATACATTTATTGAGATGTTTGATGGAGAAGTACATGGAGAATAAGGAGGATCTACACATGATATATTTATTGATTTAGAGAAAGCTTATGATAAAGTTCCAAGAGAAGTGTTATGGAGAGTTTTAGAAAATAAAAGGGTTAACTGTGATGCCCCAGATATCAATAGTGAAAGGATTCTTCTATCATTTCTTTTTTCATATCTTTTACTTTTCTTTTTCTCGATCGTATCCATACAGTCATCCAGAGATAATTGCATTACAGGAAAGAAATACAGCAACAACAGTAATCCACATATATCAACATAAGCGTCCAAAAGGTCATATACAATAGCCAAACGGCTACAAAACAGAAGTACCACGGCTATAAAACAAAGCTACAGCAACCGAAGAAACATCACGCGGGAGGCTCTGCACCTGAAATATTAACCACATATAATGAGCTTACTAGCCCAGCAGGTCACCAAAGCCTAAAACTGAAATCAAAGCACGGCGATGCTATCAATATGCAAGTCAATCAAGTCAAGTCAATCAATGGTCAATGAGTCTATGCAATACGGAAATCAATAGTCAATGAAACCAATAGTCGATACAGCGGAAATCAAATCAGTAATCAATGCAGTACGGAAATCAATAATCAATAATCACAGCGGTAAAAACATCGATAAATCAATATTCCCCAGCAATCAAATCAGTATGTGACTGGAAGCCAATATCTATCCATCGTAGCAGTGTCTATCAATCAATACTATCAGTTCAATCAATCGTGTCGTCTAGTCAATCAGTTGTATCTATATCATTTATCAAATCAGTCAATACTCTTGCAAATCAGTCAATCCAATTATTCAATACAATTCACTCGATATCAATATACAGTATGATACTACGGCAGCGAGGACGGTTCAATAATGATGATGTACGATGCTACAATAGGAAAATCATCTCAATCAATAGAGCACTTTCCAATCAATTATATCTATCGGCTCAAATCCCAATAAACAATCAAATCAATACGGCGAAAGATCAATTAAAATCAAATCAATACAATGAAATCATCAGGTCAATAGAAATCAATACAATCAGCTCCATAAAGAAATCTATCCTACGATAAATCAAATCCATACGGCAACAATCCATTCAATCAATCAATCGATAATCGATACGACGAATCAATGTATCAGTGTATCAATAGCATATTAGAATCTGTCGTATCAATGGTATCCATATGTCAATATCATAATTCATATCAATGTCGATGTCGGTATCTATCAATCGATAATCTATGTCAATGTCGATGTCAATATCTATGAATCAATACACAGAATCCATATCAATGTCAGTGCCGGTATCTATGAATCAATACAATCCATATCATAATCCATAATCCATGATCCAGTCGATAAAATCAATCAGAAAAGCAATACGATAAATCAATTATAGCAAGTCAATACAACGCAAAATCAATAGTATCAATGATCAATAATCAATCAATAAAATCAATAAATCCGTTCAATAAATCAATTCAATAAATCCATCAAGATCAATAAATCAATCGGAAATCAATAAATCAATGCAATGCAATATCGTATACATGCAATTCCATACAATGGTCTTACTAGACAAGCACAAACACTAGCTATGATCAATAGTGCTGTTGTAGAAATCCATAGTGCTGTTGTAGAATCCATATTGCTGTTGTAGATATCCGTACGTTGGTTTCAATCAATAAGAGTCGTCACTCTTTTTGCCCGTCGGCCGCCCGTCGGCATATAAAACTCCTTATGACTCCCATCTATAGTGCTGTTGTAGAAATCCATAATCGATGTTTAAAGGAAAGCCCGTCGGCCCACCATCCTGTACAGGTCAATATCTATCTCCAACCAACGTTCAACCAGGTTCCCACTTGTCTTTCAGTAACAATCAATTCAATCAATAGTCAATGCAATAAGAAATATTAAAGCAATCTAGAACAATCAGATCAATAGACATACGCATATCAATTCAATCTATCAATTCCAGAAAATTCAAAAATCATACGAAAATCGGGCAGCGTAACGGCAGTCGGTCAAATTTACACAAAAATCCTGCAAAAAGCACAAATTCCAAATTTTTCCAAATTACAGTAGAAGATCCACAACATCAATACAAGACTATTATTCTATAGAATCCAAATCAAATCAAGTCCTGATATGTTTCTATTCGATTAAAATCGCGTAGAATCAATTCCGACCGGTAAAATCGTCGTAGAAAATACTCGAATCGTGTGTAATAATCATATCTATAACATACCAAAAGTTGTGCGGTGAAAGTTGTGTCAAATCAAAATCAGAACAAAATTTCGACTACGAAAACACAAAACAGATCACAACTCGGTCAAAACTCAATATCTTTGAAAACAGAAATAGGGTTCGGAGTCCTTACCACGAGATCTTCACTTTTCCCAACAGCGACGTCGGACGAAAAGCGCTCCGCGGCCTCCAAAACCAGGTTTTCCTCTTTTTCCCTTTCTCTTTCTCTCTCTACAATCAGATATTTTGATTTAAAAATGATTTTCTCTCTTCTCAAAACGAGCTGATTTTCTTATATCATGAAGCAGATCGGCCCGGCCGATCGCCAAATCGTCCTGGGACGATCAGACCAAAATAATCGTCCTGGACGGTTCCCAGAACTATTCTCAGGACGATATTTTCTACAGTGCAGATCGGCCTGGACGATCTCACTATCGTCCTGGACGATCCTGGGAGGAAAATCCAAATCAGAGAGGAACAGTAAGGGAACGAGGTCTCACATTAATAATGCTTATACTCAAGTCATTAAGGATATGTATGCAGGAGTTGTTGTTTTTGTTCAAACAGAATGAGGTTGGACAAAGTATTTTCCTATTTTTGTTGGATTACATCAAGGATTTATTTTAAGCTTATATCTTTTTGCTCTGGTCATGGATGTTCCTACTAGATATTTGTAGGAGGATATACCTTGATGTATGCTTTTTGTTGATGATACTCTTCTTGCTGATAAGACTAGAGAATGAGTTGAAGGTACACTTGAATTATGGAGGTCATCCTTAGTGTCTAAAGGTAGTCATTTGAGTATGTAGATCTAAAATAAAATATATAAAGTGTAATTTTAGTTGTAATAAATCTAAGGGGGGATTGAGACTCTGATCAATCGAGTCATTTAAATATCTCAGGTCTATTGTCCAAAGTGATGGTAAAAGAAATGAGGATATTATTTGTAGAGTTAACAAGCTGGATAGTTGAAGTGGAGGAATATATCAGTCCTATTGGGTGATAGAAAAGTACCCTCAGGTGGATGAGTGGCTTTACTCTTAGAGATGGGATGGGAAGCATGCATATATGTGAAAAGGTTGAAGTAGCTCCAGTGGCAGATAAGATTAAAAAGAGCCGCCTTAGATTATTTGACCATATAAAATGTCGACCTTTTGATGATCAATCCGATTAGTAGATTAAATGTATTAGATTTGATCTATGTTAGGAGAGGTAGAAGTAGACCTAAAAAGACTTGGTTCGAAAATATTTGAAAAGATATTTTTTATTAGATTTAAATGAGAATTTGATTCTTAACATGACATAATGAAAAAAAAAAAGCATATAGCCAACCCCACATAGTAGGATAAAAGCTTACTGTTGTTGTATTTTTTTGAAAGTTCCCTATATTAATTTCATAGACATGCTGCAAATTTTATACTATTTTTTTAAAATCAAAATCAATGTCATTTTTAAAAACTACTATATTTATTATACTTATATACGAAATATTCAAGTAAGCCTCCAATCACCATATAAGTAGGGGTGTCAATATTTTACACGACACGAAAATCCGACCAGGAAAATCTGGGTTGGACCTGACCCGATTTCAAAACGGGTTGGATTCGGGTTCCAGAAATTGACCCGTTTGAAAAACGGTTCGGGTTCGAGTTGACTCGACGGGTTGCCAGGTCAACTCACGAACCCGCTTAATTCAAAAAAATTTGAATCCCGCCGCTGCCTGCTGCCCGCGCTCGCTGCCCTCCCGCCCTGCCCGCCCGCGTTGCCCCGGCCCGCCTGCCCGCGCTCCCCCTGCCCAGCGCGCTGTGCGCCCGCGCCCGTTGCAGCGCTCCCGCCCACGCTGCAGCCCCTGCTCGCGTCCGCCCCCGCAGTTTGCCCGCCGCTGTTCCGGTGCCGACAGAACCCAAAACCAAGTCGGGTCGGGTCAACCCGTCAACCCGCAGGGTCGAGTCCGGGTTCGGATTTCCGACCCGTTTGTCTACCCGGGTCGGTTTAGGGTCGACCCGTTTGAACCCGGGTCAGTTCCGGGTTCGACCCGAACCCGACCCGTGACCCGAAATTGACACCTTTACATATAGGAGAGGAAAGCATAAGTTTCAACCTTTAAGAGTAATTGCTCTTTTTTTTTAAATAAATTTTTATTAATATTTACCCTTTATCTTTCCCCTTATTCACACATCAGATTAATTTGAATAAATATATTATTATTTTTTAATAATAATTATTAAAATTGCTCAATACATAAAGAAAGTATATATTAAATATAAATATTTAGAAAATCAACTAATACCTCTTTTTTACACACACACACACACAAAAATGCTTCGACAATTTTAACTATGGATCATTAGCTAATTATTTTGTCAAAATGTTTGAAGTCACCATTATTTTTTTAATATTTGTACTATTGAGATGTGCTATTCTTATCAATTAGGCACTGTTGGATAAGTAAATTTTGTACAGAAATGACTCTGAGTGGCTATTTGACTGCCACTTGGAATTTATTAATTTCTTAGGTAATTGAATTTTAAATATTATTTTGAACAGTAAAGGTGAAATTTGATTAAATTTTAATAAATGGATTAATTAATTATTTCTAAATTTAAGTCTATTAGTTTATATAAAAATTTTTAGTTAATATTTTATTAAATAATGCTAATTATTAAGGCAATTTTTGCTTTTGATTAAGATATTTGTATCTAATTATAAACTTCTCTACTTTTTATATATTAATATATCTTATGTCACAACTTTATTTTCATACCGCAATCATAATTTATATTTGACCATCGATCTTTTGTTGCTTTAAAAAAAATTTATATTAAACAGTTGTTTTCTATAATTGATTTAAAAAGTTAATTTATCCACAAAAATTTTATATCGACCGTAGCCTCATGATCCATTTGGGATATTTGCAGTTTTTTTATAAAAAATAGTTATAAAATTGCTATTGAGAAAGCACCTTTTTTGAACGTTGCTATAAAAATAGCTTTCTAACACAAAAAACTTTTTGAAGGCATTGAAAAAGTAATGGCTAAATAAAAATTATGATTACGATCTGCTGTTCCAAACAAGTTGCACGTGAAATATGATCCGGTTCATCCCAACCCACCCGGTCCACCCCAACTCACCCGGTCCACCATTGGATCCGGCAAAGGCCTAAGGTTAAACCGGCAAAGTGAGACCGAGTATTTTTTTTTTTTAAGTTCTATGGTGGCTCAACCTCCATGAAATTTTCTTCTGAAAGAGATGGGATTCAATTAATTAAAGACGCCTTTAGATTTAAGCGAAGGATTAAGAAAAGTATTAGTGTTAATCTCTATTATTAACGTCTCCGCAGAATACTTCTGCAACACCAATATGTCCTAAAACAACGACAAGAAAATTGCATGCATCTCACCAATAATAACATACAACTGTGGTCCAGCCTACGGCCATTTCGTTTTATTTTCTAACTTATATATTAATTATCTATTTGATTACGTGCCGTTCTTCTTAATTAATTAATTACTTTTAAAAATTAATTAAACGCTAATTAATTATTCCTGGCCACAATTTTCTATTGGGAATCAATTATTATTCTAAACCATGAGATTGCCACAACATTTTTTTTTTTTGATCAAAATCAAATATATTGATAAAAATAGACGGTTACAATAAGAAAAGGCCAACCAGAAATAAGTAGATAAAATACATTGATAGTGGGCTCAGTATAAAGCCGAGATCCTAGTGCCCCACCGGCTCGCACGGACCATCCGGTGAGGTGAATAAGCACCAAAGGTTGCCACCAGCAAATCGAAGAGGGCACGAACCCCAGCCACATCATAGCCCCAAAACAAACAGTAAACGACGACGAAATTTTGCTGTCGTAACCCGATAACCACAGCAAAAATAACAAGAAACAAACAATTAATCAACGTCTACGACGACCCCTCCCACGGCCCCTACCACGAGAAGCCTTCGAACGGCCAGGATTAACACGAACCAAAGAGAAATCATTCCCAGGGTCGGACCCCCCGCAGAATTCCGGCGACGTGAAATCACAATCCGAATGATCGGAACCAAATTCACCATCAGAGGATCCATGCAACCAATCCACCTGATTCGATCTATCAAATCCAGAATTCAAAGAATTCAACAAATTCATCGTTTCCACCATATGAACCGGAACATTAACAAAATGATTAGAGCTCTTTGAGATTGCCACAACATATATACATATTAAGGCTCCATTTTGAAGCAATTTTTTAGTACAAAATTTTAATTTTTATATTAAAAAGTCTCTTCAAGAAGCAAGAAGAAAGCCGTCCCAAACAAAGGCTTATGCTTTGTTTGAGTTTGCTTTTTAATTGCTTCTTAAAGCAGTTTCCTTATAAAAAAAAAATTGTTCTAAAAAACTGTTTTAAAAAGCAGAAAGAAGGTTGTCCCAAACGGAACCTAAATATCTTTTTTTTTTTTTTTTTTTGTGATGACGGAACCTAAATATCTTATTAAACTTTAAAGTACGTAAATATCAGACTACATATTTCCTTAATATAAAAAAAATTATGAATTCTTCGTAAAAGAAAAATTAGTAAAGGAAATAATCAAATTATGATGATCTTGATTTAAAAAATATTTGGATTTTTAATTTAAGATAATGTAATATACAAATATCAATCATTTTTTTATTATATTCATCTCAAACTAAAAATACTTAAAATTTATTCTCATATAATTTAAATTAGGACATCATCAACTAACTTTTTTAATTGTCACAGAAGATAATTAACTATGCTTCAATGCTGAAACTGTTTATGAAAATTAAAAAAATGTGATTATAAATCAAATTTTTTTATTAAAATAGTATTTTTAATTATAATATAAAGAATACAGTCATTATAAAATAATATTTAGGACATTTTTTAATTCAAAAGATATTGTTCCTTGCTAGATATAAAAAAAATTTAACTCCGTAATCAACCAAAATATTTATATGGGGAGAAGAATCAGACCAACTTCTCCTTCTGCATCAAACAAACAACCACTTCATCTTGTCGGCACTTAAGACCTCAAGCCAAGCCTATCATCACAACTCGACAAAGCAAAGACGAGCTTAATTAATTAATTAATTAGCTGCCCGTTAATCAAATAAAGCTGTTAAGTACTAATTAATTACTATTTAATCATCGTTAGACTAAGGTGATTATGATATAGTAGCCTAATTAAGTTCTTATGCGCATCATGATGCACACCATGACAAGATTGGAATAGTTTTTTAAGGGGAGGGAAGCTTTTCTTTCTATGAAAGAAATCATTAAATTCATATGAATTATTTGATCACAAGCAGTTCAGGCAGCTTTACATGGCTAATGAATTAATTTAGTCACTTTAAGCCCATGTGATTAACAATGATTTATCTTGTCTTATTGTTAATTAACACATATTGTTAGCTTTTTTAAGTAGGAAAATTAGAATTGTAATATTCTTTATTAACTTGAATAATATATTGATAAAATAAGTATAATATATGGATAATAATAAATAAAATAAAATAAAATAAACTTAATGTAAATGTAATATAATAACTGATGTATCATTAAAATTTTATCTAGATCGGACACAAATCTCGAGGCAAAATTAAGTTGAGACTTTCAAAATTAAATCTGGGACCATCCGAATTCTGATTTCCGACCTTAGTTGCTCTCAGACTACGGTCCTTCCAACCTCTGTCACAAAACTACGATCTTCCCGGTCTCGGTCGCCCATCAACTACGGTCCTTTTGACCTCCGTCGCCAGACTAAGTTTTTTCCGACCTTCGTTGCGCGACTATGGCCCTTTCAACCTTCATCATCATATAACGGTCTTTCCGACCTTCATCTCCTGCCGACTACGATCCTTCCAACCTCCATCGCCAGAATCGGTCTTTCCAACTTTCGTCGCTTGTCGACTACAGTCCTTCCAACCTCTGTTGCCATACTATGGTCTTTCCGACTACGGTCCTTCCGACTTATGTCACTAGACAACAGTCTTTTCAACCGTCGTTGTTTATCATCTACGGTCCTTCCGACCTCCATCACCTGACAACGGTCATTCCGACTGTCATCACCCGCCGACTACGGTTCTTACGACCACCGTCACCCGACTACGATCTTTCTGACATCCGTCGACCACCGACTAAGGTCTTGTCTACCAAATAAACATTTCTATACTAATTCTTCAAATTCCCATCATGTAATGCACTCTATATGATGTATTTGCTACACCAAGCCAATGTCTTCCCTCCAAGGAAGAGCCTCATTTATAATCGACTGCAAATACTAGTGGATTCATTCAAATTGGTCCATTCCCTGTGGTTTTTCCCCTTTTCAAGGGTTTTCACGTAAAAAGTCTAGTGTCACTTATGAATGCTACATCAATCTCTTTTATCTGATTGTGTGTTGGATCTTCGTACAAAGCTAAGACGTTAAATTTTATATTTCTATATCGCCGCAAATACTCCAAGATGCAACAATAACAATGATAATAAAATATTTTTATAAATATTTTACAGATGCGTATTTTAATATTTATATGATAATGAATAAAATATATTAATAATGATAATATTTCAACACTTTATATTGTCTAAATCCATTTGGAAATACAAAATAATTATTTTCAAATGTAAATATTGTTATTAAGTTACAAGTTTATTTATTTATTTATTTGATGTGATAATAATTATAATTTCAGTACTTTTATATAATTATTTAATTTTAACAAATGAATAATGAAATTTTACACAATATAAGTACTTGCTTACAAGGTAGCAATGAGACAATGTCATAATCCTGAGTTAAACATAATTCATTTAAAAAAAACCAGAATAGGTTGAATTATTTATAAAAAATAAAATATAATTTTGAATTATTGTTGAATATATGTTTATGGAAGGTAAGAACTCCATATATATATATATATAAACTTGAGGCAACATTTGAATGAAAACTTTCAAATTACATATAGGATCAATTGAAAGTGGAATTGGAAGTCAAATTAACTTCTTAATGAGATGAAACCATCGATACCATGAGTGATCCAATATGAGTTCCAATGACCCTAAATCAAGCATTTGAAGAGTAGTTGAAAATTTTTTAATATTGATTGAAGTATCAAATGGTCTTTGAATAATGTATGTTTATGATAAAAAAATATATCTCAATGAGAAAAATCCAACGATCTACAAAACGCATAATTTTGACAGCATTAAAGCACCCAAATATCTAAGAAATATCATGTGAATAATAGGTATCGCTCTAGGCCTTTTAATGTAGTGCTATAGGATTCTAATTAGATTTAAATATCACTTTAAAATATTATAAACATATCATCATTTTCCTTATATTATAAGCATACCCTCATTTTTTCTATGAAAGGGGCCTTGAATTGAGGATGAGAGAGCTCAAAGATTTAAAAACCATGTAGCTCTAACTAACCATCATAGTTGGACTATCATTGTTAGATCGCTACCAATTACAATTCCCCAACTACACTGGATCGAATACAGTCGCTCGACTACCATCACTTAAACAAGGTGTTTCGATCACCACAGTTGTATGATAATCTCTTGAACTTTGCCACTTTACTATGATTGCCCCATCATCTTTGTTAGACTACTATATTCTCCCAAGCACCGTTGCTTGAACACTACCTCTTGACCACATTTGCCTGACAACAATCTATTAACCTCTATAGTATAACTATGATCTCCTAACTACTGTTAGCAACCTACAATCTCCTTGTCATTATAGCTCGATTATGGCCTCTGGAGAACCATCACCTAATTGTTGTTTCTTGATCGCAGTCATCTAACTATAGTCTCCTGACCACAGCCATTTAACTGCAATTTGTCAACTATTGCTCTATTACTATGGCCTCCAAACTATCGACACACATTTACAGTCTCCCAATAACCACCACCAAACTACTATATCCTAACTATCATCGCTTGACTACGGTATTCTGAATACTATCGCCTAACTGTATTCCTCAACAACTATTGCCCAACAGTTGACCCTCAGCTACCGTTGCGCAACTACAACCCCCTAGCCTTTGGCTTTCATTCGCAATCACCGACCACTGTTGCAAGATAAAAATCACTTGATCATTGTCATTTAACTTTTATCTACTTATCATTATTTTCTAACAATGGTCTCCCAACCACTACCATCTAAATATGATTTTTAAACCACACCATCATTTGTTTAAAGTCTCCTAACTACCATAATCTGAATACCATCAACTAATAGAATCATTTCAACTAACATTTTCTCTATTTGATTTTTCCGCATAAAAAAATTAATGTCTCTCCCAACTCTTCTAGTATACATATGTATATGTTAAATCTTCTTATAAAAGTAAGACATCTAATATTTTCTCCCTACTACTATCTATGAAAATTCTAACATGCTAATGGAGGCAATTTTTTAGATATTTGATTCAATACAAAATTAAAGCACCTGCTATTCCCAACGGTTAACGTGGAACTACATTATTTTTTATACGTAATAACATATGCATGAGGCATAAATCCTTGTTTCACTTCAAAATTAGGAAGATTGGGACGGCTTTTTTCTTGCTTTATAAAATAATTTTTTAGTACAAAATTTCTTAAATTAGAAATTTGTGTTTTAAAAAATCATTTTAAAAAGTAGTATCCAATTTGAGTCCAAACTAGCCTAGATCAAGAGACTGAGGTTTCGTTTCGGACGGCTTTCTTACTGCTTCTTAAAACGGCTTTTTAGTATAAAAATTTTAACTTTTTAACTAAAAAGCCGCTTTAAGAAGCAGGAAGAAAGCCGTCCCAAACGAAACCTGAAGCTTTGGGAAAATAGCAAATATTATAAAGATTTGTTTCCATGTAATAGCAGGCCGTATTTGTGACTGAGAGTATAGCTTAATCTTATGACGAGAATCTAATAGGCTTAATATATAAACACGGCCCATTCAAAACTGAGCCCGTATTTTATGGTCCACGAAAAATCACAAAATTGATGTTTTGATGATCCACGAATTAACTTATCTTAATAAATGATCGCTTTAATTAAAATGAGATAAATCTTTAGACTAATTTAAGATGCCATATTTGCTATTTATCCAATTAAATTTGGTCAATAGGAAATTTTGGCTAAAACTTTTCATTAAATTTAAATATTTTTGTGTGTATTATTATTATTATTATTATTATTGGGTCTTATTCAACTCTGTTGTTAATTTGAAAATATCAGATAGATTATGGAATTTACTAATTAGAGCTGTTTTGATTTTATCTATTCGTATTAAAAAAAAAGGATCAATGTGTGTATATTTTTATTTTTTAGTAAATAATAATAAAGTCAAATAATATTTTTGTCAATATTTATATGCCACGAAAGTTTTTTATTTTTATTTTTTAATTTAAGACCTACGGAATAACCTATTATTTTTCTCAAATTCAATGGTAATCTAAATCTAATTTAACAATTGTTTCATTCATAAAATTTGATAGGTAACAAAAGAAATATGTAGCTCATATTGATTTGTTGGTTGGGCGCTTCAGCTATCAACCAAGTGGTCTTAAGTTTGAAGCTTGTATATATGACGTGTGTATGAATTTGTCTAATTCATAAGTCCCAAAAAAAAGTAACAAAATAACTAGTCGTATCAGTCGATACTCTCAATGCAAATTGAAGTGAAAAGTTGTTAAAATACAGCTCAATGTTATCCAAACACTGATTTCTTTAAACTTACAACTAAATTGATCGACTCGATGACATGAACTCAACGACACAAAATTTAATCAAATATAAGTCCAAATTGGACTAGATCAAGCACTTGAATCATAGTTAAAAACTAGAGAAAATGTATTGAAGGATCAAAGATGATTTTATCTAATTCAAATTAAGCATCTTACATAATGTTTCGGATTTTTGCCACATTTATAGGTCTTGTCACTCTCAAAATCTCTACTCTCTGGACGAAGAGAACCCCTTGGCCTAAGATTCACAAGATGCATGAAAAATTCAGAGCTTAGCTCGAGCACCATTGTCAAAGAATAACCTAACCGTTGTCATCAAATTACTGTCCAATCAATGTTGCTAGACCACTGCTTGAATGCAATTATTAGACAGCCCAACGGCTGTCATCAAACCACAATTGGATTACCACCATTGGAGCATTATTCCTGCCAAACCGCCGTCATTGAACCACCATTGATGGATCACCACATGACCACCACAATTTGCTCAATTGCTGCCATTGGAACATCGCCGCAGTCTACTCATCACAACCCAAAATTTATGTTGCACCATCATTCCCAACCTCAAACATCAAACTGTTGCCACCCTACCTTCAAGCATCGGATCACCACTACCCAACCTGACCACCATGACACGACCACCTTTGTTATATGACCATCACTCAGCCACAATCATCCGAACATGTCTCATCCCTTATTGACTATGAAAAATTGTACACTATCAACTCATACTTTTGTATCCCCACATTCTCCAACTTGCGGATAGAAAAATCATTATGATTAATGCTCACCTAATGAAATTATTTCAGCCGGGTCAAACCTTATTGTTTTACCTCTTCCAAGGCTTTTCATATAAAAAATTTAATCGTCTCATGCATTATATATATTTTTTGTTTGATATGATATATTATCGTATAAAGCTAAGATGCAAAACTCTCTCGTTTCACTGCCATGAATTTTATAACACGCAACAATTTGAGATGTTGTTGTGTTTGGTGCAGTTGGCGGCGGCATGATGCAAATGGTTGTGCAACTATGAGTTCATATTTTGAGAAATAATGAAAATACCCACTTTTTTAATGTTTTTTTAGAAGTAATATTATTTATTTTTAAATAAAAAGTTGGAATATAATTAGATATATCACTCAAAATTAATCTATTTACAAAACTAATATCCACAAATCCACTTCATTTTTTGAACAACCGAATCCGTTTAATTCCATGCGTGTCACGTGACTCGTGAGTGACCAAACTACGGTGAATTTCAAAGAAGTATGACTTTGTTATAAATTTTCATATTTGGTTGAAAGTTTGAAAATGAATGGAAGAGTGTATCAATTTTATAAATAAGTAAATATAAACTATAATTTAATTATGAAATTGTCACAAATAAAATTAAAACTCTTATAAAATTTTAGCCGGATATTTTTTTATTCAAATAAAAGAAATCCTAAAATAATCAAATTGTATCAGGCTGTGTTCATGATTAGGAGTGTCAAAATAGATTGGGTTCTTGTCTGAGCCAAATTTGATCTTACTGGAATCAAGTCTGCCCGAAACCTATCCATTTAATAAGCAGGTCAAAGTGGTGAACCTGAACTTGACCCAATAACCCATGTTAATTATAAAAATATTTTTATTACCTTATTAATCATATAAAAAGATGCATCCCAGTCTCAAGTGAAATCAAGCATATTAACATTAAACATGATAATTTAGCCTAATGACACAATTACGTACGTTTTCTCCATTATACATTTATACCATTATTCACAGTAAATTATTGCAATTTTTATTGTTTTTCGTTTTTCTTAGAAAGTTCCACTTTAGAATTATAGTCTATTTGGTTGTGAAACTATTGTAAATAAAGCAACTTCCATATTATATATGATGGTAGAAAACAACTTTTCTTCACAGAAAATTTTGAAAAACAGAGAAAATATTAGCTAGTTAAATGATATAGCGGTTGTTGGTTGAAAAGCAAAGAAGCTAGAAAGCTATCTCAAACATGAGAGATTATTACGTGCGGAGTCCGAACCAGAGAACCATCCAGCTTTTATGAGTTCACGTCGCAAAAATGCATTTACACTCATAAAAATTGGACGAAACTTCGGTCCGAACTCCACACGTAATAATCTCCCTCCAAACAGACCCTTAGTCGAGGCATGACTCTAAGACTCAATCTCAATAAATAATATAGACAATCAGACAAATTCAATTTTGTTACATTCTCAAACATTCGTGATAATAGACAGAGATAAAATTTGACGTCTTAACTTTGCTCAAAGTCTGCCGCTACGAATATTCAGACACTCAACAAGTTTCATTAAAAACTCAAACAAATGAACTGAGCTCATAAGAAAATCTGGTTTTAACTATTAGTTATAAAAAAAAAATCAACAAAAATTTTAAAGAATTTAAAACTGTGTTAATTATTATTTATTTACAATTTATATGACCATATCAAATAGACTGCTATCCACATCATATTTAAATTAAAAAAAAAATTTAAAAAATCTTATTTAAAAATATATTTATTTAAGAAGTCAACAACGATAGGTGACTATATTATATATATACATAAATGATCCATAAAGTTTCTACGATTTAATTCTCTCTTCGTTTGAATATATTTATTTATGAAGAAAGGAGAGTGTGTGTTTAAGGGAATTAGCTGTTATTGTCTAAGTATAAATTTTATAATTAATAAAATTGGCTTACATTTTTTATAGTAATTAGGTTTTTTTTATTTGATGATGTTTCAGTACTAAATTATTTTCCACAGATTTTATGAGTACAACTGGTAATTGTTTTATTGGTTTATGCGGCAACAAGATTTGGAGTACAAATTAATTAATTAAAAAATTATAAGAATGCTAATTTATTGGCCTCTATTGCTTCTCTTTTCTTTTCTTTGGTTAATTAATATATTTATATATATTAATCATAGAAAATTCATTTGTTAGAGACAAATATCAAGAAAATATGTAAGTGAGAAACTTTTGAAATTATATCGGAGATCATCTTAATTCCAATTTGAAATTGAACGTCTTGAAGAGACAAACCTATCGACACTAAAAGTGACCCCATACACTCAAAATGAGCTCAAGTTAATTACTTGAAGGAGAATTACAATTTTTAAAACGTTAATTTGATGATCAAACATGTTTATAGTCAAATCAAGCGTCTCAAGAAGATGAATCTAACAAGTTCAAGATTTCTTAATTTTGATATTATTAAGGCTCCCAAATACTGAAAAAATGATTAATAATCAAGATGATAATTCGAGCGGTGTAATAGACTATTTTGAATTTTAGCTATATTTACGGAGAGTTTTCCTCTCAAATTATATAAATAGACTCGCACTCTCTATATGATGAAGAGGATAAGAGGTGGGAGGAGGATGAAGCTTGAGCTTTAGCTTTGACTTGAAATTGGAGATAGTTTAGTTGTTGATGGACCACCATTAATAAACCCCTACCATCAAACCACCTCTAGCCAACCTTCGCCATTAGGCTGTCGCATTCCGACCACCACCCCCTATGACCACCATCACTCAACTATGATTATTCAACTACCGCTGTCCAACTATGATCTTTGATCCAATTACCATCACCCTACTATAATCATTAAACCACAATCACCTGATTACGATTCTCAAAAATCATTGTCTAATTACGATCTTCCAATCACCATCACTTGATTATAGTCTTCCAATCTTTGTCACCCCTCTACAAATCTTTTGAGTATTGCCACACAACCGCGATCACCTGACTATTGTCATGCAACCCCCATTGCCCTATTATGGACCTCTACAAACCATAGTTTGATTATAATCTTTCAACTATCATCGTTTTGCAATGATGCTCAAACTACCATGCATCCATCAACTACAATTAGGGGTGTCAATATTTGACACGAAATGAAAACCCGACCCGAACCTGACCTGGAAATTTTGGGTTATACCCGACCCGTTTGAAAAATGGGTCGGGTTCGGGATCCCAGATTCGACTTGTTTGAAAAATCGGTCGAGTTCGGGTTGACCCGACGGGTTTTCGGGTCAAGAATGAGCTGTCCGCGCTGCCCGCACCTGCCCCGGCTACCCGCACATGTACTCGTGCCCTGCCCGTGACTACTCGCGGCTGCCCACGTGGCCGCCAAGGCTTCTCGCACCCTGCCTGAGGCTGCCCGCACGCGCCCGCTCTACCAGCACGCGCTCGCTCTCGCGCTCGCGCTGCCGACCTGCTCGCCTGCTCGCGCTGCCGACCTGCTCGCCTGCGTCCGCTCGCCCACTTCCGCCCGCTGGAGTTCGAGCTCCCCCGCATGCGCCCCCGCATCCCATGTCGAGTCGGGTCAACCCGACAACTCGACAAGTCGGGTCTGAGTTTTTGACCCGTTTACCTACCCGGGTCGGGTTAGGGTCGACCCGATTGAACCCGGGTCAATTCCGGACTCAACTGTTCATGCAACCGATACCGGAGGCGACCCGAACCCGACCCGTGACTCGAAATTGACACGACTAACTACAATCATCTAAACATTATCACCCCACCATATTCACTAATCTTGGTATGAAATTCTATCTACAATTATTGATCTTGTGCCCTATGTCTTCTAATTGACCTCCTACACACTTATCAATAATATACCCTACTTTGAATCAATAAAATATTTAGAAAAAATTTCTATCATAGATTTAATGATCCTTATATATTTATAACCAGAAATTTTCATTACACTATTCTGGTTATGAAGATAATGGTTTTTTCAATTATTAGAAGGCAGTTAGGAAGGTAAATAATAAAAAATAAAATTATAAATGCCACCATAATATTTTGGATGACAGGAAAAAAATGTAAAAATCCACTTTAATTGCCCCCTTCTTCATAAAAAAATAATTATAATTATAATTAATTAATTAAATTAATACAAAACTTAACTTATTAATTATCTTATATGCGAAGGCTTGTCATCCACTGCTCTTTCTATAATTTTTTAAAATCTTTATTAATTATTTTTTGAACTTTCGATTGTCCACTTTTGCGAAGCCACCTAAAATTCAAGCTTAAAATATTTATTCAAAGTGATAGAGAGGACTATTTTAGTACAATTTAGGTTGACTAATTATTATTATTATAAATCTATTGCTTGCTAACTCATGTATCTTAGGGTAAATTTTGGACAGCTTCTTTGCAGTTTTGCTTTTTAGAAAGCTGCTTTTTACCACCAAAATAGCTAAAGTTATATTTGATGCAATTAAAAAATTTTATGTACTCAAAAATTGATGTAAAAAATAGTAAAAAAAAAAAAAAGAGTTCCAAATAAATCCTAAATTACTTTTCTCATATTAATTTTATAATCAACTTTATAAAATACAGCAGCCCTCTCAAAAGTGACTTAGGCTTCGTTTGAGATGGCTTTTTTATTGCTTTCTAAAATGGAGTTTTAGTACAAAAAAAAAAATTTGTACTAAAACTCCGTTTTAGAAAGCAATAAAAAAGCCGTCTCAAACGAAACCTTAATTTATGACATATGACTCCTTATAGGAAGTGCCAAGAATATCAAAGAAGTTTTCCACATTTCAAACAATGTCATGCACATTGGATGCCATGAATTGGAAGAAATCTTGTGCAAACATGCACTATCTATAAAAAACGAAGTTTGCAAAGATTAAATTGTAAAAAATTGAGTAATTATACATTATTAAAAATCGTCTTGATCGAGCACGAATCTTGAGACATATTATAGTTGAACACTTCCAAAATTACATACAAAATCATTCGAACTCCAATTTCAGTAAATTTATAATCAAATTGAACGTCTCAGTGAGATGAATCCAACTACACTAACATCGATCCAATCTGAGCCAAAATGGGCTCAACTAATGGGCTTAAAGAATACTCAAAAACTCCAAAGCATTAACTGGACGACCAATTTATATCCAAACATAGCATGCTTATAGTCAAATTGAGTGGCTCGACGAGAAGAATCCAATATGAGCAAAAAATTACTTAATTTGGCATCAATATCAGGGCATCTAAATACTAAATAAACGCTCCATAATTGAGGGAATCAATATGAGCCATTCAATGGAGCACTCAAAAATTACCTTGGATCTGCTTCATATTATGTAGCATGGCACTCTTAAAATTCATAAATAGATCTACACTCTCTACATAAGAGGAATCTTTAGGGTTGTATCTTTGGAGGGTTAGACTCAGGGCTAGAGACTCAAGAGAGCTCTGAGGTTTGAAGCATCTCGGAATTCCACCCTAGTACCACCACCGACTAACCCTTGTAACCATGCATGCTGTCACTGTTGGACCTCTACCTGACCATTGCCATTGGAAATCTATTTGTAGGCCATTATCAGGTCTTTATCCGACCAGCGTCGTCTGCCGACTACGGTCCCTACAAACACCATCACCCACCCCCACCCTCTGACTACGATCCCTTCGACCTTCATCGTCGTCCGTCGTCCGACCCGTCTGACCTCCATAGCACTCGACTACAGTCCCTCCGACCTCCATCATCCCTCAACTTCTGTCGCCTGCCAACTACGATCCCTCTGACCGCCGTCACCCACCGACTTTGATCCCTTCAACCTCCATCGCCTACCGACTATTATCCCTCTGACCTCTATCGTCCGCCGACTACCGTCCCTCCGACCACCGTCGCCCTATACTAAGTCCCCTCCGACCTCCATCACCCTCCAACCACGGTCTCTTCGACCTCCATCACCCGTCGATCACAATCTCTTCAAACTCTGTGTCCCATTGACCAAAATCCCTCAAACCTCCGTGGCCCAATGTCGATTGCCACTCTTACCTCCATCACCCATTGAACACGGTCCCTTCGACCTTCATCTCCTATCGACTATGATCCATCTGACATCTGTCGCATGCCAACTACGATTCCTCCAACCTTCATCGCCCACCTTTGGTCCCTCCAATCACTGTTGCCCTACTATAGTTCTATGGACCGAACAAACATGTCAACATTTTTTTGAGAATAACTCTCATATTACTATATTCTTCTAAGTCTCACCATGTAATGTGCTTTATATGATGTATATTTGTCACATTGAGGAGAGACCTTCCCCTTGAGGAAGTTCATCATTTTTATTCAACTACAAATACTAGTAGAACAATTTTAATTGGGCTAGGCCCAATGGTTTTTCCCCTTTTCAGGATTTTCAACGTAAAAATCTTGATATCTCTTATGACACTTGCACCTCTCTCTCATCTTTCTATACGTTGAATCCTTGTATAAGCTCGGATGCTAAACTCTATTTTTATCTATCACTGTGAATTTTCTAGGATGCAACAAGTTATGACATGATCTGATTATAGTTTAATTACAATAAGTTTTTAAAATTTTAAAATTTATTTTTTGATGAATATAATATACAATTAATGAATTATTTTAGAATTTTAAAAAGAAAATTTGGATTGAATTGGAAGTTGAATCCATTCAAATCCACCATTCATGTCGTGTAATTTTTCAGTTCTGTTGGACAAGAACTGAAATTGAATGGCGTATTATAATGTATCAAGCAATAAAATAGAGAAATTAAACTTGAATCATCTATATTTTCAATATTCAAAATGTGACAAAAAAATATTCCTTATTAAAAATTTTCTTGTAAGATTTCTGTTCCACAATTCTCATCTCCCATTACCTCTTCCTTCTTCCTTTGCCTCTCAAAAAGTTAACAAAGAAAACAACACAAGCATCCATTAACTCTTTCTTTACTCTCTCTAACCATCTCTCTCCTCTCTCCTCTTATAGCTCTTAGCAAGACTCCAAAAGCATCACAGCATATGTACAGCTAGAGTTAAAATGCCTAGTTACCTCTCTTTGTAACTAAGCTACTTCCCAAAACCCTAGAATTGGCCTTCCCCCTCTCTATATAAGCCAACACCAATGCCCAAACATTACTCTCTACACAAATATACAAGATCTCGATCCATGGGAACGCTAGAACTTGGTCTGTTCCCTTTGACACAGCTCAAAAGACCACAAGAGGAGCATCATCTTCTTCATCATCATCATCCTCATCAGCACCAAAAGAAGAAGCAGAAGGTGATGACTATGCTCAGCTACATTAGACCGGCCGCCGGTAAAGATCTCGGCGCGGCTACTAACGACGACGATGATTCATGGGAGGTGAGAGCCTTCGCGGAGGACACCAATAACATCATGGGAACCACCTGGCCGCCTCGGTTCTACGCCTGCAGCTTCTGCAGGCGTCAGTTCCGGTCAGCACAAGCACTTGGCGGCCACATGAACGTTCACCGTCGTGACCGTGCTAGAGCTCAGATGCAGGCACGACCAGCTGCTCAGCATCCAATTATATTTGCGGAGGCGGCAGCGGGTGGTGGTGGCGGCGGTTTTTGCTTCGTCTACCCGGTGGTGGCTGGGCCTGCAGGTCAGACCCGACCATCAACCAAGGACTCTTCTTCTTCCACCTTCTTCTCCTTGTCGTCATCATCATCTTATAATAATGTTGGGACGATTAGTTTTGGTGCTTCTGCTTCTGATTTCTCGTTGATCAGAACGACCAGCAGTGATGATCATAGCAAAGATGAGAACGACGAGGAGGAATTGACCATTGAAGAGGTGGATTTGGAGCTTCGGCTTGGTTGCTGATCATAACAGTTCATTTTGGTTGCTGAAGCTTTACTACTTATACATATATTGTTCATTATATGTATATGCAGAGTTATTTATATGTGTTTTTTTTTTTTTCATTCCATTTTTTTTTTTAAGTTTTGAGTGAGAAAAAGTATGCGATTGTAATGAAATTTTTTTTCCCCCACAATTATTTATGTATGAGTGTATTTGTATTATTTAATTTGAAAAACTGGAATTTTGATGATTGATTAATTAACAACTTTTGTTGGGAGATTTAATAAGGAAAAATAACAAGAAATGGAAATTTTGTTGGTCATGCAAGTTGATTCTACTATTTTATTTTTTATACCACAATCATAATTTTTGGCTGATTACGAATTTTTAATTATTATATATATTTTAACTATATATATATATATATATATATATATATATATATATATATATATATATATATATATATATATATATATATATACATTAGAAATTTGCTTTCTATAGCAATTTTTTTTTTTAAAAAAAAATTATCTTTCATAGCAACTTGATAAATCATTTTTATGAAAAGCTCCAATCGTCTCAAATCAATCTTTAATAAAAAAAGATAATAAAATCCTTAAATTTAGCTTATAACAATCCAATATATGATTAATTTTTTTAAATTTTTTTATTATGTTTATCATGAAATAAATTTAATAATTTTAAATTTTATCTTAAATTACTCAATTATTTTTCCCAATAAATATCTCATATTCTCCTCTGTATATATGTAAAATTAAATTTTAGATATTTAGTCATGAAACATTGATCAGTATAAAGCATGTCACAAATCAGACTCGGGGTATGTTGGAATACTTTTTATGTTGCTTTATTTTCAAATAGCAACTACAATTTATTATTTGTCTACTACTTTCTTACAACTAGGGGTATCAATTCGAGTCAACGGGTCAGTTTCAGATCCAAACCGAGTTGGCTCGGGTGTAAAGGGGTTGACCCGAACATGACCCGGCTAGCTAAATGGGTCAAGATTTTCAACCCGGACTCGACTTGCGTGGATTACTGAATTGAACTGACCCGACTCGCGAACCCGATTAGGCACCAATGGTGATCGTACGGGTGGAGACGTTACACTGCGGGAAGCGACGACTCAAGTACTAGACGAGACGGTTGAGGGCTTGAGGCGGAAGGGCAACTAGACGTGGACGCCTAAGTAGCGAATTTCTCATTCTTGGCGTTGCGAGTGGCGACCTGCCTGTAGGTCATAGTAGAGTAGCCTGTGCAAGCGGCGAGATCGTTGTATGACACGGACGCGGGAAGCAACAGTTGTGACTAGAAGCAAAGTGGCGGACGCGATAAAGTAACCGGGTCAACTCGGGTCAACTCATAGGTTTCTAGGTCAACCTGAACATGACTCGTTTCATAAATGGGTTGACCCGAACCCGAATTTTTTCGGATCGGGTTTCAGGTCGTGTCAATTTTTGACACCCCTACTTACAACATTTAAGAAATTTTTATGGTGAAAAGTTGCTTTATGCAATTATAGGCTTTGTTTGGAATGGCTTTATTACTGCTTCTTAAAACAGTTTTTTAGTACAAAATTTTTAATTTTTATACTAGAAAGTTTCTTTAATAAACAGTAAGAAAGTCGTCATAGACAAAACTATAATAATGAAGTTGCTTTCTCCACATCAACTTCACAAAACGCTGCAGCTATCATAAACAGAACCTCAAACTTGTAATATTTGTCATTAAAATCAACGTATTAAGCACTATTTAGTTGAATGGAGCAATGATCAAAATTTAATAAAATTTTTTGACTTATTATTTATTATATGAGATTTATCTTTGAATTCTTCCACACTGATTTTTGTTCCCACTGTGATGTTGACCACGTTCTGGTAAAAAAAATTAAATTGGGGTTATTGAAAAGATCTGGCAATAACTTTTATAATTTATTGCAAAATAAGACAATTCAAATTAAGGAAACGCATGCAGTACTTCAAAACATTCAATCTTGAATATGTATGGTTCAACATAATTCTGATACAGTGTGGTTAAGTCAAAAGAGTAGCTATAAAGAAATATGTAGCTGAAAAGGCTTGGACATTTATTAAATTAAGTGAAGAAAGAACAGTCTTAGAGTTAGTGATTATATTAATTCAATAAATGATATAAATATAAGAATATTGCGTGATGCGTCTCTAAAAATTTCACTTGATTTCAACAAATTTATAGTTAAATCAAACATTTCAATAAGTCAAACACGACAACATCAAATGCGATTTGATCCTAGTTCAAATGAACCAAAAATAAATACTTAAAATGTATTTAAAAACTTTGGGATATTAATTGAATGTCCAAATTGTTTTCAAATCTTGTATGTTGATAATCAAGTCAAGCAGCTCGATGAGATGAATCCAATGAGTCCAAAATCATTAAATTCTGAGGTCAGCATGTCACATAAATGCTAAATGAATAACCTATAATAAAATGATTAAATATGATAGTTCAATGGAGTGTTTTGAAATTTTAGTCAAATTTATTAAAATCACACTTACAAAATGCCTTTAATAGATCCTCACTATCCACAATGAGGGGGCCTAGACATGATATTGGACAGACCATAGAGAACTGAAGAATTCTAGAGCTCTATTCAGCATTTGAAGCCAGCAATCACTGTTGTTGTTGGACCACTATTGCCTCATTCTTGTTGTCCAACCATCATCGGTTGGTTGTTATAGTCAATTCCCCATCATTTAATCATCATTATTTGATTTTCATTATCTAACTGTCATCTCTTTATTAACCACCATCACCTAATCGACATCGTTCGATTATCGCCGACTCACAATCTTTGTCCGACTAACATTATTTATCTGGCGTCATCATCCCCACACTACTCCCATATTCTCTATGACAACTACAGAAAATTAAAGAATTGTTCGTAACTTTGTAATCATATCTTCTTCAATTATGGGAAGGAGTAGACTTCAATAATGAATTATCTTAAGTAGACCAAGTCCTACGTCTTTTTCCGTTTCAAATTTTTATGTAAAAACTCTGATGCCTCTTACATTCTTTCTTTTATCTATGTTTATGATGGATCATCAAGCCAAAGTATGACATAAAATGCTCTCTCTAGCCTTTAAAATATTTAAGTGTACATTTAGTTCATAATACTCTCTTGGACTTTTCTTTGGACAACTTCAATTTTTAAGTTGAATACTCTCGTGGACTTCGAAAATATTTAGAATTTGAAGTGTTATGTAAGTAAATAATGATATTTAGATATTAAGTATATAATTTTTTTAAAAAAGTGTGCAATATATGTAAATCCTTCTAAATTATTGAGCTTGTTCCCAACACTTCTGTCTGTTCGGCACAACTTTTTATTGCTTTATTTTTTAGATTGCAATCATAATTTTGTTCGCTATTACTTTTCACTACTTTCAATAATTTTTTGTGCTAAGAAACTAATTTCTACACTAACTTTTTTTTTTTAATATTTTTTCATAATAATTTTATAATCACCTTTATAAAAATTTGTACCTTTCTCAATGGAGATACATCAAACAAAGTCCAGCCTAAAGATGCATAAAAAACTATAGCTTTTGTTGCTCTTTTTTTGTGGGATGATCATTGACTGATTATACTTTCTTCTTTTGCTAAAAGTAATTCATTTCATCATTTATAAGTGATTCTCACTTTGAATGTACAGCTTTTCCATTGATTAATGTACTGTAAATCAGGAAACATAGTGGATTTAGTACAATTCTGTGTTATTAGACTTAAGTTTTGTTTGAGATAATTTTCTTACTGTTTTCTAAAGCAATTTTTTAGTACATAAATTTCGAATTAAACAAAATTTTAAACTAAAAAATCAATTAAAAAAGCAGCCAAAAAGCCGTTCCAAACAAAGCCTAATGAATTTTTCATCGCCTTTTGATTCAGGACTGTGGTGAGGACACGCTAAAATTTTGAGAGAATTTACAATCTCTAAATTAAAATACTATCGAAAAATTTTCAGCTTGTCATTAATCATTAATATGATGAAAAGCATATAAATTGTAAAACTTGTTCTTAAACTGCTAAATAATAAACAACATAAAGAAAACCATGGAATTAAAAATATCCCCTCTTTAAATTTGAGAGAAGAATAGATCTTTTTTAGGGGGAGAATGAATATCTCTAATAACAATTGGATGGAGAAACTACAGCTCCATTTGGGATGACAGTAATTTTTTGTAAAGATGGTTATAAATATGTTGTAGAGAAAATAATTTTTTTAAAAGTTGCTTAGAAAGCAGCTTCCTAGTTCAAAATTTTTCTAGAAGCAACTTCCTAATAAAATAGAAAAAAGTTGTCTCAAACAAAGAACGGGTGGTTATCCAAGAAGCACTATGAGGCCAAGATAGTATGTCAAAGCATCATAGCAACCCAGATTATTGTAGCTTATGAAAAAGACAATGGTGTTTTGCCTTTTGCTATAGGGATGAGCCTTTGGTCTATGGAGTTAGACATTTTCTCATTAAGGTTTCGTTTGGTTTTTTGGTACTTTTGTAAAAGAAAATTTTAAGAAATATTGATTCAGAAAATAGAGTTTTCTAATGGAAAAGCATATATAAAAAACTTTCTCAAAACAGCAGAAAAATGAAACAAAATGAGTTATTAGGAACTTAATTTGACGAACCAAACAGTAAAGAAGAAATGAATTTGTCGTTTTAAAACGGAATAAGCACAAAAAACTTCCAATCAAACGAAGCCTAAAAAGACGTAAAAAAACCGTCTCAAACCAAACCTAAATTGATATCTTTATTTTTAAAATTATATGAAAAACATCTTTTCATGTATTTCCTTACAAGTTTGGTGCAAATTATTTAATCTCTATACAATAGTAGATGTAAGCTTGATTGATATCAATCCAAAATTTTTGTTATCATATCTAGGGGTGTCAATTTCGGGTCACGGGTCGGGTTCGGGTCGAACCCGGAAATGACCCGGCACTATTCGGGTCAACCCGAACCCGACCCGTTTTTACAAACGGGTTGATTTACCGGACCCGAACCCGACCCGCTTCGGGTTCGGGTCAACCCGACCCGACCCGATGACACGGCATGGCCGGGATCAGCTTCAACGCGGACCTCGGGCAGCGGTCACGCGGGGGAAGTCCGAAGCCGCGACGTCGGGGGAAGTGACCGCGGCGAAGGCTGGCCAAGCGGTCACGCGAAGGCGGGCCAGGCGGCGAAGCGGGCACTGGGCGTGATCTGGCGTCAGGCGATGCGCTGGTTTGACGCGAATGAAGCGACCGCGGGCAGCCGCACCTCGGGCAGCGGTCACGCGGGGGAAGTCCGAAGCCGGACCGCGGGCAGCCGGTCACACCTCACGCGGGATATTCGGGCAGGGGCGGTAATTCGAATTTTTTTAAATTAAACGGGTTGGCGGGTTGACCTGGCAACCCGCCGGGTCAACCCGAACCCGACCCGTTTTTTAAACGGGTCAATTTCTGGAACCCGAACCCGACCCGTTTTGAAATCGGGTCGGGTTCAACTCGAATTTTTCGGGTCGGGTCCGGGTCAGGTTTTCGTGTCGTGTCAAATATTGACACCCCTAATCATATCCATTTATTTGATCAATTTTATTATTATTTTATAATCATTTATATTAGCTCTTAAATTTAAAACTTTTCATTTTAATTTAGAAATCCTCTCTTTTCCTAATAAAAATATATAAACACAGGCTAATACATAGTTGATATTAATTGAAAATTGACAAGACACAAGTGTGCTTAACTTTGTACTTAAGTTCATTAATGGCATGAGTAGCAATTAGGAATTGATATCCAACACTGAGGCTTCAATTGGAATGACTTTCTTATTGCTTCTTAAAGCAACTTTTTAATACAAAAATTAATTTTTAGTATTAAAAAGTTACTATAAGAAACAAGAAGAAAACAATCCCAAACGAAGTCTAAAGATAAAAAATAATTTTTATTTGATCAACATTTTTTTATTTCTTTCAAAAAATTATACTATAAGCCATTTTCTACAACATCATTTAAAAAAGTTCTTTTATCCATAATAACTTTATAATATCTTTATAAAAAGATGCAATTAACCCAAACGAACCTTCAATCTAATTAAAGGAGAAAATTTTCATATGAATGTACTACTTTTTTTATTTTATTCCTATTAAATCCTAAACTAGATGCAAGTGAACAGAGCGTTTGTCGAGCTACTCATGACTCAGCTCGATCAAAGCACGTTTATGATTGTTTAATTAAATATTTTTTTTAAATGCTTGATGTTTAAATAAACAAATTTGAATAACTATATTTTCAACTTATTTATATTCACGAACAACATAGATTAAAGCTCGTTAACAAATTCTACATGAATCTCGATAAAAACTCGATTAGTATTTGATTATAAAATTGATGAAAAAACCTTAAAAAAATTATTTTATATTTAATATAATTTAATAATATAATAATTATTAATTAAACAATTTTAAAATTAATTAAATGTTACAATATATATAAATTAAAATAAATTATAAATATATATTAAATTGATATTATATATAATTTAATTACAATTTTTTATTTAACAATTATTTAATTTAATAATATTATTTAGTTATAAGAAGAATTTGATATGATTGTGGACCCCACCCCACCACCCCCCTGGGTGGCAGCTTTGTGGGTCCCAGCACCTCATATCAAACCTATAGAAGGAAAAGAGTTTAAGGGGAGTTTATTGGAGAAAATGTGAGGTGCATTTATAGTGAGAAAAGTTTAAGAGGAGATCATTTGAGGAAATATGAGGTGCATTTATGGTGGGATTAAGGCTGCTTTCAGGGTAAAAGTTTGTAAGTTGGAGGGATTATGTGACAAAAAATTTAGAGTTATTTCTTAGGTGATTTTGAGTTCCTAGTTGCTGCTAGGAAATTGGGGGAGAGCCAATTCACCTCTCGAATAATGAATCCATTGTATCTTGTGTTTCTTTAATTGAAAATTATTATTTCAGCTTTATTAGTGTTGTTCTTGCATATCATTGTTGTTTTCTCTAGAGTTTTGTGGCTGTTTTTTTACTATTTGTGTTGATTTCATTCTTGTGGCTATTTTGGATATTGATTTGATCCCCAAATCATATCAAATTAGTATCAGAGTAAGTTTTTGGGACCGATGATAGGGAGAGGGAACTTTAAACGGCTGACTAATACGAAGCTGCAGAACAAACAGGTTAAGGGACTATGTTTTAGGTGCGATGAGAAGTTTACACCGGGTTATAAGTGCAAAATCACATATTGCAGGTCCACTTTGTTTGTGAGGAGGAGATGGGCGGAGTAGAGTCAGAAGGAGAAGTGATAGAGAAAGAGGTGGCAGAGGTTTCATTGAATTATGTAGTGGGATTCACCCTGAATCATACTATATAGATAAAAAGATAGATAGGAGGAGAAGCGGTGGCGATTTTGATGGATAGTGAGGCTACCCATAATTTTATATCCAATCAGGTGTTTGACAAGTTGGGTCTAAAACTAGTAGACACAGGATGTTTTGGGTGATGATGGGCACAGGGAAGGTGGAGAAGAGCAAGAGTGTCTGTCAGGGATTGGTGGTGGAGTTGCAAGGGATTCACATTTGGGAGGATTTTCTTCTATTAGAGTTGGGGAGTACAGATTTTATCTTGGGTATGCAGTGGCTACAAACCTTGGGGGAGACCAAGGTGAACTAGAATGCCTTAGCTATGGAGATCTAGGTGAAGGGAAAAAAAATGGCGATTAAGGGCTCTAGTTTATCCAAAGTAATGGTTTCCTTAAAAACTATAGTGTGTGCCATACGGGATGAAGAATTGGAATTCTTAGTGGAGCTCTAGAGCTTGGAGGGAGGAGACACCCAGGAGATAGAGGACATTCCAAAAGTAGTTAAGCCGCTTCTCCAGCAGTTTGGTGAGGTATTCCAACCTCCCCAAGGATTACCTCATCCACAGGAGCATAAGCACGATATTATTCTGAAGGAATGAGTCACTCCCATTAGTGTTCGACCATATTGCTACCCGCAAGTCCAAAAGAATGAGATTGAGAGGCTGATTCGGAAGATGCTTGAAGCCGATATCATCAAGCCCAGTGTGAGCCATTTTTCTAGTCCTGTGTAGTTGGTGAAGAAAAGTGATGACAATTGGAGATTATGTATAGATTATCATGCCTTGAACGAAGAGACTGTTCCAGATGAGTTTCCCATATCGGCCATTGATGAGTTGCTAGTGTTCTAAAAAATTGATTTGAAGTCTATGTATCACAAAATCAGAATGTGACTAGAGGACACCCACAAGATGGCTTTCAAAACTCATAAGAGATATTATGAGTTCTTGGTAATGCATTTTGGCCTCCCTAATGCCACTTCCACTTTCCAGTCACTCATGAATATGTGTTCAAGCCTTATCTTCGGATGTTTGCTTTGGTATTCTTTAATGACATCCTTATCTATAGCAAGTCGGAGGAGAAGCACTTAGAGCACTTGGGAATGGTGTTAGGAATTCTGAATGAGCGCCAACTATATGTCAACTTGAAGAAATGCTCTTTTGCACAGTAGAGAGTGGAGTACTTGGGACATATAGTATCTCAAGCTGAGGTGTCAGTAGATCCAACCAAGATAGAAGCAATGGTGGATTGGCTCGAGCCGAAAACCCTGAAGGGGTTAAGGAGGTTCTAGGAGTCATAGGATATTAATGAAATTTGTAAAGGGATACAACTCTATAGCCTGGTCATTGACAAAGCAGCTGAAGAAGGACAATTTCAAATGGGAGGAGGCAACCACTATGACATTTAAGCAGCTAAAGAAAGCCATGACTAGTGCCCTTATGTTAGCACCACTAGACTTTAGCTAGCTGTTTGTAGTGGAGACTGATGCATCAGGTTATGAGTTGGGAGAAATTCTCATGCAAGGGCATAGGCCCATAGCTTATTTAAACCAAGTGTTGACTTCTAGGGCCAGACTAAAATCAATATATGAAAAGGAACTGATGACGATTGTGTTAGCAATTCAGAAATAGCGACTTTACCTATTGGGGTGACATTTCATAATCAGGACCGATCAGAGAAGTTTGAAGTTCTTGTTGGAGCATAGGATGGTGACAGGAGCATCAATAGTGGATTTCCAAGTTATTGTGGTATGACTTTGAGATCCAATACAAGTCTGGGTTGGAAAATAAAGCGGCATATGCTCTCTCTGGACATAGTGAAGATCTCTAGATTATGGCTCTATCGGTCCCCATGGTGGGGGATTGGGAGGTATTGAAGCAAGAGAGCGAGCAAGATGAAGAGCTGAGTAAAATCAAAGAAGATTTAATGCAGAACAAAGATAGTCATCCTGGTTATTCCTTAGTGAGTCAAAAGTTACTATATCATGGATGGTTTGTGCTATCACTGACATCACCACACATTCCTAACTTGTTGCAGGAGTTTCATGACACAGCTATTGGGGGACATTCGAGAATCCAAAAGACATCATCGACTAGCAGCAGAGTTGTACTAGGTGGGCATACAGAAGGATGTGGAGAAGATGGTGGCCAGTTGTGATGAATGCTAGAGACAGAAATACCAGGCTATGACTTCAGGTGGTCTTTTACAACCTTTAGCTTTACCCAAGAAGGTGTGGGAAGAGGTGACTATGAACTTCATTGAGGGATTGCCCAAGTCATAAGGATTCACCATGATTCTAGTGGTAGTGGACAAATTGAGCAAATACGCTTATTTAATTCACCTACGCCACTCATACACTGCAATGTCAGTAGCAGCTGCTTTCATTAGAGAGGTGGCATGTTTGCATGGCATACTCGAGTCTATAATGTCTGATCAAGACAAGATATTTCTGAGTCATTTTTGGAGGGAGCTATTCAAGATGCGGGGGACTATCCTGAAACCGAGCACCGTTTACCACCCCCAGACAGATGGCCATATGGAGGTGGTAAATCGCAATGTGGAGACTTATCTTCATTGCTTTATCTCAGATACCCAAAAGATGTGGACCAAATGGCTAGTCTGGGAAGAGTACTAGTAGAGTATTTTATATCATACAACAACCCAGACAACACCATTTAAAATCCTATAAGATCCCCCTCATTTGCTAAATTATAGGCATGGCAACACACTAGTATCGTTGGTGTAGAAATACTTGGGAGAAAGGGATCAGATATTGGCAGAATTGAAGGGACATTTACGGCGAGCCTAATAAATTATGAAGAAGCAGGTAAATGGACACATGAGGATGTGTTGTTTGAGATTGGAGACAAAGTTTATATGAAGATCTGATCTTACAGACAGAGGGCTCTAGCATGAAGAAGGAATGAGAAGCTTTCCCACCAACACTTTGGGCCCTACCAGGTCGTGCAGCTCATTGGTGCGATCGCCTATCGCCTAAAGTTGCCACAAACTTCAACCATTCATCTAGTATTTTATGTGTCACAGCTGAGACAAGCCATTGGAGACCATACACCCTCGCCCGCACTACCGGCTATATTGTCGGAAGATATGGAGATAATATTAGAACCACTAGAGGTGCAAGGGGTGCGCCAAGGAGACAAGGGGATCATAGAAGTTTTGATCAAGTGAAATAATTTATCATAATATGAAGAGACATGGGAAGCCTACAACACTATCCAAAGGCAATTTTTTTCTGTCCACCTTGAGGAAAAGGTGATTTTTTTGGAAGGGGAGTGTTGATACAGTTGTAAACCCTACCCCCTGGGTGGTAGCTTTGTGGGTCCCAACACCTCATTTCAAACCTCTAGGAGGAAAAAAGTTCAAAGGAGATCATTGGAGAAAATGTGAGGTGCATTTATAGGGGAAAAGTTTAAGGGGATATCATTGGAGGAAATGTGAGGTGCATTTATGGTGGGATTAGGGCTCTTTTAAGGGAAAATGTTCGTATGTGGGAGGGATTATGTGAAAAATTTTTGGAGTTATTTCTTAGGTGATTTTGGATTCCTTATTGCTACTACTAGGAAATTGGGGGAGAGATGATCATCATTCGAACAGTGAATCAATTGTATCTTGTATTTCTTTAATTGAAGATTGTTATTTCAGCTTTATTAGTGTTGTTCTTAACACTGTCGTTGTCATGTCTCAAGTCCTGGATAAGAAAAATGAAGGGTTGCGCTAAATAGTCGACAGCCAGCGTAAAATTTGTCGAATAATCATGACATGAATCCTTTAAAAAATTGTGTTAATGCTAGGGTGTCCCCTGTAAGTGACCTGTTGTATGGTCTAAATATAGTGACAAGTGTGCAAGGGCCGCTGCACCGACGTCAGGGTGCAGTGTTAAATAGGCAAGGGTTCCCACATCAAGGACGGATGTAGGCAAAGAAGCTAGTCCATGAAACTAAAATTAGGATATGAACTTAGAATATAGGCTCCTTTACAAGAAAATTAATGGAATTAATAGATATTATGATTCATAAGAAGATAAATATTTTGTACATTCAAGAAACTAAATGTGTTGGATAGAAAGCTAAGGAGATTAATAGTTTATGATATAAACTATGGTATTCGGATAGGAGTCGTACTAGTAATGGTGTATGTGTGATTATAGATAAGAGTTTGAAGGATAATGTTATAAAAATTAATAGAATTAGAGATAGAATTATAACTTTAAATATTATTGTTGATACTAAAATTATTAATATTATAAATGCTTATGCTCCTTAAATATGTTTGGATATGAGTTCAAAATTAAAATTTTAGAATGACTTAGAAGAATTAATACAAAATAAACCTCTTGAAGAAAAATTTTTATTGGAGGAGATTTAAATAGACATGTTAGTAGAGAGGTAGATGATTTTAAAAACATTCATAGTGGTCATGGGTTTGGAACGACAAATGAAGGTGATTATACTATATTAGATTTTTCTTTACCTTATAACTTCTTAATATCTAATACTTTATTTAAAAAAAGAAATGAGCATCTTATCACTTATAAAAATAGATAAAATAAAATGCAGATTAATTATTTTCTTATAAGAAAATTAGATCGTTTATATTGCAAAGATTGTAAAGTTATTCCGAGTAAAAATTTATGTATCTAATATTGATTATTAGTTTTAGATTTTAAGATAAAGGGCCAAAAAAAATAAAATATAAAGTAAATTGATTTTCTAAGATTTGATGGGGTCATTTAAAGAATATTAACAAAAGTATTTTTGAGAGTAAAATTTTAGATCTTAAGATTCTATCTATACATGAAGATGTCAATATTATGTGAGAAAAAATGACTTGTGATATTAAGAATATTGCAAAAGATGTGCTTAGAATTTCAAAGAAAAAAGCTCATAATAGTAAAAATAATTGATGGTGAAATTCAAATGTGCAAGATAAGATAAAAAATAAGATTTGTTATAAAAATTAGTTTAGATGTAAAAATTCTGATAATTGAGAAAGCTATAAAGATGCTTGTAAGGAATCTAAGAAAGCTATTTGCGATGCAAAGAGCTTAGATTTTAATAATTTATATAATAGATTAGATACTAATGAGAGAGAAAGATATATGTATAAGTTAGTCAAACAAAGAGATTGGAGTAGTAAGAATTTAGTTAAGTAAAGTGTATTAAGGATGAAGATTAAAAAATACTTTTCTTAGAAGATGAAATCCAACAAAGGTGGATGAGATATTTTGCTAAACTTTTTAATAAAGAATGTGAAAATACGATTGACTTTAGTGACTTTATCACCCTAAATGAAAATAAAGATTTTTGTTTTTATCAGCGTATAACTAAACCGAAGTTAGAGAGGCTTTAAAGAAAATGAAGTGTGGAAAAGCTATTGGACCTAATGATATTCCAATAGAGATGTGGAAATGCTTAGGAGATGAAGAAATTTCTTGACTTACTAAACTTTTTAATACTATTTTGAAGACTAAAAAGATGTCAGATTAGTCGAGAATGAGTGTGTTAATTCCTATTTTTAAGAATAAAGGTGATACACAAGAGTGTGCGAATTATAGATGAATTAAGTTAATGTGTCATACTTTAAAACTATGGGAGCGAGTTATGGAGTGTAGGTTGCGACGTGATACTAATGTTTCTCAAAATCAATTTGGATTCATGTCGGGTAGGTCTACTATGGAAGCCGTACATTTATTGAGATGTTTGATGGAGAAATATAAAGAGAATAAGGAGGATCTACATATGATATTTATTGATTTAGGGAAAGCATATGACAAAGTTCCAACATAAGTGCTATGAAGAGTTCTTGAAAAGAAATGAGTTAATAATGCTTATATTCAAATCATTAAAGATATGTATGCATGAGCTATTATGTGTTCAAACACAAGGTGGTTTGACCAAGTATTTTTCCTATTTCGGTTGGATTACATCAAGGATTAGCCTTAAGTCCTTATCTTTTTGCTTTAGTCTTGGATGTTCTCACTAGACATTTGCAAGAGGATGTACATTGGTGTATGTTTTTTGCTGATGATATTCTTCTTGTTGATGAGACTAGAGAGGGAGTTGAAGGAAAACTCGAATTATGGAGGTCAACTTTAGATTCTAAAGGTTTTCGCTTGAAAAGATCTAAAACTGAATATATGGAGTGTAATTTTAGTAGCAGGTCTAATAGACCTAGTGATGGGATTGTGACTTTGGGCGATCAAGTCATTAATAAGAGTACACGTCTTAGATATCTTGAATCTATTGTTCAGAGTGATGGTGAAATTGATGGGGATATTATCAGCAAAATTCAAGTTGGATCGTTGAAGTGGAGGAATGCATCGGGCTTATTGTGCGATAGAAAAGTCCCCCTCAAACTTAAGGGAAAATTCTATAAGATGGTGGTGAGACCTGCAATGCTTTATGATGCCGAATGTTGGCCATTAAAAGAGAAGCTTAATACTAAGTTAAGTGTTGTAGAGATGAGGATGCTTAGGTGGATGAGTGGCTTGACCCTTAGAGATAGGATACAAAATGAGCATACACGTGAAAAGGTTGGAGTAGCTCCAGTGGAAGATAAGATTAGAGAGAGTCGTCTTAGATGGTTTGATCACATTAAACGAAGGCCTTCCGATGACCCGGTTAGGAAAGTTGAGATATTAGATTTGACTTATGTTAAGAAAGGTAGAGGTAGACCTAAAAAGACATAGTTAGAAAATACTAGAAATGATCTTTCTTTATTAGATTTAAATGAGAATTTGACTTTTAACCGAACACAATGGTGAAAAAGAATTCATGTAGCCGACCCCATGTAGTGGGACAAAGGCTTGATGTTGTTGTTGTTGTTGTTGTTGTTGTATTAGTGTTGTTCTTGCATACCATTGTTGTTTTCTCTTGAGTTTGGTGGTTGTTTTTTGCTATTTGGTGCTGATTTCGTTCTTGTGGCTTGTTTTGGGTGCTGATTTGATCCACAAATCATATCAAAATCATAGTTTGTTTGTTCGTAAACAAGCTAAACTGGTAGCTTGTAAACACTAGTTAGATATGTTTGTAAATAGATTCATTTGATAGCTCAAAAACACTTGTTAAATATGTTCGAGAACGGGCTTATTTGCTAGTTTGAGAACCTTGCTAGATATGTTCGCGAACATGCTTGTTTGGTAGCTTGAAAACACTCACAAGATATGTTTGTGAACATGCTCATTTGGTAGTTCGAAAACACTCGCAAGATATGTACAAAAACAAGTTCGATGTAATTGTCTCTTAGTAGGCTAGATAAGGGTCATTTGTTATGTTAATGAACATCTAGAAGTAAAGCTCGATAAACACTAAACAAATCAAACATGAACAAAACATGAACCAAACATGAGCCAAATAAGAACATCCATCAAGTTAAATGAACCAACCTTGAACACAAATAAAAAAGATCGAATCGAGCTCAAACCAGCTTGAACAAACTAATAATAAACAAACACAAACAAGAACAAGCATCAGCCCTAATTCAAATTTTATATTGCACTCATCTGATACTTAAAATTTGATCATACATCTTAAGCCAATATTTTTCCACTATTAATTTAAACACAAACTATTGAAAGATAAAACAAATTTGACAACCCTAATAGTATCATCCACACTAGTTTTGGGTGCAATACTAATCCCGATATCATGTTTTGTTTATGTACAAGTTCAATAGGATCACAGAAAATAGATCTCTCGTTCACAGAAACAACAAATGCTAAAAAGATTTCATCCTCAACCTATAAAGCTGCAACTACTCTGGCTTAAAAAATTAAATGCATCACCTTCACCGTGTTTTGAGATGATATAATAATGTCAAAAAAATTAAAAAATAAAACAAAGCATGCTACACAATACCTCTGGTGCCAGGGGAGTGGGGGGTTCATGTCCTTCCTTCCACATCAAAACCAGCTCCAGTCCAACCAGAATCTGAACCTGCTCTGCTCTTTAGAATGATGTTTTTCTTCAGTCTAGCAGGATTCATGGTCGGCTTCTTTTCCCTCACTTGATGTAGCTGGTTATCACCATCTGATTCCAATGCAGTATTATTTTTAGTGCCCGACATAGCAGAACTGTGAGGCGCTTGACCAGCTAGTTCTGCAGTCTGCTGTATGGTCTTTTGTGAAACTGTTTCGCTGCTGTGAGACGATTGCACTGACTTGCCATCCTAAAAGAGGATAATATAAAGAACTGATGAAATCATTATGTCAATATTAGTAGGATACATATTCATTCCACTGTGATTATTTTCAGAGTGCTATTTCTTTGAATGTTCTAGATCTGGACATGCTGAAAGTTGAAGTGCCAACAATCCTCTAAACCTAAAGAAATTTAACGTTGGTCTGGAATAAACGGAGCTTGATGAATGTAAACATGAGATTATCCTTAAAAAATGCATGAATTCACTATGTCTCATTTAACCTACAATCCTTAGCAAACAAATGAAACAAAAAAAGCATCTTTTTACAGGCAGATATAAGTGGATGTTTAGACTGTCAAGTCTGACCATTGTCTAGATGTGTAAGCACAGGAAGAATTCCTTTGTTCGGGAAAATCACTGGGTGAGGGCAAAGAGATGAATTCAGGACAGGAGAAACATGAAAACTCAATTCATTCGCAATGATTTCAGCAGTTATTTGATTTTAGAACATCTGTAAGGTCCCTTTTTCTTCAAATTCAAGGAATAATAAGGGTGAGCAACAGGCTGCATATGGATCATATTCCTAATTACACAGATAATGACGGTTTTAAAAATTTAATTCAAAATAATCCAAGCGTCCAAGAGTTCACTAAATGAAACCATGGTGAATTTGTGCATTCGGTACAGTAAACAACCGCATAACTGTAGAGACGAAACTAACAAACAGACAAATCAAGAGGATATAATTGCAACCAGTAATTATTATCATGCAACAAAGAGCAGCTAAAAAAAAAATTAAAGGAAAGCAAAGAGATCATTTTTTTTAACTTACTGAAACATCACTAGAAACCCTGCTAGGATTAAGAGCTTCTAGTCTCCTTTTCAACTCCTCTAATCGTGAATATTGAGTGTTCGCACTTTCCTGTACCTGACCAAAAGAAAGAAAAGTATGACCAGTTTATTATACAGTATGTAAAATTGATAACGAAAAGATACAGCAGTAAATGCATACCAGTTGATTTAGGTCATCACAAAGTTTCTGTTTGGCTGCTTCTTCATCCTTCACAACCTGAGCTGCTGCTTCCCATGCCTACAATCATTACTAGTTTATAGCACAACTCTAAAAAATAGCATATCACAAAATCTGGCACAAAATCAAAGAGGAAAAAGGAAAACTAAGCTGAAACATATACAAAATATGCAGCCATAGTTAATCATCGGCCAAAATACTCTCCATTGGATGGCCGCCTAAATATTTTTAATCCAGAAGATAGTCTCTCTGCAGTTTAAAAGGCTTACCCACTTTATAAATGATGAGGGATATATAAAAATCATCATGACCAAAGATAGTTCCAATGAAGCTTCACGCTAGACCCATTCAACTAGGACTTGGATTTAAGGAAAAAAAAAAGGATGCATGCATGACTGCTCAAAATCTACATTCTACCTGAACAAAGAGCATTATGAAACTATAAGTCTTAATAAATCCATTATAAGTAAAATTTGAGATGTAAAAGTGCTTCAAACAGGTTTTCTTCGAAAATGACCCAGCCAAGGAATGCTTAGCTGCATGTCAGATTGAGGGGGATGCAATCAAGATCTAAAACCATTCGCTTTTTATATTTCATCAATTATCTTCTTCCTTCCATATATTTTTCGTCTTTATCATTTCTCATTATACTTAAAACTTACCAAGAAGGGCCCTTGAATACTCTCTAGAGGCAAGCTATGTGATACTGAAAGGAGGCTTCTACTCCATCACTAGAATAGAATACAGCTTGGTTTGTTTCCTAAAGATTCACAAAAACCTATGGGCTCGACTATTTTGACACCTCTATAGTTGTCAGGCTGAACTTCATGAATATTCTCCTGTGTCAGGATCAATCAAAGATGGTCATTTCCACAAATGGATGTGAGTAAAGCCGCATTCTATGGCAAATTAAATGAAGAAATTTATATGAAGAACCACATGGCTATGTTGCCCAAGGGAAGAATCATATTACTCTACTCAATGGAACAATCACCTTGCTTTATGAAGTTTTTTGTTAAATTCTTGCCAAAGTTGGCCTTCATGGTAGCATTCTCAATCATTCCATCTTTTTCCAGCATACACTTTCAAGTTCCTTAATGTCTTCCATGCTGAAGACCCTAACTGGAATGATAAAAAATGCATCTTTGAGGTAAAATTCATCAAGCACACACTTTTGAGCTCTAAATCTTTTATGTTGATACCATCTTACTCACTTGAGTGACAGAAAAGACATGTTCAAGTAAAATAATAACCAAAAAATATGTTTAATAATTAAAGATCTAGAATAACCTAAATACTTTTTTGCATAAGATTAAAATTACGTAAACCAAACAAGGAGTCCCACTTTCTCAGATAAAACTTGTTGTCGATCTTCTTGAAGAGATTCGCAATCTTGGTTGCAAACTTGCAAATACCTTCACGAATACTCAAGAGTACTTCAGATGGCGAGGAATCATTTGATGTTCCCGCATGATATCACAAATTATTAGGAAATTTGATTTATCTAGCCATCGACAAACAAGATATTTCTTTGGTTGTCAAAGTAATGAGCCAACACTAGCAAGCTCCAAAACAAAAGCATGAGGAGATCGTTCTGAGAATTCTTCAAGTACATCAAAGAAGTGTCCTAGAAAAAGGTTATATATGCTAAACATGAGCATTTAAATGTAAAGGCATTCTCAGATGTTGATTATGTTGGATCATGTCACTTTAAGTATTGTATTTTTTATTTTTTTTTTGGAGGTAACTTTGATACATGGAAATATAAAAAATAAATTGTTGTACCAAAAGCTAATGTTGAGGCTAAATATAAAGATATGACCCATTTTGCATGTGAAGTGCTAAGAGTAAAAACACACTTAGGTGTCTAATATTTTTAGAAAAGCTTTAGGACGTCTTACCTTCTCTCAATTACCTAATAAGCTAGAACAAGCCAATATGATCTCTCATAGTCTCACACACAAGTAGGATGAAAAATAATGCAGATGATCAAAAACACTAAAATAGGATAATCACAACTAAAAGCACCATCCATAGATAATGGCTCATAAATTACTTTTATTCTCAACATAATATTATACCTCAACTTTGAAGGCCACAGGTGAATGATTTCAGAATTTCACATCCCATAAAAACAATTGTGAGCTCCATAACTTATTTCAGCATAAATAGTGATTCAGGCATGTAAAAGTATGAACGATTTGAAATATACTGAAATGATATTAAAGGCTCAGCAATTAAGGCCTTTGAAACCTTTTTCTCCAATAAGACTTATCATTCTTATATAGAAAGAAATTGGCTCAGTTTGGATCTGGTTTCCCTAAGCTATAGAAAGAACTGAATTGAGATGGCTCAAATTCAAACCTTAGAATAAAAATTAAACCCCAATAGAAAAGTCCAACCAATAAATATGGCTCAATTCGAGTTCATTACTAGGCTCAATCTAAACCAAGTCACTATTACAGTTGAAAGTAATAATATTCGCTAGAGCTGGTTCAAATCAACAAAATGAATTTCAAAAATCGAAAAAAAAAAAACTCTTATTGAAATGTCATGAACTAAGAGTCCGTTCGGGGCCTACTAGAGCTTTTTATAAAAATGGTTGTAAAAATGTTATGAAAAAAAAATATTTAGAGGTGGTTGTGAGTAATATAAATATTTTGTATTTTGAAATTTAAATAACAGCTTTGTTACAACTATCACATCAAGTACTATAAATATTTTCCTTTTTGAAAGTTAGATAGCAACATATTTACGACTATCAGATTCTAGTATGTCTAATCCTCAAAACAGCTTTCTATCACAAAATTTCCAATAAGCAATCAGAAAATAGTAGCAAAACAGATGTGTGGAAATCATCTAAAGCACAGAGCAATGAAAAAGCAATCCCAAATAAATCCTAAGTTGTCTATGATGGCCACAACAAATGCTACATTAAGAAAAACAACAATGTTAACTCAAAATATGAATTAATCTCATAATGAAGAATTTTAGCTTTATGAATGTGTATGTGAAATCAGAAATTAGTCAAACCCCAGTGAACTATATAGTTTCCAGACATACACTGCGGACAAAAACAGATAAATAGAAACCATGTGGAAAGAGTAATATTTGCTGAAAGAAAGTATTTCAGTTCCCAGTACCATCTAATAGGAAACTTTAAAAGGAACCAAGACATATCAACCCGGTGAAAAATAACCATACCTTTTTGGCTTGTTCCTCCTTCAACTTGGCAGCACGTAACCTTTCATTTACTAATTCTATTTTCTTTCGCATATGTTCAAGAGCTAATAAAATCAAGAAAGAGCCAATAGATCAAAATCAGAACATTTCTTGCATTTTTGCAAGCAGAAGGAATGTTTTTTTTTTTTTTTTCTAGTATAGAATTGGAACTACCTGCTTTCTTGGGTCCAGCTGTAAGTTTCAACTCCAATGTAAGGTTCTCTAGCTCTCTTTCAACATCTCGTATTTTTGAATAATTCTCTTTGATGTATCTATAAGATTTTTTTTTTTTGGTTAGGATGCAAGAGAAAAAAGAGAATGTGAGGGGTCGAGTAGAGCAAAAAAAGGGAAGGTAGAGTTGGAAGGAACATAATAATTCAAAACTATGCTTACAATAAGTCATCGAAAACTATTAAAATTGGTGATTTAATATTTTATTCCCAAGAAAAACATATCCAGTTCAATACAATATAACAAAAACTAGGGTATGTTATCCTAGGTTTGTTTAGCTTATCGTTCTGCATATGATACATAAAGCTTCCACTATCCTTTCCAAATGTTCTTGCACTTTTTTTCAAATAGATGATCAGGTAAACATCAAAATTGAAGCAAAATTATTTACATTGCATAAGTGATCGTATCATCATATTAAATACTCATCACTATAATAAATTTAATTAAAATATGAACATTAACATTTGATTTTATTTTTATGATGAACTAGCCAACACCAGATGCAAAGGTGAGTGTTAAGTTGAGGGGAAGAAATAATAATGATAAGATAGAGCTACAGAAAAACTAGGAAGGATAGATTGGGAAAATAATTATATTCGATAGACATTAGGAGTAGCATATATTAGGGGGACATTACGAGTAGCGTGTATTAGGGGGACATTATGAGTAGCATGTATTAGGAGGACATTAGGAGCAGTATGTATTGAAGATAAAATAATAAAAAGTAGAACAGATGTTTGAACATATACAATAAAGGGTAGAATATATGCTTATAAGACATGAAATAAAATTAATGCTAAAGGATTAGGAAGGAAATATTGTAGACCAAAGCTTACATAGATAGAAATTGTGTAAACAGACTTGAGTAGAATAGGTTTACTATCTTATGCAACACTCAATAGAAACAAACAAAGAATAATGCTTTGTAAATCCAACTCCTAATAGTTGGACCAAGGTTAATAATAATGACATTGAAATAAAAGAATGATTAAAATCTCAAACAAATAATATTATATAACTGTACATATATATATATATATATATATATATATATATATATAAACATTTTTGTTATATTGTAACTCCACTTTAATTCCACTATAAATCATAAAAGCCGCATCTATTTAATTCCACTATAAAATCCTACATTAAAAATCACAATTATTTTCGAATATAAGCATCCATTGAGAAAACTTTGATGTATTCAATTGATGATCAAATGAACAAATTTTGAAATAATATATGCCACAATTTTTAATGAAGATAAAGATAATAAATGATCTTGATATTGCAATTGAAGGTCAAAATATCAAAATTTAAATAAAAAGATAATAAGCATTTTCCTCCTAAGAATAGCTATCAGTAATTTTCAGAAGTAGCTATGGTAAATGTCAGTTGTTGATGCATCTTTATTCAAGATAGATGTTATATATGGAGATTGATCACCCTATTAAGCTGCATGACATTGGCCTAATTTAAAACAGTAAGACAATTTTTTTTTCCTTTTTGGAAGTCCAATAACTGTCTAAACATCGATTGGAAGCAAATTTCCAGAAAAAGTATGCATGTAATACTGCATTGTTTTGAGCCCATGGTAAGAAAATAGCCATGATCCTTAAAAGAAGCCTCAAAGATGTATAATAAAATCTATGCACCTTCAACTGCATTCAATTGCTATTTGCTACATGCCTAAACAAATTATTCAATGGGTCAGATTTTAACCAAAACTGACAATGAAACCAACCCAATTAAGAGCTGACTTGGACCAAGACATCAATTGTCACGTACAACCAATCTGATTTGGTGTATCAAAACAGGATTAAACTTTTTTGGTTATTTGAATCCATGACCTCTATGATAGAATGAAGGAAGCCTGCTTGTTGGCTACCATAACTATCTCTAACAAAATAATATATTTGACATGCACTAGAATATTCATTTTTATATGTGCATTGAGAAGTTGTATCACACTTAAATTGATTATTCAATTGATCTCTGTATTCACTAAAAAAAATATTATTCTTTAAATTTATACCTCATGCCAATAACTGCTGATATTGTTTCACTAGCAAAACTTTGCAAAAATTTATAAGCTTGTCCAGTACTTTTGTTTCAGCAACTTTAACTAAATAGCATTGGTTTAGAATATTCCCATTTATCGATGCATTCTTTCAATTCCGCAAGGATATAACCTCTATCAAATGGAAGAATATATTTTTGATCCTCACAAAAATGACAGTTTGTCCATCTAAAATCATAAAATCCAAATAATGGAGAAGAAATAAAAAGCACTTCCTCATTTATGCCTTTGATGACATTAAATATGATGAGATAATTCTAAATGCTACTTATTGAGAAAGTATAGGACTAAATCAAAATGTTCAACCATCTAACAAGTATATTTGAAAATCTATATGCCTGTGTCAAGTAGATGAACGAGGTCCTATAGATGTACATTATGCAAATCTGAAGTGTGAAAATTGATTATTTGATAAAGATTCACATTTGAAAAGCTAACAAAATAACTTCTGAAAATGTCCAAGTACACCACAGCTATTATATTTCAACATTCACTGACATGGTAGATAAGATTTTGGCCCTCAACTCATGACTATGTTGTAGATGTGGGCTTTTTTTAATTAAATGTATAAGTCAAATTAGTTGACTAGTTAAGGGTTAAAGTAGGGAATCACTCCAACACCTTCCGTTTTTTTTTTTTTTTTTTTTGTTCATTTAGGATTCCAATAGGTTATGATAATTAATTTTTTTATAACATAGACTACTGATTAAAAATATACCAATACAATTCCATTTTCAAAATATTCTACCATGTCTAATCGTAGTGCATTTACTTTTTGGCAGATATCGTGCCTTCAAAAGTTTTTCTTATGATGTTTTACAAGAAAAATGCCCCTGATTTCTAATGTACACTTGAATAAATTATTTGAGATTTGATTCATTTCTAAAAATGATAAACCAGCTACTCTTTGGTTGTTGTTGAAGTTTACTATCAACCAAGAAATTCAAGTGTATTGAAGTGCTTCCCAGACACAATATAAAAGAATTGCAATATTTTCATAAACAATTAACAGTGAGCAGCGACTTTGGTTTCTCATTGTTTTGTGCTGATCAAGCTTTCATTTTCAGGTTAGTGTAACCGAAATGATGGTTGGCAATCGTTATTTGCGTTGGTTTACAACTATAGCAAAAGAAATTGAAAACACATTTGAGTTGATTTCAAAATCTTTGATAAACGACAACATGGTATGAAACTACTGAGAAAAGACAACCCACGCGTTTTTTTTATTTCTTTTTTTTTTTTAATCTATGCCTCTGGATCGAAATTATAAAATTAAAAAGAAGATAGAAAAAAGAATGTGATACCAAAGACTAAATTCATGATTTGAGTACCCTGTTGACCAAAAAGTTCTAAACTCCCATTTTTTGCCCTGATAAGGAAAAATAAAACAGATAGAACAACAAACTTACGTTTGTCATCCTAATTTCAATTCAACCAATCAATTTCGCACTTTTGTGTTGAGAAAACAAGGTGATCAATGAAGTCGATTTTGGCACCGATTAAATAAACTTTCTAAACTAGAAGTCAAAATAAAGAAACCAGATCTCGAAAAGGGGAGGGAGGGAAGAGAAAATGCACATCTAGCATACCTCTTCAACTGTAGCTGCTCCTCCTCGATTACCTAACAGATTAAAAAACGGTAAGCCAAAGCAGAGATATATGGCGGGAGAAAATGTGCATGTGTGGGAGAGCGAGCGAGCGAGCGAGAGAGAGATAGACAGACAGAGAGAGAGAGAGAGAGAGAGAGAGAGAGAGAGAGAGAGAGAGAGAGAGAGAGAGAGAGAGAGAGAGAGAGAAAGACCTTCTCAGTGTAAGCAATAATGGCGGACTCCCTGGCAATGCCGTCGGGTCCGATCTCTGCGATGAGAGAAGGCCTGGAATTGGAGGCCATCGCAATAGAGCGGACAGCGGAGAGGCGAGCCGAGGTCTCCACTTCTCCAATTAACTAAAATAAAATTGTAAGGGAGGGATTTCCATAAATCAGATCGAACTGTTAGGCATCTATATATCTAACATATAAATTTTTATATTTATTTATATAATATTTTTTTTATTTAACATTATATGCCCATAAAGATTTGAAAGTATAAAAAATCATTATTATTATTATATTCAAAAGACCTTCAAGAAAATGATTAGCACCTTCCTTCTTGCAATCCTCATTCCTACTGATGGTTGTAGGATAAAGTTTCAATATAATATTTATGTCGTATCTGGTTATCTAGTAATTGTTATTGAAGGTTCGTGATGTTATATGTTTACAACGTAACATTAAGTTCACAGGAGTATTAACTTTCAATTAATATTCATTGAAACTTCGAGCAAAGTTTCAAGTTCATTTCTTTACACTGCACTTTTTTAGGATTGATTCATGGAGTTTTTCATATTTATGCATGCAAAGATATGCTTGAGTTATATATTGAGTTTGGGTGTTATGGAAAATTGATTAGGCAATTTAACGCATTTGAGGTATTTTGGTAAATTTTGTTAACATGCTCAAGATAATGATCACCACTGACGTACCACCTCCATCAAATTACCACTGTCCTACCATCAGCGTTAGACTGTCATCGATTGACCACCATTATCGAGTTTCCATAGTTCGACTATTGTCATTAGACCATCATTGTGCAAACATTATCATCAGACCACCATCGTTGGATAACCATGTTCAAACCACCACCGCCTGATCACCACAATGGGACCACCACCGTCCAACTACATTCAAAGGACCAATGCCGTATAACCATCATCATTGTTCACCCACCTCTGTCAAACCATTGTCGTCTAGCCACTACCATTGTTCGCCTACCACCTTCTAATTATTGCCATCTGATCACTACTGTTGAACCTTTGTCATCTGACCACCAATGTCAAACCATCATTGCTTGACAACCATCACCTGACTATGACTCTTTGATCTCCTTCACCTAACTTCAATCTTCCCTCCTCCATCATCTAACTTCAATCTCGCAGCCTCCATCTCTTGGATATAGTGACTAAAGCATCATCGCTCAATTACAATCTCCTGACTACTATCGTCAAACTACTATCTATTGATCACTATCACCTAACTACAATCTCCTGACCACCATCATCCAATTACAGTCTCACCATCACTCGACTATGATCTCTCGACCATAGTGTAATGACCGATTCTACAATAATTAGACTTCTTATGATGACCTGATTGGAGATGGTAAGAATGACATGTTTACTTAGCATCGATTGAATATCTATAAATTAATAGAACTATTTTTATGTCTAATTTAGTTGTGAAAGTATTCGTGATTTAACTTGGGAGAAATTTTGGATAAGTTGTAAGTAATGATGGTTTGACATTGGTGGTCAGATGACAAAGGTTCAACAGTAGTGAGTTTGCCGCGCGCCCCGAGTCCGCCCGCCTACGCGTCCCGTGTCGGGTCGGGTCAACCCGACTGGTCAGGTCCGGGTCCGTGTTTTCGACCCGTTTTCCTACCCGGGTCGGGTTAGGGTCGACCTGATTGAACCCGGGTCAGTTCCGAGTCCGACCCGAACCTGACCCGTGATTCGAAATTGACACCCCTAGCTGTAAATGGCTCTTTGGTGGCGCTGTAGTGTTATCTTGTTGGCTTTGTAGTGTTATCCTCTTTATTTATGGCAATGCAGCACTATCATGTGATATTGCCATGCTCATATCTCCGTTTAAGAAATTGATTAGTATAAAGCATCTCTTGGGGGTGTTATGGCGTTCATTCCTCTATTTGCAACACTGGTTCCTTAAGGGCATTAATGTGGTGCTAGAGTATTGGCGCAAAGGAAAATATTTTTTTTATAAATATCTAAATAACTATTTATATGTCATTTTAATCTCATTTTCAATGGTGAGAGATTAGCTAGAGAGAGGAAGGGAGAGGGAAGAGAGATTCTAGAGATAGAAACAATTCCAGGGTTCTTTGGGCTATTTTCATTTTTCATCCATCATGCCACTGGAAAGTTATTTGGCTTGAGATAAGTTACATTTATCCTATCTTAATTTTTGATATTTTTAATATTCATGAAAATTTTTGTATTTAATTTGAACAAACTTCACAAAATTATATCTCGATATCCAGAAATTTTTTGCCATGCAACTTAGACAATTCTGCAAGCATGGGTATAGTTATTTTGAATTTTATTAAGTAATTTTTTATTTTATGATATTTCTAGTATTTTGGCAAATTTCAAAATATTTGATTTAAATGCGCATAAAATGCGGAGTTATTAAATTGTAAATACTATATATGGTTATATTTGTACTTCATGCATATATATATATATATATATATATATATATATATATATATATATATATATATATATATATATATATATGAAGTTGAGTATATCCATAAATATGGAAGGTTATAATAGTAAATTATTATACAATGTTACATGGGAAGGTAAATTACTTTAGTATATAGGGTCCTATTGGGTACAACTGTTGATTGTATTAGATTTTTTCTAAGATAAAGTTTGTCGTTTCGTGGGCATGACGAGACATCTAATTCAGATAATAAAGATAATTATTTAAAGTTATTTCATTTTATTGATGATCATCATGAAGAAATCAAGAAGGTTGCTTTTAAAAATGTTAATACTACATTAAAGTTAATTTTACCAAAAGTTCATAAACAACTTTGTTATGCAGCGGCCATTGAAACATTAGTTGCTATCATGAATAATATTGACAACTCTTACTATGTCATTCTTATAGATGAGAGTCATGATATGTCAACAAAGGAATAGTTGATAGTTGTTGTGAGATATGTGGATACGAAAGGGAAAGTTGTTGAAAGATTTATTAGTATAAAATATATTTCTTCAACTAATATAATTACACTTAAAGCAACGGTTGAAGCTATACTTGTCAAGCATTCATTGAACATACATAGGATACGCAGTCGAGGTTATGATAGACCATTCAATATACAAGGAGAATTTAATGATTTAAAGGCACTTATTCTTAATGATAATACTCAAACATATTATGTTCATTGTTTCGTTCATCAACTTCAGTTATAAGTGATAGATGTAACGAAGAATCATTGACATGTGAAGTATAAACAAGTTCACTTCTAGCATTAGCCCTCTCTACATGTGAGAAAGTGTGTTGCTGCATGGTTGTAAGTTCATGAATTATTACTACGTAAAGCTATGAAAGAATCTAATTTCAGTTTATCCTTTAATCCTTCAGCACATCATGTTCTTTTCACATGTTCAACAGTTTTTCTCTTAAGAATACTCCCTAATTTATGTTTGATATTGTTTTATATAGCGGAGGGGATGGACATGCCGAGCCTCTCTCCTGCTCTATATGTGTTTGGTCACAGTTTTTCTCTTAAGAAGATTTGGATATAATATCAAAATAACGGTCATATTGGCTATTTAAAATTTTGACAAAGAATGAGATATCAAAATGTTATAAATTAGTTATTGGGTTTTTTTTTTAAATAATTGTAATATAAAATTTTCATGAAACAATTTTTTTCTATAAATTATTCTAATGAAAAATACATTATTATATCTAAAGCATTTCATTTCATTCAAGATATTACTGAAAACTAGCAGACAATCATCTTCAAGCCAAAAAAATAAGGGGGAAAAAAAAAACTCTATCCATGACAATGCCAAGCTGAAGATCCCAACTATGCATTACTTTTATAAACAAGCTACAAGGAATAAAATATCAATCTGGTAACTGTTAAATTGTTATATCTACACCTATCAGGCAACAGTAAATTGTTCTACAAAGGAAATCATGTGCCCTATTAGGATGAATAAATTTACAAAGATGTAATGTTCATCATCAAAATTAGAACTGGACAGAGTAAGGAAAGGCCTCAATAGGATCAAAAACTCCCTTCTTATGCAATTTAACATGAATTGAGAATGCCAGTAATCATGCCTTTGTTGAGCCGTAGTTATCTTCTCAATTTGCAGTTTTTAATGTAAGGATGATCATAGTTGATATATGTGGTCCAGTAAGGCCTGTACTTTGTCATTGCCAGCTCCAACCAAGGTTTCATGTTACCATTGTAATGTATAACAGCAGCATTTTCTATCTTCGAGCGATCGATGCTCGGATTATAGCCCAAACCAAGAACATGCCATGACTTGTTCAGTGGGTGCGTTAAATTATAGAATGTCAGTAAACCAGGTGGCAGAGTTCCAAGTTTCCAAAGGGCTCTGTCTTCATTCTGTTAGAAAATGAAAATGAGTTGATAACACATAACAACCAACATAATCTATCTGATTATATGAAATTCCATAGATAAGAATAAGAAAACATAAAAGAAAATGAAAAGATTTTAATAGCCTTACCAATGTCTGCCATTTATGATAGATGCCTGTTATGTCTTTCTTCTTCCATTCAACTAAATCAAACATATTCATACCATAGGCCCAGCCACATGCATTTGGATCGAAATTCATGGCAATGTGAGGATTTGAGAAATTGAGATACTTGTCAAATCTGTGAAAGCTCTCACCACAGGTCTCAACAGCACCATTTACATTTCCCTTAAGATCTATTAACCATAAAGGTGTTAAATCCTTCTGAACAACAATATCATCATCTAGGAACAAGATTTTGTTCAACTTAGGATAAACTTGTGGTAGATAAAACCTCAAGTGATTAAGCATTGAAAGGTATTTTGGATTTCGGTATTTCCAATTGTCAGAACCAGATGAAAGGGTTGTGGGATGAGCAGCCATGAAGTAGTATTCTTTCATGGCTACAGATTCAAGCTGACGAAGGACTGGGCAATATGAAGAATTCAACCACTTGAAATCATCTACGTTCTCCACATGGATGGTTGCATCTCCTGGTGGATTCAACAGAAACCACATGTTCATGGCTCCGAAGTTTAGTTTATCAGTAACTAGATGAAAGACATGTTTCTCTGGCTCCTGAAATTTATCAAAACAATACTAGCAACTTGTTCAAAATTATATGCCAAATTGCAGGCAGTAGATGCAATAGCCAAGAAAACAAAAATGTAAGATCAATTACCTTAGCATTCATTATGGTTGAGTTCACTACAACTGAGGCAGCCAATACATTGTCAGAGAAGAGTGCATAATGGTAGAGATTTGGCTTCTCCAAATTTTCACTCTTAGGAAATTTTCTTTGCTCTGGAGGGAGGAGGTAATAGTCTATGCTCAGACGCATTGATAAACAATGAATGGCATTTGGAATTGTTTTTGCAGCCAATTGACTAAGGAATGTACTTTGCTTCTTCAAGCCTCTAACCCGCTCATCCGCAGATTGAAGCATCCCTCTTAGATTCCGAATAAATATCTTGCAATCATAAAGCTGACCTTTTGCTTTTGACAAGACTTGATTCATTGCTCTGATTGTCTCCGGTGCACTGAAAACATAATTTTCTATTATAATAACTACACATCACATTAGTTAAATAGAAAGGAGGAAGAAACCTTTGTGGGAGATCGGCATCAGCATTAGCCTTTCCTAGGACGCGCTGACTTTCCTTGAGACGATTCAATAACTCTTCATAAATATCAATCTTACTCTTTGACTTAGCAAGGGCCATATAAACCTTTGACATAGTCATTTGATCTCGCATGAACTTTACTTTCGGATCAGCATGTTCATTATCATATTCTCGCCTCCATAGATTATATTTACCAAGTACTGCAGAGTCCACAGCTATTGAGTGCTCGATGGCAGCATTTTCGAGTTGAACAAATACTTCATCATCCTGTTATAGTAAGAGTTAATTTAACCTGATCTTTTTGTCCTATATAATTGAAAATTTTATAATTTTCTACACAAGCAAATCGAAATATGTCTTAATTAGTAATAAAACGTCCACTAGTTGAAGGTTAGCATAAGGACCAACACTTAAATCTTTAGCACATTGCTGCCATGAATTAGTTGAGCCATGGGTAATTCAAGATAACATTCAAACTCTCAAACACAATAAAAAACTCACTATTTTATTATTGATTTTTCCATACATCTTCCTTTTTTTTTGTGCATGCGTGTTTTTTAATCTATATGTATTTATTTTTCTCCTCAACAAATTATGAAATATATTTAAAAAAATAGCTTTATAAATATAAGTGAATATAACAAACCTATAACCTCAAATGCAAGTAAAGTGGAGAATTTATGTCATGCTTTTGATATTAAAGTCAAATGTTTTAACAAAAGAAATTTTAATTTGGAAATAACATAATAATGGTTTATTCATGTTCGAATGCAGCTATCTTAAAAATGATTTTACAAGATTTTACACCAAGACAGATGCAAAAATCGTACCTTGCAGGTTCTCTTAGTGTGTGATGAGGAGGAGGTGGACAAGGCATAGGCAGCGCTGGGGAGGAAGAAGAGCAAGTACACTTGGAGGATGCTAAAGTTTCATTGAGCTCTGTATTAGATTCACCTTGAATCACACTATGAAGGTGAGAGGACATATAAGAGAAGAGGCGGTGGCAATCCTGATGGAAAAATTGGGCAGAAACTGGTAGACACGAGATGTTTTGGAGTGATGATGGGCACAAGGAAGGTGGAGATAAAGCAGAGGGATAGGTCAGGGTTTGGGGGTAGAGTTGCAGGAGATTCACATCAGGGAGGATTTTTTCCCATTGAAGTTTGAGTACTTATTTGATTCTAGGAATGAAATGGTTAGTGCCCCACAAGGGAAAGGAGATGGATTCTTTGTAGAGCTCCATAGTTTAGATGGAGGAGAGACATAGGATGTAGAGGATATTTCAGACATTGTCCAGCCACTTCTTCAACAGTTTAGGGAGGTATTCCAGCTTTCCCAAGGATTGTCACCCCCTCGAGAGCATGAGCACTCTATCATTATGAAGGAAGAAGTCTCCCTCATAAGTATCCGGCCATACCGCTATCCTCGGGTCCAGAAGGATAAGATTGAGACTGATTAAAGAGATGTTTGAAGCTGGATTTATCAAAGCCCAGTGCAAGCCCTCTCTCTAGTCCTGTATTGTTGGTGAAAAAAGAATGGAAGCTAGTGTATCTATGTAGATTATCGTGCCCTGGACAAGAAAATTGTACCAGACGAGTTTCTCATACCAGTCATTGATGAGTTGTTAGCTAAGTTACATGGATGATGGATCTGTAATATTCTCCAAGAGCGACTTGAAATCCAGATACCACCATATCAGAATGCGACTAGGCGACACCCACAAGATTGCTTTTCAGACACATGAGGGACACTAGAAGTTCTTGGTGATGCCTTTTGGCCTCACTAATGCATCAACTACCTTCCAGTCCCTAATGAATAGGGTATTTCAGCCCTACTTTTAAAGGATGTGCTGACATTTTTTTTTACAATATACTGGTACATAGCAGGTTTGATGGGGATCACTTGGAGCATTTGGGAGTTATGCTATCCACCTTAAGAGAGCACACTTTGTTTGCCAAAAAGAAGAATTGTTCTTTCGTCCAACCTAGAGTGGAGTATTTAGGGCAAGTGTTATCTCAAGAGGGAGTGACAACTGACCAGAGTAAGATTGAGGCGAAGCTTAGATGGCTTGTACCCAAGACTTTAAAGGAGCTTAGAGGATTTTTAGGACTTACATGCTACTACCAAATATTTGTTAAATGATACGGTTATATATCGAGGCAGTTAATGGAACATCTCAAGAAGGACAACTTTAAGTGGGGATAGTCAACCACCCAGGCTTTTGAGGAGTTAAAGGCTATGACCAATGCATAAATATTAGCTCTTCCATATTTCAACCAGCCCTTTCTAGTTGAGATAGATGCCTCATGTCTTGGGTTGAGAGCAAAACTCATGCGGAAACATAGACAAGTTGTCTATTTCAGTCAGGTGTTAACGTCCAAGGCAAGGCTCAAGTTAGTCTATGAGAGAGAGCTAATGGAATTCGTGTTGGCCATTCAGAAATGACGACCTTATTTATTATGAAGATATTTCGTCGTCAAAACTGATTAGAGTAGTTTGAAGTACTTGTTGGAGCAAAGAATGATCACTAGGGAGCATCAAAGGTAGTTTTCCAAACTATTGTGCTATGACTTTGAGATTCAATACCGACCTAGAGTTGAAAACAAAGCAGCAAATGGTTTATCCAGGTGCATGGAGGAACCACAGATGATGACATTATTTGCACTCTTAATTGTTGATTGGAAAGTACTAAGAGGAGAGAGCAAACAATATACATGGTTGAGGAACATCAGGGAGGAGTTGGCAGAAAATAAGGACTACTATCTGGAATATTCAGCGGCGGGACAAAAATTGCTTCATTATGGGCAGTTCGTGCTTCCATAGATTTCTTCTTATATTCTCTGCTTGCATCAGGAGTTTCATGGGACGGCCATTTGGGGGTATTCAGGGGGTTAAAAAGACATATTGTCGGTCTCTACAAAACTGTATTGGGAGGGTATGTAGAAGGATATTGAGAAAATGGTGGTTAGCTGTGATATATGCCAGAGACACAAGTATCTAGCTATGTCTCTAGGAGGGCTCCTTCAACCGCTAGATTTGTCAGAAAAGGTGTAGGATAAGGTGACCATGCATTCCATTAAAGGGCTGTCAAAATTAGAAGGATGCACAATGATACTAATGGTAGCGAATCGATTGAGTATGCATGCCCATTTTATTCCCCTTTGCCATCCCCACACGGCAGTAACAATAGCCATGATTTTCATGACGGATGTAGTGAGACTGCATGGGATCCCGGAATCGATTGTATCGGATCGAGACAACATTTTTTTGAACTGGTTCTAGAAGGAATTATTCAAAATGCAGGGGACCATTTTGAAAAGGACCACTGCTTATCATCCTCAGACAGACGGACATACATAGGTGGTCAATCGTAGTGTGGAGACTAGCTTATTTGTGGTGCTTTATATCGAAAACACCAAAGTTGTTGGAAAAATATGGTTGGCTTGGACATAGTATTGCTATAACGCTTCCTATCATTCGGCAGCTCAGACTACATCGTTCAAAGTGTTATACATAAGTGATCTGCCTCCCTTGATATATTATGGACAAGGAAGCATATCGGTGGCTTCAGTAGAGCAGTACTTAGAGGACAAATATAGGATCTTGGGGGAGCTGAAGGGGCATTTATTGAGAGGTCAATAAACTCTAAAGAAGAAGGCAGATGCTCAAAGGAGAGACAAGGTTGTTTGAGTTGGGGGAAACAATTCACTTAAAGCTTCATCCCTACCGACAAAAAAAATCATGGCAAGGAGATGTAATGATAAGTTATTGTCCTAGTATTTTGGTGCAAACGAGATAGCGAAGCTCATCGAGGCTACGTCATATTACCTACAGTTACCGCAGTCGTCATCCATCCATCCCGTGTTTCATGTATCTCAGTTGCAACAAGTGATAGGAGATCACATTCCATCTTCTTCACTTCCCTCGACCTTAACGGATAACATGGATGTGTTATTGGTATCATTGGAGGTCAAAGGAGTGCGGCAAAGAATAATAGGAAGTAAGTACTTAAAAAAGGGGCGGGTTCGGGTCTACAATTCTGACCATTTTAAAATTTCGGGTGGAGTTCGAGTTAACCCAAGAATCCGATGATGACCCACAATGACTCGCATTGTCTAATTAGGATGATTTGTGTGCATAATACGTGTAGTCATCTATTAGCAGACGCTATTCATTTCTACTTATGCCACGTATCTACTCTCAGCTCTCCTTCTCTGGCTTCGTTTGTTTAGGGTTTCATCTCCACTCTCTAATATATTTGAGCCCGAAGCTCTTTTCGGTTTTCCAGTATATGTTGCTTAGTCAAGCATAGTCTTGACTCCTACGTTCATAAGTCTCGGTTCGATGTGTTCGCCATGCAGTCATGCACATCTCCTCAGCCTCAAGAAAAACACCATTGTTTGTATCTTACTTCTATTTTTTATTTTTCCCTTTTAGAAGTCAAAGCTTTGAACATCTATGGGCATTATGGTATTTAGTGGATTTTGTCATATCGGTTAGTTCGTTCCAAAGGAATCTTCCGTTTTTGTCTTGGTTTGTCCATTCCAAATCTTTTCTTGGACCACTCAGTCTTGGTTTTTGCATTGAAGAATTTAGGTTAGCTTGTTAGGGCTTCTTCTTTTTTCCCAGTATTTGTTTCAATTTTTTAGGGCATTGCATTTTTTAGGGTTATTTACTATTTTTGTTTATAGATTCATTGGGTTGTTCTTCTTATTAGTCCTTCCCTTTATACCTATAGCCTGCAGGTTGTAGTTTGCATTTTACAGTGGAAGTATCAATATACCAATATGATTTATAATTTATTATGTGGCATGCACTAATGGATAAATGTTTAATCATTGATATGCATTTATTATGTAGTAGTAAATAAATGGAGTTCTGTTCCGATTTGCTGAAATAAATTGAGGTGTACTGTCCATTTCAGTTTATTGGAATAGTAGTTAATGTGTTATATTATTATAGCTTTTCTATTTCAACATGACATTTAAGAAATGGTTAAATATTTGCATTGTAATATATTCTAATATTTTGGCTAGCTGGAGAAATATCATTCCTAAGAACTATTCTTTTGATGAAAATGAAGAAGCTGGGGCTTTTGAAAATATTATAGAGCCATCTAACATTGTATTATAATGAGGGGAAACAATTATTAAGAAGCAGAGAATGATGGCTTCAACTGTCTGGGGCCATTTTTAGATGTTGCCTAATAGAAAAGATGGTAAGCTAAAGTGTAGATGTAAGAAATGTGGCGTTACATATTTATGTGATACAAAAATGGAAGGATAATCTAAGACGTCATCATCAAAATTGCAAGAAAAGAAATATGCGTGATACAGCATAGCTGATCTAAAAAATTATTCATTAAGGAAAAGGGTACTATACATGCATAAGTATCAAAGTCCATTAGCAGGGTTTGCTTAACATAGAATCTATAGACTTCTATAAATATTAATGGGTTTATATGATTAACAGTATATTTTGTTAATAATGATTGGCAAATGCAAAAGAATATCACTAGTTTTTCTTTCATGCCACCCTATCATGATGGAATTACTTTGTTAGAGAAGCTACAGTTTTTTTTTTTGATAGAGTGAAAAATATAGTCTAAGCTTTTCATTATTACTTTGGATAATTCTTTTACTAACAATATTTTAGTTCATTTTCTAAAAAAATCATTTAAATTTACATGGTTGATTGCTATGTGATGGTGATTTTTTTCATGTGTGTTGTATTGCCCATGTGTTTGTTATATAAGCCTTTGGGTTCGCGGATTGCTATATTGTTGAAACCTGTTGTTATTAGGGGTGCAAATGAGTCGAGTCGAGTCGAGCTCGAGCCAGGGGGTGTTCGAGTCAAGCTCGACTGCCAAATACCGAACTCGAGCTCAAGCTCAAGTCGAGCTCGAAAAATGAGCTCGAGCTCTACTCGTCTCACGAAACGAGTCGAGTCGAGCGACTCGTCGAGCTACATCGTTCCGAGCTACTACGCCGTTCCCGAGCTACGTCGACCGTCGAGGACTCGAGCTTCAACCTTCGTTGTCCCGCAAACTCCGTCGAAGGCTCGAAACCACGAGCTTGTCGTCCCAAGCCGTGAGTTCCGTCGTCCAGCCAAGCTCCGACGAAGCACACGAGCTCCGAGCCTCCGGCCTCTGTCGTCCTGAGGTGCGACCATCGAGCGTCGTGAGTTCCATCGTCCCGCCAAGCTCCGACGAAGCAAGCGAGCTCGAAGCCTCCGGCCTCCGCCGTCCCGAGGTGCGACCATTGAGCTCCATCATCCGTCATTTTGCATTTCCCGCCCGACAATTTACTTTTCCCGCCTGTCATTTTGCATTTCCCGCTGTCGAGCAAACTCGTCACCGAGCCTCCTCCATCGAGCTGCTCGTCGAGCCTACGAGCAGAGCAGTGCTCTATTCGAGCTCAAGCTCGATAAGCCATCGAGCTCGAAATAGCGTTCGAGCTCGACTCGTCGAGCCTGTCATCGAGTCGAGTTCGGGCCGGCTCACGAGGCGGCTTGACTCGGTTGCACCCCAAGTTGTTATATTACATTTTAATTTTATGAAGCAATAATTATAAACCTTATAAATGGAAAGTGTGAATCGAATTAGGGTAAGTGCTATTACAACAAGGTGGCATTTGTGTTCACCTAGAATGAGCAGATATTATTTAATTGATCAGATACTAACTAAGCTAATATAAACTACCACCTTGGATGGTGATATTTATTAAACTTAAAATTATTAGCTGATTAATGATTTGGAGGGTTAATCTAAACTATGTATTCAAATTTTCTAGCTATTTAACTGGTTTTATTGCCGTTAAATCTACATGAAGACATATTCTTTTCAAGTAGTTTTTTGGGAGAATAATTGAGCAAATTAACGAAGTGTAAACTGATGTATTCCAAATTTAGATTTGTTGTAAACTATTTTGTATTTTGTAAATTAATTTGTAATTCAGTAAAGAAACAAAATGTAAACATGTGATATGTCCAATTTAAATTGTTGTCAATGGTTTTGTATTATGTTAATTGATTTGTAATTTTGAATTTGTAAATTGTAATTTATATTTTATAATTAAAGTTTGTATTTTATAAACAGTTTATTACTATTAAAGCTGCTTAGAAATGAAACTTGCTTTTAGAATGATTGAATGAGCAAATAACCTGAGAAATGAAATCTGCCCTTAATGTGAAACTAGCTACTTGTTAGTTCACACCCGGGTTGGCAGGTCGTGTTGGGTTGACCCGAGTCTAAATTTGGTCGGGTTCAGGTCCGAGAAAGTTACCCCGTTTGTAAAAATGGTCCGGATTCGAGTCGAGTCAAGCAGTGTCGGGTCAGTTTTGTGTTGTACCCAAAACCCAATTTTGACACCCCTAGGGAGAGTCGAACTAAGGGGGGATGAATCTGGACAAATTTCAGTTCCTTTTGTGGGGCCAAGTAAAATATTAATTCATTATGTGAGAAGAGGAATTAACGAAGAGATTAATTATGAAGGATTTCCTAATTGAAATTCAAATTGGAGAGGAAAATATATTAGGATAGGGGGCTAATTTAGGAAGGATTTCCTAATTGAAATTCCAATTGGAGAAAAAAATATATTAGGAAAGGGGTTTTGATTTATGACGGAAGTGGAAGAAGCTTATTTAAGACTAAGTTTAGGGTTTATTTTATTTTATGCATAATTTGATTAGAGAGTTGCTATAGTTTTCTTTTCATGAGAGCATCCTAGCGGCTTCTAGGTGTTTGGGAGAGCCAATCTATCTCTCAAATTGTAGATCACATATATCTTACTTTCTTATTGAAGTTATAATAAAAAAATAGCCACCTATATTCATATTTTTGCAATTTTTTCATTGTATTTGTTGTCTTTGTCTCCAAGGTGCATCAAAATATTACTAATTCATATCACTTCAATGCCTTTTGAGTTTACATGTGGCCTAAAGTCCGGTTGAATAAAACTAAAATAAAAGCATACATCCTTAATATGCATATTAGACTTAGATGAGACTACTCCCTCCCATCATTTTAACTTGATGACCCCACTTTTGCATTTGTGCTTAGATGGTTAGTGGCATCCCTAACCTGAGTAGGATGTTCTAGTGACTATTTGGGTGCATAAGAAAAGTGAGAGATGCATGTGGCGACAAAGCTTGTGGGTAAGAGAGGAGGGACTAGAGATGGAGGATCGACGCGACTTGTGGTATATGAGGGTGCCAAGTGGGCTCTAGGACTTGCAAGCGGTAGGAGCTGGAGAGATGAGGTGTGGGTGTGTTAGTGAGTGGTTGATGGGGACATCAGATCGTGGAAGGTTTATCAGAGGCGTAGAGGCGTGGCCGCCGATCTACGGCTACGATCGAGTCATTGTACTTTTGATTCATGCTATGTTTTGTTTTATTTATGTGTCGTTGTATTTGTTTTTATTTCCCGTTGCACCTTTCTAGTAAGGGATGTCGTATGTAAGCCCCGAGGGCATTTTTGTCTTTTATTTTTTGAGTCTCATGTACTAGGCTCTTTACAGCCCCTTATTTTATTTTTCAAGTAATGAATGAATGAATGATTGATTAAAATTTCTTCTTACAAGAGTTCTTGTGAGAGCTTGAGAGTTTGAATGGTGAATCCCTAGGAGAGGGAGCTTGGATCATCCACCAACCTTGGAGACGGCCGGGTTCATGGTTCCTTATCTTGCTTCCCCCCATAAACCCTTCTTCCCTCATCTAGCCGCCAGCCAAGGTCATCTCACACCCTTGCCGCTGGCCACCTTGTGCTCCCCCAACACCACTTAACCTCTCACCTTGGCTATACCACAAGACCTTGCTTCCCTGCTCACCCGACCACTCTCCCCCACCTCCACACCCCACGTTTTTCCCCCTAGCCGTCGGCCCGAGCTCTTTTAGCCGCCAAACCCGCCCTCTGTCCCTTCTCCCATGAGTTTCCTAATTTGGTCAAGGATTCATTTAGGATAATTTTGAAATTCAAATCGCTTGAATTTGAATTCAAGATCTTTCCTAATTTAGCTATTCTATTTTAGGAAAGTATTTAAGTTAAATCTAATTGAATTTCTAATTCAAATTGGATTTAAAATAAGTCTTTCCTAATTCCTAAATCCAAAATAGGAAGTTCCAATCAATTGTCCCCAATCCCCTCCCAACCTTGATGCTGCCGGCCCTCCTTCCCCTATCCCATTAGTTCTCTCTTAATTATTTCCTAAACCCAACTCTCCACTTAGGAAATAATTTCAAATCCCCTAATCCTCTCTAGCCAAAATTTCCAAAGCCCTCACACCTTATTTCTTCCCAAAGTCTGATATTGATATTTGGAAAATAATCCCCTAGCCTCCCACCTTGCTGCCGCCCTCCCCTCTCTCTTTCCCTTTTGGATTTATTTCAAATTCCAATTCCACCTCTCCAAAAATCTGAAAGTATTTTAGATTTTATTCCTTCTCCCTCTCAAGTTCAAAGTAAAAACTTTAAGACCACTTCTCCCCTTGGCCTGCCTCCTTCCACTACAACGTCTCGAGAAACTTCTCTCTCTTCAACAATAATTAAAGATACTAGCAAGTCGTGGGAAGACTTCATCCATTAACATCTATGAATGACCGATCCGGAAACTGAATACGGCCTAACCTACGACGAGGACGGCTTCGTAAACATTCTCCAGTCAACTCTCTTTGACATTAATCCAAGGATCGATCACACCGTTGAAGATTACATAGAGCGTATTGTGGACACTTTGGTGGAAGCAATTGAAAAACAATTTGAAGGCGTTGAGTGGAGGATCGCCACCAATCCTTGACAAAGGGTTCTACTTTCCCCTTTCTTTATCTAACTTTATATTGTGTTTGATTGTAGTCACGAAGGACGCTTCCTCCTACTTCTGCTAAGCTTAGAAAACGTAGGGTTTTGAGTGTACTTTTTATTTCTATTCTTATTGTTAGACTAGGGATTTTTATTGAAACTACTACTCTGGCAAAACGTTGTTTTCTAATTCATTTTGAATGTTTTAAATCTTTGGTTATGTGACTTAGCCTAAGCGGGTGTGACCCCTTTTTATGTTTTATTTTGTGGTTTTAAATTGCTAATAGTTTTCTTCACTATTGTTCTAATAAAAAATTATGCGACTTCTTAACAAACTCATTGCAATCATACGTAGTCCTACATCAATGGTACCATGGGGTTTAAATCATTTTCTTTTTTTCTAACAAAGCTAAACATTTGAATATGATATGAAGCATGCAAAGGGAATGAGGGCGACATGGCTCAAGCATGGGAGAGGTGAGGTGGGAATTTTGAATTTTTAAATTTAATTATTTTTTTATAAAATTGTTGTCACTTGCACAAATCCATGTCACATCGTCACCTCAAACATAGGTAATTTTTTTTTATTTTCATTGTGCGGAGACCCAAGCAATATGAGTGTCTATTTAAGCTCTTTTTACTACCATGAATGCATCAGTATTGTTCATTTCATAAACAGACACTATTTGGAAGATTTTAACTTTTAGTTGACACATTTCATTCAACATATGCTCAACGGCGCCTCTTTCGCTCACCATTTAGTTGACACATTTCATTCAATGCTTATCAAATCTAGAGAAAGAATACTTGAAAGTTGTAAGGTGAACCTTTTACTACTTGAAAGGTAAAATGAATCATTTGTTGCAATTTAGAAAAGCTATTATAAAATTGCAAGGGTATGTTAATGTTGATTTGTGTGGAGACCTAGAAACACAAAGATGTACCGCATGGCACATATACAAATGGAAAATTATTAATTTTTCTTAGCCAAATTTCTCTCCTAATCCTATCTTCGCAAGTGATGCTTGATATCTCTCATTTAATATAAATATTTGACATTTTTATGGATTATAAAGACCTTGAAATATTTTAACTAAACTTGTAATTAATTCTCTATTTTCTAATTCTTGTCGTCCTTTGTATTTAAGAAGAGCTTTAAGAGAGAGGACATGGTAAAGTCCATGACAAAATAATAACCAATAGAGGGAGAATGGGAAGAGGTCCAATGTGGATTCAACACAAGAAGGAAGAAGATTGGGTAGAGGATTTGCTTCAAATCAAATGTGCTCAATTTTAGGAAATTGAGAAAAGTGGTGGAGCTTTACCATATGAAACATAAGGTGGGTGCTTTTGATTTTCGCAACAGAAACATAGAACTATAGAAGAATTTAATTGCTTTTAGCTTCTCAGGGTGGGTTGCATGTCTGGATTAGGAAGGAGAAGATAATCTGAGAATACGTGTGGTGAGGAAGAATATTGAAGCTATCCTCCAACCACATCAGTGTCTCCACTCTCTTCATCTCTCTATACTTTGTCTTATATCTTCTAATGCCAACTAGTGGCAAAACAATTTCACTTCCCCTTTGTATTAGGGGCAAACTCGTGTTTCCTCCCCTTTGATGCTTAATGGAACCATTGATCTTTGTGCAGTTATGAAAGTAAGAGGATCTCACTAAACCAAACAAATTGTAAAACAGAGTTCCATAAGAAAAGGTGCAGAGAGAAGAGAAGGTAAAAGAACAAATACTTTTCATAAGCTCTCAGTCCTATTTAAACTTTGTCAACACAATTTTTACATTTACATACATATTATTAATCCGACAGTCAGCAATCATAGCAATGACAGTGGTGAATAATAAACTACCATATTGCCAATACAAGTGAAAATCGAAAAAAGAAGGCAGAGAGAAGAGAAAGTACCACTTTGTTAGAAACATTTGCAAAGCTGCTTTGATCTGCAATGATAAATTTACATTCAATCCAAAGAATACATAAGCAAGAGTAGAGTGACAAGAAGTAGAGTTTGCAAAACTTAAAATAATAGAATGCAAGCCCCACAAAAAACACAAGCATGACATCTTCTGATAAATAAATCAGCGGGAAAAAAAAAAGTTTCCTATGATAATTCTCATCTAAGCGAGTCTAAAGGCAGATAACTAGAGCGCATTTCTGAATCAAGCAAAATGCTGAAACTAACACCCCAAAGTGAGCATGAATATTAATAAACTATGGTGGCTGCTTAAATAGTTTTTTCGATATGAAAATAAGTTATAGTAATAGCATCATACATATTGTTCTGAAGAGCGTATCAAATTCTCTTATAGTCAAGGTGGATCGTTACACCATTGATGACCCAAGGCTTTAACTAAAGTATTGAGTGATGACTTACACCCTTAGTTGAGGTAACATGACAAAAAATGTTGGTTACTAGATGTTGGTTGATGAAATGCAGTTTTGTTGGTGAACGCTGATCGAGTGCAATGTGAACTATTGCAGTGTGAATAGGCAAATGCACAGTGACATCAAAAGCAAGCGCTTATAGTAATTAATGTGCCCAACAAGAAGCAAATCCGTGCAAAAATGCTCAAAGGTGAATTGAGTTCCAACTATGAATTTGTCGCTATGTTTATGAACGAATCGATGGGGCATGCATGTCACACACACCCTGTATGTCCAAAAGGGGTGTTGCGCAAACAGATTTGCAAGTTAGACGGTTATGCCCAATACCCTATATTCAAGTGTTGTGGTAGTTATTCAATAGCAAGGTCGGAGGGTCTTGTGATCCTTAAAAATTTTCGTTTTTGCTTAAACCATGGGAAAATATAAGTTATTCAATGATGCCCAAAGATATTCTATTCAAAGTGCAAAAGAGTGTGCATAGATCACATATTGTTGAAGGGAAGTTACTTGGAGCCGGCTGCATGAATAAGCATTTTTTCACATATTGAGACTAGATCCATTTGGGTGGATGACTATCAATTTATTGGCATGCAAAAGTTTTTAAAAAATGAGACTTCAAAAAGACGTGGTTGTTTAGTGGTGGCAAGAGCTTTATGTTGGCACCTGGCGCATACAAACGTATGTACAATTAACTCATCAATTATTCTATGTGTTGTAAACAAAGCTCCGCAAAGTGTTGTAGTGTTGGCAGACCATGCAATTATGTTAATTAGGAATTTTGTATGAATTGTCTACTTGTTTTCTTAGGGGAAGTTAAGATTGGAATACTAATTGATAAATAAGAGAAAGACATTCACTTCTCCATAAGCTAGCAAGCTCGTAGAGTGAATCTAGGAGAACTGTGACATTAAAAATTACAATTCCAACATAGCGTTTGGTGGCGCCAGGAAGAAGAGTTGTAGAGAAAAAGTTTAAGGAAAACCTCATAAATCTTGAAAAAGAAAAAAATACAACAAGTCCAAATGAGGCTTTTGTTCCATAAGATCCTACTCCGAACACAGGGTTATGGCAGGAAATTCAGTTAGCTTATTTTTAGTTATTTTGATTCATGATAAGTAATTTCAATTAATTACAATGTTTATGATGCTCAAATAATATCCTTTACTCAATAATTAATATAAGGCAAATTATAAGATATTTCGACTAATTGCTAGACATTGATAATCATCATATTATAACATAACAATATATTAGAATGTGGCATGTTATTGTCAAGAAGAAATTTATTATATTTTTAAACCCCTAAATTGAGCCACAAGAATTTTTTTTTACAAGATTCGCATCTTAATATTAAAATTAATAAGTGTCATGCATGCAGCCTAATACATAGATGCATGTCTTTGTGAATGCTATTGTTCTTCGAATGTGTGGGTGTGCATCTATTATAATAACTATAGATCAACCTATAATTACAATAATTGCATGTTTAGAATATTTTAAATAACTATTTTAAGATCCCTCAACATGGCATGAGACCGCTGAAGCAAAGAAAAAATCTTGGCGTATCAGAATAATTTGATAACATGTTATTTCAATTCTATCATTTTGTAACCTTTATGTAACCGCTCATTCGTAATAAACTCTACTTTTTTATGTGATGCAGTAATTCCCCATATGATTGTCATCTCAACAAAAGTAAATATTTCTTCCATATGACTTTTGGTGCTTTTCAATTCCAATGGCCATCAAATGAATTACTCACGAAGCATACAAGAAAAATAAAGCACGGTTCCCCATTCTAGAAGGTCATGCTCTCAAGAGTATCCCAAACCAAGAAGCTCCTTCCGCCATCCAGTTAAAATCAAAACTTCCAAAATAAATGCAGAAATTGCATCCCAAACGACCTAAGAACCTCGGTATTCCATAACTGAAACAACTCTTAATTTAAGAGCGAAACGATCTGAATACCGAAGAAAGAAGAAGGTAAGTACATAATCGACTTACAATTGGTCAAGGTGGTCAGAGTTCCTAACACCACCGGGACAAACAGCGGCGCCAGAAACGAAAGAAAGAAGAATTGTACGATTAGAGCGCGAAAGCCTCGGAAGCTCGGGGACAAACCGCCGCTCGAGAAAGAACGTGTCAAAGGAACCATGGCAGGCAATCGGAGCCCTAACGAATCCAAAGAGGAGAAGAAGAGATAATGGTGAGAAGAGAACAATTTGCAGACAGATTTATAGTGGAGGGGTCCGGCATTACCGGATCAACGGTGGGCTGGGATCGAAGAACGGTGCTCCGGACCGTTCGGTGACCGCACAGAAAGATTTCTCCTTTCTCCTTGCGGAGGCTCTTCTTCTTGAATCGGAAATCAGGGGAGTTGCGGTTGCTTTTTTTGGTATATAATGTTGTTATATAGAAACAACTTTTTTGTTCACAATATGTTAAATTTGTATAACATTTTTATTGATTTTAATAATCGCTCTCTAAACCTTCTCCTAATCTTCAAAGCTTAGCTGCCATGCTCAATATTCTTAACATTAACAGCGCCTTCACCTATTTAGCTATTCTCATATCTTTCAAGAGAGATTCTTCTAACGGATTTTAGTCCATTGATGAACAAAATGGCTAAGGCTTTGTTTGGGATGACTTTCCCACTCTTTTTCAAAATAGATTTTTAGTAAAAAAAAATTTAATTTTTGTTCTAAAAAGTTATTTTAATAAGCATTAAGAAAGATGCCCCAAATAAAGCCTAAGGCTTCGTTTGGGATGGCTACTTCTTAAAATAACTTTTTTAGTACAAAGTTTAAAAAAATTGTTTTAAGAAGCGGTAAAAAAGCCGTCCCAAACAAAGTCTAAGGCTTCGTTTAGGATGACTTTTTTGTTGCTTCTTAAAGCAGGTTTCTAGTATAAAAATTTAAATTTTTGTACTAAAAATTTGCTTTAAGAAGCAACAAAAAAGCCGTCACAAACGAAGCCTAAATTATTAGATTACTAGAAATCAAAGAACCTCTCTTTAGATGGTAGAATAAAATATCTTCAATTCACCATCTCTAATTCAATTGCATATTGGCTTCGTGCAGCTATCTTACCAAAAGCCAACATGAAAATGATTCTAGACTATGCTTTAAACTCCTACTCATCTCAAAAAAGTTTCATCTTATCTCATGGCCTAACACTATTAAACCTAAAAGTATAGAGGGTTGGGATTACCCTCAATTATGTCTTTTACATTTGAGAGATTATTCTGTGTGGATACCGGAAACAGCTTAACGTCCAGAGACCAATCAGGTGCACCAAGTCATCCAGTACCGAGCCGTGAAACCGAATAGAGATGACGTGACATATTTTCATTGGGCTCTGAACGACGTTCGACATCCGCACAGAATAATTCATCCTTACATTTGCCTTCAACTGCTCTCTTTTTTGGCATTGTCTCTATTTTGACGGCTTGCTTGCTTGCTGGTGGGCTAATAAGTATGAAAATTTTTGGAGCCCTGTCAGTAAAGGAACTATTAGTTGAGAGAATAAAAAAAAAATGCCACTGTGCTTAAACAAGAAATTTCATTTAAGATTCATGGTGGTGCTAATACTTCCCTTTTATGGGACCCTTTGTGTTTAGGAAAAGGCCGTAAAGCCCTCCTCTTTGTCTCATAATTTAAATCATGGAACACCTCTTGCTGCCTCTTATTTGTAATAGTAAATGGCATAACATTTTACACATTCCTGAACTTATATTTAATTTGATACAAATTGTTCCTCTTCATGCTGATTGTGCTCATGACTCCATTCTTTATGGTTTTTTTTTCTTTTTTGCTTGGAATAATGATGAATGCTATCTCCGATTGACTCGCAAACTAGATAGCTTTCTTGGCAACCAAGGACTCTTCTCTAGATACCACAATTAGGTTGTGACAAGCAAATCCAAAAATCTAGTTTTAGAATGCTTCAAAATTTCTTCCAATATTTATTTTAAATAAACTATAGACAACAGAACTACTAAAAAAATCCAAATACAAAAAAAAACTCATCAATAAGATTTTTTTATCAAAATATATAGAGCTTAATAATAACTTAGTCATGATTGTACAAAAATCAAAAGAGAAATACCTATAAACTAAGATATGATCATGAACTACTAATCAAGAGTCTTCTTCCCATTCTCAGATCCTAAAAACTAAAAGCAAAACTACAGTGAGATACAACAGCTCAGCAAACCACACAAATCAATTTAAAATTTAAAATTTTTTTATTAAATATTTTTAAAAAAATTATTGCAGCCGAATAAATCACAGTACTAAGAAATATAATAAGAGCATGGCAAAATCTTCAATTATTTATATAATAATAATGAGTATATAAATAAATTATAATTCATATTATATAGCAGTTCATATCATATTTCTCGAACCCAAAAAAAATTTCAAATGATTCTAGCCATTTACGACTTCCTTTTATGCTTATAACACCATAACATGCCTTATAGGCATTAGAATATTAATTATAACATCAAATATTCTATATTACAAACAGAATCTTAAAAAATTCTGGCCACTTATCTCTTTCAATAGTTATAATTTAAGTATACATGCATATCTATCTTCAGATTATAGCACATAAAAGTGTAATTGAGCATGCGTTAAAATTACAAAGTTTTTTATGTAAAAAATCCTATTATGTAAAAAATGCATATTTCCAAAAAAATAATCAAATTATCAGGGATCGTGTAAAATACTATTTTAAGACATTCATTGTACTACAACACTATTTTTCAGTGCCCAAATTATTTTCTAATTTATAAAAACAGTTGAATATTCAAAATACCAGTAAAATTTTTCATAATATATAGAGCTTTAGATATCAGAGCCGTACACAAAAATGCATCAATACAAAACTCTATGTCTCTATCCAGAGGTAAACTGACTAACACCTCAGGAAATACATCTAAAAATTCCCATACTATTGGGGCATCAAAAAGAAGACTATAATATATACTCATATCCTAAACTAATGTTAGAAATAACATGCAATCCTTGTTCCACAAACTATCTGCTTCCACAGAAAAAAATCATCCAAGACAAAAAACCTCTAACTCTCTGAAATACACAACTTTCACTACCCAAAAATAAATTAACTTGCTCTTTAAATAATAAATCTAAGCCTCATACCGACTCAATTAGTCCATATCCAAAATAATATCATATGAGAAAATGGGTAAAAAAATCAAAATAGATTTCACTTCTTATTAGAAATGTCAATATTGTAAAAATAAAATATACTGGCAATTATATCACCTCTAGTCGATTGGTTAACAGAAAAAGAGATAGGCAGTACAACTAAAGGCATATACAGTAAATTGAAGAAACACTTGAAAATAAATAAATGACTAGCTCTATAATCAAATAAAATATGACATGGCCTGAAGAATCACAAGACTCTACTGATTCAAACTATATATGTGTGTTTGAATTGAAGCTAGAGCAACAGAACTACTAGGCTCTCACTCTAACCACTATCAAATGACCTCCTTGCCACAAAACTAGAACCATCAACTCTACTAGATGATTCCTCAAAAAAAGAATGAAGTAGAATTGCCCTCGATCTCCCTACCAATTAGACAAAGCTCTCAGACTTCGGCTCAAAATATCGGTCAAATCCTACCTGCGGACACTCTGCTACCTAGTGCCCTATCTGACTATGTTTAAAGCACTATATAATCATCCTATAACACTGACTAGAATGATATCTTCCACAACTCTAGCATAAAGATGCCCCACTAACAAAATCATAACTGGCTACACTACCACTATAGAGACTACTACATATACTAACTGTTCACATCCCTTGGAATCTCCAGGCATAAATATACTTTTTTTCCAAACAATCCACTACCGAATGTCTCGTCATTGCACCTATTTATAATAACAGTCCACCATTGCTAAGTAGTAGACGGAGCTTAGTCACTCGCGAGGATTAGTCATCTCTTTCTACTTGTGTCCCATCAAGGATAATAGACCAATAAAAAGAGAAGCCAGTCTTGCTACTCACCATAGGACATCCCTGGGAAGATAGGATGAGGTAAGCAAATCTGAATATTCTAGTGCCGACTACATACACGACTAATTATTAGATGCTATATAGAATGATGATTCTTTTTTTTTTCTTCGTTATTGTTCATAGAATTCGGCTCATCATCATCTCATGAGCTTTGACATGATGATATAATCTAATTAAGTCTTGCCAAGAGCAATGCACATGAGCCATCATTGCTCAGATTGGAGAGCTCCCCCGGGAAGAGACTTCCTTTCATCTACGCAGGCTTCTTTCTTCTCTTTCTAATACAAGGATGAATATTTCCTTATTTGACTTGCAGTTTCCCTCCTTTACTATGAGATCCTTTCGGCTGATTGGGAAAAGGGGGCCAGTTACTATTAAGCCTAGAAATTGAATTAGACGTGGATGAAAAACATGGCTAGCACCTTGGGAATGATAAAACATCATTAGAATGCCTGGAAGCAGCCAATCTTCTTCTTTATCACTCAACTTAGGAAGTGAAACGAGCGGAACTATCCCTATACGAAGGCGCTAGAATAGGGATTTCTCATGAAATGAGACTAGTCCTTGTTTGGAAAGAGTCTTCTTCATCGAAGATTCAGGGAATCCATCCGCAAACTCCTAGAAAAAGAACTCCCAGAAAAGTCTACCTAAATGGTTAAGAAAAGAACACATTGAGGTTGCGCAGCAAAAGAGGAAATGAAAATAGGAGTTTCACCTAGGTAATGTAATTCACTCTGGGAAAAAATCGCTGAGACCTCTTTCTTTATTAGATGAGCTCTCTCCACTAGCTCAAGGAAATCAAAAGCATAAAATGGCACCAAATGTTGTCTAAGACTGTCTCGAAGTCCTCCAAGAAACTATAACACTTCTTCGCGGGAGTGCTAATCAACTGTGAAGTATATATTGGCAAAGCACTGAACTCTATCTCGTATTGCATAATTATCCTACTCTCTTAAAACTTCTTCTCCTACTAGTCCATTCATCAGTGCTCTACCTCCCCATCTAATAGAAAGATTGCTAATGATATATTTCTCTCAGGAGGATTTATACCATCAAATATCTTCTTCAATCTCCTTAATCAGTCTTCTGAAGCCTAGGCACGACGCCCTAAAACTTCAAAGACTTCAATATCAAAAATATCTGCAAATATTTATCTACCTCATCAGACCTCACAACAGTAGTTCGGCTCTGTGCCTCACCCATCATATGGGCTATCATACTAATAAACTATGAAATTGAATCAGAAGCGACCGTCGAAGCTATATTAGATATAGGAGCTTCCTGACTAGCACTCAGTCCATCTATTATGTTTGGGTCTGGCATAATCATAATCACATATAATATGCAACTGAACATACATGCACATAAAATAAATAATAATAAACACCCAGATAGACTCAAAATTATTCCACTTAACTTATATATCAAATTCTATGGCTCTATTTCACAATCCATTCCAAAAATTATTACTAACCCAACCCGACCAGGACAGGCCATATCATATTGAGCTGTGACAGACAAATCTCAAAATCTAATATTGAAATATTTTATATTTTCTTCCAATATTTATTTTAAATAGACTACAAATTATAGAGCTGCCAAAACATCTAAATATTAAAAATAAAGTTATCCATTAGATTTCTTTTCTTTCATCAAAATATATCTACATTACAATACATGATTACATATAGAAGCTATAAAACTAATTAATAAATTAGTCATAATTGTTTAAAAGTCAAAAGAGAAATACCAATAAACTCAAACTTGATCATGAATTGCTAATCAACATTCTTCCCCTTTCCAAATCTTGAAAATCAGTGATAAAACCACAATGAGCTACAATAGTTCAGCAAGCCACACAAATCGATCTAAATTTTTAAATTCTTTTATTAAATATTTTGTTGAATATTTAAAAATAATTAATTGTAGTTTAATAAATCATTGTACTAATAAATTTAATAAGAGCATATCAGTTATCAAATTATTTAAATAACAATATTAAATAGATAAATAAATTAGAATTTGTATCATAAATAATTCACATCACATTTTCTAGATCCAAACAGAATCTCAAAGAATATTGGCCCCCATAGCTCCCTTTTGTGCTTATAACATAAGAGTATGCATACAAGCACCAAAGCATGACTTATAGCCACCAAAATATATTTTATACACATCAGAATATTCCCTAAAACAGATAAAATTTCAAAGAATTCTATTCCTCATCTCTTCCAAGAGATACAATTTAATCATATATGCATATATATCATTATATTATAGCAAAATTGTACAATTTTTTATAATGGTAGGCAATAAAAAACCTACTAAGCAAAAATGTTCATTTTCAAAAAATAGCTAAATTATCAAGGATCATGTAAAATATTGTTTTAAGACATTCATTGTACTATAACACTATTGTTCACTATCTATATTATTTTTTTTTTGATAAAAATTATTTAATTTTCAAAATATGTAGCAACATTTTTTAATAAAATATTCATAATGTTTATAATCTCAATCCCGATAACATATAAAAAATTATACATAAAAAAAATTTCTGGTGAAAAGCTATTCCCACTTTTTTAGTAAGAAAAATAAATTTTAATTGAAAATTTTGATAAAAATTATGTATTTTTAAAAATTAAGATTGACTTAATATGACTTACCTCAAGATGAACAATTTTTTTAAATAAACTGACAAACAAAAATGACAACATGCTTTTCAAGTGAGCTTAATTTACTCGATCTAGATCTTTCTAAATATTTCAAGTCATTTCCTCTATATATTTGAGATGTATTTTAATATATTTTTAGGTTTTATTTATTGTTAAATCATTTACAATCAGATATTTTGGGCATAAGGTTTTGATAATATTTCATAATCTAACAATCATTAGGGGTCACTTTTATTTTTATTTTATTATATTTATTTATATTAATATAAAAATATATTATTCATACCTTAAAAAACATGTAATTTTTACTTATTTAAGTTATAAATGACTACATACAACAATGATGGCAGCAAGTAGCAACAATAATTAATTTTAAAAATACTCAACATTTCAAAATTATATTAAGTTTTTTTCAATAAGCTTATTTTATATTAAAAATAAATAATTAAAAACATAGGAAAGGGAAAATCAAACACTAAGCTGATGAATGGACTTGGCATCATTGTCCAGTGGTCAAAATATCTGCTTAAATAGCCCCAAAATTTTTCATTCTCAGTAATTTTAACTGAATGGCTCGTTTTATAACAGAGCACATAGCAAAGAGTAGAAATACTTAGGCTGTTGCTCCTAAACTTACTCCCATTCTTTTCTTTCCAATTGTGATAAATATAGCAGCAAATGGAGGAGAAATTATTCTGTGCGGAGTCCTAATAGAAAGAATCGTCCGAACATATAAGTGTACACATTGTATATATTTGTACACAATGTATATCAATTTTTTATACACACTGTGTATACTCAATCAGAATGGTTCTTCCCATCCACAGAATAATTTCTCCAAATGGAGAGGTAGTAAGCATATTTATCATGCTTTCACGCCCATGAAGGCCGAGAAATTATTTTCTGAGGAGTCCGAACGTAGAGGATCTTCCGGATTAATGGTATGCACTACGTTCGCTCTACTTATGCTCTATGTATGTTCTGCGTACGCTCTGCTTATACTCTATTTGCTGCGTATCTGCAAATACACAGTATATACGCAGAACTTATGCAGTAATCCGGAAGATGCACTACGTTCGGACTCCACATAGAATAATTTCTCCTTCGCTCATTAGTAGCCTCAAACACCTAGACAATAATAATTTCGCGTAGCAGAGAAGTAAAAGGAAGGGAAGAATCCCCTTGAGGATGCTAAATGAATAATCACATTGGAAAAATAACATAAAGAGAAAAATCAAAGGAACAAAGGCACGTTAATTTATTATGAAATAACATTACACCCCCAAAAAAATCAAAATAACAAGTAACTATGTGGCTTTATCAGTTAAAAAGACTAATATTTACAGCTCTGCAAAAAGGAAAAGCCAGAATCCTAACCAAAGTGCTTCAGGTGATGACTGTAGGTTTCTCCCTGCCTGTAAACTCTCTCAGCTTTGATATGGATAACGCCAAATCTAGCAATCATCACGCATATAAGGGTAAGCAACTTTTGATATAACTCAAGTAGTTATATAAGAAATCACATTCATAAAATCTAAATTTTAATTTTTTTACAAAATTATCACACATTATTTCTTTTTTACTATTAAATTCATGTATTTGTGAAAATAAAAATCAAACTGGTAGGAATTCAACAAATAAGAAAAATATGAGAGGAGATATTCAAATGTTCAGCAGTCTCAAAAGAAAGAAAAAAGAGAGAAGATACAATAAGAGGAGAATTTAATCATCATTTCCATGTATCATCCTACTCAAATACCGGGGTATTTATAAGCTACAATCCATTAAGCAAATTACTCATTCTAATTAATTCACTATTAACTCCTAGACAAATAATACGTGGATTCACATCATTGCACCTCCCCCACAATAACCTTGCTTTTAAGGTCGAACATCCAAGTTTATATTAAGGAGGTGGTGGTCATTCATTCAACCACAATCTCACGAACAATTATTACGTCCTCCGACCGGACCTAGAGGAACGTCCGGTCGGAGGCCAAATCACGCCAAAAAACGAGAAATACCGAGCAAATACCGAGCAATACCAAACAATAACGAGGAATACCATCACGTGAAAACCCAATACCGAGTTATACCGAGCTATATCGAGCAATACCGAGTTATACAAAAGTTGTACCGAGTTTTTCCTAGAAAAAACTCGGTACAACTCGGTATAACTCGGTATTGGTCTTCACAGAGCGGTATTCCTCGTTATTATCAAATAATACCTAGCAATACCGAGCAAATACCGAGTTTTTTCGCGGGATTTTGCCTCCGACCGGACCTTCCTCTACGTCCTTACACCGGACCTAATAAAAGTTCCAATCTCACAGGCTGCTTATGCACAGGATGTAGAATGAGGTCACCAAATAAAATGTCGATGGTTAAGTGCCCAATAAACTTGTTCAGTATATCAAGAAAACTAATTGTGGAGGTTTGCACCAACACCCAATCATAAAGAGTATTATCAATTGTCAACAAATAAATAACCCTATTAGACACTTCAATTTCTAAAATATGTTCAACATTTCATCGTCAATAACAACAACAACATCAAACATTTATCCCACTACGTGGGGTCAACTACATGAATTCTTTTTCTCCATTGTGTCCTATTAAGAGTCAAATTTTCATCTAAATCTAATAAAAAATGGTCATTTCTAATATTTTCTAACCAAGTCTTTTTAGGTCGACCTCTACCTTTCTTAACATAAGTCAAATCTAATACATTGTTAGACCGACCGGTCCACTGGACCGGTCTAGCCGATCCACACAGGACCGGCATTTCGCAACTGACGCGATATCTCCGCATCTTGCGCAGATCGGGCGGACCGACCGCCCAAGTGGAGCTTTTTAGGAAGTTTTTTGAGGGTTTTGAGAAGGAAAATTTTGAATGTAGGGACTGTTTAGGAATTTCCTTTTGATTTGTATGCATTAAATACTTTGTTTTCCTAGGGTTAGGGCATCTTGAATCTGACTGAAATTTGAGATCTCTTAGATTTAGGTTTTCTTTCGGCTCTAGCGGCGTCAAGAGATTTGGGAGAGATCGATCCTCTCGAATAGAGGAGCAATTGTATCTTGCTATTTTCCATTTTCCTTTCATCAAATAATACAAATTATCTACTGTTTTCGTAGTTTTGTGCGGACTTTTGTGAAGAATTCTCGTTGTTTTGAGAAGAGTGATAGGAAATACTCGCGATCTACAAGTGTTTCCTATCAAATTGGTATTAAGAGTGATAGGAAATACTCGCGATCTACAAGTGTTTCCTATCAAATTGGTATTAGAGCAAGTCTTGAGACCGTTCGTGGGTTGATTTTGGCGAAGTTCGGCGACCGATTTTTGGTCAGAAAGGGACGGAATTGCTGTTTTTGTAATCCAAATCCGAAATTTTTGGATTTACAAAAGTTCGGATCGAGATGGCGTCCAAGAAAGTTGATGCGCTAGAAGAAAGGCTTGAATGGGAGATGAACCAAATCAAGACAACGGTGGAGGAAAGGATTTCCTCCAGGGAAGGACAAGTAGCCGATCTCCGAGACATGATGAAGAAAATGTTGGAAATCCACAACCAAACGGCGGCTTCCGTGGAAAAAGGGGACGAAGGAAAAACACGAATTCTGAAATTCATAGGGAGGAAGATGAGATGGACATCGTGGAGGGAGAAAGAAGAAAATCATATCTGGAGCCTTTCCAGAGGGAGGACAAAGGAGGTAGATACGGGGAAAGGCGTGGGTATGGAGGGACGGGGCAAAGGGGTGTTGATTGGGAACGTCGGGAGGGACATTATAGTCACCGAGGTGCTGAGTTTGAAGGAAGAAGAGGGGAATTCGAAAGGGGTTTGGGCTATGGCAGGGCCAGGGAAGACCGAGAGACGTGGGGTGGGCCGAGCACTTGGGAAAGGAGAAACTATGGAGGAAAAAGGGGTAATGGTGGAGATCAGAAGGTGAGGAAGTTGAAGATGCCTATCTTCAAGGGGAATTTTTATTGCCTCCTCCCACCTGACGCATCTCTACGTTCGGTATGCCGTGATAACGCGACACCTAGCATTCTACTTTACCCGAGACCCGACCCGGCGAAGATTGGGTATATTGGGTATATGGCACGTGTGAAATTTAAAACTGACGGCCCGACCAACGGACCCGAATATTATCGCGCGGACCTGAAAAAAACGTATACTTTTCAAACAAACCTTACCGTCTTTCACTTCAGTCATCATTTGCTTGGATATACTTCATCTTCTCCAACCGGTGATTCTTCTTCTTCTTCTTCTGTCAAGTTCCAATCTCTGCATATTTGCTTTTACAATGCCTCAGGTTAGTTTATTATTTGATTAAAAATGCCTACTCTTCTTCTTTTGTAATATTTAGGGTTAGGGTTTACCGAGCGGTACCGAGCATTATTTGTCATGAAAGATCAATATGAGGTAAGCAAACTGCTCGGAACTGCTGGGTACCACGCAGTACCGAGCATTAGTAACACTCGGTACTGCTCGGTATTGGCCTATAATGGTAGTTATAAGCCATTAATGGTATGTATAAGCTTGGTTAACAGCTCGGTACTGCTCGGTACCGAGCATTACTAAAACTCGGTATTGCTCGGTATTTGCCTATAATGGTCGGTATAAGTCATTAATGGTACGACTCTTCTTCTTTTGTAATATTTAGGGTTAGGGTTTACCGAGCGGTACTGAGCATTATTTGCCATGAAAGATCAGTATGAGCTAAGCAAACTGCTCGGTACTGCTGGGTACCACGCAATACCGAGCATTAGTAACACTCGGTATTGCTCGGCACTGGTCGGTACCGAGCTGTACCGAGCATTACTAATAGTCGGTATTGCTCGGTATTTGCCTATAATGGTCGGTATCAGTCATTAATGGTACGTATAAGCTTAGCTAACTGCTCGGTGCGACTCGGTACCGAGCTGTACCGAGCATTACTAACACTCGGTATTGCTCGGTATTTGCCATTAATGATACGTATAGGCTTATCTAACAGCTCGGTATTGCTCTGTACTGCTCGGTACCGAGCAGTACCGAGCAATATTAGCACTCGGTATTGATCGGTATTTGTTATTAGCATTACTAACGATTGATGTTACGCAGGGATATACTCCAAAGATTCATTTCAGATGCCGGACTTCGACTTTTAGAGAAGTTTGTAATATACTTGTTAAGAGATTTGGAGATCCTTTGGTTGATAGACTGCGTCAGTTGCAAATCAGCCAGTTCCTCAGGCTTCCTCTTATGCCTCAAAATATTCCACTTATACATATGTTATTATCGAAGTGGGATATGAAGACCGAAAGTTTCATTATTAAAGGCCAAAGTCTAAAATTCACATTTGATGAAATTGCATTACTGATAGGCATGCCGAATAGGGGTATTATTTTTGACATTGGCAGTGCCAGATCCAGTGACAAAACTTCAAATGACATTCGCCACGATATTGAGAGGATGGATAATAGCACTCCAATGGATGATCTCGTGAAATGCTTCGTCCTTTAACTCCTATCCAACATATTTTATCCAACGGCTAACTTTCGGATACCATTAGCTATCTTGGAACTTGTCAACACTCTTGATATGTTTAATCAGTACAACTGGCCTGAATCAATTAGGGGTTTCATAGTTGAAGAATTCAACGTTGTTGCTACAAAACAAGTCAAGGGACTTGCTTTGGATTATGTAAATGGTTTTGTAATGATTTTAATAGTGAGTATTGTTTGTTTGTTCAATAAATGTTTGATTAATGTACAAAATCTATAACAAAATTAAATTGTCTTTATTTCTACAGATTTGATTTCTTGAACATACAACAATTCATGTTGTACAGGATGATCTATCCCGGCCTCGTTTTACTCGCTGGGATGGTAACTTTATTTACACTAAGAAAGAAGTAAATAATATATTTGCCGACCTTCAAGATGATGAGGTATCTTCACTACATATTTTAATTCAATTGTCTCGTAAAATTATATTTGTTAATGATTAAATTGGATGTAATGTTATATTTTTTGCAGATTATTAAAGAATTGCAAGGAATAACTGATGATGAGAAGGTTTTATTGCTTCGTCTTTCTCCACCAGCCAGTCCAATACGGGTGGCAAGCACTAGTAGGGTAGCTTTCCCAGCAACAGCCGAGTCATGTCCACCAACTCCTGGTTCTCCAGTGCGGTTGCCAAATCCAATAATGGAGCCAAGTCCACCCAAACATGACTCAGCTCCACCAACTCCAGTGAGTCCAGTACGGTTATCAAGCCCAACTCATCCTGATTCATCTGCACATCCTGAATCAAGACATGTAGATGATGAAACTAACTTGGGAATATTAAATAAAGCAATATACGAGCTGTTCAACAAGGACAAATTTATGAAGAAGAATGTAGCAGATGTGGAAGCAACCAATCACATACTTGAACAGCGCATACATTTTCTGGAGGACTCTGTGTTTGAATTGGAAAAGGAAAATTTTGATTTGAAAGAACAAATTAAAAAGAAAGACCAGTTTTTGATGCAGTTATTTCAAGAATAATTTCCTTCTTATTTTAAAACTTACAAGAAAGAAATGAGTGATGGTTCTTCTTTATCTCCAACTGTATCTAAACAGGACACGACCTTGAGTGAGTATGAGGTTGATCTGTCCTTACTGACAGGGATTGCAAAAAGAGTTCAAAGGAGAAATGATCGAAAAAAAAAACTTGTATCCACACCTTTCACTACGGGTTTTAGGAAGAAGAAAATAAAAAAAAAAATTGGCATCCAAAGAGGATTTAGGTGATGCAATTTCAAGTGATCCTCCAGCTAAAGCACCGGAAATTGCTCCAGTGCATACACCTACTCCTGCACCACAACCTCCAACGAAACCTACACCAACTAGTCCAAGTGTAATTGCAGCAGCACCTGATACAGCTCCTTTAGCCGCAGCCTCTCCTAAAACTGGTATAGAACCAGAACAAGCTAATCTTACTGCTGTTGAACCGTCTGTATCTGAACAGGACACGACCTTGAGTGAGTATGAGGTTGATCCGTCCTTACTGACAGGGATTGCAAAAAGAGTTCAAAGGAGAAATGATCGAAAAAGAAAACTTGTATCCACACCTTTCACTACGGGTTTTAGGAAGAAGAAAATTAAAAAAAAAATTGGCATCCAAAGAGGATTTAGGTGATGCAATTTCAAGTGATCCTCCAGCTAAAGCACCGGAAATTGCTCCAGTGCATACACCTACTCCTGCACCACAACCTCCAACGGAACCTACACCAACTAGTCCAAGTGTAATTGCAGCAGCACCTGATACAGCTCCTTTAGCCGCAGCCTCTCCTAAAACTGATATAGAACCAGAACAAGCTAATCTTACTGCTGTTGAACCGTCTGTATCTGAACAGGACACGACCTTGAGTGAGTATGAGGTTGATCCGTCCTTACTGATAGGGATTACAAAAAGAGTTCAAAGGAGAAATGATCGAAAAAGAAAACTTGTATCCACACCTTTCACTACGGGTGTTAGGAAGAAAAAAAAATTGGCATCCAAATAGGATTTAGGTGATGCAATTTCAAGTGATCCTCCAGCTAAAGCACCGGAAATTGCTCCAGTTCATACACCTACTCCTGCACCACAACCTCCAACGGAACCTACACCAACTAGTTTAAGTGTAATTGCAGCAGCACCTGATAAAGCTCCTTTAGCCGCAGTCTCTCCTAAAACTGGTATAGAACCAGAACAAGCTAATCTTACTGCTGTTGAACCGTCTGTTTTTAAAGCAATGATTCTTTATGAAGTTGATGAAAATAAAGAAATTCCACTGAGTCCTGTAGCTGAAATGTTAGATTACCCTGGCAGAGCCTTAATTAGTGAAGATAAACGGCTAATAATCGATAATGGCCTTAAACAATTCAAGTATAAGTGAGTACTCGATTTTATACAAATTTGAGTCGTTACTATATCAATACCGAGTAGAACCGACCTTTACCGTTCGGTACAACTCGGTATTATAACATTTGTACTCGGTATTATAACATTACTACTCGGTAGTACCATATTTTCAGTCGGTACTACCTCAATACAGAATAGCACCGAGGATTATTGCTCGGTACTACTACATTTTGAGTCGGTACTACATTTTGAATTTTTTTTTAATTATACAGGAGCGATTCTATCTTCGAGCTTGGAATTATAGCAATTTATAGAAGCCAATTGGATGAATTATTAATGTCGGAAGAGCTTGATAATAACCACATAGACGCGTTTGGTCATTTATTAACGCAGAAGAGAGCAGCATGTCCTGGTCTTAATCAACCTTTTCTATTTGTTTCAAGCTTCCATTGGGTTAATTAGTGGTAAACATTCTTGTATTTATTCGATTTAACCATGTTCGAATTAATCATACTACTTTTTTCTTCTTAACCAGCTTTACTACAAACAATACAATGACTCGAACACAAGAACGTTCGTATCTCATATAAACAAAACCCTTATTATGAGTGTAAATTTGATCTTCATTCCAATAATAAACGGTGAACATTGGACGCTTCTACTTTGCAATTTGTTAAAAAAATGGTGGGAGTTTTATGATTCATTACCGAAGAAGACACATAAAGCGATACTCCTAGAAATTGTAAGTAACAACTAATTTTTTTGTTATCATTTGTAGTCTTAACATTATTCTATGTTAATTTGATTTTGATTATCCAGATTTCTCATTTCTACAAAGACACGGAGGACGCCTTTGACAATGATATAACGACATGGCCAATCAAAGGATTTAGAAACGTGCCGACACAAGATAACAGCGTCGATTGCGGAATGTATTTTTGTAAATATATGGAAGTTCTAATACAACAATAACCAATTAAATGGTATCGATATTTGAACTGGCATTTTAGTATGCCATTGTATAGGGCTGAATTTGCTTATGACTTGTTATGTACTAAAATTCAATAAATTATGAAAGAAATGTTTAACTTTGATTATCTTGTGAAATTTTTATTTAAACTAAATGGTGCCCAGTACTAAAAAGGGAGCAATACCGAGCAATGGGCTTCTCGGTATGGCTCGGTATTGCTCGGTATCGATCGGTATGGATCGGTATAGCTCGGTATAGCTCGGTATATATGGCTCGGTATAGCTCGGTATTACTCGGTATAGCTCGGTATAGATCGGTATATCTCGGTATAGGTCGGTATAGCTCGGTATGATCGAAAATTTTCAGGTACAAACACAATACCGATCGGTATTGCTCGGTATTACGCGAAATATGCTCGGTACAAACCCAATAACGATCGATATTGCTCGGTATTAGCCCAAATATCTCCAAAATCACATATACATTCAGAAATTCATATTAATAATATAAATTAAATGCCAAATTTATTGATTACATGAAAGACGATTGACTACCTGAATCTGGATTTGTAAAGTGTAAGCTTGTGGGAGGAATCGTGGAGGTTTGTTTAAATTTTTTGGGCTTCCTTTTCTCCCAGTGATCCTTCAATCTTGCATTTGAAACGCCCTTGGGCCGACATTTCTTTGGATCTTTAATAATTTCATTACCGGCTCCAGAAATTGGTATGTTTTTTCTACCAAGCTTGATGGAATGAACTTTTGCAGCCAAAGTACTCAAATCATCTATGACACACTTCTCAGCCTCTTTATTACCTTGTGCTTCTGTGCTAATTTTATATGCAAAACGGCATACATAATTTCTGAAAATCAAGTTGCTATCACCCGAAATAAGTTGGCAAGCATTAGTACCAAGACTTGGGATCTTACCTCCAGAATATAAATCTTTTCGAGCATTCGCTGACCATCTTGGGAGTAAATATTTAATGGGAATATTAATAATGTCTAACTGTCTCATTACTCTCATGCAATGTGCACATAATATTCCCATCATTTCGAACTTAGCACAGATGCATTCAATTGAATTAAATTTCACAATCCAATTGTGTAAATCAGTGAAGCTGTCAATGTTCCAAACAGAAAACCTTGATAAATCTGATGAAGTATTTTCCACGCATAATCCACCAAGTCCATGTAAGAGCTCCTCTTCAAAAAATGCATACAACTTCCTTGAATAAAATTTTGCATCTTGCTTCAATATTGGGCTACTTTTCATATAAGGAACTATGTCAGTTTGACTACATCTGAATTCTTCATCTTGTTCATTTCAACGTCAATTCCTCATCACCTTCTCCAAACCGAGGAAGCACTCCGTGATACTACTTGTTGGCTTGGAATAACCATGGCATACATGATTGGTTGACTCACTTCGTTGGGTTGATAAAATGCCAAGATTAAAACAATCTTTGTTGAATACAGTTGACCACTTCCCCTGATTTTGTAGAGATCATTCAACCATTGATTTTTTTGCAGGTTTCCTTCTGATATCATTTCAGTCCATTTACTCTCAAATTCCTTCACTGAATCACATTGTTTGAAACAGTAAAAAAATAAGCATTTAACTCTGTTGTTGTTGTTAAAGCACCATACCTTTGAATGTGCCTTTTTGTACAGATGCTATTGGCACAATCGATGTCGTGTATTAGGCAATGCAATCTCTATTGCCCTAGCCATGGCTTGGTCCTGATCAGTAAAAATGGTAATGGGATGTTTGTTATCCATGATTCTTATAAATGTTTGAAAAAACCAAGTAAAAGAAGCTATAATCTCATCAGATAAAAATGCAACTCCTAGTAGAACATTTTGCCAGTGATTGTTCACTCCGACAATTGGGGCACAAGCTAAGTTATATTTATTTAAACGAAAACTAGTATCGAATATAATCACATCCCCAAAACAGTCATAATCGATTCTACCGAGACCATCAACCCAAAAGAAATTCAACAAACATCCATCTTCATCTGTTTCAACATCCCATGCAAACATGTGGTCATCAATTGCCCGTTCTTTAAACAACTTGATCAGTGAATTAGTGTCTCCACTTTCAAACTTCGCTCTTCTTTCTTTTTGGATATGGTTGTACGCATCCCGCTTCGTGAATCCAAGATTAGCCACACCTCCAACTTCATCAGATAGGTACGTAAATGCATCGACAGTTCTTATATCGACTTCTGACATAGATTTCAAAACAGCTGCATTATCATCACTAATTGACCTAGCCGACCTGAGCAAATGTTGATCATCCGGCCTAGCCAGTTCGTGATTGTGACTCTCTACAGATTTATTCACTGACCAAAGCCCATCTTGACTCACCGAAAATCTAATCATGGCTGGACATCCTGTTCTTGTACATGATCTTCGATATTTTAACTTAGTACCACTTTCATTCTCCTTCTTGAAACCTGCTTTAGAACACACAAAATCCTTTGATTTGATTAACCTTGTATTTGGCCAGAAATGGTGATGTTCTTTCCGAACACTAAATCCAGTTGAATGCGCATACTGGCAATATTTTTCATATGCTTCTTTCTCAGAATTGTAAACATCCTAATAAATATTCATACATCCATATTAGCATTATATCTAAATATCAATCCAGACATTAAAAACATTTTGATACCGAGGTACCGAGAGGTTTATGCAGTACATCTTGGTATATACCGATCGGTATCGACTACTATATGAATGATCGGCACTACGACGTATTAATATTTATTAGCTCGGTACTAGTGGTAACCGGGATTATACCGAGCTATTATAATTAGTACCGACCGTATACCGATATATACTAATGAATACCGACCTTATACCGAGCTAAGGAGTTCAACTGTGTATTGCTCGGTATTGCTCAGTATTGCTCGGTACAACTATGTACCGATCTTTTACCTATCTATTATAATCAGTACCGAACGTATACCGATCTATAATATAGAATACCGACCTAATACCGAGCTAAAAAAATCTTCATACTGAGTAATGATCAATACTACTACAACCAACGTTTGATACCCATTAATGAAATAGTAAAAAGTAGAAAAAAAAACAAACAGTATACATAATAACTTACTACTATTAAATCAGAAAAAGCTTCATCATAGCTTAAAGTCTGAGTTTCCTCGCAGAATACGAAGTCTTCGAAAGCAAAACCTTCATTCGATCCTTCCATCTCCTAAAATACTTAACGATTTCTTTACGTCAGGTATATGAAAATTATAGGAACCGTAAAGACTGTAGAACATCTTAGGTTTAATACAGAGAAGGTTTTAATACCAGAGGTAAAAGCCGCGTACTTTTTTACTTTTCCCGCCCATTTCATATACATTACGACGGGCCAACCCGAAGAATTTTAAAAAACGTGGTAAAGCATATGGGCTAGCGTCGGGTCAAAATGGGTAAAGTAGAATGCCAGGTGTCGCGTTATCACGGCATACCGAACGTAGAGATGCGTCAGGTGGGAGGAGGCAATAAAAATTCCTTCAAGGGAGAGGATGCGTATGTGTGGATCTATAAGGTAGAGAGGTACTTTGCCGTTAATTGGCTAACAGAGGAGGATAAGCTGACAGCAACAAGCTTATGTTTGGAGAGAAAGGCACTATCATGGTACCAGTGGAGAGACCGGAGGAGACCTATCAGGGACTGAAGGGAATTCAAGGACTGCATAATAAAACATTTCCAAACTGATCGGGGAGGAGATTTCTATGAGCAATTCTTTGCCCTGGCTCAGGAGAGATCAGTAGCAGACTACCGGGAGCAGTTTGAGCATCTATCCAGTATGGTGGAGCGATTATCAGATACAGTATTGGAGAGGAACTTCATGAAAGGGTTGAAGGCAGAGATCCGAGCAGCAATGGAGGCCACGAAGTTGGCCCAGCTGGTGAAAAATCAAAAAAATCTAGAGAATGAAGCTAAGAGCAACAGCTCAGGAGGCTCTTACAGAACGACGACCACTCTTCTAGCACCCAAGGAGCCTGCATCAGGCAACATTAATGAGACCACCAGGGAGAAGCCAGTAGGAGGGAGTGGGGAAAATTTCAAGAGGCTGACAGAGAAGGAGATGCAGAAGAGGAAGGCAAAGGGGTTGTGTTTCAGGTGTGAGGAGAAGTATACGCCAGAAAATCGGTGCAAGGACCGAACTCTTCAGGTTCTCACCGTCTGTGATGACGAGGAAACTGAGGAGGGAGGTGAGGGGGAGTTAAAGGAAGAGAGGGAGGAGGAGTTGCATTTAGATCTGGCCGAGGTTTCCCTGAATTCAGTAGTAGGGTTCACCTCGAATGATACGATGAAGGTGAATGGGGAGATAGCAGACATGGAGGTGGTTGTTTTGATTGACAGTGGGGCTACCCATAATTTCATTTTCACTCAGGTTGTCAACCAATTGGGAGTGAAATTAGTGGACACCGGTAGTTATGGGATGATGATGGGTACAGGGAAGGTGGAGAAAGGCTAGGGAATCTGTAAAGGAGTGTTGTTGACCATCCCGGGGATTCAAGGGAGGACTTTCTCCCACTAGAGTTAGGAAGCACTGATGTCATCCTGGGGATGAAGTGGTTGCAAGCCTTGGGGAAAACCAAGGACAATTAGGGAGCACTCACGATGGAATTAATGGTAGATGGGAGAAATGTGGTTATAAGGGGAGATGCAAGGCTATCCAAAGTCATGACATCAATTAAGACAATGGTTACGGACATACAAGAAGTGGGGAAAGATTATTTGGTGGGACTACACAGGTTGGATGCGATCAGATTGGAGGAGGGATGGGATGTTTCTCTTTCCGTTCAGCCCTTGGTTAAGCAATACAGTAAGGTTTTTCAGTCACCACAAGGATGGCGACCTCCGCGGGAACATGAGCATATTTCCACCTTGAGGACAAGGTGGATCTTTGAGATAGGTCCACTGGACCGGTCCAGTTGCAACTGACGCGATATCTCTGCCTCCTGCAAAGATCGAGCAGCCCGACCGCCCAAGCTGAGCTTTTTAGGATGTTTTTTTTAGGGTTTTGAGAGGGAAATTTGAATGTAGGGACTGTTTATGGATTTCCTTTTGATTTGTATGCATTAAATACTTTGTTTTCCTAGGGTTAGGGCATCTTGAATTTGGCTGAAATTTGAGATCTCTTATATTTAGGTATTCTTTGGGCTCTAGCGGCGTCTAGAGATTTGGGAGAGATCAATCCTCCTCTCGAATAGAGGATCAATTGTATCTTGCTATTTTCCATTTTCCTTTTCATCAAATAATAGAAATTATCTACTGTTTTCGTAGTTTTGTGCGGACTTTTGTGAAGAATTCTCGCTGCTTTGAGAAGATTGATAGAAAATACTCACAATCTACAAGTGTTTCCTATCATACATCTACTTTTTTCCTAATAGGGTCATCAAAAGGCCACCGTTTTATGTGACCAAACCATCTAAGACAACGCTCTCTAATTTTATCTTCCATTGAAGCTACTCCAATATTTTACGTATATGCTCATTTCATATCCTGTCTCCAAGAGTAAAGCACTCATCCACTTGAGCATCTTCATCTCTGCAACACTTAACTTAATATTATGCTTCTCTTTTAATGGTCAAAACTCTGCACCAAAAAGCATTGCAGGTCTCACCACCATTTTATAGAAATTTCCCTTAAGTTTAAGAGGGGACTTCTCTATCACACAGCAAGCCCAACGCATTCATCTACTTCAACCATCCAACTATTAATAATATCACCATTTATTTCACTATCACTCTGAACAATAGATCCAAGAATTTTAAAAAATGTACTCTTATTTATTACTTGATCGCCCAAAGTCACAATCTCCCCACTAGATCTATTACTACTAAATGTGATAGGTTAGGTAAATGTGATAGGCTAGGATTAGAATCCTAGGCCTAGGGAGGATATTCATTCATTGATCTTGTGCCTCAACGAATGATAGAAGGAGCTTAAAATTTGACTACAAAACCCAAAATCTTCATATGATGGCATGCTAGAACTTTGGAGAATTATAAGTCATCATATATGAAAGAAGAGAATGGGTGATTGTTTGTTGATTTTATGTCTCAACAAACGATATAAAAAAAACTTAGAATTTGGTTCTAAGCTAAAAGTTATCATTTAAAAAAAAAAACTAAAAGTTATCATGCAATGATAGCTCCTCAAAACCTTGGAGGGTACTTCATATTACCATGCATGAAAGGTAATGGTTAAATGTTTGTTGATCTTGTATCAACAAACAAGGGATGGGTTACTTAGGATTTGTTCCCAAGTTCCCTTTACTCATATAATGACATTGTTTTGAAAACTTTGGGAGCTTCTAATCATTATACATGAGGAAGAGGGAATATAGTTTATTGATTTCTTATCAACAGAAAAAATGGCATGAACCTAGGATTTTGATCCTAAGTTAAAATGATTCATGCAATGAAGTGTTTAAAGCTTTGAGACGCTCCAAACCATCATGCATGAGGAAGTGGAAACTATTAGAGAGCTCCCAATGCATTGAAAGGGTTCCTAAATGACTTTTGGCATGATTAAGAGATTTGGGTAGGAGGGATTTGTTCCTACAAGGCTACAACTTTGGGTTTGGAAGATAACTTGTGGCGTTATCTAAAGAACCTAGAGGCATGTAAGCGAATCACCACTAAAATGTTTATAGGTTAGGCCCTAAAGATCAATTTACTACGATCTAAAGAAATCCTAAAGATGAGTACATGAAAGAGGGTTTTCCTATTATTTGTATGAATGTTTTGGATTTGTTAGGAGAAGGGAAGACTATTTCCTAACACCTTGGAGAGTTTTTCCTAAATCAATTTTTGATATGATTTAGAAATTTGGAAGCTTGTATTTGGTAGCATTAATTTGCAAATTAGAGAAAATAAGCTTAAGTAATCTCTAAGTATGATGGGGCATTAATCATGGGCCTTTGGCGTCCATGAAACACTCCAAATTAATTTCACTAACACTTAAGATTAAATGAGCATATTTAGAAAAATTTGCAAATTAAGAGCTTGCTAATCTTAACAAAAAATCTATAGCACATTACTTGATTCATAAAATGATAGGAAACATGCACCTAAAGTTTTTAAAAGATAAGATTAATTTTGACATGATTTGATTCATTAAAAAAGGTAAAGATGAGTTTCCAATCTTTAGAGAATTTGCATAATAGAGTAATAAATCCTGGTTATTTTCCTCATAGACTATACAACACACTCAAAAGTGAGCATGACCAACATTATTTGCTCTAGGATTTACAAAATAAACCTTTGGGATTCACATTAGATCTTACAACAAGTCGTCAAATGTATTTTGGATATATAGTAGAGCTATGACGAAATCCACAAGCTTAACCAAACTCCTAAGTCATATGTCTATTTGTCATGACACTAGCGTTGAGTAAGAATATATATGACATGGAATTTTTGGGAGGACATGCAAGCTAAACATTCAATTTAACTTTGAATAACAACACAACCTAAGGTTTGATCATAGGTGAAGATATTGAGCTCAACATGAATGCATTGCATGCAAAATAGAGACATTGAACACAAGTTCAATGAAACGTCGCCTTGCCGCCATCCTTTTAGTTCTCTCATGAGAGAGAATCATGAGAAATCACTTGATTTTCATGATCCAAATAAGTGGACAGCGGCAAGTAAAGGATTTTCTTGGGTTGGAAAAGTAAAAGAAAGGTTTTCTATGGACCTACGGCTTCGGATCGTCAACCACACAATAAATGGCTCGGGGACCTTAGGGTTTTTCCTAAGTTTTTAAGAAATTTACCTTGTCGGGTTTTCACAGCGCATGCCACAATCCACTCGCCTTGTCAAAAAGCGAGAAAGCTGTAGAAATCCGATGTCCAAGCCGCTCCGGATGTTGTCGTTGTTGTCCAAGAGCTTCAAATCGATGTCCTTGTTGCCTTGAAGTCGTCGGAGACGATGGGGAAGGAAGAATGAACTCCTACAACGACTAGGGAAGGAAGATGTTTCCCTCTTGACCCAAGAAGAGAGAAACGACAGTCAGGAATCGGTGGCCTTAAGAAATTAGCGCATAGAGGACTTGACGACAAGGGAGGCGAGTGGCTTGGCGAGGTTGGACGGCGATTACGCATGGAGGCAGGAGTCGCGGACGGGAATCCCTGGCACGGGTAGGAGTTCTGCACGCAAGAAGGGGCTGCGAACAGCGGGCTTCATGTGGAGGTTCCCTCTCTCGATCTCTCCCTGCTGTAGTTCTGGTTCCGACGGACACAACAAAAGGGGACCAAATGCCTTGTTCTCCTCACTCCCGCTCTTCGTATGAGACGCACGAAGCCAGACCCGCCACCCAAATGCTCCAATCCCGCCTCCTTGTTGTGCGAAATGAAGAAAATCCACTCGAGTGGATTTTTGTAGGGATTTGATGTGAAATTGGGCAAGATTTAAGATGAGATATTAGCACTTGATTGAGAATTTTGATTTGAAAAGTCAATTTTAGCCCAAATTGATCAATTAGGGCTGAAATTGAGCCTAAATTGGACTCGACCCGAACCGATTTGAATCGATTCGGGTTTGATTGGGTCCGATCAAGTCAATTTTGTGAATTTGGGTTCGAATCGGCACCGAATTGAGTCGAATTTGGTTCGACGAGGCTCGACAAGGCTCGATTGGATTCGATTCGAATCGAGTTTGGGTCAATTCAATCGAATTGATTTTAATTAAATGAAATTGAGTTTAATTTGATTAAATTAAAATTCGATTCGGGTCAATTTTAATTTGACGACGTTCGATCGAGTTGATCGAGCTTGATCGAGCCCAATTGGGTTCGAATCGGCTTGATCCGGGCTGAATTGGGCTCGATGCAAAAATAAACGTCAACACTAACCCCACCATAATTTCCATACAAATAACAAACTTATTAGCAATCATTCTATCACTAACTTTTTCACCTCAAATATTTTGTTTTCAACCCAATATCCACAACTGATTATAATTCAATCATATTTTAAGACTTCAAAAATATAATAGATTATAACATTTAGCAATGTTTTCAAAATATTTCCCTTTCTATTTAATTTCTTGCGAACATGCAATACTTATTTGTCTTCTAATCATTTTATCCACTGATTTTTTTAACTCGATTTTCAGTTTCAACTTCATGCTGTTCATTTAATATTAATCTTAGAATTAATCAATAATTACTTATTTTCCATAATAATTTGAGTAATTATGGCACATCATTTAAAAGTGACATTCTAGTCAACCACTGCCTACTTCTCACCCAAAATTAAATTTTATTGTGCCAGTTATTGGTGACTTCCAAACTAATTAACGTGACAACTTTTTGCTTCAAACAATAAATAAACGCAAGTTTCACAAACCTATCAATGACTTTAAGGCTTCCTGTGCATCCATGTCCTGCTTGGAGACATCAGGCTCAAACTGCTCAACATAAAGACGAATCGTCGCACCTGCTGAGCCAGTGCCCTGAAAAGGAACAAAGTATCATTAGTAATTATTAGCTTTCTTCTAATTAGAACAAAAAATGAATATGATCCAAAGTAATCTTGTAATGAATATAAATTCTAATAATTTGTAGTTGATTCACAAAAGATTCTAGCTGGCAATTTATAGTTAGTCAATTCTTTTTCTTCTAGGAAGAGAGGAGAATGAATATTGCATACCGATAAGCGAAATATTATTCTTGAGCCATCTGTGAAGACAAATCGTATACCTTGCTTTGATGCTACGCTGCCATCTACCTGCATGGAAATATTTCCGTACACTATAGTAAGAGAATTCAAATAATCATCCTGAAATCAATTGTAAAAACTCTTAGCAGATAATCTTACTGGATCTGTATAGCTGAAGTCATCAGCAAAATCAAGTTCATAATTTCCTGAGGAAACAAGTAGTGAATTCTAGGACAGAAACAAACAAAAGAATTCATATGGTTGAACTTGGAAATGGAGGATACAAACCATATTTATGCCCATACTTTGTCCTTGAAATAAGATCCCTAAGATGTCCGATCATTTGATTAGCACCATCTGATTCACATTCCTGCAAAAGGTAGAAATTGAAGGTTCTAAAAGTAGATTTTTATTTAAGAGGTTCTAGGTTCTAGGTTCTAAAAGTAGATTAATATCAAAGGATGAAAGTTTTAGGGCCACAAACTTATACTTCAGTAAAGCGCCAAAATAGAGCAAGAGCAGTTCAAAATGAGATTTCTACATGTCAAATGTTTAGAACAGAAAACTGCTTAAAATGAGAGCACTTATCACTTATCATCTGTAAGACTGACTAAATAAGTACCTCATAATCATATCGGGAAAAGAAGTTCCTGCCATAGGTTGCCCAATGCTCCCTAGCAACATCTGCTACTGATACCAACTTCTCGCCAACCTTCTTACCCTTATTTCGGTATGCAATGATAGAAAGCCAAGCCAAAACAGCCCTATATCCGGCAATTGGAGCAAAATAAATTCAACAAATAAACTCATAAAATCTATCTGAATGTTTATACATTTGATATCAAATTATGCAACTACACTTCAGATAAAGTGATCAAAACCTATCCTTTCAATAAAGGCACTTCTCCACAAAGTTTTATTAAGGCTGATGAAAGAAATGGACTTAAAACTATATTGAATAGTTGAACAACATATTGATATTGAATATCAAGTGGTTTTTCCGAGTTAAAAATGGATGAGATGATCGTTGTATTAAATTAAACTTTGATCCCATTTGGTTTCACATTCCCTAACAATTGGAATAAAATATTAAGGAGAAATACGATGGTCATGAGATATGAAATCAAGAAGTACAATAGTTTAAAGAGTTTAGGCTTTGAAAAAACAAAAGGCGTTGTGTTTATATTCAAAAGTGGCTTGCGAAAGCACTGATGAGACATTAAGAAATGCACAGATTAAAAAAGAAGATAAAATAGAAATGGACCAAAAAATATTCTTAGTAATGCAATTGTGTTTGGATTATAAGATTTTTATAAAGATGTTCAAGGAAACAACCACGGCGCGATTGAGGCTCAAGCTAATTATATACGAAAAAAATGCTCTCCAACAAATTTTATCAAAAGTAAAGATTGTATTTGCTTTGCATGCATGAAGCTACACCCATAAAATCATGTTTTAATTATCTTAATTATGTCATCGAGGATTTAAAAAATATTGATGAGATTATTGATAATGATGATCAACCTTTTTTATAATTGAGATATTTCATATTTATCTCCCTCTAATAAGTATTTTCATGTTATTTGAAAGAAATATAATTAGCATAGAGGATGTTAATAATTCAGTTCTTTCCAAAAAGGGTGGAAGCCTTAGTGTGTGTGTTAGGGGGTGGGGAAGGAAGGGGCCAAGGGGGTCTCCACTAACAAAAAGTAATGCAGGCATTTCACACTCCCTCCTTAGCCGAGTGAATAGATGCCTTGCATTCCAAGTTTTTCTAACAATTTCTAAAACAATGCTCCTGATAAAACTTTAGTGAGAATATTAGCAAGTTTTTCATTGAGGTTTTATTCACAAGACAAAACAAAAATGAAAAGAAAGATGATAATAAAGCAATTAAGGCTGCATAACTGAGAACAATTTATGCTAATACGATGAATGCGATTATATAAAAATAGGAGAAAAAGAAGGTAGTGCAACAATGAAGTCCGCATATGACTATGGTAATGCAATGATCAATGTGGCAATAATGAAAATACAATAGAGAAAAAAGCCTAAAGCTCTGATACCATGATAATAATCAGATATAATTGATTGATTGTTTTATTACAATATTTGTGCAGCATTTATGCAATCATAGAAGAGCTTCTAATAAGAACAACAACATCAAGCCTTTATCCCACTACGTGGGGTCGGCTTCTAATAAGAAAGATACAAAATCAAAGAATAATAATTGTAGAAAAATTACATGTCCATTAATTAATAAGAGGCAATAGGGGACACACGAATCAATGAGGTGGCATCTAAAGATGTGAGTATGGATCCCAGCTGGGAGAAATTGTACAAAAGTTTCACAATTATCGTTATGTAGCAGCATATTATTCTAACAAAACTAACCCTAAGATAGACAGCTATAAAAATCAAAAAGCTTGTTCTAGCAGTACTTGAAAGCTGAATTTTAACTGCAGTATCACTGAAAAGTATGACAAGGACAAGCAAATAACTCAAGATATTTGCAGCGGATGCTAAGACTGCTTAGTCTCGAGATATCTGATGTCCTTTCTGTCAAAAATGCTGGTTTTTCAACTTTCTTGTTGATGCTCTCTCTCTTTTTGAAGAAACTAAACGAGAACTTTTCATCCACTTCAATATAGCTGGCAGTTTATTCATTTGCGGTTGAAGCATTACGAATTTCTTGAAAGAAATCAGTTTTTGATTCTGTACTCCCTCTTAATCAATGAATTCAAACGCAAGGCCAAATAACCAAATAAAATTTTAAGGAAAAAATGGAACATTGTTTAGAATTTTCACATATGATGCAATTCTTAGATCTTACCATATCCCATCCTTCTCCCTGATGTGATCTGATCCTGTTCCAAAGCTTTCTTCCCCACAAATAGACAACTTCTCAGCATCCATCAGGTTCCCAAAGAATTTCCAACCCGTAGGAACCTGTTCAGAAAAATGTTTAAGCAATGCTAATTAGAATAAATAATTTAATACATTGTGTCTCATCATTCGTGCATTTCTACGCATCCAGCAATAAATAATATAGTAAATCAAGTGAAATTATTACAGACCAAAACAGAACCTAACAATAGTAAAACCTCATAGAAGGGAAGATTCAGTTTTGCAGCAACACGGTCAAGAGCACCGCTGGTAGGCATAGACCTGGCAAGTCCCTGTGAAAAACATTTAAAATTAACAATTTAATAAGTTAACAGTACGAAAACAAAGGCACAAATTTTCATACTTAAAGAATTAATTTATATTTTAAAACCTTTGGACCATTCTGAAAGTAAGGAATTGCTGCTTGTGCATTAGCTGCAATAATAGCCACAGAGTCTGATGGAGTGACAAAAAAATCTCTCCCAAGAATCATGTTACGGTCACCATCACCTGACAAGAACAAATACTTCTGAGAGGCTTAGTTTAACAAAGGCAACAGAAAGTAGTAAGGTAGCATGCAGGGATTATGTGAACATTAATGAGACAAAGGACTAATGGCTGGGACAGATATATTATTCGGCTGCAAACATTAATACTCCACAAGGCTAAAGCGTCAGCAGGAAACTTTCACACATAATTGCTTTTCAATATTGTTCAACAATATTCAATAACAAAATTTAAATTAAAAAAAAAAACTCGTTACTGATCCTGTTACTGTCAGCAAAGCCTCTCAATTGGGCTAAAATCTGGGTGAATCCAAACCCTAAATTGGTCCAACTCAGACATAGTAAAAGATGTTTGACCAGCTAAACAAGTAGTGCAGACTAAGCGACAGACAGAATAGTATTACGCAATGATGGATAGCCAGCCCTTAAAGGTTTCCCAAAGTTCCAACCATGCAAGAAATCCAAACATTAGTCAATATCCAAGCATACAAAAACAAAATGTTGGTTTCTTCCAATATTTTAAGAAGACTCCAAGATAACTTCTAAACCATACCTAGGATATTTTTGGCTAAAAAAACTTGCGTAACATCTAAAAGATTCCTCAAGTAAAGAATTCTCCCAATAGCTCGCTAAAGAATTCTCCTGTAAAGCTAGAATTCCCTCGTGCATTCTATTTCCAAGCGTACCAATCCCAAATTCTGGTAATATCAAAACCATTACTTCAAAGAAAAAGAACGTCTGATTTCTATCTTTTCAAGAGATATGCCTTCCTGTTTTAAGGTCGGCTTATCTAGCATATTATCAAGTCTGATTGCAAACAACACTTATCAAAGAGATATTTTCGGGCATAAAAGAATATCCAAATATTCTATTTTCAAAAGCGCTGTACATACCATCACTTGCAGCTCCTAAATCAGGTGCATTCTTACCATACATTATGCTAACTAGTTCCTTTGCATACCTGTTGCATAATAAATTAGGAAAATGACGCTATATTAAAAATGAAACTTAAAGAGATGATAATCTTCAAGTTCCTTACGTAAGGTTAGGGTCTGGATGGCCATGGCCAAAATCTGCCAAAGGTACTCCATTTGAAATGCAATCCTGAAGTCAACAAATTATTTTAGAGAAAAGAACACCATGAACAAACTGCTTATCAGAATGGAGTGAAAGCATAAGCATCAAACCAAATTTGCGCCAAGCCGATCCACAAATATAGGTTTGGCATATGCACCAGTCACGGCATGCATAGCATCGAATACAAATCTACAAGATAAGGTACAACAGTTAGACCAACAATCGCTTATTTCTCTCCTTCAAGAGTTTATAACTATCATCACAAAAAGCTTTTCCGGAAAACAAAATTGTTCCCAATCAACAAATCAAAAAGTTTTCAAGGAATACACAGGTATCTCATTGCACTCTAAATGAGAAGAAGCAATCTCAGTAAAACAAAGCTATATGAATTAAAACAAAATCACCCGGGTATAGATAGATCAAGTATTTTAGATGAGGAAAAAAAAAGTAATAACTAACAAATGACCGTAAATTGAAAATTTCTAAGGTTATGGCAACTATGTCCAATACAAATTGTTGATTGTTGAAACATGGCTTTCTAGTGAATGTATAGAATTCCCATATGAAGAATAGCATACCTGAAATCTGGCCTAGAAAGAAGATCTTTCATAAGCTGAAAATCAAAAACATTCTGCAAAAGTAAAGGAAGAAACTTTCTAAGATATGATATAAGGTTATGGCCATAGACTACTCGTATATGCTAATTTAATCTCTCGATTATACGAAATTAATCCAAGATGATCCCTCATGGATAACATTGAGATCAATTTCAAATCACAATTTCTACATGAGGAATCATTTAGGAACAATTTGATACAGTTAAAAGACTAAATTGATGATATATGATACTCCATGACTAAATTGGCCATATGCCAATAGTCAGGGCACTATTTTAGAATTTAATATAGGTAATATAATAACATTCCAAAGATCAAAAAGATTTCCCAGATGTTCTATTACCTCTAACAGGTCCAGATAGTCTGCCACCGGATCTATCACCTCAACGATGAATTTACCATAGCTCGTAACTCCCAGGCAAGAGAAATCAACATCTGGTATATCCGCTACTTTTATTTCCGAAATCTACAGAACAAATTCAAGTAAAAAAATTGCAAGAAGCTGAATTGCATATCAGGAAACAGATTAATGGATCAGAACCATAACTTTTAGCAAAGAATGGTTAAATATCTACACGAGGATAATATCCTCCGGAATAAAATGGAAATGTGAAAATTCTGTAGCAGCTGATCTATAAGACCAGGAACTCTAAAAAAAAAAAAAAGACCAGGAACTCTCTATCATTCCAGCAAGAAACTGACTGAAATCCAAGTTTCAATCATGATTGCGAATATGAAAATGGCATTGAAGATGAATGCACTGAAATATGACAAAAATGTTTACCCAATAACTTATTAGGATAAGCCAAGAAATAAAATATTAGGTTATTTAGGAATAATAACATTTTTTTATTTGACATAAAATCTTATTTGAAAATCTATTAGGATTATTTTTTAAGATATTTTCAAATGAAAATTAAATCACGATTTGAATTTGCTGACTAAAAAACTCCAATAAAAATAGGTGCATATGACCTGGACCATAAGGGTGCAATTTCCTAAGCAATGATCCATGTACATAGGAATTTTATAGGTGAGAGCAGTTCAACAGAGAATTTTAGGTTCGGAAATCCAAAAATAGAGAAATATTTTTTCAGAGAGAATGAAACCAAAGAAATCTACCTTTAATGATGAAAAAGTATCACTTGATGAATCAAAAGTACCATTGGACCAGAAATTTTGAGCCAACTCAATATAGGTATAAAGGTATCATTTTGAAGAACTTTAAGTAAATAATTGCTAGGCTTAGTTTAATTATCTTTCTTCACTATCTCTTCAATCATTTTCTCTCATATTTGTAGTGAAATAATTGGGACTTCCTTTTTATGATGAGAGTTGACGTATTTAGATTTTAGGAAGGGTCAGTGCTTGTCCTTATTTTGAACACTATTTGTATCTTCGCATTTAATAGATTAGGTTCTCTCTCCTTGCTCTTAGACATAAAAATATTTATCAAACCAATATAAATATTTAGAGAAAATGCTCAAAATAGTCCCTTGGCTATTCATATGTGATCAATTTAGTCCAAGAGCATCACATTTCTTCAATTTAGCTCCTCGAGTATACAAAATTGATCTCAAATGGACCCTCAAGTAGAAATTGATGGAATTGGATACAAAATTAATCCAAATTAAATCCCTCAACTATATAAAACCAATCTCAATTTGGTCACTACGGGACTATTTGGGATTAATTTTGTATATGAAATTGAAGAAATGTAATATAGTAGGACTAAATAAGTCATATACGAATAATCAAGGGACTACTTTGAACTTTTTTTCCTAAATATTTATGTTTGATGGTTCTTGGTTCTCCAATCATTGCACTGTGGTTTATTATATTCACTTTTGATTAATGCATCCACCTAGAGTTAGGTTTTCTTATGTAAACTTGTATTAAACAAAGGTTAATGAAGAAATGAAAGCCCGAGTCTAAGAAGTTTGTTGGCTCAGGTGATAGGCTTTGAAAAAGCAAGATTTATGATGTTTTAGTTGAACGGGGACTTCATGAAGGCACTCATGTGGTCAATATGCATGAGAATAAGTGAAGAAGGTAAACCAAAGATGGATCAAAAGCACACTCAATGATTCAATTATATTTAATGGATGAGTGGAAGAAAATAGCCATAAAGATTGGTAGCCAAGCTTGAGTTTTGTATAAGGCAAAAAGACCATCCAGTAAAATTCATCAAAAGCAAAAAATTGTACTTACTTTGCATGTATGAAGCTACATCCATTAAATCACATATGAATAAATTCAATCATATTAGTCGATATTTGAATAATATTCATGTAGTTGTTGATTACCATGATCAAATTTCTTTGTTATTGTGCCCTTTACTGCCATTTTACAAACATTCTTGCGACACCATGTTGCATGATAGAAATACAATCAACTTAAAGGTTGTTAAATTCTTTATTCTATATAAGTATATAATTTTTAAACTTGAGAATATAGGGGATAACAAAACATATAAGGAATTGTTGGTTAAGGGGAGATTTAATGAGAAGGGGATTCTAATCAGGGCAATAGTAAATATCGTACAAGAACAACAACAAGCATTTATCCCACTGTGGAATCGGCTACATGAATCCTTTTTCTCAATTGTGTTATGTTAAGAGTTAAATTCACATCTAAATCTAATAAAGAAATATAATTTTTAATATTTTTAACCAAATCTTTTAGGTCTATGTTAGGTCGGCCCCTCATGGGCCGGCTGGACCGGTCCTTACTCCAAGCGGGCCCCACATGGGATTTAATTCAAGTGTTGGATTGGGGAAAGTCTTGGGGCCCATGATGGGTTTAATTCAAGTGTTGGAGGGAAAATTTGAATGGAATGGGGGGAAATTTGAATAGAAGGGATGTTTAGGAATTTTGTATGGGGATTGGAGTTAAAGAGGGGGAAAGGGGGGATTAGGGTTTCATCTTGAATTTTGGCTGATTTTTTGGATCTTCTTGGAGGCTTGGGCTCTAGTCTTCTTGGCTAGAGATTTTGGACAGTTCTCTTCCTCTTGAATTGAAGAATCTTGTATGGTTATTGTTTTCTTTCATCTACTAGTGGAATACAAGTGGTTGGCTTGATTTTCTTCAGATTCCTACTCAATTCCTTGCTGTTTTTCACTGTTTGGAGTTGTTAAACTGCTGTAAACAGCAGTTTTGTTGCTGTTTTCTCTCCATTTGTTGTTGTTTTCTCTCCAATTTGGGATAGGGTTGCTTGCGAACTCAAGTATTACCTTAGGGTTACTTGCGAACTCAAGTATTTTCTATCAAATTGGTACAGAGCGTCGTCGTAGGACCATCGGAGGCTGAAAATCTGTAATTACAGCAGTTTTTTTTTTTTTGCTCACACAAAGGAATCTCTTTGGTGCCGCATCGGAGGAATTATGGCCGGACGGAAAGTTGAAGTCTTTGAGGGAGAAATAGGTCAATTGAAGACAGCTTTTGATAAGAAAATTTTAGATTTCAAAGTCAATTTGTGGCCGTTCATGAAAAGATAGATGGAATGTTCGCCGCCTTGGAAGATTTGATGAAGAAGATGCTTGAAGACAAACAAAAACCGGCAACATCAGAATCGAAGGAGAACACCGGCGTCCAGGGAGGGGAGGTATTCTGAACCCATTCAGGGGGAGGGAATATTCGGAAGTGGAGGTTCTCGAGGGAGAGGATGGCATGCCTCCGCTAGAACCGCTGTCTAGGGAGGAGATGAGCATGGGATATGAAAGGAGTGGAGCCGATTGTGTTGGAAGAAGGGAAGAAGTTTACCGTCGGGGTGCTGATTTTGGAGAACGGAGAGAGGAGTATGATGAAGGGGTTGGGCATAATCGCATGAGAGAGGACCGTGAAAATTGGGGAGCACCACCCTCTCGGGGAATGGGAGGTTATGGAAGATTCCGAGGGAACTGTGGTGATCCAAGGGTGAGAAAACTGAAGATGCTCGTCTTTGAGGGGGAGGATGGCCATGGCTGGATCTACAAAGTGGAACGATACTTCGCCGCCAATGGGTTGACGGATGAGGAGAAGCTGACAGTGGCAGGATTATGTTTGGAAGGAAAGGCACTTGCATGGTATCAATGGCATGAAAGGAGGGAGCCCATCCGGAATTGGAGGGAGTTCAAAGAATGTTTACTAGAATGTTTCCGAACCGAGAGGGGAAGAGACTTCTATGAGCAATTCTTTGCCTTGACTCAAGAAGAGAACGTAGCCGACTACCGTGACATATTTGAGTATTTGGCCAGCAGATTGGATCATATCTCAGAGACGGCACTGGAGGAAAACTTTATGAAAGGGCTCAAACTGGAGATACGGGCAACAACCAGAGTCTTGGAGCCAAGGAACCTAGGAAAAGCCATGGAGTTGGCACATCTGGTGGAAGAACAAAGGAGGATGGAGAGAGTGGCTAGGGGAAGCAACTCAGGGTCATATAGGATGACCACCACCTTTTTACCTCCCAGGGGACCAGCGCCAGGGAGCATGAAGGAGGTGCCGAAGGAGAGATCCGGAGAGGGAAATTTCAAGAAACTGACTGAGAAGGAGATACAAGAGAAGCGGGCCAAGGGGTTGTGTTTCAGGTGTGATGAGAAGTACATGCCGGGGCATAGGTGCAAGGAGCGAACTCTTCAGGTCCTCACTGTCTTTGATGACGAGGAAGCTGAAGAGGGAGGTGAGTGCGAGCTAGAATTGGAGGAGGAAAAATTGTATCTTGATTTGGCAGAAGTATCCCTGAACTCTGTAGTGGGATTCACTCTTAGTCACACTATTAAAGTGAAGGGAGAGATAGCAGATAAAGATGTAGTGATATTAATAGATAGTGGGGCAACGCACAATTTTATTTTCACCCAGATTGTCGATCGGCTTGGGATGGAATTAGTCGATACAGGAGGCTATGGGGTGATGATGCCACAAGAAAGGTAGAGGAGTTTGTAAGGGAGTGGTGCTGATGATTCAGGGGATCAAGGTGAGGGAGGACTTTCTTCCCTTGGAACTTGGAAGCACTAATGTCATCCTGGGGATGAAATGGCTACAGTCCTGGAGAGATACCAAGGTGAATTGAGGGATATTGAGGATGGAGCTAATGGATAAGGGAAATAATGTGGTTATTCAGGGTGATGCAGGGCTAACTAAGACTAGGGTATCTCTCAAGTCTTTGATCAGAATCATAGAAGAACTGGGAGGAGGATACTCGGTGGAGTTGCATCGCCTGGAGGGAGTCAGACTGGAAGAAGAGGGAAACATTCCCTCTTCAGTACAGCCGTTCATACAACAATTCAGCGAGGTTTTCCAACCTCCTCAGGGTCTACCACCACCAAGGGGGTTAGAGCATGCCATTACTTTGAAGGAAGGAGACACCGATCAGTGTCAGACCCTACCGTTACCCTCATATACAGAAAGATGAGATTGAAAGGTTGATCCGGGAGTGCTGGAGGCAGGGATCATCAGATCGAGTGTGAGTTCTTTCTCTAGTCCCATCCTCTTGGTCAAAAAGAAGGATGGGAGTTGGCGATTTGTGTGGACTATAGAGCATTAAATAAGGGGGCAGTGCCAAATAAATTCCCTACTCCGGTGATTGATGAGCTCTTGGATGAGTTACATGGAGCGGTGATGTTTTCCAAGTTAGACTTGAAATCAGGGTACCATCAGATCAAAATGAGGGAGACGGACATTCCGAAAACAGCATTCAAGACACATGAAGGGCATTATGAGTTTCTAGTAATGTCATTTGGCCTCACTAACGCCCCTGCTACATTTCTGTCTTTGATGAATAGGGTATTCAAGCAGTACCTCAGAAAATTTGTCCTGGTATTCTTTGATGACATTCTGGTGTACAACAAAATAGTGGAGGAGCATCTTGGGCACCTGAAGGTGGTTTTAGGAATACTTCAGGAGCATCAGTTGAGAGCCAACCTGAAGAAATGCAGCTTTGCCCAGTTGAGTGTGGAGTACCTAGGGCATGTGTCCCAAGGATGAGTGGCAGCTGACCAAACCAAACTTGAGGCAATGCAGAAATGGCCTCTACCTAGGAACATAAGGGAGTTGAGGGTTTTCGTAATATTGACTGGTTACTACAGGAGGTTTGTGAAGGGATATGGCATAATTGCATGGCTTTTGACCGAGCAGTTGAAGAAGGACAACTTTTCTTAGGGAGAGACTGCGACTCGGACTTTTGAGAGATTGAAGAAAGCCATGATACTGTTCTAGTTCTAGCTTTGTCGGACTTCAACCAAGTCTTTGTAGTTGAGACAGATGCATCATGAAATGGGTTGGGGGCAGTGTTGATGCAGAGCCACAGACCTATAGCGTACTTCAGTCAAGTGCTATCCACAAGGGAGAGATTGAAGTCAGTTTATGAGAGGGAGTTAATGGTCATTGTCTTGGCTATTCCGAAGTGGCGCCCTTATCTTTTGGGTAGACATTTCATCGTCCGAATGGATCAGAGGAGCTTGAAGTAACTGTTGGAGCAACGGATGGTGACCGAGGAGCATCAGAGATGGTTGTCCCAACTATTAGGCTATGATTTTGAGATCCAATACAAGCCGGGGTTGGAGGCTAATGCCTTATCCCGGTGTGTTGGGGAGCTTCATGAGTTAGCTGTGTCTATTCCTTTGATGGTCGACTAGAGGGCCATCAAGGAAGAAAGCATGTTGAATGAAGAGTTGCAAAAGATCAAGGAGGATCTGACGAAAGACAAGGGTAGCCACCCTGGTTACTATATGGAGGGGGAGAGGTTGTTGTATCAGAGGAGGTTTGTGATGCCACGAACCTCCATACACATTCCCCACTTGTTACAGGAGTTCTACGACAGTGCGGTTGGAGGTCACTCGGGAGTGCATAAAACCTATAGAAGGCTAGCATCTAATCTTTACTGGAAGGGGATGCATAAAGATGTTGAGGAGATGGTGGCAAGGTGTGAAGCGTGCCAGAGAAACAAATACATGGCCATGGCTCCAAGATGATTACTACAACCCTTGGCACTTCCAAATCGAGACTGGGAGGAAGTGTCCATGGATTTCATTGATGGCCTACCACGATCAAAAGGATTCACTGTCATCATGGTGATGGTTGACAGCTTAGTAAGTATGCACATTTCATCCTTTTACGACATCTCTACACCGCGGTGTCAGTAGCAGCATCATTTATCAGGGAGGTGGTTAGACTGCATGGGATCCCTGAATCCATTGTGACTGATCGTGACAAAGTGTTCCTCAGCCAGTTTTGGAGGGAGCTGTTTAGGTTGCAGGGCACAACTCTTAAAAGGAGTACCGCCTACCATCCTCAGACCGACGAGCAAACGGAGGTAATAAACCGAAGTTTGGAGACCTATTTGAGGTGTTTTGCTTCTTAAACACCGCGAATGTGGGCGAAGTGGTTACCGTGGGCCGAGTATTGGCACTAGGGCTGCAAACGAACCGAGCCGAGCCGAGTATGTGAGTGTTCATGTTTGTGTTTGTTTAACATTAGCTTGCTCATGTTTGGTTCATGTTTGATTCGAGCTTTATTATTTGTATTCATGTTTGGTTCGTTTAATTTAAGGGTGTTCATGTTTGGTTCATGTTCGTTTGTTTAGTGCTTATCGAGCTTTAAACAAGCTATGTTCGTGAACATATTTTGCAAACAATTTATTGAACATGCAAACCTTAAATTTGTTCATGAACATCCTAAACAAACAACCTAACAAACATGGACAAATATTAAATGTTTCTTGTTCATGAAAGTTTTTATATTATGTATATTTATCAATTTTATAATAACATATTATTTAAGTTTTTATCGAACCCTAATCGAGCTTTTTATCGAGCTTGTTCATGAACATCAACTGATCTTGTTCGCGAACATAAACGAGCTGAACGCATTAGTGTTCAAGCTTGTTTATTTAAGAATCGAGTATTTAAAATATTGTTCAAGTTTGTTTGTTAGTTAATTAAACGATCACGAACGAGCTTTAATCGAACCGAACAACGAGTAGTTCGTCGAACGTTTGGTTCGCTTGCAGCCCTAATTGGCACAATATATCGTACCATTCTGCTTCTCAGATGACTCCTTTCAAAGTGATGTATGGAAGGGATCCCCCACACCTAGTGTACTATGGGAGGGAAAGCACGCCAGTTTCTTCAATTGAGTTATACTTGGAGGAAAGGGACAAGGTGCTGGAAAAGTTGAAGAAACATCTACTGAGGGCACAACAAATCATGAAAAAGCAGGTGGACTCACATAGGAGGGACATGCAGTTTGAAGTGGGAGAGAAGGTGTTCCTAAAACTACGCCCTTACAGGCAGATGACAGTGGCGAGGAGGAACGAGAAACTGGCACCACGATACTTTGGCCCCTAAGAGGTTTTGGACAGGATTGGGGCAGTGGCGTAATCGAAGGAGACCACCGACGTCCAGGGAAGGGGAGGTGTTCCGAACCCATTCAGGGGGAGGGAATATCCGGAAGTGGAGGTTCTCGAGGGAGAGGATGGCATGCCTCAGCTAGAACCGCTGTCTAGGGAGGAGATGAGCATGGGATATGAAAGGAGGGGTACCGATTGTGTTGGAAGAAGGGAAGAAGCCTACAGTTGAGGTGCTGATTTTGGAGGACGGAGAGAGGAGTACGATGAAGGGTTTGGGCATAATCGCAGGAAAGAAACCCGAGAAAATTGGGGAGCACCCCCCTCTCGAGGAATGGGAGGTTATGGAGGATTATGGGGGAACGGTGGTGATCCAAGGGTGAGAAAACTGAAGATGCCCGTCTTTGAGGGTGAGGACGGCCATGGCTGGATCTACAAAGTGGAACGATACTTCGCCGTCAAAGGGTTGACGGAGGAGGAGAAGCTGACGGCAACAGAATTATGTTTGGAATGAAAGGCACTTGCATTGTATCAATGGCGTGAAATGAGGGAGCCCATCCAGAATTGGAGGGAGTTCAAAGAATGTTTACTATAACGTTTTCGAACAGAGAGGGGAGGAGACTTCTATAAGCAATTCTTTGCCTTAACTCAGGAGGGGATCGTAGCCGACTACCGAGACATATTTGAGTATTTGGCCAACAGATTAGATCATATCTCAGAGACGGCACTGGAGGGAAACATTATGAAAGGGCTAAAACCGGAGATACGGGCAGCAGTCAGAGTCTTGGAGCCAAGGAACCTAGGGAAAGCCATGGAGTTGGCACAGCTGGTGGAAGAACAAAGGAGGATGGAGAGAGTGGCTAGGGGAAGCAACTCAGGGGGGTCATATAGGATGACCATCACCTTTTTACCTCCCAGGGGACCAGCGCCAGGGAGCATTAAGGAGGTGCCGAAGGAGAGATCCGAAGGAGGGGGTAATTTCAAGAAACTAACTGAGAATGAGATAAAAGAGAAGCAGGCCAAGGGATTGTGTTTCAGGTGTGATGAGAAGTACATGCCGGGGCATAGGTGCAAGGACCGAACTCTTCAGGTTATCACCGTCTGTGATGACGAGGAAGCTGAAGAGGGAGGTGCGAGCAGGCTAGAATTGGAGGAGGAAAAATTGCATCTTTATTTGGCAGAAGTATCCCTGAACTTAGGAAGCGTCATAATTAAAGGGGATTAATTAGGATATGTTTCGTAATTTAAGAGGGCATACTTGGGGATGATTTTGGGGGAGATTAATTAGGAAATGTTTCTTAATTGAAGAGGGAAGATTTAGGCGCTTATTAATTGGGAAATATGTCCTAATTAAAAATAGCAGATTTAAGGGCTGATTTGGAGGGAATTAATTAGGAAATATTTCCTAATTGAAGAGAGCAGATTTGAGGGCTGATTTGAGGGCTCATTTGGGAGGGAAATAATTAAGAAAATATGGCAGATTTTGGTGGGAATTGGGGGATGGTTGTTTGAGTATTTGTTGTTTATTGTTTGCTTTAAGTGGTTGATTTACCCTAGGGTTAGTGGGATGTTCTGCATGCAAAATTTTATGAGTGTTAGTTGTCCAATATTTTTTGAGGGATTCTAATAGCGTATAGAATTTGGGAGAGAATGTCCTCCTCTCGAAAGAAGACTATTGTATCTTGCTTGTTCTTATTTCTTTTCTTATCAATAAAAATCTGTTGGGTTGCTAGAATTTACTGCTTGTTCGCTGATTTTTGGTGTCCAAGTCCTATCAGAATCACAAAATTTGATGTAAGCAGGAGATCATAGAAACTATAGGGATTATCCTGATCATTCACCGTATGAGCATCAATTTACTTAAGAGTGTAATGGATTCAATAAGTTGAGTCATTTATCAATTTCTAGGTTTAAATGTGGAGATGATAATATATTAAAGGAACAGTTTATGAGAACAGCAAAGCATCTACTACATCCAAACTATTCGGGATCCTTCTTCACCATGGTTTCTATTTATATTATGTGTGGCTTTAATTCAAGTATAGCTAAATCTTTTGCTACAACATCAAACTGCATTATCTTTGGCCAAAACTTTGTCCTACCCTGCACTTCCAAATTAATAAGTTGCTCTTATCATACTACAGGTATGTCTTCTATTTGTTTTAACATATTTAAGCCATTTCAATTTGCTTTGCTACACTATTGTTAATAAAAAGAGTCCCCCTTCCTCTAATCCGATCAGTTTATACATAATTCCTAGCTGAATTTTCTCGTTCTCATCCAAGTCTATTTTCTTCTAACTCATCCTCTACTGAGAATAACAACACTATTCAATCTTTTTTGTTTTCCCCTTAAGACAAAGTTACTTAAGTAGAAAATGAAATATAATATCGAAATTCATAGACCACGAGTAACTCACAGAAAGTGTGTTCCCAAAAATTTTGTCGGTGACAGACTCCGGCGCAGGTTGTCCGCTGCTGTAATTAAACTGATAAAATGAAAGTATTAGCAAGAGTTAAAAAAGGAAAGAAGCAAACGGCATGGGAATCCACATAGATATTTGAAGAGCAGTAGTTTTTATGAATTCAAAAAGTAAAATGTTCGAAGATGCATGCAAAGCTGAAAAGTTTCTGTTATTGAAATCCTTTGGATTGAAAGTTGTCAACCTCTTTTAGAGAGAGAAACAAAAAAGGTTTAAAATGAAAAGTTTAGTAGCATGGAGTAAATCACCTTTATACCCCAATCATAGTCTGGCCCACCAGGATTGTGGCTTGCACTCATTATAAAACCGCCATTAGCCTGCCAGGACGTTAAATTAAGACCCCAAAAAATCAACGATTTCCATAGCAGAATTAAGAATACATGGAGAGATCCAGAAATTCTATATGCTACCTTATGCTTTCGAATCACAGCAGAAACAGCTGGGGTTGACAGAATTGCATCCCTATCAGTTTAGTATTAAAACGTTAGCTTTTCTTTTCAGTTTAGAAAATAACCATAACTGACACGATGAGAAATGCAACCTTTGATTTATTGCATAATCATGTAATACAGAATTAGAGAATGTAAATCCCAGTTAGAACACAACCTACCTCATGAAAGTTTTTAAGTATGGAAACGTCCAATGAAGCTAACCAGAGATATCAATTTGACCAATAGCAAAAATGCTATTAGAAGTCAATAATTGAATGGGTATGCTAGTAGAACACATGTTATGATCATGATGGAAAGTTAAATAATAAGAATAAATAGAAACTAAAGAAAGATAAAATATTTTTAGATGGGAAAGGATGTATTACTCAAAAAGTTATATTCGGGGAACCAAACCAATATTGTCAGTCTTACATAAGGTAATGGGATGTCTACATGATAAATAATTTTGCCGAGATAGTGACATAAAGGATACTCTTACACGCAACGACCATCCAGTAAAAATATCACAACTTGAAAACCTTTACATTTCTCCATGCATAAAAGGGATAGGAAAACATCTTTAGCTGACTTGCAATGCTTTTGCTAAAATTATACATATAACACTAAAGGACGTGTGCTGAGTGAAAAAAGTTAGAAATTTAAGAGCTACTTCCGTGGCCATCATTCACTTGAACTAAGCCACTCAGGCCAGCAATGCTCCCTGTTTTAAGACTGTGCATAAGAATATAGCAACATTCCCAATTTCCCATTTCCTATACAGCGCCAGTGATGTTACCACAAGATACTTTCTAAAATTTATTCGCATTCCCATCCATGTTTCTATATAGATACAGAATGGTGTTCTCAATTCTGCTAAGATAATTTTTGTTGTTTCCGGAATTTTGTTTGGTTATATAGAGACATTGGAATCCAATCAACAATTGAGCCCCATCATTTTTTATTATCTTGCACAAGTGCCCATGCCCATGTATCCTCCAATCACCAAGTTCTTCTCATCCAATATTTAAGCACCGGTTCCATTAGACGTATGGTTTTCATTCTTTGCAATTCAGACCTAAGCTTAAAACTCCTATGCATCAAGGAGCACCTATTCCTTCACCAATTAGCCCCTTCAAATCCCTAAAATGACAAATAAGAAGAACGGTATTTGGGCCAGTTCAACGGATCCTTCTCAAGCCAGACAAAAGGCATGAACAAAAGGAAAATAAATCACAAGAAGTGCATATGTTCTCATGTGGGCCCCAACAAATGGAAGATAAGAGAAGTTATACTTTTGGCACTCTCATCATCATGTGAGAAACAATGAAGCGGACAACCACCATACAAAGATGGTTGATCTTTTTCACAAAGATGAAGGCAAATCAAATGGACATATTTTAGTTTTCTCTATCCAAGTTGAAATTTTCATTGATATTGATTAAAAGATTCGGTAAAACATTTATGGTTGAAACTTGAAACCTATATGGTATAATTAATTTTGATGATCTTTAAATCACCAACTAGTTGAGAATGATAGAGAATTTATGCCTGAACATGTAAAGTTTGAGGCTTTTTCACTACAGGAAAAACACTAATTTCCAGCATAAATAAATCCATCAAAAAATCTGTCAGATTTTCCGACAGATTTTCAATGGAATTTTTGTGATATTTCCTACGTATTTATTTCTGACATATTTTCAGCAGCTTTCCAACAGAATTTAAAATTGTCTAAAAAATAATTATAATAAATATTTCTAATTATTCATTTTGTTAATTTAAATTAAGAAATAACTTATTGTCAAATTAAATTAATTAAATTAATATTGTTAAACTAAAATAAATAAATAGTTTTGATTATTATTATTATTTTAAATTAATTAATTATCTATTTTAAAAAGTAACATTAAATAGTTTTAAACATAAATATTGTTAAAATAAATTAACTAATTTAATAATTTATTGTTAAATTAAAATAAATTAATTAAATTAAATTAAATATTATTAAAATAAATTAAATAAATAGTTTTCATAATTATTATTATTAACTAATCTAATAAATATTGTTAAATTAATTATTCTATAAGTCATAATACAAAAAAAGAGTAACATTTATACATATTTTTCCCCGTGGCCTGATGATTGGGCGCTGGATCTTCGAAGGAGCTGGATTCAAAACTCACTAGAGGCACCACGGGCTAGTGGGCTGCAGGTTGGCCCAAGCTGCAAGCAGGTCGGCGGGTCGGCAAGCTGGCCAGGTCAGGCAGGAAGCAGGTTGGCTGGTGTCTGGTGAGTGTGCTGTGAGGGGTCGGGCATGCTAACGAGCAGCCTGCTCGGGAAGAATTTAAATAATTTTTTTAATTTTTCTAACACCAAATTTCCCGGAAATAATTCACTAAAAAAATTTCCAACTTATTTTTTTCCTCGGTATTTGTTTTCCGACGCGTGCTTTACTGACAGAAAATTTTATCGGAAATCCACCGGAAAGCTATTTTTCTTGCGGATTTTGCACATTTTCCAGCGGATTTTGCACATTTTTCGATAGATATGGTCACCAGAAATGAGCATTTCTATCTTTTGTTTCTATGGATGCAATATCATGGGATCAGGTGGCTACAACAATTGATAATAACAAGAAGCTAAACACATGATAAAGTAATTTACTTGAAGAATGGCTAAGTGATCATCCGGTGTAAATAGTTCGAGCAATAATAGGTCAAGAAATATTGAATGGAGATTATGACAATGAATTCCAAGATATAAAAATGTACTCATGTTTTTTTTTTTTTTTAAGATTTGACTAGCATATTGAACTTCTATTGAATCAGAACTCTATAGTAACACAAATGGTGCATTATATTAGATGGTTGGTTATATTATTTATAACAAAGGTATTTCAAAATTAACTTAATTTTAATATATGGAAATAATGTTGAATCGCTTCTTGGCGAAGCTAAAGACCATTGAAGGGTGGGAACCCACAGGGCCAAGAGTCAAACTATAAACTTTCCTTATTCCCAAAGACTGGCTTCACCGAAGTTTTCGGCTAGGCTAAGGTTCAAATAGATCACGAATATCAACCTCTCATAGTCCAACTTAATAGAACATGCATGCACATTTAAATCATATCTAATAAATATCCTTTATTTCTCAAATATACACTATAATATTTCATCTATATCTTTTTAAAAAAATGTTGATTATTTTTTATTTGAATTGATGAAGCATAAGCACTAATCACATTTGTCTTGTCCTCATTAATTATCTTAATAGTAATCATCTCATCATTAGCTATCATCATATCAACAACTTTTTCATTACTATCTCCACCTTATTTTTATTAGTAACAACTTCAACATATAATGAGTAATAATCTTCCCAAATGCTTTTTGATTTTCTATTTTGTATTTTATTTCTTGTAAAAAAAGAAAAATTTATTCTTATAATCATTATGTACAATTCAATTGTATTCCCATCTAAAGTCCCAAAATTCAAATAAATTTAATCTTAAGTTTAAACCACGTCAACCCCTCATTTTCACCAGAATTATATTAAGTTGTAGTGTGCAACTTTGGACCCATGCATATTTATCACTATAGTCAGTTTAAGTTGCACATGCTGCTTAGGATGACATCACAGTAAACCATTTCCTACTTCACGTCATAGCGCATTGATTTTGAGAATACCCTAGCACTAGTAAAATTCATATTGGATTCATTTTCTTAGTTTTGGAATAAGTTGCATCACTCTATGTCCAATTCTCTCTCTATCTTAGAATTTCTTCACTTTCTACTAAATTTTGGGAACATTTTATCATATGATGTTGACAAATCACAGCAAGATATTAGCATAATAGCAATTGTATCCAATGAATTCCCAATTTCAGGACTCCATGTATCATTATCTTTATGTTTTTCTTTTTTTACATAGTTTTATTCTATGTCATATCTTGTGGTACTCTTTTAGACTTTTGATCCCTCTTTTCAGCAGAATTGATAGATTCTTCAAGCATGATGCACAGTTAGTGAGCAATTTAGAAATGAAACCCATTCCCTTGTCTCCCAACCCACTAAAACTTTCAATGATGATGACCATCTATAATCTATCAAAAAATTCTCTTAAAAAAACAATTGGTATTGATGAAATCCCTTAGTTTGACATGACTCTATCACCGACTGCATCTGAAGCTAACTCCATAATGTGGAGTATAAAATAAAAAATTGTGTAAGGTGAACCCATGGAGAGAACCAGCTCATAGTTGTAAAGATTTAATCATGTCGCTACGAGAAAATTCTGTCAATCTGAATAAGAATGTTAATATTTTTTTCTTAATTATAGTAACAAGCAGATGTTTCTCTACTTCCATGTTCTAAATGCAATCCATCATGGAAAAATTAAAGGATAAGTCTTGGACCTTCTACTACCTTTCCCCATACAAATAAAAAAGAAACCAGATTACCTTTCAAAGGCAATGGCATCTTCCTATATTGGAAATACAGGAATAGCAACTCTAATATTTTTTCCCCACAAGAAACAAACCTTTAGGCAAAATGAATCAAACAACATAGTCTAAAAAATTTACGAGAAAGTAGGGCTTTTCCCATTCTGATATTGTGGGCCTGTAGGGGTTTATTTATTTACCCATAGCACGTAGCACAAAGAAGCTGTTGCCAGATTCAACCCAGTGACCTACTACGTTATAATAAGATAACTAAGTCCATTGAACAAGTAAAACATGCCAAATTAAGCAGAAATTTGGATTACATACACCATGGAAGCAAAGTCCCTACCTGCCCACAAGAATCTTACCAACACCATTGCCTGCGGCAATCTTTATGATGATCTGTATTCCATAACCATCACAAAAGCATAAACATACTGGTGGACATAATCACAAGTTTCATAGGAAACAAAAGAAAGGCTCAACTCAAGGAAATATTATGATACCTGTGCAGCCTCCTGGTTGAAATACCGCCCATCGCCTCCAAGGACCAGCAGTCCATCCTCGAAGTCCTCAGGGTTCAAAGAGTTGAAGAGTGCCTGTGATCGGAAAAGAAAGACATGTATAAACATCAACTTTTTTATCGCTCTCGGTTCACAAATCCATTAATAAAACCCCCAACTGCAGAAAGAATAACAAAATAAAACCTGTATCCAGTTAGCCAAGTAATTCTCCTGTTGAAAAACCTTGACCTAGAATCGCAGGCAGCCACATTGAAATAGACAAACACTAGATTGCTTCGTTATTTTGACAGTGAAAAAATCTCTCCAACAACAGAGCAAGAAATTGAGAAGCGCCTCAAACCTTTTTCCTGAGACCGCTCGTCCCAGTTTTCTGCCCTTCAACTGGCTTCGTAGGCTTGGACTTTATCTGCAAAACCTAGAAGTCACTAAATCGATGAAAGAGAAGAATGAGAGGACTGATGAGACGAAAACCTTAAGATCGGCAACAGTAGAATTTGTAGAAGAAGCCATCACGTAGAAGCGAGAAGCCTTCTGAGCAGTCTTCAAAGAGAGCAGATTGTGGCGGCCCAATGCAGTCCTAGCCACCAATGAGACCGTACTCGCCGCCATCAGCGCCGGATGAACAGAGAAAGCTCGAACCGTCTGCGGCTTTCCATTTATTCTGCCAAGCAAATCGCGTGATATCAGTGCGCAAAAAAATTGGGTCAGATTATCTTATCAAAATTTTATCGCAAATCAATTTTATCGTATATTTAAAAAAATATTTTATTAATTATTTATAAATATTTAATTATTTTATCATAATTTCCATTTTATTTGAATTTATCTAAATAAATAAATAATTTTTTTATTAATTATATCTCTAATACATGTCAATTTTTTTAAGTTCAATATAATAGAACTAGTAGTAATATTAACACTTTTTTTATTATTATTAATACACTTGAGCTTATGCCCCATGGATTTTATTGCACCCATAGAACTCCTCTCCAAATAAAATTCAATTTCTGAAATATCTTTAACATAAATATATCTTGTTCTATTCTTAGATTTCATTTGGGATTATTTTTAATGTTTCTTAAAGCAAATTTTTAATACAAAATTTTTAATTTTTCTAAAAAAATTATTTTGTATTTCTTACTATTTTCTGAAACAGCTTTGTTGCATAAATTTTTTTAATATAAGAAATTTTTTGAACTAAATGACTGTTTAGAAAACAGTAAAAATATCATCCCAAATGAAATCTTAATTGCTCTTTTATGGTCTGTCATGGCAACGCAAGCTCATTTCTTATGCATAATTTTTATAATTTTAAATTTATTTGCTTGATAAAGACCTTAATTAATTTGAAATTTTATCTAATTTGATTAAAACATTCATATTTTTTTTCTTAAATATTTTCTAATTCATAAATTCAATCCTGTACAGACCACTATGTTCACTATTACGAGGGAGAGAGTAGTTTCACTGAAGGTTATGAAAGCCGGATCGGACAATGAACCAGAAGAAGGAGAGGTTCATGTTTCGATCGGTTCGACTGGTCGAACCGAGGTTGAACCGGATGACGTAATAAATAATAATATTATTAAAAGTAAAAAAATTAACATAATAATAATGCCAATTTAACCTTACAAATTTCATAATTTTAAGAATTTTGAGACTAAAAAATAAATAAAATTCATGCATATATAATATATTACATAATTTTAAAATTAAATATAAATAATTATTATATTTATGTTATATATTTAAATATAAATAATTACTAATTTTAAATTTAAATATAAATACCTTCAATCTTCAATTTTAATTTATATTTAATAAAAACTTAGTTTATATATAAATATACAAATTTAATATAAATAATAGATTTATGTTATATATTTAAGCATAATTTACATATATAAATTTTGCATTATAAAACTATATTTATAAAGTCATACAATATTATTTTTAAGCATTTTTTTAATTTTTCTATAATTTAATTTCACATTTAGAAAAAGTTTTAGAATTTAAAAATTATAAATAATTATTTTTATTTGGATAATTATAAATATATAATAAATTATAAATTTAAGAAGTTTAAAAATTATTATGATGATTTTTATTTGAATATTCTACACAAAATTTTTCCAACAAATTCACATTCAAATAAGTCTCATGTACATATTGTTAAAAGTTGAAACAAAAAACTACTAGTTGTTTAGTCTCACATCACTTAGGAGTTTTATGTTGTATTGTTTGTATATCTTTTCTTGTATATATGGATTAAGAGCTCGCATGGTATTATGACATCATTTAAGCAAGATTATTTATATTTAATATTTAATATATAATACAATTAAAATTTTGGAATTATATTGTTAAATAAAATATATGATATTTACATTAATTAAATATTTAATTAAAATATTTAAATATATTATTAGTTGAACTGGCAGGTTCTTAAGAATCGGGACCTGTTCAACGGTCGACCTGTTGGACCGGCGGTTTTGATCGGTTTGATGCTAGATCGGTTCTTCAGGAGGGCCGAATCAGCCATAATATCGATTCATGATTGAACTGATCGAACCAGTCGATCCAGTCCGGTTTTCAAAACAATGGACTTTCACTATGTTCAACAATGGCAACACCAAATAAGGGTGTAAGTGAGCTGAGCCGGCTCGAACTCGACTCGTTAACGAGCTCGCGAGCCGAGCTTCGAGCTCGAGTTCGAGCTCAACCCGACTCAACTCGAAAGCTTATCAAGCTACTCGAACGAGCTCAATGATGCTTCTCAAACGAGCTCAAGCTTTCGAGTCAAGCTCGAGCTTGATATTTTCTAAACGAGTCGATCTCTAGCCCACTAATCGAGCTCGAGCTCATTAAGGATTAAACGAGCCAGGCTTGATAAGGTAAATACTCAACTCGACTCGACTCGTTTACACCCATAACACCAAAAGGTGCCATTGAAGAGAGTGTGTGAAATGGGTTAACACCTACCAAAAAAATACGAGAAGCCCAATCCATTTCATCTAACTCGGAATGAACTAATGTAAAGTAGATATAACTTTCTTATACTTGACTTTGATAGAAAGAGAAAAAAAGAAAGAGAGTGGGAGTGAGAAATTGGTAACTAATAGGTGAAGCTCCATCATATTGGAATCAAATGAGAAAAAATTAAGGAGATATTTGATTTGGTTAAAAAAATTTGTAGAGTAAAATGGAATATGGTGTAAAATGAATTTAACATATTTGAAATGTTTGGAGTTATTTAGATGAGTGTAAAATAAATGCATATGATATTTTTTTAATTTGGTTTGAAGTAAAATGAATATAGTGTAAAGTTCTGTGCTCATGGTGATCGGTGATTGACGACCAACGGTAGCGATGGTGGCAACCAACAAAGACAACGGGCTGGGGGAGGGGAGTTTAGGGTAGCAGTTGTGGCAACAACGGAAGTAGCTTACAATGAAAAAAAAAACAATATGAAAAAGTGATTGAGTTTAGGATGCATCAAAATTAAATTATGAAGTGAACACAATTCACAAAACTTTGCTTTGTATTCATTTTTCATCAAATCAAACACTAAATTTTCAAATATCCTGCATTTGTACGTGATACATCACAAAAATCATCAAACATGAAACTCGAGCCATATTTAAATTAAAAACTTTCAAAATTAAATATAGGATCATCCGAACTTCAATTTCAGCAAACCTAAAATCAAATTGAACGTGTTAGAGAGATGAACCCAACGACAATAAAATCGACTAAATTCAAGCCCGTGGATGGATTAAGAGCTCGCATGGTATTATGACATCATATAAGCAAGATTATTTATATTTAATATTTAATATATTATACAATTAAAATTTTGGAATTATATTGTTAAATAAAATATATGATATTTAAATTAATTTAATATTTAATTAAATGTTTTATATTAAATTAAAATATTAAAAATATATTATTAATTGAACTAGCAGGTTCTTAAGAATCGAGACCTGTTCAACGGTCAGCCGGTTGAACCGGCGGTTCAAACCGATTTTGATCAGTTTGATGCTAGATCGGTTCTTTAGGAGGATCGAACCGGCCATAATACCGGTTCATGATTGAACTGATCGAACCGATCGATCCAATCAGATTTTCAAAATAATGGACTTTCACTACATTCAGCAATGACAACACCAAAATGTGCCGTTGATGAGAGTGTGAAATGGGTTAACACCTGCCAAAAAAATACGAGAAGCCCAATCCATTTCATCTAGCTCGGAATGAGCTAATATAAAGTAGATATAACTTTCTTATACTTGACTTTGATAGAGAGAAAAAAATAAAGAGAGTGGGAGAGAGAAATTGGTGAACGATGTTGATCTAATAGGTGAAGCTCCATCATATTGGAATCAAATGAGAAAAAATTAAGGAGATATTTGATTTGGTTAAAAAAATTTGTAGAGTAAAATGGAATATGGTGTAAAATGAATTTAACATATTTGAAATGTTTGGAGCTTTTTCAGATGAGTTTAAAATAAATGCAGATGATATTTTTTTTAATTTGGTTTGAAGTAAAATGAATATAGTGTAAAATTCAGTGTTCATGGTGAATGGTGATTGACGGCTAACGGTAGCGATGGTGGCAACCAACAAAGACAAGGGCTGGGGGAGGGGAGTTTAGGGTAGCAGCTTGTGGCAACAACGAAGTTAGCTTACAATGAAAAAAATAGTATGAAAAAAGTGATTGAGTTTAGGATGCATCAAAATTAAATTATGAAGTGAACGCAATTCATAAAAACTTTGTTTTGTATTCATTTTTCATCAAATCAAACACTAAATTTTCAAATATCCTGCATTTGTTCGCGAGACATCACAAAAATCATCGAATATGAAACTCGAGGCATAATTAAGTTAAAAACTTTCAAAATTAAATATAGAATCCTCCGAACTTCAATTTCAGCAAACCTAAATTCAAATTGAACGTGTTAGAGAGATGAACCCAACGACACTAAAATCAACTAAATTCAAGTCCCTGGACCCAAATCAAGGGACATATGCATATTTGGAAGCTTCAAAACATAAATTAGATGATCCGATGATATTCAAATATGGCATGCCTATAGTCAAATAGAGGCCTTGACGAGACAAATTCAATTAGCCTAAGATCACTTAATTTTGACATCATTAAAGCACTTAAATGCTACATAAACACTCTATAATTGAAATAATTGATATGGGTTGTCTGATGTAACACTCTAAATTTGCCTTTGATCTTATCCATATTTACATAACATGACACTCTAAAAAATCTATAAATAATCCTCTCCTAACTTCTCACATGAAAGGACAGCTTCGACCTTTGGATGTTTAGACCTAAGTTAGAGACTCAAGAGTGCTATGATGCTTGAATAATCTTGAAGCTTCATTTTGGCACCCCCATAGGTGAACTAGCACCACCATGATACTGTTGTCAAACCTTTGCTCGAACATTGCTGCCAGACCTCCGTTAGGTAGCCACCGCTGGACTTTTGTCTGACCACCATCAACAGACTACAGTCTTACCGACCAAACAAATATGTCAATATTATTTTGAGAACAACTCTTATATCACTAGAATCTTCAAACTCTCACAATGTAATGTGCTTAATATGACATGCATTTGCTACATTGAGTCAAGACATTCCTCCAAGGAAGAGCATTATTTATAATCAACTACAAACACTAGCATAATCATTTTAACTTGATCAGACCCCATAATATTCCTCATTTTCGAGATTTTTCACATAAAATCTTGACGTCTCTTAAGAGTCTTGTGCTTCTTTCTCACATTTGTCCGTGTACTACATCATCACATAAAATTAATAATCTAAATTTTATCTCTCTAGTGCCGGACGCAATAATATGCATATTTTTTTAGCTCCATTAGACGTGTACTGTTAGTAATGACACTTGAATAACCAAGTAGAGAGTATTCTTAAAAGGAAAATGCTCGTGTTAATCCAATGGTTGAGGAATTTTATATGCACGGAATTGGCACGAATCTTAGGGAGGCAGTATACGAGTTACGTGATCCAACAGATCGCTGCACTCTGTGACGTTTACCGGCTTGTTTCTCTCTCCAACTCCTAAGCCTCCGCCCCCACGAAAAACAATAGCAGAAATCACAAATCACAAATCACAAAATCCACATCCCCAGTCTACGAACAGCATCCACTCGATCCCAATTCCCAATCAGATCAGATTAAATTAAGGTGCCGCAGCGCCGAATCATTCTCCAATTAGCCCTCCCCAAATCGTCTTCTCTCTTCTCATCGTCTCGCGTGCTTCTCAGCGAGCCCTAGCAAAGCGTACATTTCCTTTTTTCTCTGGTATTATGCTTTCTGTCACGGATCTGTTCTCCCTTTACGACCTGCAATCTTACCGTTTAGTTTTTTATTCTTTTTTCGAATCACTTTGCGCTCCGCAGCTTTTTTATAGTCGATTTGATGTCATGCCAACGGTGATATTCTTTTGTTTTTTTGATCGAGGGATCTTATTTTTTGTATGGATGGGTAATTGTCGTTTGATTCGAATGGATGGGTAATTGTCGTTTGATTCGAATAACTGTGTTCTGCACAGCGGATCGACTTGTTTGTGATTGCGTTGCTGGAGCTGATTTTGTTAAATTGAGCGGATTTCTTTTGGTGGTGGGACTAATTTTGTGAGTGCACCTGTAATTAATGAGCACTGTTGATACTTAAATTGGGCATTGAATGAAGTAGGAAGCTTTAAGAACGTTGAGTTGGGGAGATTGAAGGGGCTGCGTAGTGTTTTGGTTGCTGTGGCACAGTGTGTAGACAATGGCTGTCTTTCCATGTAGTCTACTTAGTGGGTATTGGTGCATACCCTCTATTACTGTGAAATGAATTGCTGCCATTTTATTGTCACGGTGTGTAATATTAAGAGGGTAATTCAGAAAGCATAAAAGTAAGCTGGCGCAGAAGTGCACTTCCAACTAAAACTAGGTGCTCTTACAATTTTTTTTTTCCTGAAATGGTTCAGTAAGAAGCGGGCAATAATTAGGCTTGATATTGTTTTTCTTTTGGTTGAGATATTATATTATTGAACCTGTTACCATCGGTCTTGTTTTGTTTTGTTTTTTAAAGTATTTTTTCCCATCTTTAACACACAGAAATGCACTTCCAACTTCAGCTGGATTAGTTAACAACCACAACGTGTTCCCATTGGTCATGTTATTGAGTAGCCTTTGTTTGACCCCGCCTTCTAAAATTTAGGGTTGTTTGGTTAGGTCGCTTATTGCATGATTAACAAAGAGAGGCCTAAATATGAATTTTTTAAAAATGGTGATTAGTTGTTTTTTTTCTCTCGACAATAGAAAAGATCCATTGATTGTAGGAGATAAACACCAAAGACTGATGCTGGTTCTTCTTACATGGTAGGAATACAAAAAGTAAAAGTTATAAAAAAATAGTTGTCAGGTATAAGAAACTACATCAATTACATAATATGAAAGTGAAATGGACTAGAACATGGAGCTTGGTGGTGGATAACAACAAATATTGTAGCATCATTCATAAGTATAATCTATATTTCAGTCAGGGTTATCGTAGTTATAATAATCCTAAGCCGAAAACCTAATAAATTCTAACATTTTGATATATATATCTTATCACAACATCATTTCTTTTTTTAGTGGAAATATCCTTTTAGAAGCGAATGTCTCAAAAAGATCATTCTTATTTGATTTCCTTCTAGCTGGCATATAATTAATGCAGGACTTGTTTGCACATCTCTATATATAAACAATAAGAATATGAATTCACAAGCTTAGTAAGTTGAACAAAATGGGGAAAAGGGCACCTGAGTGGGAAGAAAAACCTCAAGGGTAAAATCTCCACCAGAAGAACATTCCCCAAAAATAAGATCTCATTCTTCTGGTTCAATACTTTGACCCATCTTGTCATTTTTGGGAGAATTGACATTTCCTGGATTTTGAGGAACTTGAATTGGGTCAATAGCAATATGATCATCTGGCTTGCCATTGCTTGATTTTTTTTTTTTTTGGAGGGGGGGGGGGGGGGGGTTTGACTTTTGGATTGCTATTAGTGTGCAGAGTTGATCAGTAGAGCATCAGTAGGGATTTCAGTATATCCTGTGATGACTAAGAGACAAGAATTGTTTGGTTTTGTTATCTTGTTCAGGAGCTGTAGACAGAGCTGTTAAAGAGACAGCAACATTATATACCATAGGAAGCTGTGGAAACTTGATTTGTTGGCTGATAATAACAACAACAAATATATATAGTAAAAACATGTAAGGACAAATGGTTAAGTGAATACAAGGATATGTTTGTGGATCATAGGTGGGGACATTTTGTTAATCCTACACTTTTAGAAGTTCGTTGTTAAGATCTATCATGGACCGTATAGTTTTATAGACAATAGATAGAGTTGATTTTTCAGTTTAAATGAGTACAGAATTATTGGCAAGGCAAGGAGATAAAACCAATGTGAAAGGTCTTGGATGGAGTAGGAGAGGCCACAATTGAAGTTTTTAAAAAGTATTTAGCTGAATTAGATTGATATACTGCAGTAATTTGCAAACAGAGATTATTAATAATGATGGTGTGTTATAGTAGTGCTGCAAATAAACTTAGCGTTTAACAAGCTACTTGTGGCTTGGCTCGATTACAACTCTTTCATGATCATTTGTTTCATTAATCAAACAATTTTGACTAAATTTTCAAAAATATTCAATTGTTAAATAAACAAACTTGAACACCTATGTGTTTGACTCGTTTATATTAATGAGCAATATCAATTAAAGCTCGTGAACAAGCTCGATAAGAAGCTCGATATAAAACTCATTAAGAAGTTTGATTAAATCTTTATTTTGTATATTTTCACATAATTTTTAGTTTTATTATAATAAATGTTTCTTATTTTATAAAAAAATTAATTATATTTTTAATGGTATACTCTTTCAATAGAATGAATTTGTTTATGAACATGAGATATTTGTTCATGTTTGCTATATATATATTTTAAGTGTTCTTGAAGAATCATTTTATGAGCTCATTTGCTTGTGAACATGCTCGTTTAATATCTCGAAAACACTCACTAGATATGTTTGTGAACGGGCTTGCTTGGTAGGTAAAAAATGTTTTTTTAGATAAGCTCACGAACAAGCTCTTGGTAATTGTTTGTTAGTAGGCTCGATAAGGCTTGTTTGTCCTGGAATTTCGCCTAGCAAAGGGGGGCGGGGTTCACAACTACATCGAATTGATCACATAATATAATATAAATCATACAATATGATTATTCTAAAGTCCAAAAATCATAATTAATGCAAATTGGTTATATTAATTTAATTAAAAAAAGGCACATTTTATAGTACACCATGCATTGTATAGTATAATATGATACGTTACGAAACACATCATATGGTATGATACACACATATGTACTATACACTTCACATAATAAAATCTTAAGTTAAATTTTTGTTAATCACATTTAAATTAACTTTTTATGTTTGAGGAATTAAGTTAATGTGTCATACTTTAAAACTATGGGAGCGAGTTATGGAGCGCAGGTTGCGGCGTGATACTAATGTTTCTCAAAATCAATTTGGATTCATGCCGGGTAGGTCTACTATGGAAGTCATATATTTATTGAGAGGTTTGATGGAGAAATATAGAGAGAATAAGGAGGATCTACATATGACATTTATTGATTTAGAGAAAGCATATGATAAAGTTCCAAGAGAAGTGCTATGGAGAGTTATTGAAAAGAAAGGAGTTAATAACACTTATTTTCAAATCATTAAAGATATGTATGCAGGAGCTATTACTTGTGTTCAAACACAAGGTGGTTTGACCAAAAATTTTCCTATTTTGGTTGGATTATATCAAGGATCAGCCTTAAGCCCACATATTTTTGCTTTAGTCATGGATGTTCTCACTAGACATTTGCAAGAGGATGTACATTGGTGTATGCTTTTTGTTGATAATATTCTTCTTATTGATATGACTAGAGAGGGAGTGAAGGTAAACTTGAATTATGGAGGTCAACCTTAGAGTCTAAAGATTTTCGCTTGAGTAGATCTAAAATTGAATATATGGAGTGTAATTTTAGTAGCAATAGACCTAGTGAGGGGATTGTGACTTTGGGCAATCAAGTCATTAATAAGAGCACTTGTTTTAGATATCTTGGATATATTGTCCAGAGTGATGGTGAAATAGATGGAGATATTATCAACAGAATTCAAGTTGGATGGTTGAAGTGAAGGAATGCATCGGGCTTGTTGTGCGATAGAAAAGTCCCCTTCAAACTTAAGGGAAAATTCTACAAGATGGTGGTGAGACCTACAATACTTTATGGAGCCGAATGTTAACCATTAAAAGAAAAGCATAATACCAAGTTAAGTGTTGCAGAGATGAGGATGCTTAGGTGGATGAGTGGCTTTAGCCTTAAAGATAGGATACAAAATGAGTATATACGTAAAAAGGTTGAAGTAGCTCCAGTGGAAGATAAGATTAGAGAGAGTCACCTTAGATGGTTTGATCACATTAAACGGAGGCCTTCTTATGACCTGATTAGGAAAGTTGAGATATTAAATTTGTCTTATATATAGAAAGGTAGAGGTAGACCTAAACAGACTTGGTTAGAAAATATTAGAAATGATATTTCTTTATTAGATTTAAATGAGAATTTGACTTTTAACAGGACACAATGCTAAAAAAAGGATTCATGTAGCCGACCCCATGTTGTGGGCAAAGGCTTTGATGTTGATGTTATGATGTTGTTTGAAATGCCCTATATTTGCTGTTGCAGATTAGACAATTCAACTGACGTTGAAGTGCACTAGCATGTATAAAAGAAGATACACTTTGATATAAGATGTCATATCAATTGTTGCATGTAGTTGATGTAGGACTACAATGCATGCAATAATTTGAAAAGAACTTGCACGATTTATTGATTCGAAAATTAATGACTAGAACTATTAGCAAATAAAACGACAAAATAAAACGTAAGAGCGATCACTTTTGTTTAGGCTAAGTTGCACAATAAGAGTTTTGAATCATCAAAATAACCTAGGAAATCAACAACATGTAAATATAATGATGCGGACATCCAACCGTCCATGCCAATCCGAGGAGGAGCTGAAGATCGACGACCGAGATCACTTTGCTTTATTTTCATTTATTAAGTGTATTTTAATTTAGTTTTGCAATTTACCATTTTACCCTCTTGTTTTATGTAAACCCAAGGGGCGAATGTGTCTTTTAATTTCTCTTGAGGCCTATATATAGAGACTCCCTCTCTTGTATTTGGAGGATGGATTATTGATAATGAAAAATTTTATTTTCGTGTTGATCTCTTAGTGAGTTCAGAAGGATCTCTTTGTGAGTTCCGACTTTCCCAAGATCTCTTTGTGAGTTTTTGAGGAGAGTTTCGCGGATCTCTTTGTGAGTTCCGAGATTTTCAAGATCTCTTTGTGAGTTCTTGAGGAGAGTTTCGTGGATCTCTGTGTGAGTTCCGACATCCCTACAATCTCCTTTGAGATCTTGAAGTTTAAGAGCGTGAGGTTAGAAATTCCTAGATTTCTCCAAACTTCTCATCCTCTACCAAGCTCGGGTTTTTCCTCCCCAAGTTCTCCTTGCCACCGGCCCTATTGGTCCATCCAGAAATTCACCCGCCGGCCATCCCTTAGGCTGACGCCCACCAACCCCCACCTCCCCCTCTCTTCCTCCTTGGAATAAAGAAATTTCTTAATTAGGAGAGGCTCACAATTAATGACAATTTAAATTCAAAATTTGAATTTGAATTAGCATTAATTACTCCTTAAATTTGTCCCTACAATTAAGTCAATAACCATTAATTTAAATCTGAAATTTAATTTCAGATTTAAATCAATTAATCATTTAATCCTCACAATTAATGACAATTCAAATTCAAAATTTGAATTTGAATTAGCATTAATTACTCCTTAAATTCATCTCTCCAATTAAGCCAATAATCATTAATTTAAATCTCAAATTTAATTTCAGATTTAAATCAATTAATCATTTAATCCTCCCAATTAATGACAATTCAAATTCAAATTTTGAATTTGAATTAGCTTTAATTACTCCTTAATTTCAGATTTCCATTCTCTCTCCCCAAATTGATTTGGGCTTTAATTAATCTTGCCACATAGGCAAGTATATGGCATCTACGTTTCACATCATATAATAGCTTTCAACGAAAAATCCCTAATCTAACAATAAGATTAGAAACAAATGAAGTGCACTAAATTCCTACGTTTACTAAGCTTGGCAGAGTTAGGCGAACACGATCTTCATGACTAAACTCAAATCACAAGAGAGGGTTAGATCAAAGAAATACAAGAAGAGGAAGATCGGAAGACCTTCGTCAAGGATCAGATGTAATCCTCCACTGGACGGTGCCAGATTGCTCTTCAATAGCCTCTACCAAGGTGTCCAAGATGCGCTTTACGAATTCTTCTATGGTGTGGTCGATGCGCGGGTTGACATCGAAGAAGGTCGAATGTAGGATGCAAACAAGTCCTTACTCGTCATAGGAGAGGCCGTAATCAAGTTCCGGATCGGCCATGCATTATTGTGTGTATCGACGACGTCCTTCAAGGCTCCTAGATCTCTTGACAGAAAGAGGATTCTCACATGAAACAAGAGAGAAGGAGAGGAGAAGGGTTCGGCCAAAAGGGGGAGTCAACACATGGGGTTAGGTTAGGTTGGAGGAGGTGATTAAATTCAAAATTCTGAAATAAATTTCAAATTTTGAAATTGAGAGGGAAGGGAAGTAGAAGGGGATTTTAATTCTCCAAATTGGGGAGGGGAAATAATGAGAGAGAGAGAGAGAGAGAGAGAGAGAGAGAGAGAGAGAGAGAGAGAGAGAGAGAGAGAGAGAGAGAGAGAGAGAGGGGCGGTTAGGCTTGGGGGGGGGGGGGGGGGGGGGGGCGGCGGTAAGGTGAGAGGTGGGGATGAGGGATTTGTTTCCAAAATCAAGTGTTAAATTTTTCTAAATTAATTAGGACTTAGGAGTTATGGGATTTGGAAATTTCGGCCAAGGAGGGGGAGCATGAAATTTGGAATTGTTTCCAAAGTGGGGAATTGGGTTTTAGGAAAAAATTCGTAATCCAAATCTATAGGGGGGCCGGCGGCATTGATGGCCATGGGGGAATTAATTGGGGGGGGCAATTAAGGGTTTCTTAATTTGGGTTTAAGAAATAGGAAAAGCTTTAATTAAATCCAAATGAATTTGAAATTCAAATAGGATTTTAATTTGGAAACTTTCCTAGGAAAGATTTTGAATTTCAAATTGGGTGAATTTGAATTCAAAATTTGACCAAAATGATGGCAATCTAGAATAGGAAATAAATCCAAGAGGGAGCAAGGGGCTAGGGGGCGGTGGCTTGCTTGGGGTTCGGGTAATGGAACCGGCTGCTAGGTGGAGGTGGTTTGGGGAATTAGGTGGGTGAGAAGAAGGGGTTTTGGGTGATGATGAAGGTTTGGACAAGGTGATGGAGGGGAGATAAGGCCGGGGGTAGGGGTGTAAACGAGTCGAGTCGAGTCGAGTTTTGGCCCTTATCGAGCTCGGCTCGTTAGATAGAAAGCGAGCTCGAACTCGAGCTCGTGTCACAGTTAACGAGCTCGAGCCGGCTCGCGAGCCATGGGCGGGAATTTTTAAATTTAGGCGGGATTTTTAAAAAAATTTAAAATTAGGCGGGATTTTTAAACTTTAAGCGAGATATTTAAAACTTAAACAAAATTTTTATAAAAATATGAAATATTTCACTTTTAAATAAAATTTAGGTGATTATTATTATAATTTTTTAATATTTAAATTTAATAAATAAAATAAAATTATTTTTAAAAATATTAATATTTAATCGAGCCGGCTCGCGAGCCAAGCCGGCTCGCTCGAGCTCGAGCACGTTTACTAAACGAGCTCGAGCTCGACTCGCGAGCTCGATAAGCTCGGCTCGCGAGCCCATAAACGAGTCGAGCTTGAGCCGGCTCGGCTCACTTACACCCCTAGCTGGGGGTGGTAGGAGAAAAGCGGGAAGAAAGAGATAGAAGGTAGAACCACGAACCCGACTCGTCTAGGTTGGTGGGTGATGCACAATTCTCCCTCTCTGAGGGATCTCACTCCAATCTCTCAAACGCTCATGAGAGTTCAAACAAAGAGAAGCAAACTTTTCAAACAATCATTCATTAGCTTCGACAGGAGAACACTAGGGCTATAAATAGCCTCGTACAAAGACTTACAAAAACAAAAGGACGACAATGCCCCTAGGGTTTACATACGACCTCCCTTAATAAAAGGGTACAACGAGAAACTAATAAAGCAAATACAATATGATATCATAAATAAGAAAATACATAAAACAACTCAGAAATATAATGACTCAATTGTGGCTGTAGATCGACGGCCACGTCTCTGATAGACTCTCCATGATCTGATGGGTCAGTAGTATTATTCCCATTTAATGATTTACTTTTGCACACCTTCTATCCGTACTATCTTTTGTATATTAACTTTTTTTATTTGTGGACAGTAATTTAATATACTTGTCACTGATATATCATATGTATGCAAGAAACTTAATGGAATGGAGAGATATCCGAAGATATTATGAAGGTTGCTGAATATTACACTTTGGAGAGGTTAAGAAAATATTTGGAGTAGGAATTGTATGGTATAAAGGGTTGAAGATAATAGCATTGAGATGAACAGGAATAATAATATGAAGATTGATATTAATTAATTATTTTTTTTAGTATTATGAATGTGTTTAGTGTTTATGTTTTTTAATTAGTATTAATGAAAATTTTAAATTGAATTTTAGAAAGAAATGGGTGGATTGCTATGGTGTATATCGAAGAAGCGAATATGATTATTCTAGCAAAATTAACTTACAAATTCTAAGAAATCCTAATAAGTTGAGTTCTAAGGCGATTCATGTTGTGAATGAGATCATCATCGACATTTTTAGCTTTATCATAATTATTTTGGGGTCTATTTTGAGTGGTGCAGTCGGTTTTAAATCAATTCAATGATCTTTTTTGTAAAGCTTTTTATGCTACTTTTGGTCTACTGTTTTCCTTCATATCCCTTTCAATGCTAATTTAACAAATTATGAATGTAGTTCTAATTTTAATTGCATATGTCCAAACTAGTTAAGTCTATTTTCAATTATTTTATCTTCACAATATGCTACTCCTATTGCCTCTATGATAATTTATTAGCCTTTTCTTTATAGTTTTGCAACATATTCATCCACATCTTCATATCTGTCATGCTCAACTCGGCCGCCAATATAATTTTGCCACCATCCTTATATATATTCTTCAGTATAATTGATCCAAGGTTTTTAAAGCTATCATTTTATTTTCTAGCTATAATGGCTAATAGTTACTAATATCATACCCACTAAAATTGCACATCATATATTTATTTTTATTTTACCAATCTTAAGCTTTTTTCTAAATATTTTGTTAATTGTTCTAACTTTTCATTTATTTCAATCGTTTTCTTATTATTATAATATCATTTGCAAAATACATGCATATAGGCACCTCATTTTAAAAGTCCTTCATAAGCATTCCTTCAACTAATAAGAAATTCATATGAACTTATTGATAATCCTTGGTGTACTTCTGCTAAAATAATTTCTTTGATTACTCTGTAGCTTCTTCATCTAATACTGGTCAATATTTTACCATTTTATTTTTAAAAATAACTATAAAATGTGATTGGAGAAAGTAATGTTTGATTTCATAGAAGCATTTAAACTTGCAATTACGAACACCTACTTTAGGTGAAGGATCATCTAATTACTTGAAAAGGCATGCTTTTAATTCACATATACAACAATAACAACAACATCAAGCCTTTGTCCCACTATGTGGGGTTGACTATATGAATCCTTTTTCTCCATTGTGTCCTGATTTACATATACGAACTAAAAAATTAGATGCAACAAGAGCTAAAAAATTACAAAAGATTGTAAGGTCTTATAAGGAGTATTCTACTTGCTATTTCCTGATTTACTAATTAACTCTTTTTTTCCTTTACATTTAAGTAGGTGTTCCTGCGATAGGAAATGAGTTCATTAGATGCAACAAGAGCGGAGCTTGCTCTGTTGGTCTTGTACCTCAACAAAGCTGAGGCTAGGGATAAGATTTGCAGGGCTATTCAGTATGGGTCAAAATTTGTGAGCAATGGACAGGCAGGCCCTGCACAGAATGTTGACAAATCAACTAGCTTAGCAAGGAAAGTTTTTCGACTTTTCAAGGTGAGGTTTTTGTTTCTCAGAAATTATCACTGTTTTTGTTCTTCTACTTGAGCACTATGAATATTATCTGGCGGACGTGCAGTTTGTGAATGATTTGCATGCTCTGATAAGTCCTCCAGTTCAAGGGACCCCCCTTCCGCTCATACTAGTTGGAAAGGTACCTGGTTATTTCTCATTTTTTTAGAACATTATTTATATCTATGGGCTATTGAATCTGTCTGTTTAAAATTCACTGGGCACTGGGCATCTTGCAGTCTAAAAATGCTCTACTATCAACTTTCTTATTCCTGGATCAAATTGTCTGGGCTGGCAGAACTGGGATATACAAGGTTCAAATTTCCTTCTAAAGCTTACCCCAAATGAGTATTTGGTGATTTAGGCTTTATTTGGGACCTTTTTTTTCTGCTCTCTAAAGCAGCTTTTTAGCACAAGAATTTTAATTTTTATACTAAAAAGCTGCTTCTTGCTTCAAGAAGCAGAAAGAAAGCCGTCCCAAACGGAGCCTTAAAATTGGATGAATAATTGATTTTCTGCCTTTAATTTTTCAGAACAAAGAACGCACAGAACTGATTGGTAGGATATCCCTGTTCTGCTGGATGGGTTCTTCAGCTTGCAGTACTCTAGTTGAGGTTGGAGCCTTTTTTTTTTTTAAAGTTTATTTTTCTGTTTAAATATGAAAGATTTAAACATCCTTTGTGATCCAAGATTGGTTTGCTTGTTTCTAGTGCATATAATCTATTGTTTTCTTACATATAAACGTTTAAATTCCTTTAATACAGCTAGCAGAGCTTGTAAGATTATATAACTCCATGAAAAAGTTAGAAAAGGAGCTGAAAGGAGAAGATAAACATGGAGTATGAAATGTCAATTTTTGTGATATCTAATAAATGTCTGCTTGTTTATATAATAAAACTATTAAATGCTTTTGGCCATGGTGAATTTCAGAATCCACAGTACCTGGTAAAGGTCAAGCAGTCAAATGAGAGGCTTCTGTCCTTGATCAAAGCATCTATGGATATAGTGGTTGCGGTTGGGCTGCTTCAACTGGCTCCCAAGAAGGTTACTCCTCGTGTTACTGGAAGCTTTGGTTTCATTACCTCCCTCATTTCTTGTTACCAGGTAAGCAGCTTAAGGTTTCTTTCTTTAGTTCGTTTTTTTTTTTGTAAATGTAGTACTTCGTTTTCTTTCTTTTTTACATTCTTGTACACCTTTGGTTCAGCTACTTCCTGCTCTTGCAAAGTCGAAGGCTACATGAGAAGGTGAGATAAAGCCACCATTAATGTTTATTTTTATAAGTTCTACCTCATTTTGTTTGGGATGGCTTGAAGCTTTTTAGAAAATTGCTTGGGGTGGCTTTCTTAATGCTTTCTAAAGCAGCTTTTTAGTTCAAGAAAATTTTTGTACTAGGAAGTTGCTTTAGAAAAGAGTAAAAAAGCCTCTCCAAACGAGAGAGATTATTCTGTGCGGACGCCGAACGCAGCTATTCATCCGGATACCAATCAAAATGAGCAACATAAGCGATACCGAGCCGCGGTACCAAGCAGTAACAAGCCCCGGTACCACGGTACCGAGCCGCGGGATTAGTTATCTGGACGGGATTCGGCTTCCGCGCAGAATAATTTTTTCCCAGCCTAAATCTGTCCATAATAACTTGATACCCCTAATCTGATAGGTGGTTCTGCTTGAAGTAGTGATTCAGTGAAGGCAGTAGCTTTGGTGGTGCTGAATTTGCATTATGCGGTTGAATATGTATAATCATAAATAACCTTTCCACATTTAGAAAAGGATTGTTATATCTAAATGCGAATCAATCAAAGCATTCTATATTTGATAAGGAAATGCAAAATTCCTTGATGATATAAATTCTTCATATTAAGAATTACTGTTTTTTTTAATATTCGTCTGTGAATGTGATTTTGTCTGCTTTATGTTTTGCCTTTATGTTCTGGAGGCAGGGCAGATAGATACTTTCTAGTACGGGTTCTAATGGGAAAGATGCTATTTCATGCAAACATGTTGATGGTCTGTATAATTGTAGAATAATTGATTTTTATGTTACTCACTGGACTTGCTACAGAACAAATTAGGCTTTCATTTGTTCTTCCTTTAAATAAGTTGTATAAGCAAAAACCACTTTCAATTGTGCCACAGCAAACACATAGGCTTAGTTTGGGGCCGTTTTTTTACTATTTCTTAAAGTAGCTAGTTTCTTGGGATGAACTAGTCAACTGTTGCATTTGTTGAAAAGGAAAAACTTGCTCATTAAATATTACATGGCGAGAAGTGTAAATTTTGTTTGTAAGAGGATCAAGATAGTGATATCCTTTTTGAGAGGGCGCTTATCCAATAAATACACATGGTTTAGATAAAGAACCAAGTTTTGATTTGGTGTAAGGACAAAGCCATGGGTAGCAGAGACATCCAAAAGTTTTGAGATGTGTATATGTTGGTCTTTCGAGAAATAGATATTCATATTGACGTCGCACTATTCACGAAACCTATTTTTTTTGATAAAAATGAAGATGAGAAAATGGAATTTTTGTGTGTGTGTTACAAATGGAGTTCGGTTGAAGATGAATTAGTCTTTGATATGACAATTAGTGTATTTTGAAGTTAAAAATGTGGAGTCTCATTTCTTTGATCAATTCATACAGAACTTGTATGAAAATCAAATATATATAAATTTTGATTTCTAAAATGATGCCTAAGTTAACTATGTTCAAACAATGCAACATCATGAAACATAAATTTTGATTTCCAAAATAAGAATGGAACAATAGTTAATTGTTCCATTATTATTTGATGAAAATTATTTTTCATTTCTTTTTACATAACAGTTCATTAATGATTATATTACTGTTAATGCATTGATTTATCATTAATCTTTATTAGATTAAGGCCTATTTGAGATAGCTGCACTGTTTTATTTTATAAAGATGAATGAAAAATTGTTGTGAGAAAAATAAATTTTTTGAAAGCTACGATAAGTATTATAAAAAGCAATTTTTATCACATAATTTATTAAAAAATAATGAGAAATATGTAATTAATATAGCCAAAAGAGAGACATATAAAATTTCGAGTGGCTTTCCTCAACAAGAAATTTGGCAGCATTGTAAATGCTTTGACTTCGTTGGATAACGATGTGTTATTATTGAGTTATACTATGCGTATAAAATAAATTCAGTGATTTAATTGCACAAAATAAATTCGTTAATTATGTATATATGTACTCAAGGGGATGAATATAGAATTAGAATAGTTGGATGATGTCAGTTGGGCAATAATAGTTGGATAATGGTAGTTAAATGATGATGATCTGATGACAGTAGGCAAACGAGTCGAGTTGAACTCGAGTTAGGCTTAGCTTGAACTCAACTTGCGAGTAAAATCCCGATCTCGAGCTCGGTTCATGTAACTGAAAATGAGCTCGCAAGCCAAATTCGTCAGTATGCCTTTTGCGGTTTGCACGTGAAGGCCTGGTTTGCAAACGAAAGAGAGGTTCACCTTCTGCGGTTCGCACGCGGACTTTTGCACCTCCTTACGCCTTTATACGAGCTGCTCGACGTGTAATCGAGTTGAGCATCACCCGAGGTCGATAACCCAACGAGCTCAAAGTTCTGCTCGAGCTTGAGCTCGAAACTCGATAAGCTCAGCTTGCGAGCTCGTTAACGAGTTGAGCTCGAGCCGGCTCGGCTCACTTACCAATAATACATGGTGATGTTTGCCGTTGAATGTCAAGTAAGATTTTAAAGTTCTTCACATGCCCAAACTCTCTCGAATATCCCGTTTAGATCTCATTTGTGTGGGGAAAATTGGTCTATTTATAGCATATTGGGAGTGACATTTTTATTAATTTGATCAAAATTTTATAACACTCTTTCGAACGACACATAATGAGTTATTTGACTATAGATAATTTATTCAGCATTTATGTGGCTTATTAAGCTCCAATTTTAGAAGTTCTTCAAGTTGAGATACTGATTTGACTATAAGCATGTAAAATTAAAAGACTACTAAATCTTGCTGCTTGTAGGCATCTCATGCAAAGCTGGCAGCCATGGCATAGTATAATACAACAATTTATATCTATAAAAAAATTACATATATACCACCTGCTTGTAAGAGAGCTTTTCATAAATATCATATAGAAGTTATGTCAGAACAAAACTCTTAGGCTAAGGCTTCGTTTGGGACGGTTTTTTCATTGCTTTTCAAAACAGAGTTTTAGTACAAAAAATAAAAAAATTGTACTAAAACTCCGTTTTAGAAAGCAATAAAAAAGCCGTCCCAAACAAAGCCTAAAAATATATAATATTATTCCCAAAAAAAAAAAAAAATGTACAACATGCGCGCATGCATGCATAATTATTTAATAAAAATATTAAAAAATTAAAGAAAAGTAATAAAATATATTTATAAATTATTAATTGCTTATACAGCTTATGCTTCATTTGTGACTTATTTTTTTATTATTATTTTTAAAGTAACTTTTTAGTTTAAAAATTAAAATTTTGTATTAAACAATAAAAAATTCTTTCCAAATGAAATTTATGTAAACCGTTAGACGATAACGATCAGATGAGAGTAGTTAGATGATGAGGAAATGAGTACTACTGCAATTGGGTGGTTGTGGTCATGTTGTGATGGTCGGGCAACGATAATCGAACAATGACAGTGGTTGGTGATGATGATCAACATTGAATGTTGGATTGATTTTCAAGTGTTTTAGATCTCAAAGCTCTTTTCAATCCTAAGTCTATATTTTATATAAAGACTAAGAGTTAATTTATATCATTTAGAGAGTGATATTTTGATAAATTTAGTCACAGTTCTATCATTCTCAATCAGACAGCCCATATTGCATGAATATTTCGATCATAGATCATTTATTTAGCATTTAAGTGCCTTAACGAACTCACAAACAAATGATAATAAGCTTTGTGGATAAGCATGCAAAATTCAAAGATCATTTGGTCATTTAGTTAATACTATGAAGTTTTCAAATGTATTTCAAGAGCTTGAATTCGGTTCATTTGAACTCAAATTAAATCAATTTTGATGATATTGGGTTTATCTTGAAGGACGTTTAATTAAACTATAACTTTGTCAAAATTAGATTTTAAATGAAGGTGAACTTAATTTTAAAATATATATATATATATATATATATCATTGGCATAAATATGGATATTAAAGTATATCATAATTAGATGAATGGTAGACTTTTTTTTTTTTGGAGAAAATAATTGACAATTGAATTTTCAAGTGAATTAGTGATTTCAAATTACTCATAAATATCTTCCAATGATCTTCAATATTAATACTTATTTTTAATAATTTATAAAATTTTATATTCAATTAGTTACATTAGACATAAATCTATAATTATCTTATTTCAGCTTAAATTATTTAGTATTAGTTGTACAAAAATAAAAATTTAACACACATATAATATTAAATTAAATTATAATATAAATATAATGGCCCAGTGGGTAACGTTAATCACATAATCAAGTAGGGCTGCAAATATTAGCTGAGCCAAATATGTGAGTGTTCATGTAATATCAGCTTGTTCAAGTTTGGTTCATGTTTGTTCGAGCTTTATTGTTTGTGTTCATGTTTGGTTCATTTAAATTAATGAGTGTTCATGTTCGGTTCATATTCAATTCTTGTTCATTTGTTTGATGTTTATCGAGCTTGTTCACGAACATATTTAACGAATTTTTTCTAACTATCAAGCAAATACATTCATGAGCATATCTATGAACAAAAATATTTATAATAAAAGCAATTTTATATGTAACAAAGGCAATGATTATTTATATTTATTAATTATATAATGAGAAATATGTAATTAATATAGCCAAAAGAGAGACATATATAAAATTTCGAGTGGCTTTCCTCAACAAGAAATTTGGCAGCATTGTAAATGCTTTGACTTCGTTGGATAACGATGTGTTATTATTGAGTTATACTATGCGTATAAAATAAATTCAGTGATTTAATTGCACAAAATAAATTCGTTAAATTATGTATATATGTACTCAAGGGGATGAATATAGAATTAGAATAGTTGGATGATGTCAGTTGGGCAATAATAGTTGGATAATGGTAGTTAAATGATGATGATCTGATGACAGTAGGCAAACGAGTCGAGTTGAACTCGAGTTAGGCTTAGCTTGAACTCAACTTGCGAGTAAAATCCCGAGCTCGAGCTCGGTTCATGTAACTGAAAATGAGCTCGCAAGCCAAATTCGTCAGTATGCCTTTTCCGGTTTGCACGTGAAGGCCTGGTTTGCAAACGAAAGAGAGGTTCACCTTCTGCGGTTCGCACGCGAACTTTTGCACCACCTTACGACTTTATACGAGCTGCTCGACGTGTAATCGAGTTGAGCATCACCCGAGGTTGATAACCGAACGAGCTCAAAGTTCTACTCGAGCTTGAGCTCGAAACTCGATAAGCTCAGCTTGCGAGCTCGTTAACGAGTTGAGCTCGAGCCGGCTCGGCTCACTTACCAATAATACATGGTGATGTTTGCCGTTGAATGTCAAGTAAGATTTTAAAGTTCTTCACATGCCCAAACTCTCTCGAATATCCAGTTTAGATCTCATTTGTGTGGGGAAAATTGGTCTATTTATAGCATATTGGGAGTGACATTTTTATTAATTTGATCAAAATTTTATAACACTCTTTCGAACGACACATAATGAGTTATTTGACTATAGATAATTTATTCAGCATTTATGTGGCTTATTAAGCTCCAATTTTAGAAGTTCTTCAAGTTGAGATACTGATTTGACTATAAGCATGTAAAATTAAAAGACTACTAAATCTTGCTGCTTGTAGGCATCTCATGCAAAGCTGGCAGCCATGGCATAGTATAATACAACAATTTATATCTATAAAAAAATTACATATATACCACCTGCTTGTAAGAGAGCTTTTCATAAATATCATATAGAAGTTATGTCAGAACAAAACTCTTAGGCTAAGGCTTCGTTTGGGACGGTTTTTTCATTGCTTTTCAAAACGGAGTTTTAGTACAAAAAATAAAAAAAATTGTACTAAAACTCCGTTTTAGAAAGCAATAAAAAAGCCGTCCCAAACAAAGCCTAAAAATATATAATATTATTCCCAAAAAAAAAAAAAAAATGTACAACATGCGCGCATGCATGCATAATTATTTAATAAAAATATTAAAAAATTAAAGAAAAGTAATAAAATATATTTATAAATTATTAATTGCTTATACAGCTTATGCTTCATTTGTGACTTATTTTATTATTATTATTTTTAAAGTAACTTTTTAGTTTAAAAATTAAAATTTTGTATTAAACAGTAAAAAAATTCTTTCCAAATGAAATTTATGTAAACCGTTAGACGATAACGATCAGATGAGAGTAGTTAGATGATGAGGAAATGAGTACTACTGCAATTGGGTGGTTGTGGTCATGTTGTGATGGTCGGGCAACGATAATCGAACAATGACGGTGGTTGGTGATGATGATCAACATTGAATGTTGGATTGATTTTCAAGTGTTTTAGATCTCAAAGCTCTTTTCAATCCTAAGTCCATATTTTATATAAAGACTAAGAGTTAATTTATATCATTTAGAGAGTGATATTTTGATAAATTTAGTCACAGTTCTATCATTCTCAATCAGACAGCCCATATTGCATGAATATTTCGATCATAAATCATTTATTTAGCATTTAAGTGCCTTAACGAACTCACAAACAAATGATAATAAGCTTTCTGGATAAGCATGCAAAATTCAAAGATCATTTGGTCATTTAGTTAATACTATGAAGTTTTCAAATGTATTTCAAGAGCTTGAATTCAGTTCATTTGAACTCAAATTAAATCAATTTTGATGATGTTGGGTTTATCTTGAAGGACGTTTAATTAAACTATAACTTTGTCAAAATTAGATTTTAAATGAAGGTGAACTTAATTTTAAAATAAATAAATAAATATATATATATATATATATATATATATATATATATATCAATGGCATAAATATGGATATTAAAGTATATCATAATTAGATGAATGATAGACTATTTTTTTGGAGAAAAGAATTGACAAGTGAATTTTCAAGTGAATTAGTGTTTTCAAATTACTCTTAAATATCTTCCCATGATCTTCAATATTAATACTTATTTTTAATAATTTATAAAATTTTATATTCAATTAGTTACATTAGACATAAATCTATAATTATCTTATTTCAGCTTAAATTATTTAGTATTAGTTGTACAAAAATAAAAATTTAACACACATATAATATTAAATTAAATTATAATATAAATATAGTGGCCCAGTGGGTAACGTTAATCACATAATCAAGTAGGGCTGCAAATATTAGCCGAGCCGAATATGTGAGTGTTCATGTGTTCATATAATATCAGCTTGTTCAAGTTTTGTTCATGTTTGTTCGAGCTTTATTGTTTGTGTTCATGTTTGGTTCATTTAAATTAATGAGTGTTCATGTTCGGTTCATATTCAGTTCTTGTTCATTTGTTTGATGTTTATCGAGCTTGTTCACGAACATATTTAACGAATTTTTTCTAACTATCAAGCAAATACATTCATGAGCATATCTATGAACAAAAATATTTATAATAAAAGCAATTTTATATGTAACAAAGGCAATGATTATTTATATTTATTAATTATATAGTCAAATATTAATTATTTGTATCGAGCTTATTCACGAGTTCAAAATCGAACACAAATCAAGCTTTTATTGAGCTTCTTAAGCTTAATGTCGAGCTTGTTCACAAACTTCAAATGATGTTGTTCATGAATATAAATGAGCCGAACGTATTAGTGTTCAAGTTTGTTTATTTAAGAATCGAGTATTTAAAATATTGTTCAAGTTTGTTTGTTTAGTTAATTAAACGATCACAAATGAACTTTAATCGAACCGAACAACGAGTAGCTCGTTGAACGTTTGGTTCACTTGCAGCCCTATAATCAAGTGAGCTGAGTTCGAATCCCCCGACTCTCCGGTTCGGTGATATGTTTTCCGATTCTGTTGTGGGCTTTAACTGCTATACGTACATGTTAATGGGCTGGGGCCTTTAAATGCTATTTGTATATATTAATGGGCCAGTGGGGGCCATGCCCTCGTCAATTGTTGAAATAATAAATATTTATGCTGCATAGGTTAGTAATGCAATATGATATTTTTCTTTTCTATTTGGTAAGGTTTTTGATAAACTTTTGATAGAAAAGATGTAGGAAATTAGAAATACAATTTTTTCTATCAACAAAAAGTGAACCATACGAGGAAAAAATCATAACAAGCTACAATGATTTTATTTTATTTTCTGTCATCTCATATGAGGCGTTTGTCGGCGTAACTAATTCCTCGGCAAGCCTACCAGCAACCAGCCCCACAGGTGCAGGACTCTCACAGGTGCAGGACTCACAGTTATTTTCTCTTCACTTAAGAGGTCGCGCTGCATGAGAGGAGAATCGAACATGAATTGGAGGGTTCACAAACATGCTGGCCCACCAATCCAACTAAACCCGGTGGGATAAAAATTGTAATTTCAATTGGCACATTTGTTGGCAGTAGGTCGACAAGTCTGCTGAAAAGGATTTCTGACCAAAAAAAAAAAAAAAAGAATAAAATCTGTGGCGTGCGGCATATTTGTCCATTTGGAGTTCTTCCAAATTAAATTTGTCATATTTCAATTAAAAATTTCGTCATTTTTAGATGATTTTTTTTGTTCATCATGATCCGTATGGAGTTGAATCGCATCAAAAGTACAGTTGTTGAAGAACCAAGAACAGGTGGAGCTGTGTTGAAGCTGCAATCAAAGCGACACTTGTTAGGAGGAACAGTTTTTCTACAGTGGGCGTTATAGCCAACAAATTCATCCAAATAATGCAAAATTTAAAGGTTTGCTATCGACAAATTCACCGGCGAAAATGATTTTCAGTTTGAGGAGGGTCAAGATGAGGATTAATTATTCTGTGCGGACGCCGAATGCAGTAAGGAAACCAATCAGAATGTACCACGTCACACCTTTGCTGTGCACCGCGGCTTGGTACTGTTCGGTACCGCTGACGTGGCTATAAGGGAACTCTACATGGCGTCTAGCCTCAACACAGAATAATTTCTCATTCTCCTCTTACTCGGTGATAAGGAAGAATAATATGCTACAATCAGAATGTTTGATGGCTATAAGGGAACTCTACATGGCGTAAGCCATTTTACTGAGCTTAAGATATGATATTGGTTGGAATCTTGATGCAAGAGATTGCGTTATTAAAATTGATGAAGGCTTAATAAGGATAAACAAATGAGTAATGGTGATAATGAAGGGCTAATTGGTTATTAGCTTATACATTCTTGATCCAATTTTGAATGATATGAATTTACCTCTTGAAGCGCTGCGGCTTAATTTATGCTTTCGATCACAGCAGCATTGAGAAGTGCCAAAGAGTGGTGTCTCGGTGTTATAGCTCTCTGTTCTACAATAACTTTAAAATGACATGCAACGATGCGGCACAGAGTCACTTGGCACCGTTGCTCTAGACACTAAAATAAGATTTTATATATATTAAAATGCAATTTGCTCCACTCTCTCCCTCACTAAAATAAGATTTTGTATATATATTTCGTTTCTTTTAAGAATTTTTTTTATAGATAATTGTATACATGACTAATAGCCTATTTCTATTTTTGAAGATTTTGATTTCTACGGTTTGATTTCTTTCAAATTGATTTTATATCATTTTTTTTCTTATTTAGTGAATTTCCACCATATAACTTTTGATATAATGTAGTACTAATTATTTTGATTCTTTTGACTTGTTGGTTTCATACTTTCATCAATTAAAATAAAAATTATTGCATTATGTACTATTTGAATATATATGATTAGTAATTTTGACATTTTAATACAATTATATTATTAATGTAATCATTGTGATTGAATATGAGTATATTTTTGAGTAATAGTTTATTGCTAATACATTTACAAAATTGTGATGATAGTGTGTGTGAAAACAAGCAAATGCTGGTAATTCAGTGACGTTGGTTGGAAACTGTTTATACAAGTGCAAGATGGTAGGTCAACGGACTTTTTTTTTAAAGTATTGTGATTTGTAGTGTTATACTCTATTGATTCACAAATTTTTTAATGGAAGTTATAATGAGTTAATTATTGTACCGTTGGACAAGAGTGACGACTATATTTTTAAGCTAATAATTACGAATTTATTGATTACTAGAAAAACGTACAGCCCGTTAGTCAAAACTTCTTACTTATTTGATGTACATATAACATATTATTAGTGTACTAATTTACTATTAATGTATGGATTTACTATTATTGTAATGTACTATATATTCCATTTTTTCTTTGCTCAAAACAATAAAGTTTAAACACTGAGGATTTAAGAGCTGCTTTAAAAAATAGTAAGAAAGTCGTATCAAACGAAATCTTAATCATTAAAAAAATTTGGAGGGCTCTATCTTTTTTTCTTTATTGGATCCAAATTCATACATAAGAAATATCTTCAGATAAAAAAAGAGCAAATTCAGAGTGAAAAGCTTTGGTTTTATTAAATCGAGAAAAACACAAAATTTAAGCATAAATGATTTGATTTTAAATATTTCTCTTTACCTTTAAAGAATTGAACAGAGTTTCACGTTATAGGATAAAATCTATACAAAATATGGTAGTATATAATTAGACTTAACAATTCATCGAACATAAAGTGTATAACATAAACAATAAACATATAAATAAATACATGTGAACTATTGACTGAAGCCACCATTAGAGGAATTCGCCAGCTGACTTAGATTTCATTTGAGACGGTTTTTTTATAATTTTTTAAACTAAAAATTATTGTGCTAAAAAACTGCTTTAAAAAGTAATGAAAAAGCTGTCCCAAATGAAATCTGGTGAGAAGCTTTTGAGCTAGAACAAATTGCTTTGAATGCAAAGAAGAATAGGTTTAGTTAACCGGCCATAGGCTGAATGTGTTATAATGCGGTGCTTTACAGAGAGTTTATTATGTTCCGAGTTGAGTTTTTAGTGGTCTTGGCAAGTTCAACATCTCTTTAGTGAGCACATTTAGGCTTCACAATTTCAAGGTAGCATTGGCAATTTTATGTTGATTTTGGCAAGTTCATTGTGAATGTTGTGAGTTCATGGTGAAATTAGAAATTTTGTATGTTCACCTATAATAATTAGTTTTGTATTTCCTATTGAGTGCTCTTCATTCATCATTATAATTAGTTTCATCTTGGAATCATTACCTCGTAGCTTAGGCTAGTTTTTTTTTTTTCGTCCACTCTTGAAATTTTCCCCCCTTGTCCCCTTTGTGGTCAGTCGTTAGCATTGACTGCAACACTCCTCCCTCAATAAAACTTTTACATCTCTCATATTTTATGTATCTACAAATGCCTTCAACATCTCCATGCACCAACAACATGTAAGTTTTATTTTACTTATTTCACAATTACAACCACACAACTACTGGGTACTTCAATCTTTGATGTCAAAAGCTCTCACCCCTCTCCTCATTGGTATCTTTGCAAAGAATTGAAAATGCCTCTAGCTAAATCATCCAAAGACCTCCTCCATGTTATCCTCATTCAAATCAATGAGAAAGTGGTCATCTCCCAATTATTGATTGATGGTAGAGAGTTTTAAAAATAAAGATCATTGTTTGGCTAGTTTTATGACCGATATGAGGCTACAATATGGTGCTCTTTTTGGAAGAAAAAAAAAGTTTGGAAGCTCAAACATAATCTTGATCTACTAACCAAGAACAAGAGCTTATTCCTATTTAAGTTTTCTTGCCAAGAAGATTTTGATTTTACTTGGATGGTGTTCTATGATTTTATTTGAGCGAGTCTTTCATTTTGCAATAATAATAACAATACTGATAGTGAAGTTTAAGCACTTCAAAATTGGAATCTCCACCATTTCCCTCTAGACTATGTTTCTTGACCTTCCTCTTCACTATTTGAATCCCACTAGACTTTCTAAAATCTATAGCAAATAATCACCACAATATTAGTTGATTCTCTAATTGCAAAAAAAAAAAAAAAAAAAAAAAAATCTAAATTAATCTTTTAACCATGTTTTTGTTGTAGTCTTAAACCTATTCTTTTTATCAAATGAAACATAGATAAACTTAGATGAAAAAATGCATATTTGAAAGATTCTTTATAACTAAAAGAGCTCGCTCTATATGTTATTTGTGTATATTCCAAACTAATCCCTTACTTATTGCCTTTCAATTCCAAATGAATATCTTAAATCAAACACTCAATAAATAGAGAAAAAAAGTACAAGTCAAAATCTTACTAAACAAATGTATCCACATCTTTAACAATTTTCTCTTTCTTATTCCAAAAAATACTCCTATAACTTAAGATCCATGCTATCATATAATATCTCAACCTTGTGGTCTGCTTAAAGAATTACTTCTTAATCTTAACACCCCCTTAAATCTTGATAACTCTACAGTAAGTATAATACTTATGCACCATTCAAATCACTTGAACCTAATAATCTCTGTCATTCTTTCACTAATATTGTCTCTAAATATGGATGTCCCATTCACTACCTCCAAAATCAAATATAGCTATATGCAATTCCTACCCCTAATAACTTGGTATTCATTTTATTTTAATGGGATTGGTATGATGCATCAGTGTCAGACTTTAATTCTAAATCTTACAAAAATCACACTGATTCCTCCATGAGGATTATACTTTACATGATAATTGATAATTCCTCTTAATTAGATCTCTTTGTTATGCTTTACACAAATATTTTGCTTCTTCTATTATCTAGTCATTCAACCATCACATCAAATATACAGTAAACCTCTACTTTGTTACATAAATTTATATTAAAACATTTAATAGCTCCTATAATATGAGCGAATAAGGGGTTAGAGCGGGAGTCTTCAAATTATCTTAATTGGGATGCTGAAAAGAAACACCTTGAGAGGTAAACCCCCCATAGCTTGCTCACATAATATGAGAGTTTACGAAAAAATTAAGAAGGCCATAAGGCATTTGGTAGGGGGCATTATTATAGTAACTCGTGCTAATCGATAATATGAAAAGCGACACCAAATAGAAGAGAGTTTGAATAATAGTCACAAAATCAAGAGTTGGCGGTAGGTTCTTCTTCGTGGATACTATTTTACATTTTTAGGTTTTTTGTAATAAGCAACTGATGATAATATCTCTTTGAACTTTATAGTATGTTTCTCTCTCTCTCTCTCTCTCTCTAATGTTTGATATTCAACTCTTCAATAAAATCAAACACTATATTAATATAAATAATGTTACACTTATGTACATATACACAGATCATATTGATCTATTGGTTGAGAGCTTTTGCTATCAACTAAGAGATTTTGAATTTTAATCTTGCGTATATGATGTGTGTATGAATTTGACTTATTTGTCCAAAATATCCCCAATAAAGTTTATATATTAAAGGAAAATTATCATAAAGTAAAAGTTGATTGGACACACAATAATTTGAAAAAAAAATCCATTTTGAGTATAGATTTAACTGTGCTTTTTCATTGAAGCCTACTTGATAGAGAGAAAGTGATAGATAGAGAATAATCAAATATATTCATTAAATATACATTTATGTGAATCTATCTCTCTTCCTTTTGTTGCCAAAAAAGAATAGACGGTCTAACAATTACAAATAAGAAATGCTATAAAAAATTAAAAAACAAAAACTGTGCCATACAACATCTCATTAAGTATGGCAATTTTTTTTTTATTGGGCCATCCAAGAAGAATTGATAAATATATTTTTTATAGCTTTAATTACCTATTTAAGAAATAATAACATCCATTAAAAACTCATTTATTTAAATTGATATATCCTTTATTTAATTCACTAATATCTCAATATTATTTCATAATATTAATTAAATTTATAAATGACTTACAATGTCTTTTAAAATTAAGTGACATTATATGATATTGAAACATCTCAATATTTTACTCTTTATAATAATTCTCAAGATACTAGCATTTATAAATATAATAATATTAAATCAAATATATATCAAATAACACGGGTGGAACAAAGAAGAGCCTCGGGAGGACCAGGGGAGTAAACAAGTCGAACTGAGCTCAAACACCTCTGGTTTGAACTTGAGCTTGATTAATTGATCAACCTGGAGCTTTATTTTAGAAGTTCAAGTTGGCTCATTTATTATGAAAGAAAGAAAATGATTATTATTCAAGCAATTATTATAATAAAATGATAAAATATTTGAGAAAATAATAATTTTAATTAAGATAACCAAGTTGGATATAATTTTAATCATTTTTTTTTCCTTTTAGTTACTTTTCTAAAGTAATGAGTGGACATACACTATGTTTTATTTGTACGACTCCTGATATTGTATATGGTTTTTAGAGAAATAAATACATATGTATATTTATATTTTACTTAATAGATTTCTTTTTCACTGGTATTCTATTATGGGATGAAATTAGATGGCTCTAGTTGTTGTTACTAAAAGATAAAATGATACAATTCTTTCCAATTTAGATTATGGGATGTGACACTATGATTAGTTCCAATGCAAATGTAATAAAACTTGGTGAAGATATAAATGTGTGCATTGTTGACCTTGATTTTGTCAAAACTCTTGGTCAAAGTGTTTGACTTGGTCAATTTGACCAAGCCAAGACTCAAGACCTATATATCCCAATCAATTTCTTGGGTCAAACTGAGTCTGTTGAGCCCAAACCCAAGTCTTGGGTCAACCTGGTTGACCAGGCCAACCAGGGTTGACCCAAATTGAACCAAATGCCTTTTAATTGATTTTAATCCAATTTCATGGCTTTCTAGCTCGATCCACCCATATCTTGGACATATTTGATTGACTTGGTCAACCCAAGTCTTAAATAGGTCAAAATGACCTATTTATATCATTTAATACCCGTTTAATGCAATTAAAGCCTCTTTAATGCTTGGAAATTCAAAACCACGGCTAGGAGGCTTTGTTTTTCCTCCCACATGATCCCAAATTCGATCCTAGCCATTGATTTGAAATCCTTGATCTTTAAATAACAAAAATTAGGTTATTTTGAGGAGCTTTTTCTGTCTTGCTCTCGCTCCAGACCTTCCCAAGCCCGAAGATTTGGTGTGAGTTCTCCCACGACCATCCCCGACCTTTCCAGAGTCAAACCCCACTGTCCCAAGTCGCCGGAGGCGAAATCCCGACGAACCCGAGCCTTAAGTCCTTCTAGAGCTTCTACCGTTCAATCCAAGGAGAATTGGTGCTCTTTTGGAGGTCCACATGCATGAGTTTGCCTTAATTGACCTAAATGTCCGGAAAAAAAAAAATTATTTGCAGCTCTCAACGCTAAGGGAACCACTTTTTCTTTACTCACAATAATAAACTTTAAACATTGAGGATTTAAAAACTGGTTTAAGAAGTAGTAGAAAGCTGTCCCAAACAAAACCTTAATCATGAAACAAAAAAACTTGGTGGGGCTCATCTTTTTCTTTATTGGATCCAAATTCTAAGTGGTCTTGGCAAGTTCAACATCTTTAGTGAGCACATTATAGGCTTCAATATTTCAAGATAGCATTGACAATTTTATGTTGATTTTGGCAAGTTCTTGTGAATGTTGTGAATTCATGGTGAAATTAGAAATTTTGTATGTTCACTTATAATAATTATTTATGTATTTCCTCTTGAGTGCTCTTCATTCATCATTATTAGTTTCATCTTGGAATCATTACCTCCTAGCTTAGGCTAGAGGCTTTTTTTTCATCCACTCGTGAAATTTGCCCTCCTTGTCCCCTTTGTGGTCAGTCGTTAGCATTGACTGCAACACTAATCCCTCAATAAAACTTTTACATCTCTCATATTTTATGTATCTACAAATCCCTTCAACATCCCCATGCACCAACAACATGTAAGTCTTATTTTACTTCTTTCACAATTACAACCACACAACTACTGAGTACTTCAATCTTTGGTGTTAAAAGCTCTTACCCTTCTCCTCATTGGTGTCCTTGCAAAGAATTGAAAATGCCCTCAAGCTAAATCTTCCCAAGATCTCCTCCATGTTATCCTCATTCAAATTAATGAGAAAGTGGTCATCTCTCAATTGTTCATTGATGGTAGATAGTTTTAAAAATAAAGATCATTTTTTGGCTAGTTTCATGACCGATACGAGGCTACAATATGGTGCTCTTTTTGGAAGAAAAAAAAAGTTTGGAAGCTCAAACATAATCTTGATCTACTAACCAAGAATAAGAGCTTATTCCTATTTAAGTTTTCTTACCAAGAAGATTTTGATTTTACTTGGATGGTTTTCTATGATTTTATTTGAGCGAGTCTTTCATTTTGCAACAATAATAACAATACTGATAGTGAAGTTTAAGCACTTCAAAATTGGAATCTCCACCATTTCCCTCTAGACTATGTTTCTTGACCTTCCTCTTCACTATTTGAATCCCACTAGACTTTCTAAAATCTATAGCAAATAATCACCACCATATAGTTGATTCTCTAATTGCAACAAAAAAAAAAAAAATCTAAATTAATCTTTTAACCATGTTTTTGTTGTAGTCTTAAACTTATTCTTTTTATCAAATGAAATATAGATAAACTTAGATGGAAAAATGCATATTCGAAAGATTCTTTATAACTAAAAGAGTTCAATCCATATGTTATTCCTACATGAGGATTATACTTTACAATTCCTACCCCTAATAACTTGGTATTCATTTTATGTTAATGGAATTTGTATGATGCATCAGTTTCAGACTTTAATTCTCAATCTTACAAAAATCACACTGATTCCTCCATGAGGATTATACTTTACATACTAATTGATAATTCATCTTAATTAGATCTCTTTGTTATGCCTTACACAAATATTTTGTTTCTTCTATTATCTAGTCATTCAACCATCACATCAAATTTACAGTAAACCTCCGCTTTGTTACATAAATTAATATTAAAATATTTACTAGCTCCTATAATATGAGTGGCAAACCCCCCATAATATGAGAGTTTACGAAAAAATTAACTTGGGATGATGAAAAGAAACACCTTGAGAGGTAAACCCCCCATAATATGAGAGTTTACGAAAAAATTAAGAAGAACATAAGACATTTGGTAGGGGCATTATTATAGTAACTCGTGCTAATCGAGAATATGAAAAGCAACATCAAATAGAAGAGAGTTTGAATAATAGTCACAAAATCAAGAGTTGGCGGTAGGCTCATCTACGTGGATACTATTTTACATTTTAGGTTTTTTGTAATAAACAACTGATGATAATATATCTTTGAACTTTATAGTCTATTTCTCTATCTCTCTCTCTAATGTTTGATATTTTATTGTTCAATAAAATCAAACACCATATTAATACAAATAATGTTACACTTATGTACATATACACAGATCATATCGATCTATTGGTTGAGAGCTTTGACTATCAACTAAGAGATTTTGAATTTGAATCTTGCGTATGTGATGTGTGTATGAATTTGACTTATTTGTCTAAAATATCCCCAATGAAGCTTATATATAAAAGGAAAATTATTATAAAGTAAAAGTTGATTGGACACAATAATTTGAAAAAAAAAAATTCATTTTGAGTATAGATTTAACTGTGCTTTTGCTACATTGATGCCTACTTGATAGAGAGAAAGTGATAGATAGAGAATAATCAAATATATTCATTAAATATACATTTTTGTGAATCTCTCTCTCTCCCTTTTGTTGCCAAAAAAGAATAGACGGCCTAACAATTATCAAATAAGAAATGCCATAAAAAATTAAAAAACAAAAACTGCCATATTTAAGTATGGCAATTTGTTTTTTTTTATTGGGCCATCCAAGAAGAATTGATAAATATATTTTTATAGCTTTAATTACTTATTTAAGAAATAATAGCATCCATTAAAAGATCATTTATTTAAATTAATGAACCCTTAATTTAATTCACTAATCACTCAATATTATGTTAAAATATTAAATCTATAAAGGACTTACAATGTCTTTTAAAATTAAGTTGCATGATATTTAAACGTCTCAATATTTTACTCTTTATAATAACTCTCAAGATAATATCATTTTTAAACATAATAATATTAAATCAAATATATATCAAAATATCAAATAACAAGGGTGGAATAAAGAAGAGCTTCCGAGGACTAGGGTAGTAAACAAGTCGAGTTGAGCTTGAATACCCCTGGCTTGAACTTGAGCTTGTGTAATTGATCTACATGGAGCTTTATTTTACGAGTTCAAGCTGACTCATTTATAATGAAAGAGAGAAAATGATTATGATTCAATCAATTATTATAATAAAACGATAAAATAATTGAGAAAATAGATGAAAAATAATAAAGAATGATTTATTATAAAAAAGTTGGATATAATTTGAAACATTTTAAACAATTATGTACATAAAATCCTGAATGCTTATATATATTAAGTACATTTTATATTAATATCTTTTAAAAAATTCAGCTCACAAGCTAACGAGTCGAGTCAGAGCTGGCTAAAGTTTGGCTTGTAAGCTCATTGAGCTCGACTCATGAGCCATTTATCGAGTCAAGCTCAAGCTGTGCGGCTCATCAATCGGCTTGACTCACTTACATTCCAAGGAAGACAGTTGCCCATCCTGAATTTCTTTTTTACTCAATAGGTTAAGTATTTTTATCATTTTGCCCCTCTCGATAAATATGTTAATTGATAATTATAATAAAAAAATTTAATTTATATGTCATTCTTAACATTATTCATGATCTAATCTAGGGGTGTCAAAATAGGGTTGTGGGTTGGGTTCAGGTCGAACACGATTTTGGCCTGTCAATATCTAACACGGCCCAAAAACTGATTAGTTTTTTCAAATGGGTCAGGTTTTTCAGTCTGGTTGAGCCGATCGACACGAAATCACGGGAGAATTTTTTACCTTCGTAACGAGCTGCTGAGCGAGCTTCCGTCGTTGTTACTTCCGATCTAAGAAACAACGAGTTGCGTGTCCGATATTGACACCCGGCCCCTAATCTAATCATATTTTGCACACCCTTAAAAGAGAGGCTGATTTCATTCCCATCAAATAGCACCGACATCAAATGACAAGATAAAAATATTAATAATATTAACATCTAAATAACAATAAAAACAAAGAGCCCTAATCTTTTTCAGAATTCTGTTCCAAGGCAGCCATTTTTCATGAAAAGAAAGTTACTGGACAACAAAAAATACTACAAGGTGGCATTCCATATCCAGCAGGCTTCAATCGCACGTTAGTCGCACAGCCAAAACAAAACGTCTGCCTCAAAGAAATAATATAAAAGAGGTCCGAATCATCCAGAGCAATTAATGAAAGTTGATCATCAAAAGTTCTTTTATTATATAGATGATGAATTAAATGATGAAATTTTAAAAAAAAGTTCTTTTATTTCATTATTTAACAAATAATTCATCTCTTATTGCAGAATTTGTTAGATTTAAGATGTATTTGGGATAAGGGAGTGTAAACGGGTCGAGTCGAGTTGAATATCGAACTAGTCGAGCTAAGCTCGTTTAATTCTTTTTGAGCTCGATTCGAGCTCATTTGTTGAGCTTGAACTCGGCTTGTTCGAAAATTATTAGGTTCTGATTGGTTTCATTACTCAATCTTATTTGAAAAGCTCAGAGTTTGAAAAAATAACTAAGTTGTTTTGTATATATTTTATATATTATTTTGAAATTAATTTTAAAATATATTTTAATTTTAACTAAAAGATCGATAAACTTATGAGCTGAGCCAAGTTGAGCTTGAGCTCGAACTCATGACTCGATAAGCTCGCCTTGTGAACTTATTTAAGAATTGAATTTGAGCTGAATCATGAGCATGCTCATCACACGTAGACCTCTAATCTAGAATATTTTCTTAATTTATATTTAATGAATTAATTAGTGTTCTTTTATTTGACTATAAAGTTTTTAATATTTTTTTAGAGATTTTTGGATAAAATGATATATTTTAATTTTAAAGAAAAAAATTAAAATATTTATATACTAAGCAACTAATTAAAAAAAATACTATTTTTCTTATAATAATTTAAAATTCATTTTTATTTGAAGGGAATGAAGTAATGTTATGATTTACAATATTTTATTGTTTTTTTACGAAAATACCCTGGAAAATATGTACGCAAATACCATCACCTCCGACGATCAGGATGGAGCTTCAGGGGTAGAGAGAGTAATTATCCTTTCAAGCATATAGTAGGATGGCGATTTTTTTGGCTTAGGAATATGGGACTATTATTTTTTAGAATTAGCAGCATAAGAAAACAAAATATAATTGTCAAACTGTAAAGATTTGATGCGATTAAGATCATAAAAAGATATGGAGCTACACATAGAATGGCATAATTCTTACAATTCTATTAATAGATAATCTTTTATGAATATATTATATCAAATTTAGGAACTTTTATTTGGTACGTTCACTGGTCGTAGAAAAAGGTTCGATTTTAGGCAAAAAAGTGTCTGTACCGAGTTTTTTAAAAAAATACCTAGTTTTTTGAAAAAACTCGGTACATGCCTTTTTTGCCTAAAACCGAACCTTCCTCTACATCCAGTGAGCGTACCTAATAATTACTCCAAATTTAGGGGTGTAACCGAGTCAGATTGACTCGTGAGCTCAGCTTGATGAAAAATTCACGAGTTCTAAAATCGAGCTGAGTCACGAGTATAGCTTGTCAAGCACATTCATTTATTTGTAGCCCTATTTTAAATATTGAAAGTACTAAACAAATACTTGGTCTTCGTTTGGGATGGCTTTTTTACTGCTTCTTAAAGTAGCTTAAAATTTTTATACTAAAAAGTAGCTTTAAGAAGTAGCAAGAAAGCCATCCCAAATAAAGTCTGTCTTTTCAATAGTTTTATAAAGTAGTAAAAAAATTGTCCCAAATTAATAAAGCTTTAATGAACTATTCAAATATATATTTTTAACTTATAAATTTTTAAATTTTTTTGGTTGATAAAACAAAAAAAATTAAGTGCAAGCCCATCTCTAACCACCACTATTTGAATAATTTGTTGACTAAGAAACACCACAAGACATGATATACATTGAAACGCAAAGCAACAAAATTTACATTTAATTAAATATTATAAATCAGTAAATAATAAATATTGTGAGATTAAAATTCCTATTTTGAAGAGTTCCAATCTTAGGGTCATAAATCTTGATATATCATAAAAAATACTATTTTGATTAGGCACGAATCTTGAGGTGTGTCAGACTTGAAATTGATCCTCAACATATTTATTGTCCATGTCACTCACAAAAAACTAAAAACAAACCCTTTATTCTTAAAAAAGGGGAGGGAGAAAAAGAGAAGAGGAAGAAGGAAGAGAAATATGAGATCTCCATTGCCGCTAAGCTCCTCCACGACCACCGCTCAGCCACTGACCGTTGTCAGACTTCTGCAAGGCCATCGAATGTCCTCGAGCCTCTGCCTGGCTGCCGACCGTCACCGGATATATGCTCGAGCCTCTCCATGGTTGTCATATGTCACCGAATTTCTGCCTGGTTGCTGACCGTCATTGGGCTTTTGCCTGGTAGGGGTGTCAATATTTGACACGACTCGAGCCCGACCCGAAAATTTCGGTTTAGGGTCAACCCGAACCCGAAACGGCTTCAGTTCAATTTCAACAATTCGACCCATTTCAAAAATTGGGTCGGGTTGACCATTTGACCAGAAATTGACCCGTTTTTAACTGATTGACCCGTTTCTGACCCGAAAACATGAGATTTACCCATTTTTGGAAAACTAGCATTTTTTTCATGTTCCCAGGTCATTCAGATCATGTCGGGTTGACCCGAACCAGAAGCGGGTCGTGTTCGGGTCAGGAAAACCAACACGTTTGTAAAAACGGGACAGGTTCGGGTTGACCAGAATAGTGTCGGGTCAGTTTCAAGTTCAACCCGAACCCGACCCGTGACCTGAAATTGACACCCCTACTGCCCGACCACCGACCGTCGCTGGACTTTAATTAGCCCGACCACTAACAGTCGTCGAACTTCTGCATAGCCACCGACCTTCGCCATACTTTTTCCTAGCCACCGACCATCGCCAATCTTTTGTCTACTCACCGATCATCGCTGGACTTTTGCTTGGCCACCAATCCTCGTCAGACTTCCGCTCAACTCTCCAAACTATTATAATTTCACAATCTCTAAATTAGAGGATAGGTCGAGCTTTGTAATTCACTCAAATTTAGTGTAATCATTTTGACTGTACATGACCTCGTGATTTTTTCATTTCTCTAGATATTTTCTTGTAAAAATATTCGGGGTTTATCTTCTCATTTTGTCTGTTGGATATTCGTGCAATGTTAAGACGAAAATTTCCCTCACTCTACTGCGATGTATATTCCACCCCTCAACATCTCCATTCTAAAATTGTTGTGAAATTTAAGCCGTATATTTTTTGCTACTTTATGCGCTCCACTGCCCAAAAACGGCAGAGAGATTGGCTTAAACGAAAATTTTATGATAAACTGATGGAGATATTGAACATTACGTGCTTAAATGCTTCCACATATAGAATTTTGAATACCCATACATGCAAAAATTTACGTCATTGCATTCGAAAGCATTAAAACTGTCTTCTTTTTCTTATATTGATTTCCAAATGTTTCTTTTTTTTTTTTTTAGAATTGCCGCTTTAGGAGAGAATAAGTGTAATATAAATGAATTTTCTAAAAAAAAATTTATTTTTTATTTTTTTACTTTTTCTCTACTGCTAATTCTATTTTGGTTTTTTCTTTTATTGTTTATGTATGTAGGTGTGTCAAAATAGGTTAATGATTCGGGTTTGTTTATGTCCAATCCTAAATTGATCCAATTTGAATCAAGTCGGCCTGAAGGTGACCAGTTTTATAAACATGTCAAAAAAGTTGCCTTGAACCCGGCCACCTGATAAATCATTTTGATTAAAAAAATTAAGAACTTATTAACATAGAGTTTAAGTTAATTGATAAAAAATAATAAGAGTATCCAACAAGTAAAATATTTAATAAAAAAATGGGCCAATTTCAGATCAAAATATGGTTCATGGATCAACCTAAATACGACCTGCCAATTAATCGGGTTGCAATTCTAAACCCCAAATAAACCTATTTATTGATTGGGTTAATACAAACAAATATATATTTTTTTGTTGAATTTGGATAAGGCTGTTGGGTTGAGTCATTTATTCTGTGCAGACACTGGACAGTCTGGAGATCAACCAGAACACGCCACATCACCCGATACCGAGCAGAAAAATGACGTGGAACGTTCCGGTTGGTCTTTGGACTCTGTCCGGTGTCCGCACAGAATAATTTTTCTATTTATTAATACCTCTAATGTATGAACGATTATTTCATATGAGCCATTTTTATAATAAATCATAAATTGAATTTATCATCATAACTAAAGCAAACAAAAAAGCAACGAAATAAAATAAAAAAACACCAATTTGAGGGGTCCATTTTGTACATTATCGATTGAAATTTTCATTCGGTATTGTCTTTTTGGGCTAAATGTTAACAACGGCAAATTCTAAAATACCAATACAATTTGTATGCTTTAGAACTCTTAGAATAGATTAAATTAATAAAATAATTCTAAATTTATTAGCTTAATTAAAATTTTAAAAAACATCCCACATTTAACTCATCGTTAATATCAGTTTAATACAAATTGTGTTGGAAATTTTTTATTATTAGACCATATAAATATTAAATTATATATTATGTCCTATCTTATTTTTAAACCAATAAAATTATGTCCAAATTAAATATTATTTATTATTTTACTTTTAAGACATTTTATTGTATTTTTATAATATAATAAGATTTCATTTGGGACAACTTTTTTTATTATTTTCTACAACTTCTTGACGCAAAATAATTCTTAAAAGCGGCGGCGGCGAAAAGCTATTCCAAATGAAGCCTAAGATAATCTGAGTAAATCTTCTTGGTGATTCGACATGAGATCTTGGATAGATGAATGATTATTATTTTTTATTTTCAACTATTTTTAGTAAATTAAAACTCTATAATATATTAAGAAATATGTATATGATAATTTTGTTTATATTTATTTTATTTCATATACTATATAAATACTAATTATTATTAAATAAATTAAGAAAATTTAAACTATTTATATGTAATAAGATATCTGAAAACATGCTTATCTTTATTCACATAATACATTTTTTTTTTGCTAAAATTATGTTATATATTAAAAAAAAAGGATGAAAGAAATCATTTGATTGTTTGAAAATCACAAGAATTATTACTTAATTTTGTTCCTACATAAGCTCCTAAGGAGATGAAAGTAGAATACTAATTATTATTTTTAAATTTATATTTAACTATTTGAAAAAATAATAAATAAATAAATAAATAATTAAGCTATCCAAGTATAGATTCTATCAATAGCACATCTTCAACATCTAGCGGCTATAATATGAAAATTATTCTTAGCTATAATTATGGCAATAATTTTTTTCTTAGGATTTTTATTTGAAGATTGAAATATTTTATGCTTTTACTTTTTTTTGGAAAGGTTGAAATGGTGAATGTCTTATTCGGAATAAGGAAATGATCGAAGCTTAAGGGAGAGGGACTATAGAACTTATGAGAGCCATAATTGCTCTATTTATAACATTTCTATTTTTTTTTTAATTCATTTATCCTGATTTCACTAACAACATTCTCAGAAGCATGAATAACAACATAATAATTAGGGGTGTCAATATTTGACACGACACGGAAACTCGAACCGAAAAATCCGGGTTGGACCCGACCCGATTTCAAAATGGGTCGGGTTCGGGTTCCCGGATTCGATCCGTTTTGAAAAAATGGGTCTGGTTCGGGGTTGCCGGGTGAACCAGCAAACCCGTTTAAATTGAATTTGCCCGCGCTGCCCCGCTGCCCGCGAAGCTGCCTTGCTTGCCCGCGCACCGCTCAGCTGCCCGCGCGACAAAGGATGCCAGTGCATGCTGCCGCGCCTGCCAGCGCCGGCGCCCCGCGATCGTCGCTCCCCCGCTAGCACCCTCGCTCGCCGCACGCCCGCTCATCAGCGTTTCGGGTCCCGTGTCGGGTCGGGTCAACTTGGCAACCCGCCGGGTCGGGTCCGGGTTCGGATTTCCGACCTGTTTATCTACCCGGGTCAGGTTAGGGTCGACCCGTTTGAGCCCGGGTCAGTTCAGGTTCGACCTGAACCCGACCATGACCCGAAATTGACACCCCTAATAGTAACCTATAATAACCCCTCATTCAGAGGATTCCAGCAATTACGTGATTTTCAAAGTAGTGATTCGATTTACCCATATCAAGTACTAAACCAAATTAACCAACAAGGTAGCTTGATCTAAGAGCAAGGAAAATAAAGTAAAAGAAAAAAAAATAAGCTATTAAATTAGGGTTTAATTGGTACGATTATAACTTTTTATAAATGTAATTGTAAAGTTGTTGTTGAAAAATAACTTTTTTGAAAGAGTCTATTAAAAGCAGCTTCCAAGAAGAGAAAGATAGAACCCAAAGAGAAACTCTAATTACAATCTAAAAAACGAAACAGAAAAAAAGTTGTCTCAAACGAAGGCTTAGTCCTAACATCTTAACCTAATATTTCCTTTTTAATGTCTCAGATCGAAATATCACGTGAGTTCATAACTTGATATCTTAAATTCCAATCAATTAGTGAGAAAGAAAGATCCTACGCAAAGAACAACAAAGATTATTGCAATTGCTGTTATTATTATTGTTTTGCTTAACTTTTCCATTGATCTTTAGCGCTGAATTTTCTCTACTTCCATTTGTTCTGAGACTGATCAGTTTACTGGCCGGAGAATCACTGACAAAACGGCATAAATAAATTCCTCACACATCCCACCACTACACGAGCGACTGAGCTACGAGGAAGAGTTGATGAATATTACACAAGATATGACGAAATAGGAATACACAGAAGCCAAAAAAACTTTAAAATCCTTATCGTAACAGCCCCTATGCGTCTCTTATCTCCACCTTTTCCGAGTAGCGCCCTGCAAGCCTCCACTTGGACATGTAACATCACTCATTCAATTTCTAGTAATCTCTCTCTCTCTCTCGCTCTTTCTCTCTGCTCCCTCAGTGCAAGCCGAATGGAGCTCTTTCTTCATCTTCCCCAACAAGCCATGAACTACATTCCAAAACCAGTAGTAAGAATGTCTTCTTCTTCCCGGCCTCATTATAAAACTAAAGCTACCAGTTTTACAACTCTGCGCTCACAACCCAAAACCCCTTCCAAAACCTCTGATCTCCTAAATAGCTGAAAGGGACAAGCTTTCTCTAGCCATGTGCCAGTCTTCTGCTTCCATTCCCAACACCTCCAAGCTCTTAATCGCCATCAATGAATCCCCTTTATGCAACCCAAAGCTTTATTTACCCCTTTCCTCCAACTTCATCGAAGCAAAATCACTCCTTTCCCTCGCCATCCCTACCGTCCTCACCTACCTTCTCCTCTACTCCCGTTCCATGATCTCCATGCTCTTCCTCGGCCGCCTCGGTAGTCTACCCCTCGCCGGCGGCTCCCTTGCTATTGGCTTCGCTAACATCACCGGATACTCTGTTTTATCCGGGCTCGCCGCCGGCATGGAACCCATCTGTGCCCAATCACATGGCGCCGGCCGGCCGCATCTTCTAGTACTCGCCCTTCGCCGCACCGTCATCCTCCTTCTCTCCGCCTCCATCCCCATCTCCTTCCTTTGGCTCTCCATGCGCCGCATCCTCCTCTTCTGCGGCCAAGACCCCGAAATCGCCGCCGCCGCGCAATCTTTCATTATCTTTTCCCTCCCCGACCTACTCCTCCTTTCTCTCATCCATCCCCTCCGCATCTACCTCCGCTCTCAATCCATAACCCTCCCATTAACAGCCGCTACGGCCGCCTCCGCCTCCCTTCACTTCCCCATCAACCACCTCGTCGTCCTTTACTTCCATCTCGGCATCCCCGGCGTTGCACTCGCTTCTGTTCTCACCAACCTCAACCTCGTCATCCTCCTCCTACTCTACCTCCGCTTCTCCGGCATCCACCGCCGCACTTCTGCCGCTGATAACACCTTTTCCATCGCCGGCTGGCGATCACTTCTCTCCCTTAGCATCCCAAGCTGCGCCTCCATATGCCTCGAATGGTGGTGGTACGAAATCATGGTCCTCCTCTGCGGTCTCCTCAGCCACCCTCAATCCACCGTGGCATCCATGGGCGTTCTTATACTAACAACATCCTTAATCTACATTTTCCCCTACTCGCTCAGCGCCGCCGTGTCAACCCGCGTGGGGAATGAGCTCGGGGCAAATCGGCCCGACCGGGCTCGACGGGCCGCTGGGGTCGGGCTCACATGTGGAGCTCTGCTCGGTCTCACCGCCTTCTTATTCTCCTTCTCGGTCCGCAACATGTGGGCCAGGATTTTCACCGCCGATAAACGTATATTGGACCTCACGGCGGCGGTGTTGCCGATACTCGGGCTATGCGAGCTCGGAAACTGCCCGCAAACGACGGGCTGCGGCGTGTTGAGGGGAAGCGCGCGGCCGCGGGCGGGGGCGAATATAAACCTCGGATCATTTTATGGGGTCGGGATGCCTGTGGCCATCGGGCTTTCATTTTGGGCCGGACTGGATTTCAAAGGGTTATGGCTCGGGCTGCTCTCGGCCCAGGCCACGTGTCTCGGGCTTATGCTTGTCGTCATTTACCGTACTGATTGGGAGAGGCAGGCCGACCGTGCGCAGCTGCTCACCGGCGGTGGCGGTGGCGGTGGCGGTGGTTTGGACGGCGACGAGAAGGAGGATTCTAAGCTGGTCGATGCTAAGGTGGGGGAGGGTGACTTGGTATAGTGAGTGAGGAGCGTGGCTTTGTTTTATACGTTGGCTAAGGTGGTTTGGGAGAGATTATTATCTATGAAGAGCCTAATTCGGGATGAATTATTCTTTGCGGACACCGAATGATGTCCAGAGCCTAATGAAAATGTGTCATGTCATCTCTTATTCGGTACCGTGACTCAGTACTGCTCAGTACTAGATGATGTGCTGCACCTGATTCATCTCTGAATAGTAAGCCGTGTCAAGTGTCCGCACAGAATAATCTCTCATAATCCGAACACTCCATGTCACCTAATGCATTGTGTAATGGATGACGTGATGGTGTATTGGGTGACATAGTGCGTTTTAATCAACCTCTGGACACTTCCGAATATTGCACCTTATAATTTTTCATGATTTGAGTACTGTAGATAGGAATGTAGACGAGAAATTTTGTTTTTTATTTTATAAACTTTTATATTTGTAGTAGGGGTTGTTTTTTGTTAATGTATTATGAGTGTAAAGTTAAAGAAATGTAATTTTTTTTTTAAAAAAAAAAATTTAGGGTGTTTGTTGTAGTAAAATAAATCTAGATTTTTTTTTGAGAAATTTAAATTATAATTTATAGTTTATTTTTGATATATTTTGAATGAATTTAGATCAATGAAATCAGAATACATAAGCTTATAAATCTCTCAGACCCTCCCTTGCCTATGAGCCCAATTGAACTATGAAGTCATTTGTTTTATTAGCATTTTAATGATCATAAAGCTTAATTAGTGTCATCTAAACACGTCTTAAATATTTAACAAATTTATTAATCAAGTTGTTAACCATGATTTTGATGAACTAACGAAACAAACCCGAGGCTCTTAAAATCAACATGAAATGATTAAATTTAATTGAGTGTGCTTATTTAGTTTTATAATGTTTGGAGATAAAATAAATGGTCTATTGGATGCAATATTAATGGGCTTAAATAGGTACAAAACTTTTAAAATTTTGATCTTTAGAATATTGGTTGGTGATGAGCAATGGTGGTGGCTGATCGAGGTAGATGGTGAGCTGTATTGTAATAAAATTTTGATGAGAAATTTTTTTTTGATTTATTAGTGAGAAAAAAAAATGACAAAAATGAATAATTAGAGGATAAATAATAAACCGAATCTCATGCTAATAGTTCAAGTCGACGTCAACTAAACCTCGACTTATTAGCTTATAGAATTCAATTCATGAGATATTTATGAGTCAAATTCGAGTCAAACACTTACATTAAGGTTTCGTTTTAGATAGTTTTTTTATTGCTTTATGAAACAATTTCTTAATATATTTTTTTAATTTGCAAATTTTATACTAAAAAGTGTTTCATAAAGCAATAAAAAAGCTGTCTCAAACGAAGCCTAAGCCAGCTTGGCTTAATTGCACCTCCAAGTAACTTTAAATATTTTTGTGAAAAAACTCAATTCAAAGTGAGAAAATGTGAAGGGGGTGTGAGTGTGTGACCGGGGAGAAATTATTTTGTGCGGAGAACAGACGCAAAATGCCGTCTGGAGACCAACAAAAATGCGTCACATTAGCAGTATCAAGCACAGGGTGATGTGGACCATTCTAGTTGGTCTCCGGACGACGTTCGGGATCCGCACAGAATAATTTTTTTGTGACCTTGACGGTGTGTATGATGAAGACAAAAATGACAATAGATTGTTCTAGAAGGAAAAGGTTAAGAATATTCCTATATGCGAGTTTACAGAACAGAGTAAAGAAAAGCTCATTGAGATGGCTCAGAATATAGTCACCAAGTTGTTGAAAATTAGAGCTGAGATTGAACCCAAAGACCAATAGATCCAAGCTTCAAAGGCTGAATAGAAGGTTAAATTGGATGACATAATAAATATTAAAATAAATAATGTGATTTAAAATGATATAATAATGATATTTTTATTTATGTAAATATAATATTTTAGATGCTTATGTTAGTTGACTTGGAGTAGTGCTGAATCATTGGTTGATAATTGAAAATTAAAGAATCAAGAAGTAGAACAATAAAAAAAGTGATTAATAAGAGTTAAAATAACCCAATATATGAGAGGTTCTTTTAGGCATCAACAGTCCTTTGTGGGCATCGTATCTATGAGGGTTCCCATCATACAAATTATAATACTAAAACTAAAGTTTATAGGAGTATTATATTATTTTTATCAAATAAAATTAATTTATAATTTTTCTTATTTATATGACATAGCATATTCCTTTTTACTATGCAATCACTAATTAGTAATGAGTCAATGACTCCTTGAAGAGAAGTTGAGCTTTGGATGCTCTTCCTTTGAAGGGATCAAAATTACATTATAGCTGAAAAAAGTACGGGTGTCAATTTTGGGTCACATGTTGGGTTTGGGTTGAATTCAGAATTGGCTCGGCACTATTCTGGTCAACCTGAATCTGACCCGCTTTTGCAAACGGGTCGGTTTTTCATAACCGAACCCAACCCGCTTCAGGTTCGGGTCAACCCGACTCGACCCATAAGTCATCGCCAGCGATAGCGTAAGCCCTCCATTCACGTGCCTATTTAGCCAAATCCTGTAAGCGGGCGACGTGCGGCAAGGCAGTGGCAGCCAGCAATGCGTGACGAGGTAGCGGTAGCGGCTTGGCAGTGCCACATCGGTAGCGGCCAGTCACTATCGCAGCAGCAGCGGCGTGTCGTGGGCGACGCAAGCGCGACAGTGGCGACACGGCCAGGCGCTATCATTCTGGGTCATTCCAGGTCAACTCAAACCCGACTCAATTTTTGAAACGGGTCGATTTGGTGAAGTCGAACACGATCCGTTTTAGAAACAGGTTGACACTAACCCGAAATTTCCGAGTTGGGTTCGAGTAGTGTCAAATATTGACACCCCTAGAAAAAAGTAACTTATCAATGTCTTATGGTGGTATTAACAATGCCAATAGTGTACACAACTCACCTTAGTCTGTTGGTTGAGAGCTTAGGCTTCCAACTAAGAGGTCATGGGTTCGAGTCTTTGTGTATGCGTTGTGTGTGTGAGTTTGCCTTAAATGGCCTAAATGTCCAAAAAAAAAAAAAAAAACAATGTCAATAGTGGAAATATTGGGTTATTGACAATAAAAATGCTAAAATATCATGTCCGAAACCGATCTTTTGAGCTATCGAGAGACTCATATTCACAAGGTGAAAGCCATAGCTTTAGCTAGTTTTAAGACTTATGTGGAGGAATCACTTTGATATTCGTGTTAGGGGACGTGAAATATATGCAATACACTATAAGTTGAGAAAATTAAATGCTGGCATTATATTTAAAATTGATAGTCATGTTTTTTTAAAAAAAAAATTTATTTGAGGAGAGTTTGGTAATGAAGAAACTACAAACTAATCTTATAATTGATAAAAAAAACATCAGTATCTGAATTAAAGGAGTAAATTTGGGCATAAGATCCTGTTTCAATAAATCTTTCCCATGAAAATTGAATAAATGTCTTAAACTTAGGTTTCGTTTGGGACGGCTTTTTTATTGCTTTTTAAAACGGAGTTGTAGTACAAATTTTTTAATTTTTGTACTAAAACTCCGTTTTCAGAAGCAATAAAAAAGCCGTCCCAAACGAAGCCTTAGTTTGGAGCAACTTTCTTACTGCTTTCTAAAGAAGCTTTCAAGTATAAAAATTTTAAATCTAAATATTATTTGTACTAAAAAACTACTTTAAAAAATAATAAAAAAAATTATCTCAAACAAAGTCTTTAATGTTATGATGATTCCTAGTTTTGTTCTAAAGATGGTTGAGCATGCTAATGCTAATTTTATATTTTGATTATTGGTTAAGTGAGATAAAACCTTATGTAATGAACCTTATCGTGAGAGCTAACTTACACCAATGTTTTAAGATATTTTTGAAGCCTATTGTCTTAAATGATTCCCAAAATTATAAAAAAGAAAAGAAAATATATGTTTATGCTTGTTGCGTCCTAAAATATTCACGGCAGAAGAGAAATATAAATTTTGACGTCCTAGCTTTATACGAAGATCCAACACATAAACATATAAACAGTTGGGGTGTAGATAAAAGAGACACCATTGTTTACGTGGAAATTCCTGAAAAGGGGGAAAAATCACAGAGCCTTAACCACTTTAAATGAATCCACTAGTATTTGTAGTTGATAACAAATGAGACCCTTCATTGGGGGGAAGGCCTTAGCTTGATGTAGCAAATATACATTATATAGAGTGCATTACATGTTGGGAGTTTAAAGAAAAAGTGTTGACATGTTCATTTGGTTGGTAGGATTATAATCGACAAGCCATGTTGGTTGAAAGGATATAGTCGGGTGACGATGGTCAGAAGGACCGTAGTTGGGCAACAAAAGTTGAAAAGATCGTAGTAGTGTGACAACGGTTGGATGTACCACAGTTGAAAGGGGACGAAGGTCGAAAAGATTATAGTTGGGTGACGAGGGTCGGAGGACCGTCGTTGGCGTGAGATAGAGGTCGGAATGACCGTAGTTGGCGACGAAGGTTGGAAAGACCGTAGCCAGGTGACGGAGGACATAAGTACCATAATCGGCGAGCGACAGATATAGAAAAAGATCATAGTTGATGGGGGACGGAGGTCGGAAAGGCCATTGTCAGGTGACGATGATCGGAAGGATTGTAGTCTCACGAAGGAGGTTAGAAAGACCATAGTCTAGTGACGGTTGGTGTTCGGGAGGAAATCTGGTGACAATTTGAGGCTGAGCGTAAGTCTAGTGATAGTTGGTGGTCGGGCGTAAGTCTGGCGAAAGTTTGGCAGCAATAAATGGCCAAGCATAAATTCGACGTCAATTGGTGGCCATCCATAAGTCCGGCAACAATCAATGATCAGGCCTAAGTTCAACGACAATTGGTGGTCCGGCAGTGGTCGAGAAGGAGCTTGGTGGCAAGAAAACTCTTATTTCTCTTTCTTTCATCTCTTCTTTTTCTCCCCTTCTTGCTTCCTTCCCCCTCAATAAAGAATGAGACGTCTATTTATAATTTTTTTGGGAGTGACATGTCCAATAAATAGGGAGAAGACCAATGGAATGTTGAGAGTGGCTTGAATAAACGGTTGGTAACGATTCCCTTGATCATGGACCACTTATCGAGTATTTGAGTACTTTAATGATGCCAGAATTTGACGATCTTGGGCTCTTTGAATTTATCTCATCTAGCCACTTGATTTGACTATAAGCATGACACATTTGGATATCTTTTGATCATCCAATTTATATTTTGAACATTCTAAATATGCTTTGGGTCTTTGATTTGGACTCATTTAGACTCAGATTAAGTCGAATATGGTGTTGTTGTTGGATACATTTTGCCGAGACGTTCATTTCGACTATGAGTATTCTGAAATCAGAGCTTAATTTACCTCCAGATTCATGCCGAATCAAGATAATTAAATTTTTTATTGATTTATTAATGCTAAATGTGCAAACAACCTCATTATTTTTAGAAGTTTCATTATTTAGCTCATACCATTTTAGTTATTTTCATTTTTGCATGGATTGCGTATGATATTCATAAAAGAATAACTATTAATTAACCCTTAAGAAGTTAACGAGGTATTAACTAATGTATTAACCAATGGTTTTTTATTAGAAACTCTAACATATAGAAATTTAATTTAAGTGCATCTAACAATTGCGTCCATTATATATGATGAATTTCAAATATACCTTTTTTTTTTAAGAAACTCGCAGAGGGGCACACGTGTTAATTAAGCAGGCAAATTATAGATTTTTTAAGACCCAGTAACTCTCTAAAAATACAACATTTGAATTAAAACTTATGAGCCAATAGTTCTGCCTGATTACAAAAAAACAAAGAAATGAAAAGCCAACAAAAACAAGCCAGGACAAAAGACCAGAGAAAGATCCACAACAACTGGAAAAAGCCACATCAAGCTGCATAAAGCCACTTGAAAAACAAAACAAGAAATGAAACAAAATTAGAGAGGACAAGAAAAAATACCAACCAACCAACCAACAAAATAAACACCAAAAGGGAGCCACCATAGAGCCCACACACCACTAACAACCCTTAGAGAGAAACAACACAATACGGCCTGGCCTAAACCCAAAAGCAATCAAACCACAACACGGCTTACACCAGAACAAAAATCCGAACCCCCCAAGCAGGGCACAACCGAAAGGCTGAAGCAACATACAAACCAAACAACCAACCCCAACAAAAGAAACCCCATGCACAGGCAACCAAAACCAGAGAACAAAATACCCGAGAAAACAAAAAACCAGCAAAATGGCCAAACATACTACTTTTTTGAATATTTTTTTTCCGCCTACATCTTTGAGCACCCACAATGGAAAGAGCTTCATGCTTTATATGAGTCGCATTCAAACCAAACAAATATTGAAACTCATCTTACCTTTCATCCCCATCAGGCCAGCCATCCTAGGAGGAACAATCCTCCCGTCACTTAGATTGATCCTACATGTAGGGGGTGTCAAAATAGGTTATTTGGTCAGGTTCGGGCCTAACTTGAAATTGACCCGACTTGAACCCGATCTATTTAAGTAACATGTCAAAAATATCAACTCAAAATCGCCCTGCTAGAAACATGAATGACCTAAACCAGAACTATTAACTAATCTCAGTTTTAATAAAGTATAACTAATTAACTATAAAATTTAAGATATGTGATAAAATATAAGAAGAATTACATCAACAAGTAAAAAAATTAAGGAAAAATGATAATAAACATGTCATTTTCGTGTCAAAAGTCGGTTCTCGGATCAACCTGACCCAACCAGCTTATTAATTGGGCTGAAAACCCCAATCCTAATCAGAATTTTTCAGCTAAAACTCTAGTCGAGTTGTACATATTTATAAATTAACTACTATTGCACAAGATTCAGTGATAATTTGATCTTTTAATTAATATCATGGAATTTTCCTCCATACTTTAGATTTTTTATTTGGGCTCTTTGGACTAATATTAGAATACTTTTGATGTATTTGAATTTTTTTCATTGATATATTCATATCTACTATAAGTCTATAAAAATTTGAATTTGGATGGTCCTAAATTTACTTTTAAAAATTAACAATTTATAAATTGCATCTTGATTCGTGCTCAATTTACTAAATCAAATTCAGCCAAGCTGGAATTTTTCTCTTTTTGTTCTAAATTAGCATTATACATTTGCATATTCAAATATCGTGTGCTTACATTTCATATTCAATACAATAATATCATCAGTCTCAAATGACACAAATCGCTTAATTTTTTTTTTTGTCCGTCGCACTCTAGATCATTTTGCACTTGAGCATAGATCTGCATGCATAGCAAGCAACTCAAATGAGTGCAAAAGTAGCAAATGAACTTTGCTCGATGTTTCATCGAGTACATAATCGAACACTTGACTATTGTTCAAACTTGATTGAAGCTTCTTCGACTTGTTCTTCAAATTTTGTGTTGACAGTAATCGAATCGTATTTGTCAAATGATCGAAGCTTTTTCAACTATTATTTGGTTCTAAATTTGAAATACAAATTTGCTTCGAATGAGCTTTGAAGCATTGAACAAGTATCAATCAAACAAAGTCAAAATAAGTTTTGAGCAATGTTCGAACCGGGTAATCTCAAATCTAAGATCCTTGTAGATTTAGGATTCAATGTTTTAACATATAACATAAATCATCAACCTCCAACAACAATCATAAGCTAACCGAGGTTGGAGACGGAAACATAACATGTCACTTATACAAACTAATGTATCTCTACAAATTTAAAGTGCAACTTGGTTCAACAAGAATTTTAAGGTGTATATTTCTTGAGAAATGAAATATCGATCATATTTATTCAATTTAAAATGTAATAGAAAACTATTAGTTCTCTTGATTAAAGAAGAAAATTATTGCTTATAATTTTAGATTTAAGAGAGAGAGAATATGCTTTTGGGCTTGAGTTGACTTTTTGTTCATTAAAAATCAAAAAAATCTTAGGCATCCTTTAATGGAAAAAATTATTGCGTATAATCACTGGATGGTTCAGAGACGAATCAAAATGTGTCATGTAATTTCGATACGTAACAGTACACAACACTGATACACAACAAATAATTTCTCCTTAATTTGCTTCATGATTCGTCTCTAAACGATCTCTGGACCCACTTAATAATTTCTCCTTTGATAGCGACCGCCCGCTATTTAACATCATCCATTACTAGAACAACCCACTCACCGTTCTAAAAACCCTCCTTTGATCGCTCATCCTCGTCTTTCATTGTCCACCGACCTTGCAATGGCCGAGCTCCAGCCGATCCACCACACCACAGCCCTCAACCAAATCGCCATTGACTACACACCCGATGCCTGCCTCCACTCTCCCGACTCCGGGGAGATCCACGTCACCTACGACCACCGCCGCGGCGCCCGGTGGCGGTCCCCTTCCCGCTTCCTCTATGGCACTTTTGCCGCGCGCATCCGTTGCCCTTCCGGCAACACCAGCGGCCTCAACTACAACATCTACCTCTCCTCCCTCGAAGGCGACAAGAACCAAGACGAGATCGACTTCGAGTTCCTCGGCAAGGACAACACCTCCGTCCAAACCAACGTTTACACTGGCGGCGTTGGCGGTCGAGAGCAGATCCATCCGCTGGGTTTCCACGCGTCGGAGGATTTCCACGATTATGTGATCCGATGGACTCCAGACGAGATCGTGTGGCTCGTTGATGGATCGATTGTGAGGCGGGAGGTGCGAAAGGAAGGAGAGCCGTGGCCAGAGAAGGCGATGTTTCTGTACGCATCTGTTTGGGATGCGAGCGATATTGATGATGGGAAGTGGACCGGGAAGTATGAGGGAAGCGACGCCCCTTATATCTGTGTTTATAAGGATGTGAGGGTGCCGATTGGGAGTTTCATGGTAGAGGAACAAATTGCCGAGTAATTGTTCCTCTTTCTCCTGCTTTGGTATTTCTATTTCCTCTGTATCTGTTTCTGGTTTGTTTCAGTGTGTGGCTCTTTGGTTTCTCTGTTTTCTTTGTTCCTCGAGAACAAATTCCATGTTATGCTGTGAGATATGTTATGAATTCCGAAGTCCAAAGCTCCTTTGGTTGTTTGGTTCAATCTTAAAGGTAAATGTATGCTATTTTATGTCATCTTGCTGTATGTTTTGTTTGATGTTCATTAATTTTGAATTATAAATGTTAACATGAAAGGATCATAATCATTATGATTTCTTTCTATCAACTATTTTAATTATTGGATAATTTAGCTCGAAAGAGTACCGACTTTCAGAGAGAATTCGATGCTTTTTGGTAGCTAGAAATAGGCGATTGCCAGACCTTTCTGTAGAACTCGATAACTTCTTCCAGCTAAATCAGACCTCTCGCTTGAACTCCACAACTAGAAGTAAGTTAGTCTTCTAGACTTCGCATCCATGACTGTTCTTAGAAGCTCCCTTCCTTGGCCACTCCTCAAGGTAAGTCAACCCCTGTCATTTCGACAATTTGACAACATTTTCTTTAAGTTGACTACCTTAGCTTTCATTTCGACTTCTCTAAGTTGAATTCTTTGACCTTTATGATGACTTCTTTATCGTTATGTTGTCCTTAGACGCATCCTCCGCAAGTCAATCTCCTCAGCGACACAGCTCGACAAGTTCCTTTTAGAACTCATCCATTGGGATGGGTTAACCCAAGAAAAGTTGACGACCCATTTCTGATAAATATGGTGATTAATCAAGACTGATGGTGATCTCGTGAGCATTTTATGAGGTGGTAACGCACAAATCATGATTGATGATGAGATTGTATTGAAACTTTATAATGTGAGGCATATCCTTGTATGGATAAGGAACTTGACTCCATTGGATAGTTTGGTGAAGAGTATAATGTCTTAGGTTTCGTTTGGGACGGCTTTTTTATTACTTTCTAAAACGAAGTTTTAGTACAAAAATAAAAAGTTTTGTACTAAAATTTTGTTTTAGAAAGCAGTAAAAAAGCCGTCCCAAACGAAGCCTTAGACTTCGTTTGGGACGGCTTTCGTACAGTTTCTTAAAACAACTTTTTACTAAAAAAATTTAAAATTTTATACTAGAAAGCTTTTTTAAGAAGCAGTAAGAAAGTCGTCTCAAACTAAGCCTTAGGTTTCGTTTGGGACTGTTTTTTTACTGCTTTTGAAAGCTGCTCTCAAGCACAAAAATTTTATTTTTTTTTTGTTCTGAAAAGCTGTTTTAAAAAGCATAAAAAATTCGTCCCAAACATAGCCTTAACCTTGTGCTAATATTTTGAACTTTGAAGGTGATCATGGGTGCTACAGTAATAGCATATGAAAGTATGGATGATACCATGCACATGATGACAGACATTAGAATAATGAGATCAATTGTTCAATATATTGATGATGTATATGGTGGTTCAGAGCATGATAAAATTTCTATCAAGTTGGAGTGATTATTCTCTCTCATGACAACATGTCAAAAACTAATCTCCAAATAAGACAACATTAAGATATTTGAAGGTCAATATCCATGTCTTTCCATCTTGATGGTTTGAATTTTTTTTAAAGTCATTATAAATCCACAAAAACCTAGATGAGATGTGAACCACCTATGATTTTGATTTTCTAATTTGATGGGTGGCTTTGCACCTAATCATTTATGCTTTCCACAACAAGTTGCTAATAAAAAGAGGAAGTCAATGGTTATAAAATATTATTCATTCTTCTCTTTTAGATTTCGTTTGAGACGGCTTTTTTACTGTTTTATAAAGCAGCTTTCCGGTACAAAAGTTTTTTAAACAAAAAAAAATTTGTACTAAAAAATTGTTTCAGAAAACAGTAAGATAGTCGTCCCAAATTAAACCTTATTCAATCAAGCGTAAAGGCAGAGGTCGAATAAGTTGCTAATAAAGTGATTGGAGTTTGGTTGTCAATAAGTACAACTAAAGAGCCATACTTGATATTTGGAAGCTTGAGACCTTCAAAAGCAAAAATCAATAACTATCACAAGGCATTTGAACAATGAGATGGTCTATCATAGGAGTCGACATGCTTTTCTCTATCTCTAATGAGCATAGTCGATGGAGATATTGTACTTAGGGTTAGAGAGGAACTATAAGAGAGAGGGAAAGAGAAGAGAATGTTAGAGAAATAAACTTGAGAAAAATTTGTATAATTTTTAAGTTTCTCTCGACGGGTGGTATTGATAGATTACACTAAATTACAACTTTAAGAAGCATCACGAAAGCGGACCGAACAAAGCCTACATATGCTCTTACAAACCTAAAAATGCATTGAAGAGAAGTTCTAAATTTAGGCTTTGTTTGGGACAACTTTCTTAATACTTTCTAAAACAGCTTTTTAGTTAAAAATTTCCTTGAATTAGAAAGTTTTGTACTAGAAAGCTGTTTTAGAAAACAATAAAAAAATTATCCTAAACGAAGCCTTAGTGTTTAATGCTTTCCAATAAATTTTGAACGTGTATGAGAAAGGATAGAATATCAGTAAAAGAAAAAGAAAAAAATCATCTTGAAGGTTTAAAACAAATAATTGGTAGTCCAATAATAATATGAATTGAATTGTGCAAAAATATTTGACATCATATATCTAATATCTTGTACAATGCGCAATAAAAAATATTGTAACCGATAAAAATAATTAAAATTAAATTACTAATGATATTGATCTCGCACACATTTTTGTCTTAATCATGCAAAAGAAGTTAGTGTGTTGCTCGAAATTTGGTTTAAGGTGTGAAACCTCTTTAATAGGAATGAAGTTGAACTCTTAAACGTCAATATGCCTTTTGGTCTAATAATTATAATTACATTTACAAGTAGTAAGTTGACCCTTGAAAACTATCAAATTGAGCAAACTAATGTGGGAACTTTCTTAGGAAGAGTGACTTTCTGGAAAGTTATACAAATTGGGGAAAATTGTGAGGCTATTAGGTTAAAGCATACAATATTTTGATGCTTGAGAGATTGGATGTTACAATGGTATTGAAACAATACACTATTAAAGATGAGAACTTTCATATAAGATGAAGAATAAAATCATAGGAGTAAGCTCTTGAACCCTTTTTGCAATAAATTGTTATATAGTGAGAGCCACCTCGTGAACTTATATGACTCATCATTAGAATCTAATATACGTAGTGGATAATTTTGTACTATGTGCAAATATATTGATGAGTATGTTGATTAGTCTATGCGATTGTAAACCCCTTAAGTTGAATTCCTAAACATTCATATGCCTTTTGCCATGACAGATGAAATTTCATTAGAAAGTCCAAAGTTGAGTGTGCTCTTAGGGGAGTCCTTCTGAGATGGGTGATCTCATAAGAAATTATAACAATCGGACAAAACCATGAGACTACAAGCCAAAATATATACTATCTCGTTGGTTGAATGTTTGGGTTGCTACATAAGAAGCTAAAGAATGTTGAATTAATTTGAACCAAGGATTGAAAGCCATCCTTCAAGAGCCATCAAGAGAGATACTAAAGTGTCGAGTCACTAAAGAACTAATCTTATTAGAGCTCGGCTCTTAAGTAGTATTCAATTATCAAACTTGATTGATTTATATTCAATAGGCGCACTTGTAAAGCTCAATATGGTCCCTTTCAAACTTACTTGAATCCAACAATGGGTATTAGAATCATAACTTTCATTGTATCAATATTGTTGGATTCAAATATGTTTGTAGATGACACATTGACCCTTCTCACAAGACTCTAATAGTTATATGTGGATAACCTCTCTGATGTGATCCTGAGACACCTCTAATGAGCAGGGGCGGAGCCAGCTTCAATTTTGAGGGAGGGCAAATACATCACAAAAATAAAGAAAAATTTAAAAAAAAAAATTAAGCAAGAAAAATAAAGAAAAAATATGTAATTAAATTGTCATAAAAATTATGATAAGAGAATATTATAACTAAATGTGAAGAAATATATAGATATTTTTGGGCAAGTTAGGACAAAAGAGTTTTTTAGGGGGGGCAAAAATAATTTTTTAGGAGGGGCAAAAAAAATTTTTTACTCTCCAATAATATTTTTTTTTTTTTTACTCATCTCTAAATTTTTTTTTTTTTTTTTTTGTTGGTTCCACCCATGCTAATGAGTGCCTCAGATGATTGTGACGGGTAAGTTGCTTTATTGTTGGATGCGAGTCACTTGCTTACTAAGCATATGCGCCCCTGTGGCAATTGCCTCAATCGGGCTGATTCTCTTCCTAAGATGGACCCCACATTAGATGGGGTTAATGCTTCTTGGATGTGTTTCTCTTTACTTAGGCGTTTCTTTGACCTATATAAATTACAAGTTCTCATAGATAGACACATATTTAGGCTTCGTTTGAGACGGCTTTTTTACTGCTTTCTAAAACGGAGTTTTAATAAAAAATAAAAAAAATTGTACTAAAACGAAAAGCAATAAAAAAGCTGTCCCAAACGAAGCCTTAATCTTCGTTTGAGATCATTTTTTTATTATTCCTAAAAATATAATTTTAATGAAAAATTATAAAGCTGTCTCAAGCGAAATCTTTTGTCATCATTTCCTTTGTACCTTACTAGTAATTTTGTCCTCTTGGCGGTATTTTTTGCTTTTCATAATTTATTCAGATCTTTCGGCCAGTTTAATCTGATAGGTTCGTGATGCTGACTTCCCCTAGTCGATCAAGCTAATTCAACTAACTCAGTCAAAATAATTTTGGATGTACAATACCAACAAATATCATTACAAATTGCAGGCATCGAATAACCTCCAAAAAAATAATAATAATAGAAAAAAACTAATGGACCCCTACCACACCCTTGCATTCTTCAGTGGAACGGTTTGTGTTGCGTTGGAGAAAGCGACTTAGCGTTTATTTTTGTCTCGTAGTTAGGAATTTTTATTAGGTCCGGACACCTGACGTAGCTAATGAATTTTTTAACAAGTCGAGCTCGAGCTTCGTAACAGCTAAACATGCTTAGCTTGATTAGGGTGATACTCAACTAAACTCGACTAGTTTACACTCTAACCCTAACTCAACTCATTAGCTCGCGACTCATTTCGATCTGTTTGTTAGGAGCTTTGGCTACTAATCAAGATATCTTGGATTTGAGTCTTACGTATGTCATGTGTATATGAATTTGTCTTAATTGATCTAAATGTGAAAAAAAAACTTAAAAAAAAAAGTATTTTTTTTTTATTTTATTTCTAGAAGACCATTCAATACTTAGTCTATACTATAGGAGAAATTATTCTGTGCGGAGGCTGGACGCAGAATGCCTTCCGGAGATCAACCAGAATGAGCCATGGTACCGTGCGCATAAGTGACACGATGCATTCGTATTGATCTCCGGACGAAGTTCTACATCCGTAGAGAAACCTATCAAATCTAGAGACACGTCATGATGTTATGCCAATCTAATATTTTTTTCCTAAAAAAGAGTAATGCAATAGTAATAACTCAACTAAATAATAACAATAATTACGAAGATGGCTCATTTCTTTTATTTATTTATTTTCTTTTTTAAAAGTGATAGCAACTTCCATTACCAAATGACAAAGAAGCAACTTCTTCCAATCAAACCATTTATGGAAATCCACCATTTGTAAGAAATCCGCGTAAGATGCGTCAGCAAAATTTTATTTCCATTTTTTTTTTTAATTTTCTGTAGCTTTGGGACTTATTCCTCATTGGAGGTAGGGGTGTCAATATTTGATACGACCCGAAAATCCGACTCGAACCCGACCCGAAAATTTCGGGTTAGGGTCAACCCGAACCTGAAACGGGTCAGGTTGAAACGGGTCAGGTTCGGGTTCAACATTTCGACCTGTTTCAAAAATCGGGTCGGGTTCGGGTTAACCCTTTGACCCGAAATTGACCCGAAAGTGACCCGATTTTGACCCGGCAACCCGAGATTTACTCGATTTTGACCCGAAAAGAGGAGATTGACCCGTTTTTTATCCGAAAATTAGCAATTTTTTTTGTTGAAAACGGGTCATTCGAGTCAGGTCGGGTTGCTCTGACCCGAAGCGGGTCGGGTTCGGGTCTGGAAAACCGACCCGTTTTTAAAAACGGGTCGGGTTCGGGTTGACCCGAATAGAGTCGGGTCAGTTTCGGGTTCGACCCAAACCTGACCCGTAACCCGAAATTAACACCCCTAGTTGGAGGTACCATATGATTTGATTTTAAATCGTTCATGATTTTAACATAAATGAATCAAAATGATTAAAGTGAATCATATGAACATAAATGAATCAAAATGATTAAAGAAATTGGGGTTCAATTTAAGGGTTAAATTTAAAAAATAGTCGTCCCACTATTTGTATATGATAAATTTAATCCCTCAAGGATATATAAAATTAATCCAAAATAATATTTTTGGGACTAAATTGGAATCAATTTTATAAAATTAAACGCTAAGGCTTCGTTTGGGACGGCTTTTTTATTGCTTTCTAAAACGGAGTTTTAGTACAAAAATTAAAAATTTTGTAATAAAACTCCGTTTTAGAAAGCAATAAAAAAGTCGTCTCAAACGAACCCTAAGGCTTCATTTGGGCCAGCTTTTGGTCTTAATTTTTTGCCCTTTTAGTAATTTTTAGTGCTAAAAAATTACTATCTCAAACAAAATCTAAGCCTTCATTTGGAACTTTTATTAGGTCCGATGTAAGGACGTAGAGGAACGTCCGGTCGGAGGCAAAATCCCACCAAAAAACTCGGTATTTGCTCGGTATTCCTAGATATTATTTGATAATAACGAGGAATACTGCTCTGTGAAGACCAATACCGAGTTATACCGAGCTATACCGAGCAATACCGAGTTGTACCGAGTTTTTGCTAGAAAAACTCGGTACAACTTTTGTATAACTCGGTATTGCTCGGTATAGCTCTGTATAACTCGGTATGGGGTCTTCACGTAATGGTATTCATCGTTATTGTTTGGTATTGCTCGGTATTTCTCAGTTTTTGGCGGGAATTGGCCTTCGACCGGACGTAGAGGCTTCTTCTACGTCCGGTCGGAGGACGTAATAATTGTTCCTTCATTTGAGACAACGTTATTATTTCTTTTTTTAAAAAAATCTATTACAAATATTAAATTTTGGTACTAAAAAGTTGTTTTAAAAAATAGTAAGAAAGTAGTCCTAAACGAGACCTAAATTGAAATCAATTTTACATAAAAAAATAAATAAATAAAAAAATTACATCACAATTACAACATGAAAAACTTGGATCGATGTGGGAATTATTTTGAGATGTTTCTCTATATATGGTATTGGTTTTATTATATTTAACTTGAATTATTTTCAAATTTATATGTATTAATGATTAAAAAAATTACAAGATAAAAAATAATGTTAGTATTTTTTATTTATTTATAACTCATTTGATTGTTTGTTAATAAACAATGTGTGCGAAAATAATATTTATATCTAAAATTTTAAAATATTTGCATGGTTTTAAATTACTATAGAATTATGGATTAGAATAAATTCATCATTTTTATTTCTATTTCTATTTTCAACCAACAGAATGAGCAAATTAGTTCACTCCTTTTTTTCTTAAAAAATATTTAAATCAAAATATTCAAAATGTTTTTTTTATTAATTATAGATATCTTATACTTATTTCAAAATAAATATAATGATTGAAATATTTATCATAACAAAATTTTAATTTAATTTTTTTTTTACCATTTCTTTCCTTTTTAAGGTTTTTTTTATTCACTTCAGATATTATTCTTCAAAAAAATTTGAATAATTTTCTGATTTATTATTTAACTTTAGTTAGAATATCAGCCAAAAAATGTCCCTACTGCTCTTCCTCAGTCTCTTCCGATTTTGGCTGAGCTCTGTACAGAATGTCCTTTTTTCCTCCCATTTTATCTGTCCATTAAGCGAATATAGACAAATATCTCCATCACTGCCAAAGCACCATAACAGGCAAAGCTAAGAACCACCTCCGCGGCTCCGCCGCTTCCCACTGCTAATCTTGTCACTCACTTCGCCGCAGCAGTCTTCATATCAACTTTACCATCAGCCAAAGCTATTCTAGAATTCGAAGCAATGAGTATTGCGCGGCGCTTATTGAGCTTTCCTTACCAGTCACGGACCCAAGCCATCGTCGCCGTCGGAGGCAGTGGGGAGTGAAGAGATCGGAAGAGTGGTGGAGCAGAGATCGAAGAAAAGAGGGATTTTGAAGGCTTGAAGCGAGGAAGAGCGAAATGCTGGGCTCGGGCTTGAACCTCGTCACGACAGTCATAGGGTTTGGAATGAGCGCCACCTTCATCGTTTTTATCTGTGCTCGATTGATCTGCGGCCGGATCCGCTCCTCGGAATCTCGAGCCGCTGCCTTCGGCTTAGAGCACCGCTCTGATCTGTACACGGTGAGTAATTTCTTTCTTTCGCCTTGTCAAACCAATTGCTTGTGATGGTATAAAGTGGTAGAAGATTTAATCCCTTCTGAAACTTGTGCAGTGGGTTTTGGTAGTGAATTAGGTTCTATGTATATGCTTCAATTTAAGAGATAATCTTTTCTAAAAAGCTCAAGAGCTGCAGTAATGGCAATCTCAAACCAAAACTAGCATCATAGTTCCGTTGCATGGAATGGAATGGATCCACTAAAGTGGAAGAGAAGTTTGTTGGAAACTCCTTTTCTTTGTATTGATTTATTACTTAATTATGCCGGGGAATGGCGTGAAAAACTTTTTTTTTTCCTTATTTTATTTTGAATAAAAACACTTTTAACAGAATTTCTGCAGCTAAGTTGAAAGCTTCTCTCCATAAATTCTGATATTTTCTTTAAGACGACCAGGCACTAAGAATGTGGGAAGATTTCGTCCTTGCGTATTTGTATTATTTCTAGTACTTCAGCGCTTAGAAATGGGATTTACAACCAAACTAGTAAATCTTCGATTGTGAACAAATAGAGAACTTTGCTAATCCGTCTCCGCTGGATTAGATCTGTTATTTTGCTTGCACAATTATAACTTTGTTTGAAGCTGGTTCGGTGCTGAATGGTTCTATTTGACAATGCTTCTATTGATTTTCAGTTTCTGCTTTGATGGAAGAATGTTTTCTGTTAGTTTAAGGAAACTATCATATATTTCATATGAATGTTCTCAATAAATGTCATGAAATTCTCTTTGAAAGCTCATAGACTTATAACTGTATGGACTTCCCAGTCATTCTAGATTGTAAGCCATTCTTTCATGGATTTAAATTACAGTATCCATACATGAACACCTAATCTTCCATGTTCTGTACAGAATGAATTTAGGTTGAGATTTTAATGTGCAAATTTTGCTGGCAGACAGAACATGCATTGCATGGTCTAGAGCCAGTTGATGTTGCTGCAATCCCCACGGTGAAGTTCCGTCGTGAGGCTTTCCACTCCAAGGAAGATGCCCAGTGAGTGCAACTTAGTCCATCGATACTTTGTCTTCTCCATATTTGTTAAGATGTATTCTCAACTATATGAAACTAGATTGAATTGCTTAATTTCTTTACTCATTTTTCACAACTACAATTGTTTAACACCCAAATTTTCTTTTTGTTAATCACATTCCTTATTTAAGAAAGAAGACTAATTGAAGGACCCCATGCCATGCATGATACATATAAACAAATTGTTATTATTTAAGAACACGTGTCATTGATCGTATAATTATCAAACTTATCTGCAGAGATGTGTGGTTAAGCAAACGATTTATCTTCTGTAGCAATTATATAGAACACAATCTGTATTTCTTGCAGATTAAGGGCAGAATTTCTGTTTGAGTAGATAGGCAAAATCAGTATCATTTTACTATTGTAGACACTTAGGAGCTTGTTCTCCCTGGCAACTTATACCTACCCTAGCCAATCTCTGATTTGCATATCCCTTACATTCATCAAGATGCCTCGACAACCTTAAAGAAAATGATAAGGAGCAGATTCATCTGGTTATAGCATGGCTGCGTGATAATCTTATGAAAATGCATATATGGTGATGATATCACAATGGATAATTCTAGGGAAAATTTACTTATAACTGGAATATGACTTAGTTGTTTCCCTGGTTTAGAACTCCACACACATCATAATTTGAAATGCTCTAAGATTTAATATTGGATACTGGAAGAAATTGCCAAAATCTTATGTAGTAACTATTTTTTCATGTTTTTTTTAATCTAAATTCAAAAATATTAGAAATAATCATTCTTTATTAGATTTAAATGAGAACTTGACTTTTAACAGGACATAATGGCGAAAAAGGATTCATGTAGCCGACCCCATGTAGTGGGACAAAGACTTGATGTTGTTGTTGTTGTGTTTGTAAATTAAAAAATATTAAGTTATGGAGCCTACGTTTTTTCCCTCTATATTAAATGCCCGTTGTAAATTTTAGTTGTGGGTCTTATATTAGTATAAGAAGAATTAGGTTTGTGATTCTCCACAATTAAATCATAGTGAAATCTGCAATGTCGGTGATACATAGCCATCAATTCGGTGAAACCATATAAAATTCTGTGTTTTTTGTGCATTGATGATTTTTCTTGTATAATTTTATGTGTTGATTTTCTTGTATGTTTTCTTTTCTTTTATGCTCTATATGTTTGAATAAATTTTGCCTATTTCCAACACAAAAAGCCATCAAAATGGTTGGCTTGAAGTAACTGTCTTGTTAGGCTTCGTTTGGGACGGCTTTCTTATTATTTTTTAAATTAACTTTTTAGTATTAATTTTTTAATTTTGTATTAAAAATTTACTTTAAGAAGCAGTAAGAAAGCCGTCCCAAACGAAACCTTAATCTAAAATAACTACGACCTAATTCTGTATACTGTGTTAACAAATTTATCAACTTTTTTGAATGGGACTATCTTTTTTCTAAATAACATGAGTTCTGCCTTGTGCATGTTGCACCTTCGGGATTCTTGTAAAGTTTGTTTGGGACAGTTTTCTTTCTGCTTCTTAAAGTAGTTTTTTAGTACAGTAAATAAATTTTTATACTAAAAAGTTGGTTTAAGAAGCAGTTAGATAATCGTCCCAAACGAAGCCTAAGTTTGATTGAGCAACTACATAAAAGAAAAGCTAGCATGTTTTTTTTTTTTTTTCCTGAATGTGAATGTTTGAATTGATTTTATTCTCACTGTTTTCTCAATCAGATGCTCCATATGCTTAGGGGAATATGAAGACAAAGAGATGCTGCGGATATTGCCGGCATGCCTTCATAACTTCCATCTAAATTGTATAGATGTATGGCTACAGAAGCAATCGACATGCCCAATCTGTCGTTTGCCATTAAATGTTATTCACGAACAAAGCTTGGCATCTCCTTTTGCCAGATCCCAACAAGCTCATGGAGATGAGCTTGGCAATGATCATTCTAATTCTTGGCTTCTACCTACCTATCAACATACAGGAAGCAGTGGCAATAACTTGGAAATGGATGAAACTATTTCCATAGTTGTTGGAGTTGCAGATGGAGACCATGAGAGTGGTGCTTAGTGCATCAGAGTGACACCTGCATACTCGAAGCGCGGGAAGTTGTCTTTGGGTTCGTTTGGGACGGCTTTTTTTCTCTGCTTAAAGCAGCGTTCGAGTACAAAAATTTCATCTTTTGTACTTGAAAGCTGTGTTAAAAAGCAGTAAGAAAGTCATCCTAAACGAAGCCTTCATCTTGGATCTATAGAGATGACGGTATCACTCTACAATAACTTCAATGCCTCTTGATATTGTGAACTCCCAATACAACACAATTGTTCAATTTTGGGAATTTCTAGGTAACTATGAACTGATTGGGTATGAGATCTGGATGCCTATTTCTGCTTTCTTCTCTTTTGATTTTGTATATGATTGTTCTAGAGAGGATGGCATGATGAGCTCTTTTAGGAAACTTGTTTAGAGGGAGATCACTTTCTTTGCATTGTTAATTGTCAATTTTTAATGCATTGATATGGATGCTGGACATGGATATATTGAATTGAATTTGGATGTGTGTGTTCATGCTTGCGACGCAGCTCAGCTTAACCATTAGTTGGGAGCTTTGACTATAAATCAAGAGTCCTGAGTTCGAAACTTGCATATATGACCCATATCTTTTTTAATTTATTGTTATTTTTAATTGGGAATGTCAATTGCATGGCCAAACATATATCATGAGTGTTATGTCCTACATATGTCATAAACTATATATATATATTGATGTTGTATGTTGTTGCACATAGTCCTCAACATGATAGCAAGTTTTTGTTTGATCAAATATTGTTTATAATTACATGACTTGTTATTTGACTTGAATTTGTTTTAAAGCTTGGGCATCATTTTTCATCTCCACATTCAATGGCGAAGCAAGAAATTTTTTTCGATGGTGATTTCAATTTATTTTCTCAAAATTTTTTCAATGCTTTTCATTCAGGCTTGGGACTGACACGTGCAATTTTATTTTTTTAATTTATTATTTAATAAGATAAAATATTAAATATAAGATATGATACGTCATCACAAATTTATCTTGATCGGGCATGAATCTCGAGGCAAAAAACTAATTGGAAACTTCAAAGATTAAATTCATGAGCATTTGAAGTTCGATTTCAGCGAGCTTACAGTCAAACTAAGCGTCTCGAAAATACGAACCCAATGACACCAAAATCAACCCAATCCGAGCCCAAATGAATCCGAATCAAGGACCCGAATCGCTGTTGGAAGGTTCAAACCGCAATTTGAGTTACCAAACGGTCTCCGATTTTAACGACCTTATACTCGAATCGAACGGCTTGTCGAGACGAATCCAACGAGCCCAAGGTCGCCGAATTTCGACATCATTAAGGCCTCCAAATGTCCAACGAATGGTGCACGATCGAAGGGTTCAATATCGGCCGTCCATTCAAACCACTCCCTATTCGTCCCTGATCTCACATTTATTTACGAGCCATGCCACTCCAAAAAAAACTATAAATAGAGCCCTCATTCTTCACTAAGGGGGCTCAACTGAAGAGAGAGAAGAAGAAGAGAAGAAGAGGAGAAAGGGGAAAAGGAGAATCCTCTCCTCCTCGACCACCGCCGGAGCTCTTCCCACCGCCTGAATACGCTGTAACTCTATCGGATTTTCGGGAAACGACGGGATTTTGCAAAACTTTGTAAACTTGCTTGAAGAAACGAATTGTAATCTGATTCCTCCGACTTGTGGGACGAATCAGCCATTTGTAATTTGCAAAGCACTAGTGGAATTTTTCAACTAGGCGAGATCCTGTGGTTTTTTCCCCTTTTGGGTTTTCCACGTAAAAATTTTGGTATTCATATTCTCTTTTCTGTTTGTGTGTTGAATACTCGTATAACGTTCGGATGCGAATTTACAAATTCTACCGCCGCGTATATTCTAACACGCAACAAGATAATAGAAAAACTTATTGTTTATAGGGTTTGTTCTTTTATTTTGAAAGAGTTCAATGGTTACTTCTTTATTAATATAATCTAATATTTCTTTCTCAATGTAAGTGATTAATATAGCATTCAATCACTAATCTTTAATTCTAAACATAAATAAAAATATTAAAAAAATTAATCCTTAATTCGATTCCATAGTTGATTTATTATAATATTCATAGCAAAAAATATTCTTTTGACTATTACTGTTATAAATGATAATAGTAATGTCAATTTCAAAAGCCTGAAAACAAGAGGATATAGAATATTATTTCTGATTTTGATTATTTTCTTAACAAATCTTCCTATATCTTTTAATAAAGAAAATTGTTCATAAGATCGCATATATATCCCTAATATAATGTCCAATTGATTTTCAAAAATTGTTTGATCAAAAGGACTAAAATCAGTTTGAAAAAATTGTTTTGTTGTGATCAACTTGATTTTATTGAATGCATAATATATTATTCGGATTCAAACATCCAATAGATAAAAATAACTCAGTATATGCTTTTGTAGAACGATTATTCAACTTTTGAAGTTGTAATGCAATTACTGCGTAAAAAATTTCAAACTCGAAAATGATATAAATTTATTATATTTTGAGCTCTACGACGTGGATGTCCACGAGCAACCCATTTATTATCCATATGTGAAATATTTATTTTTTATGCTTAAAAAATAAAATTATTTTGATGATGAAGTCTACTCACTTAATATCTCTCATATCTTATAGTCTCATTTTAAATATCTTTTTTATGAAAGAAAATATTCAACAAAATTAAACATGTATGAAGATTTTTGCGCTGTATGTAAGATTTACGCTTCATCAATGAAATTTTCTTTTTCATCTATACCAAATAAATTATTATCATTTTTTACTAAAAAAATAATAAGAAACTCTTTCTTGTTATTCAGCATAAACTCAAATTAGAAGACTCATTACTTCTCAAAGAACTGGAACTTCTCTCACACCTTTCCTATCTTTCAATATCCCAAACCTGAAACTGGCCATCAAACTGGTCTTTAAAACAATGGAGAAGATGTAGAAATAGAGAAATGACGAATAGCACTTACATATAAGGTTCTGAAAATTGGATCTGACGATGAATCGGAAGAAGGAGAGATTCACAGTTCGGCTGATTGAACCGGATGATGTAATAAATAATAATATTTTTATAAAAAATTAATAAAATTAACAAAATAATAAAATATAATAACTATATAATTTAAAATAAATTATAGATAATTTATATTATATATTTACATATAATTTTTAAATAAAAATTATATAAAAAACTCATAATATAAAATAATAAATATAAATCATTCATAAGTATAATTAAATATATATAAATTAATTGTTCAAAATATATAATTAAATATATAAATATATATTATAATGTATAACATATATATATAAATAAATAGATAAAAATTAATATAATAGTTTATATCTGGATTTATTTTATATATTATAAAGTTAATGGAATCCAGATAAACTTTATAATATATAAAATATATATGATATCAGATGGTTTATAAACTAGAAAATAAATAGAATTGAATAATTGATAATAGAAAGTTTTTGCTCCAGCGTCTTGACGAGCAAAAATTAATTTCTAAATTCATAATATATAATAATAAATATAAAAAAAACTAGATAAAAAATAAATATTTTCAACTAAAGAATATATGATCAACTAAAAAAATAAATATTATTCATATTATAAAAATTAATTAAAATTATAATTAAAAAAAAAAGTGTTGTATAGTATATACATAAAACAAAAAATAACTTTTTAATTTTTATGATTTAGTCCCACATCATTTGTGATGTTTTGTTTTGTATAGTTTATATAATTTTTTTATTTTACTTATACTATGAGCTCAAAAGGAGTAATGGAGCAATATGAGAATGTTGAAAAAAAATGTTTAACACAAATTTAAGATTTTTATATTAATATTTCTATTAATTGATTAAGTTTAATATTTATTTAATATTAAAAATTTTGTTTAATTTTTTAAATTAAAAAAACTTATTCTCAGGTTGAACTGACGGTTCTAGCTAAAAACGGCCGCTTTGAAACAAAAGCCGATTTTCAAGTTGAACTGGACAGGCCTTCAGACCGGCCAGTACCAACCGATTTTTAAAGCCTTGCTTACATACGAATAAATGAAGGCTGAAGCAAATTCGTTCATGGAGCAATTCGTACATCTCGGCTGGAGATGGAGAGGTGCAGGTGTAATGTCCAAAGATCAAATTTATAAAAAATTTAAAGAAACTATAATCATATATATCAACAATTTTATTATTCATTCACCAAAATATCATTTACACTAACTAGAAAATCACTACATTAATCTACCACAAACTGGTGACTATAAAAGAATAAAAAAATATATAGAACATAATCTAAAGAAGAACCTGACGATATTTATTGATATCACTGCTCATAATCCTAACCTCTTCCATGACCTGAAATCATTAAAATCCGCATAATTAGCTAAAAATCCCAGTAGGTAACTAAAATTGTATCACTGCTTTCAAGGCAAGGCAAAAAATAATGTGTATGTTTCAATTTTAGTCAATATCAATCATCATTTAATATGAGCAAAAAAACTTCAAAAAATAATAATAAAATAAAAAAGATTAGGGAAGTTAAAAGAGATCTATCAAACTATAAGATATACAGTAAATCATACTATCATCCAATAAATCATGTCAGTATGCTATGTTATGTTGCATCAATATTGATGCAAGCATGATTTCAACTATACTTACTATCAATTAATTCAAATGTACTATCATGTAAATGCAATATCTTTTTCCACCACAATTATTGGACAATTGGATATCAATCTTAATCAGGCCCAACTAACAATTAATTGGTATCGATCAACCCAATTATTGTCCAGTTGAGTATTAGTCTTAATTAAGCCCAACTGTCAGGTGTCAACCAATTGGTATCAATCTACCCCAATTATTGTCAATTGGATATAGTGTTTAATTAGGCCCATCTGTCGAATAATTAGTATCAATCTTCATCTTTCATGTTAACAACCAGCCTTTCATCTAGCCTCCCTTACCTGCAAATGCAACAATTTTTGTCAATGTCATATATGAAATGTAATAATTCATAGAACATAGAAAAATCTACTAAATTTATTTACTTTGCATTTCATTCAAAAAATTAAAACTTCTTATTTAACCATTGAAAATTCAATATATTCCTGTCAAAATATTCATATTGATGATATCTATCACATACAAAAAGTTATGTGGTGAAAATTTTAACAATACAAAATTATCCTCATTTTTTGATAAAAAAAATATTAATTAGATCGAAAAATATCAAAAACAAAAATAAATATAGAAAACTGAAATAGGGTAATAGCTCCTTACAGGGAGACGAGCAAATTTTCCAACATAACCGACGGCCAAATATCACTCCACAACCTTCGAATCTTTCGCTTTTCTCTCTCCTTAAAATTCTCTCTAAATTTCTCAAACTCCCTGTTAACCGATTGCATGGATTAAAAAGCTTTTTAATGGATTCTATTGGTGACTTAGGATATTTTATAATAAAATAATTGTTGTTAAATATTGAAGGATTCTTCAAGACAAAGGGAGAAGGGGAGAGGGAGAGCTCACAGCCCTTGTAAGAAAAGAGAGAAAAAATTTATTTCTTGGCTGGGAGAGTGCATCTCTATTATTACAACATTTATGTCTATATAAAGACACAAATGACAACACCAAAGCTACAAAAGAACCTAAATAAAGTACAACAATAAGAAAAATACACAAACAAAAATAAGTTGGATCACAAACTCTAACAATCTCCACATTGATCCAACTTCTTCCAATTGACCCTTACAAAACCTCTGAATCAATCCATTTATCTCCTGAATCTGCTACCACTGCCAAGTTAGTGTCTTCTTTAAGTTCAGCTCTTCGTCATTTCTCTCTATTTGGAAATTTTCTCTTGAAATTTTCCTCTTTGTGGCAAAGATAGCACTTCTTTCTGATTTTCTCTTTTATAACTTCAGATATGCCCCTAACCAGTAACATGTCACCATTCTTTTTCTTCTTTATCACTAATTTTCACTGAATCTTCTTTGACATCAATATTGACTTTATCTCAGTCATAGTCAAAGCTTGCTTCCCATGCAACATGGTATCAACGATGTGTTCATTAAGCTTTCGCCAACAAGCAAAGCAAGATGATGCCCTGATATTCTTCATCAATCTTCACGTCAACATTCTTGAGATCAAGAATTATTTTGTTGAAGTCATCCACGCGCTTTCAAAGATCATTTGATTCTTTCATTTGGAAGCCATACAGTTTCTTCTTCAAGATCAGATGATTTGAAAGAAATATTTTGAAGAACAACGATTCTAGTTTCTCCCAAAATTTGATGGTTGTTTCTTCATCGGCAACCTCTCGCAACGCCTCATTACCAAGAAAAAGCAAAATTGTGCTGTGAGCTTTGAATTGCATTTCCCTTGCCTTCACTCGATCCGTCAACGCTAAAAGTCCATCTCTAGATATTGCCTTCGATAGCCCTTGATGGACTAACATTGACATTATCTTGATCGGCCACATGCTGAAATTATTTTCTCCACTGAATCTATCAATCTTAAATCTTTGTACTGACATGATTTAGAAAACAGAACTCGATCTGTGCCCCAACGGCACCAGCCTGCACTATATACACTCTGGCTTTCGTCTCGTGTGAACAGCCCGCACACTAAACCCAAAATCCAGCCTGCACTATATACACTCTGGCTTTCGTCTCGTGTGAACAGCCCGCACACTAAACCCAAAATCACTTAGTTCACTGTGTTTATATGACGAGAAAACAATCTATCTTCATGCCCCACATTCTTTTGTAATTGACAAGCTATGCATGCCTGGTGTTAAAAAGCATTAACCATGGAATTGTTAATAGCATGGCACTAACACATATTTAGTAAAAAGTCAAATGTTTGAATTTATGATGGATTATAGCTTCTTCAAGTTAAAGAAACCATATTTACATGGTAAATTACCTTTTTTTTTTATAAATAGTGGGAATGACTAATGAGAACCACAATCCACTCATAGTATAATCCCATAACAAGGAAAAAAAATCCTTAAGCTAAACTCACCTAATAATATTCCCTCAATAATTCAAAAACTGAAATACTTTAGAATTAGCCCAAACTTTCAGTTTTGTGAACAAATGTCCTAGTCTAAAATTAATACGATTTGAGAAGTTGTCGTTTGCTGATAACTATACAGCTTCAGGTAAAAAAAATAATTTCGACTCGATAATCCATATTATAAACTTTTTTAGATCCAACCTTCAGTTTTTTCCCCCACTCATCTCTAATTACAAAAAAAAATCAAAAGCATAACAATTTAATAAGGACACAGGTATCTCCAATTGAATCGTCGTCTCTAATTCAATCGGTATACAAATCCTTCATGCCTAGAAATTACGCATCAATGCTTGGGCATTGCTTAAACCAACAATCAATCTAGGACAAAACATGAAATTAAGAAATAATTTTTAATGAATTATAAAGAACACACAAAGATAAGATGTTGGGAGGCAAATTACTAAAAAGCCCTCTTATAAGAATGTAATAAGCTAGAACATTAAAAGCAAAATAAAAAAGATTTTTTTTCTTAAAGTATTTAGAAAATACATTTATTGGTGGGGGAGGGGGGATTTTATAGGGTAGACCAATTATCTATCATGAACTCTTCCTAAATCTGACCCTGCCTACATAAAAGAAATTCTCCCTTATGTATCCTTCGATTCACTTTCTAAATAAACCTTACTGCCTACGTTCTTCATCATGTCATATGGCGCAAAGGCATCTGTTTAGACAGAATAATATAGAACTGGGTTGATCAGAATAGCTCAACAAGAGAGACAAAATTTTGGATGCACATAGCCAACTTACCATCTCCAACTTTTCAAGTAGAAAGAATACATGTTTAGATAGATACATTATTTCATACTCTACGTCTGAAATCCCACAATTTCCAAGAATTGAATTCATATCATGCATAAAAATCTTGCGATAATGGCAGATTCATGATGGATACATACCATATATCTTGATGTGCTACTACCTACCAGAAGTCATTGCAAGAGCATAAACCTCCTCTGAAATAGTGAAACCGACTTCGATCCCTCGCAACGATCTCTCGGTCGAAGACCTTAGACAATGCTTTTAGAAAAGAATGGCAATCGCAACAGACTCGTAAATTTTTTGTTATTCTAATGCTTAAACCTGGAGCTGTGCTCATCAGCCCAAAAGCAACGGCTAGTTTCTCACTGTGAAAAAATAAAGAATGCTCCTTTTCTTCCTCCTCTATGTCAAACAATACTTCTGAGGTACCTGACATATGACCAGCTAACCTGACCCTCTGACACATTTCTGAAATCATCATATATATCTTCTCAGTTTGGATATGTGATCGATCTCCTGCTACAAATTGATGAACTATACCATTCAGTTCAATCCAAGTTAAGCCTGGAGTTTTATTAATTCCTTTAGCTCTCATCAAGTTTCTTACTTGCAAGGCATCATCCCACCTGTGGACTCCGGCATATAGATTCGATAGAATCACATATCGACCGCAAGATTCCGGATCCAGATCAATCATGTTCCTACTTATCGTCTCTGCAATCTTTGTTTGTCCAAGAACCCTACAAGCTCCAATAATACTAGCCCACAGAACCTCATTTGGCTTGATTGGCATTTTCTTCATAAACTCTAGAGCATCTTCAATTAATCCTGCTCTGCATAAAAGATCGACTACACATCCATAGTGCTCCATCCTAGGATGTATCTGGTACACATCTTTCATTTCATTAAAAATTTTGAGCCCAGCTTTTACCAATCCGGAATGGCTGCAAGCTAATAGAAGTCCTATGAAAGTCACATAGTCTGCTACTGCTTCTTCATGCTTCATTTCTTCGAATAGATCTAATGCCTTCTGACCATGGCCATGAATAGCTAGTCCACCAATCATGGCATTCCACGTGAACACATTCCTTTCCTTCATCTTCTTAAAAACTTGCATGGCTAAATCTACACTTCCACATTTCGCATACATATCGATTAGAGAGGTCTGAAGAACAATATCCCGTTTCACATTATATTTTTCAATCAAGTGATGAACATACTTCCCTTCATCCAAAGCTCCCATCTGAGCACAAACAGAAAGCATGGTTCCAAGTACCACCTCATCAGGATTAATTCTTTCATTCTGCATTTGGGTAAAAAACTCTAAAGCGTCTCGAAAATTACCTGAAGTAGCAAATCCATTGATCATGCTGGTCCATGTAAGTAAGTCCCGCTCACCCATTTCATCAAAAAGCTTCTTTGCCAACGACAAATCACCGCATTTGCAGTACATATCAAGGATCACATTTGTCACCTGAAGGTTCGATGCAACAAAACCCAGTTCACAGGAATACAAATGGAGCCAATGGCCTCTATCCAAATCACCCAACTGAGAGCATGCAGACAGCAAACAAATCATCGTCACAGCGTCGGGATTCATATTCTTGGCTTGAATCATTTCTTCAAAACAACCAAAAGCCTCTTCAAATTCTCCCCTCTTAACATATCCTCTGATCATGACATTCCATGACACTACATCTCTTAGAGGATTTCGATCAAACAGTTGGCGAGCATCACCAAAGAGCCCACAAGATGCATACATCTGAATCAAGGAATTCAGAACAAAAACGTCTGATCCAAGACCAAACTTAAATGTTTCAGCGTGGAACCTCTTGCCGAGCTCTGGCGATAACATCCGAGCACAGGCAGTGAGCACGAAAGGGTAAGAGTGGTGGTCCGGAGGTACACCTGAGCTAACCATAAGGTGAAAGAAGGAGATGGCTTGCGAGGGCTTGGGGCTTCTTGCGTGGCCACGTATGATGGTGTTCCATATGAAGCTATCCGGGCCAGACAATTGGTCAAACAGCTGCTGGGCGTAATTGAGGTCGCCGGAGGGAGAAAGAGCGAGGAAAGAGAGGAGCTTGCTGGAAAGGATATTCTCGTGTAAGAGGTCGACTCGGAGGAGAAAGGCGTGAGCTTGCTTGCAGTTTGCTACTGAAGTGCAGTGCTGCTTTAGCAAGTCGACGAAAAGGGGTTTCAGCCATTGAGATGGTAATTTCATCGCGCCATGGGCGATGATTTGTGAAGGAAAGCGCGGGAGAGCTTCCGACGGTCGTCGGAACAAAAGAAAGGGATATGTTTGGCGCAGGGGTGTAAGTGAGTCTGAGCCGGCTCCGGCTCGTGAACCGGCTCGAACTCGACTCGTTGACGAGCTCGCGAGCTGAGCTTATCTAGCTTCGAGCTCGAGCTCGAGCCTACAATCGAGCTCGAATGATTAACGAGCTCGAGTTCGAGCTCAACCCGACTCGACTCGAAATCTTATCAAGCTATTAGATTATATTATATATATTATATTTATAATATTTTTTTTAGAATATCAAAAGCTTATTACATAATATATTTTTATACAGCTAAAAAAACCCTAACCCGCCGCATTTCGTAACATATTTCGCCTCCGCAGTCTGTCTGCCCTAGCTGCATCATGAAACCCCCGTCCCTGTCTCTCTTCTCCCTCGGTTGAAGACTCGAAGCAGCGTCCTCATCCTCTCATACAATACGAGATTCGAGACAGAGGCACAGAGCGACTCAAAGACCTTCTCTCACGTGATTGCAGCGGTGAGCCGACGGAAGGTAATTTTTTCCCTTTGGTATTTTCGTCTTTCTTTCACTGGTTTTACTTTCTCCTCTTCTTTCTTTAGTTCATCTCTTTCCTCTTTCTTTCTATGTTGATTTCTCAAATCAGCAAAGTGAGGGTTTTGTGTTGATTTCTCAATCTCTGTAGATTTGTCTTTTTTTTCTTGTAGATTTTCTCAAATCAGCGGTGAGCCGACGGCATATGATTTTTCTTCTCTTTTTTTTTTAAACTTAGATTGACGGTTTGAGGCTTGAGCTTATTTGTTCTGGAAACAGCAAACTTCATGTCTTCTCTTGAATTTTTTTATACATGAATTGATGGATGTATGGATGAGTGGATTTTCTTTTTCTTTGGATGATTTTTGTTTAGATATTTTGATAAAAAAACTTTGCTGAAATTTAAAAAAAAAACAGATCACCTTGTTATCCTCTAGCAGAAAAGTGAGGGTTCTCTGATTTTTTTTTTTAAAACAGATCACCTTGTTATTTTATTGAAGATTAGGTGGTGCCGTGGTGGCTGTTTGATTTTTCAAATTTCTCTTTATAGAACGTTATTGTAATTATTTGATGATTATTTTGTTATAATTAACTCCATCATCTTGTTAAGGACAAAGCATATCTCTTTTGACATGTGGCAAAATGGTTTTGTATAGAATACATTTTTGCTGAAATGATTTTTATGAAGATAACATGTAGCAAAAGTTGTATGCTCCCTAGTTTTCATGTAGGCTTAAATTATCCTGTATTTGAACTGTTTCACCAATAGGCATATACTCATTGCATAATGAAGCTCATACTGCTTTCTTACAGGTTGTACAGTTCTCTAATAGAAAAACTTCTTAAGCTAATAGAAAATTTTCCATGTAAACTAAATAGTTAACATTATCTTCTTGGCTGCAGAACATTTATAGCTACAGAACAACACTTAACCAAAAAATTTCCTTTCAATTGTTTTTTTTTTTTTAATGTTTATATGTGTTTATATTCCTTATAGGAAATTATTGTTAAGTCAATGTTTGAGTTAACTTAAATGTGGGTGTATATTGCTCCTTTGATTCTCTTAATTGGATGTATATATTTTCAATTCTCATGTTGTTATCAATTTTTTAGAATGTCAACACCAGTTAGTATGGAAGGGGATAATATTGAGCCTGCAAATATTGAGATTGAAAGACAGGATGACCATCTACACTCTTATATTGATAGTCAACCTATGAATGAGAATAATACTCATAATGATGATAATGAGATTGACGAAGCGGTTGAAAAGTGGACTAATGAAAATCAAGTGGATGATATTGAAGAAGTTGAAGATGTTATAGGAAGAAAAAAAAGATCTAAAGTTTGGGATGAGTTCAAAGAAGTTAGTCTTCCTACTGGGCAAAAAAAAAGGAGAATGTGTACATTGTAAAAAACAACTACTTATTGGAGTTACTGGTGCAACAACACAATTTAAAAGACATTTGGACCGATATGCTGCTAGGATTCGTGCCATCAAAAAGCAAAAAATCTTACGCTTCCAACCATCAGATATAGAAAACTCATTCTCTCAGAGCAATCAAGATGGTGGAATGTTGACAACATTTAAATATGATCATAAAAAATGTATGAGGAAATGTTAGATGTCTTCTCTATGAAATGTATGAGGAATATGTTAGAAGTTCTGAAGCTGAATTGGATGGTGAAGGTGGTATTGCAGGAGGGAGTTCAAGGAGCGCAACCGGTTCATTGCAAAGTGTAGACAATCAATTTAATTCTAAAAAATATAGTGGCTGGCATGATTTCACCTCATTTGTCTCATCCAAAACAAGCACCAGGCCAATAAAATCTGATTTAGACAACTACTTGGAAGATGGCTTAGAACTTTGTAGTGAAGGGCAGAAATTTGATGTGATAGCATGGTGGAAAAACAATCAAGCAAAATACCGCATACTTTCAAGAATGGCAGTGGATATTTTATCCATCCCTGTTAGTACAGTTGCTTCAGAGTCCACTTTCAGTGCTGGAGAAAGAGTAGTTGACACATATCGATCAAAATTAGGTGTTGACACTGTGCAAGCTCTCATTTGTGGCTCCAACTGGGTTCGTTGCCACTATGGCTTGAAGGGAAGGGTTAAGGTAATAATTCTTATCCACGAGGTAGAACACATTTGTTTGGTATCCCAAATAACTTATATATGAAAATTAAATTATCTTTGCTATTGTAGGAGGAAGAAGAAGATGAAGAGGTGGAGATTATCCTACCAATTACATGAAAATATTTGAGGTCAGAAATGTATTCAAGTTGAATTAATATTTAAATTTTTATCTGTATTTAATATAACCAGTTTTTCCTTTTACTTTTGTTTACAAGCATGATGTTTTGGGGGCAATTTGTTATGGTAATTGGACATGTGATTACCCTCCATTCTTTTGCTGCTGCAATCCCACATGCCAAAAAAGCTCAAATGGAGTTCTAATAGCTTAGTTTGTTCTTTGTGGGTTGGAGTCAGATGACCTGACAGAAGCCGTGTTGTTGCTTTAAGGCTTCCAGGGATTGATCTCCTAGGTCCAATTCCTGCAAATACGCTAGGAAAGCTTGCTGGCAATACATTTTTTTGCATCAGGCATTACATTTTTTGACCTCTCTTTTAACTCTTTTTTGCATCAGGCATTACATTTTTTGACGGTTGAGATAATTTAATAAATCTTATAATTTTTTCTCTTCTTATATTCTGATGCAACATTTTATCTCTTATGCATTGAATTCTGGATAATTTTGTACATTTCTCTTATAAGTTTGGGAGCTCATGCGGTTCACAATTACTTGCTTCGTCATTCCGTAGATTTTTTATGTTATCCATCAAAAACATATGCTGGATAATTTTGCTTGTTAGGTTTGAGCGGTAAGATTGCTTATGAATTTTGTTTGTGGACTATTTTGTAAGCTAATAATTTTCTTTTTACCCCATTTCTAAAATAATAATTATTTTGCTTTTATCTTAATTTACAGGTTTTTATCATATTAATTGCCACCGTAGAGATGGAAGAATTTGAAGAATATGGAAGTATGGAACATGCAAATATCAGACATATAAGAAATATATAGTTCTATCTTCTATCCAGTTTTTACTTATGCTGTATTATGAAACTTCTTAATGAGTTGTATGATTCCAATTGCTTTTTTTGTAATGATGATATGAAATGCAATTTGGTCAAATTTTTATATTATTGAATGTTCTATTACTATATATTTTCAAGTTTTTATAATACTTAACCATATAAAAATTTCAGTTCATAAGTGATATTGATCAAATTTTTAAATAAATTTTTTTAAAGAAATATGATTGCTCATAATACATTGATTCGTCTACAACTTACATTTTTTTAAAGAAATTAATAGTTGAAGTTCTAGATGTTTTATGATTATTTAAGTTATTTTTTTATTGTTGAAAACAAATTTTAATTAAGTATTAGAAGAAAAAGAATTCTAAAAAAAAATTTTTTTGGCTTAAAATTAAAGACTCGTGCCAATTAAAAGATTTAAAAGTTGAGTTCGAGCTTTCTAAACGAGCTCGATCTCGAGCTCGAGCTTTTTAAACGAGTTTGATCTCGAGCTCGAGCTTTTTAAACGAGCTCGAGCTTTCGAGTCGAGCTCGAGCTTGATAATTTATAAACGAGTCGATCTTGAGCCCATTAATCGAGCTCGAATTCGAGCTCGAGCTCGAGCTCATTAAGGATCAAACGAGTCAGGCTTGATAAGACTAATACTCGACTCGACTCGACTCGTTTACACCCCTAGTTTGGCGCGGCCAAGGTTGCTAATCAATTTGTATGCGGCCAAGCTATCGCTAATTATATAAGTTTGTGTCGAGGCATATCAGAGTTAAAAACTTTTGAAATTAAAATTGGGATCAGGGATGATCCGAATTCTGCTTTCAATAAATTCATAATTAAATTAAACATATCAAGGAGATCAACTCAACATCATGAAAATCAGTTCGATTCAAATCCAAATAGATTCAAATCAAGATTCTGAAACATATTTGAAAAGTTCTAAGTATTAATTGAATGATCAAATAATATCCAAATCTGGCATGATTATAATCGAATCGAACAGCTCGAGGAGCCTAAGATCTTTCAATTTTGACATCACTAAGGCACTTAAATGACTGAAAAATGCACTATAATTGGAGGAATTGGTGCAAGATGTCTGATAGGGCATCCAAACATACCTTGGATATTCTCAATATTTGCGGGGTGTGTCACTCACAAAAATCTATAAATATACCCCTTCTCCCTACCACACTCCCTATATGATGAATACCTTTGGCTGAAAATTAGAGAGAGCTCTCAGATTTCAAGAGCTCAAGCATCACCGTTTGCGAACCTTTATTAGCTGTCACTACCCAGACCACCACCTGACCGCCGACAGCCGTCAGACCACCTCCCAGTCAGTTACAACCACCAGACTTCCACTCGGCTGCTGATCACAACCGGTCTTTCGCCCGATCATCGTCAGGCCAATACCCGACCACCTACTGCCGCCGGACTTCCAGTTGGCCCCGGCTGCCAAAAACTCCAGCCCGACCATCGTCGAACTACTGTCCGGCCACCATCCACCGTCGACCATCGCTGGACTTCAACCCAGCCACCGACAGCTACCGAACCTTCGCCTAACCATCATTGAACCACTGCACAGCCGCCGACTGCAGCTGGACTTCCACCTAACCATCGTCGGACCACGATTTGGTTGTCGACCGTCGTCGAACTTCCACCCAACTACCGATCTTTATTGGACTTTCTCCATACCATCGTCGAACCACCGCTCTGTCACCAAATGTTGTTCGATCATTGCCTATTTGCTAGACTTCCGCCCGAACGTCATCGAACTTCTGGCCAACTGCAATTAAACTTCCACCCAACTCTCCAAAAGATTATAATTCCTCTGCCTCTAAGTCATGGGATGAGTCAGCCTTTATAATTCACTCAAATTTGGTGTAATCTTTTCACCTAGGCAAGGCCCCGTAGTTTTTTCCTTTTTACATTTTCCAAGTTAAAAATTCCTGGTGTTTTTATGTTCTATCTTCAACAAAAAGTTTGTGTGTTCATCACTAAGATGAAATATCCACTCACTCTATCGTCGCGACTATTCTAACCCGCAGTAGTTGTAGATCTTTGGCTTATTTGCACCTAAATCTACCATAGAAATACTTCTAATAAGCATATTTTTTATAATTAACGAACTTAAATAGTGAGAGGGGATAATTCTTAAGTTTAGAGAACCCCCTTTGGTTTCTATTGTTATAGGTTGTCTCCAAAATCGCTAACATGCTAACCATTTGGCAGGGCTTCACCATCGTGGAGGTGTTGGACCAAGCTCCCCTTCCACTCTTTTAAGATGAGTTGGCCTAGTGGGACCCCCAACATGAGCTTAAAACAAAAAATTGGGTATTTAAGCATAACTAAAATTGGATCAAAACTCATTAATCGCTCATCATTAGTTTTGTGGATCACTTTTAACGAGTAATGGACTCTCTCTCTCTCTCTCTCTCTCTCTCTCCACTATTTCTCTTTGTTTTCTTTTCTCTTTATTTGGTAATTTTCTCTTGAGGTTTTTACAAAGTTTTGTATTTTTCTAGTTTGGATTCAATAGTCTAGTGCAAGAAGATAGCTCGGGGAGTTGGTGAAGGATATAGAGTTTTATAAAGTTGGTTATGAAGTTTATTAGAATATAATATTACATAAATAATATATTTTGTACATCTGCTGATGTGGCTCTTACTCATTGGTTGTTGTTGTAATAAGGCCACTATTCATTCCTATATATTGGTGTAACGCTACTGTGTGAAATAGAATTTCCATTTCCTCTTTCCGGTCTCTTTCCCTGTTCTTGTTTCTTTTCCTTCTAAGCTGCAGGTTTCTACAAAGTTATTGTGGAGAAAATACTTTGGCTACTCTAGTTACAAAACACAGCTTTTCAGCGTATAATACATTTCTGAAAAACAATAAGGCAGCAGTCAAATAAAATTGTGGTTACTATCTAAAAAATAAAACAACTAAAGCGTTGTCTCAAACAGACTCTCAACTACGTCATGACGAATGGCTTTTAGTTTTGAATTTATTTCAACAATTTGAATTATAACTGGACTCAAATCAACACTTACATGGGCATAGGTGGATAAAGAGAGAGAACCAAAAATCAATACATTTTAGTAACATTTTACTTAGTTATATGCAACTCTAATGTTTTTGCTCTTGGGTTTAATCATTATAATTAGATTAGAATATAGTGATCTAAATTTATTCAGTATAAAATTAAAAAAAAAAACTTAAATTTATTTTTAAAAAGAGTATAATTCATAAAAAAAATAATTAATTTTTTATATTAAACATATTTTAAAATTAATTTAAATTTCTTTTTAATAAAATACTTTTTAACTTGAAGATCTATATTTTCAACCATGTTATTAGACCTGTCAATTTCGGGTTACGGGTCGGGTTCGGGTCGAACCCGAAACTGACCCGGCACTATTCGGGTTCGGGTCGACCCGACCCGTTTTTGCAAACGGGTCGATTTTCTGGACCCGAACCCGACCCGGGTAACTGTTGCGGACGCAACAACAGACGCGGAATTGCGCGGAACTGGCGTGCACGTCGGACGCCGGAACTGACGCGGACGTCGGAGGCCGGACGCGGACGCTGGCCGCGGAACTGCGGCTGAGGCTCAAGGCCGGAGCCGCCGCGCAGGCGGGGCAGCCGTGACACCGGAGATGCCGCGCATGCAGGCGGTGCGACGTGACGCGGGTCGCACCGCGACGTGACGCGGGTAGCATCGCTCAGGAGAGCAGACTGGCGCTGGGGAGGCAGGCTCAAGGTAGTCGGGCTGGGGGCCTGGGCCAGCGGGTTGCGGGCAGCTCGGGCTGGTGGCCTGGGGCAGCGGGCAGCTCGGGCTGGGGGCCTGGGGCAGCGGGCAAGGGGCAAGGGCGGGAATAAAAATTTTTTAAATTAAACGGGTTTTCGGGTTGACCCGGCAACCCGTCGGGTCAACCCGAACCCGACCCGTTTTTGCAAACGGGTCGGTTTTCCGGACCCGAACCCGACCCGCTTTGGGTTCGGGTCAACCCAAACCCGAAAATTCCGGGTCAGGTTCGGGTCGGGTCCAATATTGACAGGTCTACTTATTATATTCATGAACAATATTGTTTAAAGGTCACGAACAACTTGATTAGAAGCTTGATTCATGTTTGATATAAAAATAATGAAACGGCTTGCTTATATATAAAAGTGATGAATCGGCTTGTTTAGAGCTCCATTTTGCATTGAAGAACTTTAATAAACAAAGAACTTGTTTGTATTATCTCTTCATTAATTGATGAGGTTTATTTGTTAGTACTGTATTGACGTGACGATACATATTCATTAATCAAAATTAGCAGTTCATCATGATCTGTTTGTTAGGAGTTTTGACTATCAATCAACATGTCTTGAATTCGAGTCTTTTACATGTGATATATGTATGAGTTTATCTTAATCAGTCTAAGGCTTCATTTGGAACGACTTTCTTACTACTTTTTAAAGCAATTTCTTAGTATAATATTTTTTTGAACTAATATTTTTTGTACTTAAAAATTACTTTAAAAAACAGAAAAATATTGTCTGAGATGAAACTTAAATATCTTAAAAAAAAAAAAGTTAGTCATAAGTAAGCTCAATAATAAGCTCAACGTGCAACCTAAAAACCTATCTATTATATAACCTTTCTCTCTGTATAAAGGCGACAACCTCTATTGAGTTGGCACGTCTCCTCTTTTCAGAAACGAATATATTCTGACAGAGAGATTTTATTTTCTTAATAAAAATATTTAGAGCAATATTTTCTAATTCAATTAAGCTATGATGGAGCAAAGGCATTATTTGGCAATGAATATGGCCACTCACATTTGGCTATTGTTGTTCGACTATAACATTCTAACGATTGTAATAGGAATATGATCGTCTTACCACCGTTGCCCAGCTTTTGCCACCAACTATATTGATGTTCGCTCGCTTTGTCTTCTATCATCACTGACAATGTCGAAGCATATTATCACATATAAAGTCAATGTATGTCATCGTACATAAATTTGATGTACATCATTCATGCATGTTCCTGCTTATATAATATAAATTCATACCATCGACACTAAGGTTGACATTCGCTGACTTTATCACCTTTCATCACTCATCACCAATAAGATTGATTCTCACTATTGACAATAAATATGATTCGCTGACTTTATCGTCTTTCATCACTCGTATTGTCAATGCACATCATCTGTAATTTTTTATATATCTACTATGTTGTATCAAATATTTCCGAATAAAGGGAAAAAGTATCATTTGTAATCTAAATAATAGTTATGATAATATTTTGTTTAGTATTATTTAAATTGTTTAATGTAGTCATTGCAAATTAGTTAGTTTATGATTTTGTAAATTCTAAAAAAATATTATCATTCTTGGATCAAATTTTAAATTATTTTAATGTGATTTAAAAATTATTATAATAATTATATTTTCCATCAATTCAATATATAATATTTGAAGTATTGATGCTTAACTGTTGAAGATTTTGAACATTTTTTTAATACACTATTCATAATCATAGGTTTGAAGATTTTGAACATGATTCTAAATAAAAAATTTGAAACATAATATTTTGATTATTTTCGATATATAGCACTACCACATTTTATGCTTTTTAACACATTTTGTTAGTATTTATCTATTGATATCAATCTATATTTGTACTTACATATACTAAAAATACTTATCACACCCCATCGGGCTTAGCTAGATTTGTGGGCAAGCATGATTGGGAACCCCCTAACCCATATTCTACTCCTCTCTCGTTTGACGCGACTCTTAAAGTGGGGAGAAAATAAATGCATGGTCCCGTAACTGTGGGGTTGGTTGCCGCTAGGCCCGTCAAAGAATTAGTTACTCCATCAAACACCTCCTCTACAAAGATGATAACGAATAGATATCCTCATATCCCATTCCAAAAAAAATACTTTGCGCATAAGAAATTTTTAGAGGTGATATTGAAGGCCACATATGCAGGTCTCTAAGCATGGATAAGTGCATGATGAGATGTGATTGATTCGTATAATGCATGTGGGGTTGAGCGACTGCAGCCTTATAATGCATAGAACAAGGATCGATGATTCGTCATGTCATTGCACTATTGACCATCAAAGCTTATAAAGACTGAAAAAATATCAGGAAATGAGTATTTCTTTTAGAGAAGAAGAAATGTACTATTTAAATGTACAAGCTGGTGGAGGAGAATGATGAAGAAATATGAATATGAAAACTAAGTTTTCGTCTAGGATAATTTTTTAGTAGAAAATTTTTTGAGTTAAAAAGTTGTTTTGAAAAATAGTAAGAAAGCTATCTCAAAAAAGAAAAATGATTATGTGCGGTCACTGAAAGGTTCAGAGACGAATCAGAAAGCATCAAATCATTCGGTACTGAGCGGTACACAGCAAAAAAATAACATGGCATGAAGGGTTCCCATAGAATAATATTTCCCAAAAAAAACCTAAGAGTCGAGATTGTGTCCTTGATGGGGAGAAATATGATTGAATTTTGAGTCTAGCTGTAATAGATTGAGTTTATTCTCTTGTATTCAGTTAGGTGCATTTCATCGTCTTATGGTGGAAATAATATTGTGCGGTGTCCGGACACATCCGGAGTCTAATCCGGCACGTCATGTGAATTGGCCTCTGGACGCATTGAACACCGCACATAATAATCTCTCCCTATAGTGAGCTACTAATGACAAGCGTTTGAATTTGATTCAGCCGAATTCTAAAATGGTTTCTAATCAGTGCACTGTTAAGTGTTCGAACACAAGTTTTGGATAGTTTTGCCATAATTTATGACTAAAACGTCACATGTTTGTGTTTGATTCAATAATCTGTTTTGTAAAAAGTTCCAAATAAAATAATTATATGATGTGACAAAAAAGTTATAAAATGATGGCTCTTTTTTTCATTATCAATTGGCTATTTTTGGACCAGAGTTCGACAACAGCCTAGTTACGAAATTCACATATGTGGAGAAAAAAGCATTTTTAATGGAATTTTGCCGTCATAAAATTATTGTCTTGATTTGGTGATATATATATATATATATATATATATATATATATATATATATATATATTCTAATTAGATTTTATTTGAGACATTTTTTTTACTGTTTTTTAAAACAACTTTTTAGTATTAAAATTTTATTTATTGTACTAAAAAATAGCTTTAAGAAATAGTAAAAATGTCGTCTTAAATGAAATAAGCCTTCGACTTATTACATGGAAATAAAATAGCAATTCAAAATTTTATGATCATCTACCACTATTACAATTAAAAAACTTCAATTTTGGCATGTCTGAATATTCATGATAGTAGAGAGAAAATTTAACCTCTTGCTTTGCATAAATATTTATCACACACGTAGATAAAACATAAGGCATTAGAGTTTTTTTTTTATGTTAAGGTTAAAAAAAATTCAAAAAAAGGTAAAAAACAACTATTGAAATAGTTTCATTAAGTAGCGTTGGTCTTATATTGGTGGCCAGTTGAGAATTTTATGATGGCCTTGGTCAAGATGTTGTGATTCAATAATGATGGTCACGTGGTGCCTTTGCGATGATGATGGTCAAGTTGTAGCTATCTGACGTTAGAGGTTGAGCGAGGGTGGTCTGATGACAATTATTAGGTGGAAGTGATCCAATGTGCGTGATCAAGCGGTGGAAATTTAACACTAGAGGTAGATTGTTGGAGGTCTAATGAGAGTGGTCAAATGAAAATTGTTGGATAATTGTGGTCGGACTGTGATGGTCGAACAGAGACTGTCGAATCACATGCGTCGCTCAATCCTATCATCTCGTAAGAGAAATTATTTTGTGCGGAGTCCGAACGCAGAGTTGTATTCGGATTATGATCTACACTGTGTACACAATTTATACATATTGTATATAATCACATATTTGAACGATCTCCAAAAGTTAAAAGTACAAAAACAAAACTTATATAGCACTCAGTTTACGTACGTAGCTACGACCAACGCGCTCAAACGTACCTTATCACCGCTCTTCGATAAATAATCTGATGGCCGACTCTTCTCGACCCTTGGCCATGGGGTATCGCGGCATACGCCGGCGGAGCGGCAAATGGGTATCGGAGATCCGCGAGCGGCGGAAATCCAACCGCATCTGGCTCGGCACTTACCCCACCGCCGAGATGGCCGCCGTCGCATACGACGTAGCCGCCCTCGCTCTCCGAGGAGCCGACGCTGTGCTTAATTTCCCAAACGCTGCTGCGTCGCTCCCGACGCCCGCTTCGGCTTCGGCAGACGACATCAGGGCGGCGGCGGCGGCAGCGGCCGCACAGGTTGGGTCCGAGATGAGCGTGGATGTCGGAATAAGCGGATTTGTAGATGAGGAGGAATTGTTCGACATGCCGAAACTGCTTGTGAATATGGCGGAGGAAATGCTGTTGAGTCCGCCGAGGCTGACTCCGGCGGCCTTGTATGACTTATCGGAGGTCGATTCTCATGGCGAGAATCTATGGAATTTTGATGAGTAAGAGATATGAACTGCTCAAGCATCCCGGCTTTTTTGTTTATTTTATTTTTAGAGACCTGATTTTTCGATGCGAACATTTTTCAAGGGATTGTAATTTGCTACTCTTAGGGCATCTTCAACCGAAAAATTCTTTTTTTTTTTTGCTCCAAAATAAAGTAAAATTTCAAAATGCAGTAATTTATCTCCAATTTAATTTCATTTCTTCTCCTCTTTTGCACACTTCTTGTTGTAAAAGAATCGTCTTTCTCCTCTTTTGCACGCTTCTTCCACAAATCTCGTAAGCCAATCTTTTCGGCGTAGATAAACAATCCAACTGTTCACTCCAGGAGATTAGCGGACAATTTCGTGTTCGATTGGATAGTTTGGCGGACAGCATACACTTGTTTACCGTTCAGTTGCGGATGGCCTTAGTTTTTGAACAATTTTACTTAGGGTTCATGCTTTCTTGATTTGGTTTTCCAGCCTCACATTCAGTAAATTAAAATTACATATCAAACATAAGATTCGTTTGGGATTGTTTCAACTTCAACTTTTTGTAAGGTTGGCTATAAAATCTTTGTAGGAAAAACAAAATTTTTAAAAGCTATTTTTTATTGCTTATTAAACTTTAACCACTCTGATTTTGTTTGGGACAATTTTTATATTGTTTTATAAAACAACTTTTAGTATTTTTTTTAAAGAAAATTTTATTAAAAAATTGCTTAGTTATTCCAAATGAAGCCTCTACTGTATGTTAAAAGAGTAATATTTTACCTAACTCAAATATTTAAAATGATCGACTGATAAGAAATAAAAAATTACATAAATTTTTTTTTCTGTTTTTTTGTATGCGTTAATATGTTATTTATTTATTATTTTTTTGTTGAATAAGTATTAGTCGTAAGAGAATCTTCTGATATTTTTATTTTTGGGGTATGGGTTCTAAAAAATAGTAAATTATTTTTTACTTAAGCTTTATATATTTTAAAGAGTAAAATTTTTCTATAAAATATAATGAGATTTGTTATCAGCAAGAAATTATTCACCTATATATTTAAAATTTATTATAATATTTTATTTATCATTTTATCTTTTCTTCTTAACAAATTATGAAAGAAATAATTTTATAATTATATGTAAAAATTGAAATTAAAAATAAAAAAAGAATTTTATAAACTCTTATGAAATATTATAAATATAATGTGGAAAAAGTTGACCTATGAATAAATGTTTATTTTATTATGGAACTGAAATTTGTAAATACAATTAAATTTTTTATCACTTAAAAATATTTAATCTTTATAATTTTTTATTACTTTCCCTTCAAATTATCTAAAAAAAATTTGACCAGATATTTTTATGGAAAAATTTTAATAAGGATCATCATTGGTGATATTTAAGGAAAAGAACGTGAAAAATAATAATAATAATAAAACGGAGGAAAATGATGAAATCATACGCATTTTTCCATTAATTTTTTCTCCTAGAAAAAAAATATTTAAAAAGAAGAAAAGTCATAAGCATTTTTTCTTTATGTTTTTTTTTTCTTTTTATTTTTATAATTACTTTTTTTTTCAAAATAAATTTAAATTTTAATAGATTTAAAATTTAATCTTAATTTAAATTAGGATAATTATTATTCTAATTTTAAAATTCAAATCTAACTTTTAAAATATTAAATCAATTTAAACGGATCAAAACAAGAAATAAAAAAAAAAACATTTCCATGAAAACATCAAATAAAAATCTATTTTCCACAAAAACGCAAACAAAATAAGCATTTTCATAAAATCGCAAATTATAAAATATTTTTCATTAAAAAATGCATTTTTTTTGAAACAAAAAATATTATTATAGCAACAGTGAGGTTACAAGAGGCTGAAAACCAAGAAAAGCCAAAAAAGAAAATACAATAAAACAGAGGAAGTAGGCTCAGTAATTGACCGAGGCTACCAGCTCCCCGACACTACGCACCGACCATCCAATATGGTGAAAAACACAGCAAAGGTTGCCAGGAGCCATAGCACCAAGGAGCGAGCCCCAGCCACATCATCGCCTGCCACAACCAACACCAACCAAAATTCGGACGAATCAGCTTGAAATAATTCAGTCAATTAAACTAACGACCCCGACGACCTCTCCCACGAGGTCTACCACGAGCACCAACAAAAACCGGATGATCACGAACCATTTTGAAATCATGTCCAGGATCCAAGCCACCACCATGATCCGAAGATGAATCGGAATCAGCTTCCGACGAACAATGAAGCCAATCTAGGTGAAGACGCACATCCCTCCCAGAATTATCGCCCACATGATAAATCATATCATTTGTCTCTACTAATTTCACAGGCACATCCACGAAAGTGTTAGGAACCAATCCATCACCAGAATTAATCTCCTTCCTAACAACGTCATCACCCCGAACATTAAGAACAATCACATCCGGTATAGCATCAGACGAAAGTCCAGCCGGATCAACAGACCCATTCACAATATTGCACATAGCCCCCTCATTACAAGAGTTAAGAACGGGAGAAAAAACAAGGGGCGAGCCAACCCCCACCTCAATAACAGGTAAAATAGCAACCCCCACCCCGTCTGAAACAGCCAAAACCACGGCTTCAGGGGGAGAAGCCCCTACCTCCACAGAATTACGGTCACCCTCACAATTTAAAGGGAAAGGAGAGACCAACTCAGTACCCGGCGGGACAAAGGGTAAGGCATTAGGGGATAAGACCGAAACAGCATCCAACAAATTGCCAACATGATCTCCAGACACATCATTCGCATCATTCACCAAATTAACAACATTCATTGGGAGAATATTGTCGGAGGAGGTGAGAGCAACCAAAGATTCCTCAATCTCAGCAACACCACCCTCCGGAAGTCGACGTCCCACAATATCAGAAACAGGAAGATCACAAGGACCTTCCTCAATCTGCGCCTCAATACCACCCAAAGACGAATCGACAATATCACCACTTTTCGCAATAGCAACAGGCAAAACCGCATTTCCACGAGATTGAGAACCATTCAAAGTAGCAGGAAAACTACCACACTCCCCCCTAGAGTGACCTAGGTGTTTACACAACACACAGTAAGCAGGCACCTCCTCCAACACAACCCGTTGAACATACCCAGAATTCTCTGGACCAATCCAAATTTTTTCAGGAAAATCCTTAGTAATATCTAGCTCCACCAGGACCCTCACTACAGAAGGCCTGGAACCTATAGAGGTAGAACTATCAACTTTTAATGGACGGCCAAACATAGAAGCCAAAGCATGGAGGATACGAGGTGCAAAAAGGTGCGGACGCAGATTAGGAAAGGCAACCCAAATAGGAATTACCGGAGACTCCACACCGACATCAAGATCCGGCGACCATTTAGTGAGTTTCAAAAAACAATTATTCACCAAATAGGATATATGGCAAAAAACTCTACTATAATCCAAGTCATTTGAAAGCTTAATTAGAATATGAGATTGATCCAGGACAGTAACCGAAAATTCAGCATTCAGCTTCAAACTGAAAAAAAATTTTCGGATGGCATCTAGTGAGGGGCGACGCGAAGGAAAGAAACCAACAAGAGCAAATTGAAAAGGAACAGACAAAGCCAAAATTTCTTCCTCTGAAATCCATAAAGAGGGCAAACCACGACAAGAACACTTTCGTAACTCAGGAAAACGAGCTGAATTCGAAGAACCAGAAAGAGCATCCACAAAAGAGCGGGATTTAAAGGACCCATCCAAAAAACCCGGGTCACAAACACGACTAACCACCATACCAGCCACGCCTCCCGGAGGAGGAAAAAAAACAAACCGTAAGCAGAAAAAGAAGATGGAAGACAAGAAGAACCTCCCAGGAGACCAACAGATCCACCGGAAGATCCAAGCCCAAGGAAAGCTAGGGCAAAGCCCTAGCGGCGCGGAGCAAGCGCCGGTGCCCTAGCGGAGCAGAGCGAGAGAAAATGTCGTAGAAAATGCATATTATTTTACGTTTTTTGCTCCTTTTTAAATAAAAAATATTCGCACTCTTTCCATTTATCATAAACAGATGTTCTTCTTAAAATTTTACCTTTTTTGAGTTCTTTCTCATAATTTTTATAAGTAATTCTTCTTAATATTTTTTTGTACTAACAGAAGAACAATAAAATTAACTAAAAAAATAGTCCTACTCAGCAAAAATGGCTAAAATTGCTGCAAAACACATTTTGGCATTATTCCGGACAACTTTTTTACAATTTTTTAAAATAATTTTTAATATAAAATTAAAATTTCGCTTAGGAAGTCTTTTTTTACTGTTTTTTAGTACACAAATTTTAATTTTTTAGATAAAAAACTGTTTTAGTAATAGTAAAAAAACTGCTTCAAATAAAATATAATTTTTATATAAAAAATTATTTTAAAAAATAGTAAGAAAGCAGCTTATAATAAAACAATGTTACAGTAAGCAGCAGAAATTGTGTCGTGCATACATAAATGTTTTCCGCTTCAGAAGTAGCATGAAATCATGCTGTATCCAGGTTGTTTAACACAACCCCATTATAATATTATAAAGGTGAATTGTTCTTAGGTCTTTGAATAATATTAAATTATTGTTTATTTATTATTAAAGCTGAATTCTCTCAAAAAATAAATCAAATTGATAAATAAGGGCTCCTATGGGATTGTTTTTTAAATTTATTTGCTTTTTATATTGATGTCACATTTCATTTAAAAATTTGATAAATAAGGGCTTCATTTATTATGATTTTGGAGTTAACATAGTGAAGTGTTGAATATACTATGTTTGTAATGTTTTAATTTTTAATTAAGATGAGCATTATGAAGCTGGGTGGTAATCAAAACATCAAGTTTATAGGATGCAAACATATGCAAATATTCAATATAGAATTGAACTTTAAGAAATTCAGTGCTTTGAAAATATATCTTATATATCACTACAAAAAATTACTCAATACCGGCAGTCTTTTCGGGCGAAAAGTTAAGGTTTTTCGCTTGATTTTCTTTTTTTTTTCTTGCAGATTTCTAACGGAATAAAATCCGCCAATAAAACGTGTGTACGAAAATGAAATTCGCAGGATTTTTCCGCTAGTAATATTTTCCGAAGAATTTTGTCACGAAAAATTTCACCTTTTCCGACGACGGATTAGCGGTGGATTGGAGAAAATTGCCGCCGAAATTTCTAGCGACATCACTGAACGATAATTCCACAAAAAGTACCGCCGGAAATACTTGGCGGATTGATTTACCGTCAGTTTTTCTTCGATCTACTTTTCCTATCAAGGAAGAAAATTCCACCAAACATCTGCCAGAAATCTGTAGCATGCTAAAAAAAAGTAACATCTATTCTTTGTTTCGCTGAAACAATTAACACAAGACATGCTACAACAATTTATTTAAATATATTCCAAAACACATTCTATCGTACTACAACAATACTAATAATAACATAGTTCAAATCGTTCAAAACATAAATCATACAAACTATCAAATGTAATCGTTATAAACAAAATGTGTTCAATTCAACAACATAAATGTCACAACTTTGTCATTCTTGCACACATTCATAATAAAGTCTCCAAACAATATTAAAAACTTAAAGAAAATACTGATAATATTCTCTAATATAAGTAAAAAATTATTCTAATCATCTTCATTCTCTTCGCTCTCCTCAGACTCAGGATCAGGCTGATTGTCCTTCTTCTTTCAATTTTGCCAGGTTTTTCTGCTAGAAATATTTTTCGCTTGGGGCAAATTTTATTTATCTTTTTAAAGCATCTTTTTAGTACAAAAATTTCTTAAACAAAAAATTTTTGTATTAAAAACTACTTTAAAAAACAACAAAAAATTATCTCAAAAGAAACATAAATATCATGCATCAAAACAATCGTATGAGTCACTCATTTTTTAATCTTAGACAAACATGTTAAAAAACTAGTCAATGCTCTCATTGATCAGAAAAGCACAACAACTACTCCTTATGCCAAATCATCATGAATTATGATATCATTTTAGGGATAATAAATCTAAGGTGATCAAAATTGACATGATATATACTCCAATAGTCAAATTCTTATTTAACCTAAGCGATTAAACTTTTATTTGGGATAACTTTCTTACTACTTTTTAAAGCAGCTTTTTAATATAAAAATTTTTCAAACTAAAAATTTGTGTACTATAAACCTACGTTATAAAGAAGGAAGAAAGTTGTTCCAAACGAAGTCTAAGTCAATATACCTAATCACATGTTACATCAACTAATTTGTCAATTATCAAGTTCGAAACATAGCATAATTAAACTCTAGAGGTGCCTTAACATGAATGATCAAAACTATTACTAAGAAATGTTCAAAAGGTTTTCTGAGGCTTTAACTATTGCAAAATTAGCAACTGATAAAATGATTCAAAATGGTAAAAAGCAATTAAGAAACGCGTTGTCAATCGAGCTTTTCCCACACTGATTATCCCTGCCATGCACCTTGTTCAATATAACAGCAAATAAAATCATTCTTATAACTTTTTTTTTTTAACAGATATATATATTGATAAAAGCAAAAGATGCAACAATGTAGGAAATAAAACAAAACAAAACCTGAAAAATACAACCAAAGGAGCGGGCTCATCAAACGGCCAGAGCTACCAGCATCCCTAAAGCCACGCAGGACCGTCCAGTAAGGAAAATAGCGACCAAAAAGCCAAGCCCCAGGTTGCCACTGCAGAACCACAGGGACACGAGCCCTAACCACATCATTGCCCTAACTGCACCGCAATCATCCCCTCAAACCATAAACAATTAATAGAAACCCGATAAGATAGCAAAGTCTAAGCAGAAGAAGCAACAGAAATTAGCGTCGACGACGACCTCTTCCACGAAATCTCCCACGACATCTCCCCCGAGATGCCACATTAATGCTAGGACTAGCACGAACCAATGTGAAATCGTTGCCAGGATCAGAACCCCCACAAATTTCCGGAGACAACATTCCGCCATCAGAAAATTCAGATTCTGATTCATACTCCGACGAACCTTCCAACCAATTAAGATGGCTCCTAATGTCCACACCAGATGAATCTTCCAAACAATTAGCCAAGGATTGTGAATCCGCCACAATAACAGGAACCTCAATTAGAGGATTTCCAGCTACTCTAACATCAGATGCAATGTCTACAGTAGTAGATGCTAAAGCAGGGGGAAAAAAAGGAAGAGCATTTGGTGAAAGACCAACCGTGACAGCATCCGAGACAAAACCGCCAGCTACTCTATCAACAGAGTCATCCACAATCATAACATAGTCTAACCCGCCATCAACAGTAGGCAATAAAGCAGTTTCGGGTTCCGAAATAACACCATCCAAACCCAGTAAAAGACAATCATCTACTATTCCAGGACCAACATTAGCACCAGCTACAGTAAGAGGGGAAATCCCAATCGCAGGGGAACAACCCGAAATCTGAACTGAAGGCAAAACCTCACAGAAACCATCAGAATTATCAACAAGAGCCGTAGTAGCAGCCATCGAAATAATACCACCAGCATCCAAAACATTCGTAACGACCCCAGGGATATCTCCAAAGGGACAATTAAATCCGTTGTGCCAACAACCACATTTTTAGAAGCTTTAAGAGAGGGATGCAAGATAGAACAGGACCCCCTACGATGACCTAAAGAATTACAGTGAGAACAGAAGTGAGGGATATCTTCAAAAATAACATTTTGAATATAGCCTGAATCCACCGAACCAACCCAAAAATTTTCTCAGCATGCTTTTTGGTAACATCCAATTCCACAAGTATACGAGCCATAGATGGTCGGGAACCAACCGCAGTCGCCAAATCCGACTTAAGAGGACGACCAAAAATAGACCCTAATCCAAGAAGGATTCTAGGAGAGAACAGGTGAGGCCTAAGCAAGGGGAAAGAAATCCAAACGGGCACAAAAGGAGAATCCACCTCAATGTCCAAGTTAGGGGACCATTTTACAACTTTCATAGAACAATTTTGAACAAAGTAAGATCTATGCGAAAAAATTCGGCAATAGTCAAAATCATTCACCTTTGATCAACACATTACGGTGATTGAGAATTGTAACCGAAAAATCACCTATCAACTTTAAGTTGAAACAAAACTTCCGAATAGCGTCGACCGAAGGTCGCCTACCCGGAAATCTGCCAACTAACGCAAAATCGAAAGGAGAAACGAGAGATCGCACCTCTTCCTCAGAGATAAAAAGAGTCGGCAAGCCACGATGAGAAGAAACCTTTAAATCAGGGAAAGGCGACAAAGAACCCGCAAGAGCTTCCTTAAATGAGAGAGGCGCGGAAGCCCCGTTCAAGAACCCAGGATCATGAAGTTTATCCATCGAAAATAGGAAGGAAACTAATACCTTAGCCTTAAAATGATTGGAAAACCCTCAGAACTCGTCGAAGACGAAGGGTCGGCGAAACCCTAGCAGAGCAGCAAAAGGCATCGCGAAAAAAAAAATCATTCTTATAACATAATTAAGTATTTCTACCAATTTCTACTGCTGTAAAATTAATTATTCATGTTTTATAATAAAAAAGGATTATATATAATACTTACTATAGCCCCTAAAACTTTATTTTCTTATAATTAGGATCTGTTTGGGATAGCCTTTTCATTGCTTTATTTTTCAGATAACAATCACAGATAACAATCACGTAGAGTTTCGTTTGGCTATTGTTTTCTTGAAGCTTTATCCTTATTTTTCAAAATTTGTTGTAATAAAAATATGTTTTTTTGCAATAAGAATAACTATGTCGGCGCGCCACGGGCCGGTCTGGTGTGGTTGGCTGACGGTTAAGAGTAGTTGGGCGTTCTGGTTAGGTTTGGCGGGCTAAGGGTTGGCTGGCCATTTTTTTTTTCTTTTAAATTTTCGGCACAAAATAGTCTGCCGGATATTATACCGGTGAAATTAATATGCCACCCGAAATATTTCTGACGGTCTATTTTACGCCGGAACAAATTTTTCAACGCACGTTTTACTTTCAGAAAAAATCAGTCGAAAATCCGCCGGTAACACGCAGTTTTCCTGTAGTGATTCATAATTGCATATTTGCTGCCTTTTTGCTGAGTATTTGCAAAAGCGCAGGAAAAGAACAATAAAATGACAACAAATTCAAACGATTTTCGCCGTTCGGTCTCCTCACATAATAATCTTTCATTCCAAACATACCCTTAATTTCTATCTCTTCAACAATGATGAATTTTTTTTTAATATTTTATTTACTAATTCTAATTCATATCATATTTGATAAACAAGCGTTAGTTACTAATGTCTCAGACAACCTATATTTTTTATCATTCTCTCTTTATTTAAAAAAAAAAATCATTATGTTCAAATAAAGGTCAATCGCATGATATTTTAAATAAAGATTTCCTCTTTGTTAGAATGGTTAGACGTGTCCTTCTTCTAATCCATAAGAAGCCCTGTGGTGATCAGGCAATGCCTTATACAGAAATGCTTCACAGACATACAGTTTAAGGCTTTGTCGCTTTCCACTATAAGCTATAACATATATATATGTTTGTTTGCTGCTCAACGATGATTGATTATTAATTATTATCGCTGGCTCTGATGATTGCTATTTGTGTCTGAATAATTCATATCGTCGAGCTTATTGGATCCACAAATTATTTTATTTTGCAGGAAGACATTTGATATGTAAATGATCACTACTATTCAAACAGGCTTTCGCAACCTTTTTTTACCCTACAGTAACGATTAAAACACACACTATATTCTTAGCAGTCGAGATGTACGTACGTACACGAGCTTGCTGAGACGGATGCCGGATTGTGGGAGCTAGGGCACGGGCGAGGATGAATCGAGTGAGATTACAAAGGGAAGGAGCTCGCTGGGGAGGGAGATTACAAAGGGAATGAATTCACGGGAGATTAATAATATCATGGATATTTATTTGATTTTTGGAAAGGAAATTTTAGTCATTTTTGTCAAAGATAAGATATTGCACCAAATAGTATGAATTAGGCTTCATTTAGGACTGTTTTCTTATTGTTTCTTAAAGAAGCTTTATAGTACAAAAATTAATGTTTTTGTACTAAAAAGCTGCTTTAAGAACAATATATAAGAAAGTCATCACAAATGAAACTTTAATATCTTTAGAATACGATGTATTTTTTTAACATCTCGCCATCTTAACAAACTTGAAATTAATTAGACGATATGGTTCTTGTTGATTTTGTTTCTTCGAGGCACTCACTCTTTCTCTAAGCACGCACAAGAGGAAGGGTATTTGCGCTCTAGATGACCGATATAAACATCCTATTATTCTTATGTATTGCTTGATTTAAGCTTATTTTGAATTGAATTCAGTATGTTATCATTATCACTGTGATTATTTAGACAAATCAAATTATCTTGATGATATCAATAATATGTGCCATATTTTATTTTAGTCGAAAATTAAGAGAGGGTGTTATGTTGTAATTAGTATGAACTAAATATTCATGCATTATACTCACCATAAAATCGATTCATTAATTATAAAATTTATTCTAATTAATTGTTTTATCATAATATTTTAATATAAATTTTTGTTGACCTATAAGGCTATAAATAATACTTATTTTTAACTCAAACAGTCAAAGGTGATCTTATTTTTGAGATTTTTTGAACTAATTAAATACAAATTTCACACATTATATTTACAACTTTAAATTTGAGGCCACTTAGGCTTCGTTTGGGACGGCTTTTTTATTGCTTTCTAAAACAGAGTTTTAGTTAAACAATAAAAAAATTTGTACTAAAACTCCGTTTTAAAAAGCAATAAAAAACCCGTCCCAAACGATGCCTTAATTAATAGTCGGGCGATATATCAAATTAGGCTGTATAAAGGAGTTCTCTCCTAAATATTTTGTAGCTTTCGTTTGGAACAACTATTTAATACATTATAAAGCATCTTTTTAATATGAAATTCTTGTACTAAAATATTACTTTAAAAAATAGAAAGCTATCCCAAACCTATGATGCATAGACACAGACAGGGCGACACAGATACGACACGACACAAACACGGGACACGTCAGTTATTGAAAATATAGGATACAGACACGGATTATACACGATATTATAGTTTTTATATTTAAAAAATAGCGTGTAAAAATTAAATAAGTATAATTTTAAAAATAATATGAAAATAATAAATCATTTAACTAAAATTTTTGTATTAGAATGTTGAGAGTCAGATGTCGATGCCGTTTATCAGTCACTAAGAGAGAAGATGAAAATACCTTCACTGCTAAAAAGAAATGAAAATGAGAATATTCTATTATTTGATATTAAGTGCGGACATTCATTTGATGTCGTGGATATGAAAAAAGAAATTTAGTTTAAATCCTACAAAATACAAGAAATTATATTTAAAAAAATTTATAAAATATTTAAGATACGCGTGTCGGACATGCATGTCCAATTTATATTTAATATTTTTTAATCGGACACGTTTTCGGCGTGTCGGAGGAGTGTCGAAAGAGTGTCGTGTCGGATACGGTGTCGGACACTGCTCGCCTCTTTGAGGAGAAGTGTTTTGCATCATAGTCCCAAACTAAGGAGCGATTACTCCGTGTGGAGTCCGAACATGTTTGAAGGCTAATCCGGATGCACAACTCCATCCAATACACAATGCATGAGATAATGTGCTATATCCGTATTAACCTCCGAACAAGTTGAAATTATGCTGCAATGAAAGGTCTAAATGCTTTAGAGGTCATAATATAAGCCCATCAGAGGCCTTACCAGTAGAGGTGTCAATTTTGGGTTACGGGTCGGGTTCGGGTCGAACCTAAAATTGACCCAGTACTATTCGGGTTCGGGTCAACCCAACCTGTTTTTGCAAACGGGTCGTTTTCCTGGACCCGAACCCGACCCGCTTCGGGTTCGGGTCAACCCGACCCGACCGCGGACACGGAATAGGGCTGTCGGCGGCGGCGGCGTGGCGGAAGCCAGAGAAAGCAGCTGGCAAGTGACGTGTGATGCCTAGAAAACACGACGGCCGGCGGCGCAGCGCGAAACTGGAGGGAAAGCGGAACTACCCTGCAAGGCGGGCCGGCGGCGATGTGCGATGGCCTCGAGACGCGAAGGACGCAAAGCGAGGTGATGCGACGCGGCCGGGTAGGCTGGCAGGCGGGCTCGGGGCAGTCGGGCAGGCGGGGCAGGGTCAATCCGGGCAGACCGATTTGTGTGCATTCCGGGTCATTCCCGGGTTAACCCGAACCCGACCCGGTTTTGTAAACGGGTCAGTTTTCAGAACCCGAACTCAACCCGCTTCGGGTTCGGGTCAACCCAAACCCGAATTTTTCGGGTCGGGTTCGGGTCGGATTTTTGGATCAGGTCCAATATTGACAGGTCTACCTACCAGAAGAAACTCCAGTAGTCCAGTCCACTTTAAACGTGTGCCGCTGCCGATCTCTAAAGTTCTTCCAACATAGCTTTAAATTTCAAAGTTCAGCACGAAAAAATACCGTAGAAGTGGAGCCCGCACGTGCGTCTCTTATTCTTCCCACGTGTTTGCCAGCATTCAATGCAGGAAGTCGTGGCAGCCCAAAAAGCGAGGGAACAACAATCTCCGACTAAAGATTTTGCGGGCCACAGACCCGGCCAAAAATCTTGACCGGCCCACTAACTGCAGCAGGCCTGCCAAGACCCGTGAAAGGCCTTTCGGTGAGGATATGTCGTTTGAAAGAATTATTATGTAAATGTATTTTACTTCATAATTTTTTAATATCTAATTTTAATTTGATTCTAATATAATAATAGATCATTGACATTGATATAAATAAATTTATTTCATTCAAGACAACTTTGCAATGCACCTTAGCCATTTTTAACAACATCGAGTGACGTTACTAGAAAATTTATTGAGCGAGGGCCTAAATTAATTTTTTTAAAATTTTGCCACAACTTTTTTCATTTAGGCTTAGGACTGATATAGAAAGTTTAATTTTTTTTCATTTATTATCAAAAAAGATAAAACATTAAATATAAGAAAAAAAAACTTAAAAATTTATAACTTCTACTATTCATATTTTTAAAAAGTTGAATGATAACTTTATTATCAGTACAAGCTAAAATTTCTTTCTTAATATAAGCAATCAATATATCATTAAGCCGTTGATATGCAATTCTATTTCACAGCTGATTTTGTAAAATATTCAAAGCGGAAAATGCTTTTTCGATCCATGATGTTGCAACGAGTAACACTAATGTCTATCTCAATTGTTTAAAAATAATATCATAACATATAATATCTTTCATGCTTTGGATCATAATCTCAGCAAGGCATCATTTATCTTTTAATGAATAAAATTGATCATCTATTCATAATATAAGTATCCAATTGATTTCAAAGAATCATCTAATCAAAAGGAGTGAAGTCATTAAGATAAAATTGTGCCTTTCTAATCAACATATCTTTGTCAAATGCATAAAATGCATTATTAGAATTCAAACATGCAATAAATAAAACTAATTTAGTATTTGCTTCTATAAAAAGAATGTTCAACTCTCGAAGTTGCATATCAACGACTTCTTATTTATATGATTATTAGGGTTATAGGAGTAGGTGAACCTACGAGCCAATTCCAAGGAGAAGATGCATGAATGCTCTGCAAGTTGCTGGGTGCCCTTGCCGAGGCTTGGTACCCCTAAGGGAGAAGGTGATTGATCCATGATTGTGGACAACATGGGCTAAATAATTGGCTGATCATGGTCGGTTGGGGCTCCTAGACTTGGTGTTTTTCCATAGCCGAGTCTAGGGGTGTATATAAACGTGTAGTCGAGCTAAATTTGTTTAATTCTTATTGAGCATTAAGAAAATTCTCCCAAATGAAACCTAAATTATTGTCTATGATAACACTTTGTTAGGGAATGAATCGATAACACAAGGCATGTGCTATAAGAAATTTGGTAATGGCTAGTTTCAATATTTGCAGATCAATATATATTTTTTCAACTTTTTTATATGCGATCAAACTTAGAGTTTTAAATGTCATAATAACAAATTATAGATATCTTAAATATACATCTTGCAGACATTAAGTGTCTTTGAGACTTGTGTTTCATTTGGGACAACTTTTTAAAGTGATTTTTTAATACAAAATTTTTAGTTTAATTTTTTTTTTATCTTAAAGCTGTTTTTAGAAAGTAAGAAGTAAACCGTCCCAAATGAAATCTTACTTTATACTTATTTATATCAATAGCTAATCTATAAAATGATGCAACATCATGGCATGTGTATTTGTAAAAAAGTGAATTTGTGCATAAAATTCTTTTAAATTCCTATATATTATCATTCATCTCTCTCTCTCTCTCTCTCTATATATATATATATATATATATTGGAAGCTCATTTCATTTTGATGATAAATATTCATTTGAAAATTTTTAGGAGCTAAGAAAACATTGCTTTATTGATGAAGTAGACTTCATTAATTTAAGTAATTATTTATTTATTTATTTCTACTTAGGATTTATTTGGGACAGATTTCTTACTGTATTTTCAGTTTGACTATTAATTTTTCATTTTTTTAAAAAAAATTATGCTAGAAGTTTTTTTTTTATAATAACTTAAAAAAGTTAATTTTCTTATTATAATTTTATAATCACTTAAACATATACTATTCTATTTACATGTTTTACATCTAAAATTTTAATATTACATAGATACCTCCCATAGTTCATTTTCATATCAAATATAAGTGGTAGAAATGAAATATATGAGTGATAGGAATGAAATATGAGTGGCATATGTGATATTAAAATAATATAGGGTGGTATGTATGTACTATTAATGTTTTGGGTGTTAGATTTGTAAATAGGATGGTATGAAGTGGTATGCATGTAAATTTCCCAAAAAAACAACTACAGCCATTAAAAAATCTTTATTATTTTAAATTTATATAAACAAAAAAAATTATACTGATAACAAATCTGCAACGCAAAGGCAGCTGGCCATTAACGTCGCTCTCCATTTACCAGTATACAAACTCATAATTGTAGTAGCCCATGAAAGCTGGCCTACTGAAAAGCCCATATTATAGCGTAAAGCGGGCCGGCCCGTGTTTCAATATGAATCGTCGAGGGCATAATAAACCAGTCTCGCCGTGGTCGAAGGAGCCAAGAGGGAAAGAAAGCGGGAAAGGCCAAGAAGAAATTGTTCTTAATGACGACTCGGATCGCTCCCGGCGTGGGTGCGAACCTCCTCGGCCAGCACTCTGCCGAAAGGAACCAAGAAGCCACAACCTACGTCGGCAACCTCGATCCCCAGGTTCTATATCTTTCTTCTCTATCATCGCTTTTTGTCACCACTCCATTGGATTTTGGGACGCTTTTATCTGCATCTTCATAGAATTCCGCGAAGTGATCCTTTTCTAGGGTTTGAACAACCGCTAATATACTGTAGGGTCGGAACCTTGTTTCGCGTGAGCTTGGCGGCGGTGCCTTACGGAATTAGTTGTTTAGTATGTATTCAAATGCAACCTAGGGTTTGTTCATGCAATAAAAAATAAGGAGCTTTATTATTTTCCATACTGTGAACAGCTAAAATATGACCAGTATTAACTCAACTTACTGGAATTTACCATAAAAATTAATTCAATCTGGCAAGAAAATCCTTGGGGTTTAGTAATATGGAAAGAAATAGGACGTTGCCTCGCAAAAAATACTTTCGATAAAATCAATATGTGCAATGGGAGGACAGGGCTGGGCCACGATAGCAGTGGAAGGAAGGGAACATGCCAACAGAGTCTGTCTTCAAGTGTAAGCAGGAGAAGATATCAGTTTTCTAAATGATTGATATTTATCCGGCAGTTGATCCAAACATAATGTGTAGGATGGAGGCCTTGACGTCAGATTTTGGTATGAAAATAAGTTGTCTTAGTAGCCTTAAGGCATCTCATTTTGCTAGCTTACACAACAAGTTGTGTTCTATGGTTTATGGGTGAAAGCATGAAGCTTATGGAAGCAGGAGAAGGAATGTTCAAAATTGAGATAGCAATTGATCTCATTGTCTTAGCTACACCCTTCCAAGTTCCAAGTTTTATAGATGCTCCCTACCTTTGAAAAAACTTGATGGTTTTATGCAATGTTGTAATGGAGTTATGTATATGCTTTATTTATTGTCATTATGTTTTCTCCCAAGTACTTGCTTTATTTCTTGTCATTAAGTTTTTTCCTCATGCTGCAGATTACAGAGGAGCTACTGTGGGAATTATTTGTTCAAGCAGGGCCAGTTGGTAAGTCTTAATAGTCATTGTATTTTCTTATACTATTCAAAATTTTTGTTATAGCTGATTTGCAAATGCTAATGTTTTATATTTTTTAATTAATCATTCATAAAATAAAATTTTAGTTGTAATGAATCTAGTGAGAGGATTATGACTGTGAACAATCAAGTCATTAATAAGAGTACATGTTTTAAATATCTTGGGTTTATTGTTCAGAGTGATGTTGAAATAGATGGGGATATTATTAGTAGAATTCAAGTTGGATGGTTGAAGTGGAGGAATGCATCGGGCTTGTTGTGTGATAGAAAAGTCCCCTTCAAACTTAAGGGAAAATTCTATGAGATGTGGGGGGACCTGCAATGCTTTATGGCGCAAAATGTTCATTAAAAGAGAAGCATAATATTAAGTCAAGTGTTGCAGAGATGAGGATGCTTGACTTTACTCTTAGAGACATTATACAAAAAGAACATATTTTTTAAAAGGTTGGAGTAGCTCTAGTTGAAGATAAGATTAGAGATAGCTGCCTTAGATGGTTTGGTTACATAAAACGGCGGCCTTCCGATGACCCGTTTAGGAGAGTAAATGTATTAGATTTGGTTTATGTTAAGAAATGTAGAGTTATACCTAAAAAGACTTGGTTAAAAAATATTAGAAATGACATTTCTTTATTATATTTAAATGAAAATTTGATTTTTAACAGGGTACAATGGAGAAAAAGAATTCATGTAGCCGATCCCACTTAGTGGGATAAAGACTTGATATTGTTGTTGTATTCATACAACAAACTTTTCTTATTTTTGTTAATTGCTCTGTCTATTTTAGTGTTTTAAAGGATTTTATTCGACATAAGTTCATATTTAAAGGACTTGGATCTTATTAGCTGGATTTTGTGATAAGTATAGAATGCTTAGACCATGTTGCCTTGTTTCTCTCCTTTTAATCTTATGTTTGTTTGAGAGTTATTTTTTTCATCTTCATGAGAATTTACAAAAAAATCTATCAATTTGTTCCTGAAATTCTTTGTCAGAAGAAAAAAATCCACTACCACCTTCAAAACTAGAAGTGTCTTGTTGATAACTACAATATTCTATATCATTTTTTTCATATTTCTTTGTGCCATCTCTTTTGAGGTGGTATAGTTTTTGAAATATTAGCATCAATAAAGTTAGCTCAAAATGAAGAAGTATCATTAGAGTAGTTAACCTGAGCATCTCTAGTGGAGTATATTCCTCCACAACAAAAATGACAAAATCCTCTTAGGAACCATCAGGGCTATTTCTAATAGTGCTTCTATTATATATATATATATATATATATATATCGGGTCCTAATGCCAGCTTGTAATAGAAGGCCACAGGAATCCCCCTCATTGAAGCGCAAAGCGCATAATTTGAATTAGTGGATGAAAAAAATACAAGCCAGCTTGTAATAGAAGGCCACAGGAATCCCCCTCATTGAAGCGCAAAGCGCATAATTTGAATTAGTGGATGAAAAAAATACAATTACGAAATATGTCAGAGTACTAGCTAATATTTCATGTTCTAATCTACCACCCATTTGGTCTTCTGCCTAAAATATACCAAGCATGTCAAAATTTAAAACATAATAATGTTCACAACAAATGAGAAATGTCAAATCAATGCAATCACGTTGGCCATGTTTTTAGCTTTCATTTTAATAAATAAGGTAATGCCTTTAAACAAGATTGTCATGTTTAATACTTTCCTTTTGATTATTTAGACAAGGGTCCATTTATAAAGCCTTTAATGAATCATGGATTTTAATAGTGTTTACCACCATCTCCTTTAAAAACAAAGCTGAGTATTCTTACACAATACATGAAATCATTCACAAGAGCCAAAATATGAAATTAGAATCTTACAACATCCTTATGGGAGAATTCTTTCTTCTGATCATCAGGAGTTATTAACTATAGGGTTATCCTTGGAAAGTCTTGTCCTAAAAATATAAAAGCCTCAATTATGGTGAAATCTTCAAGAAATGTGTTATCTACCATCCAATCTGCCTACCAAGTTGCTAAATAGTCTTCCTCATCAAAATAACTTGTAGGTTCTTACTTTTGCAACACACAAATAATTATTGAACTGGCTATTTATATTGCTTACAGTTCTATAGCTAACCTACCAAACAGACATGCTAATGACACGGAAATTCCATGATCTATTGAATTTTTTGCCTCATTTCTTGGAAAGAGTAAAAGACCTGTAGCCGTTGAAATTTACACCTGTTATGTGCTCATCTCTTGTCAATATCATTATAAATTGTGTTAGTAAAAGGTGTTAACTAAGATACTTTGTGAGAAAGGTTCAATTGATGGTTTGCACTGCAATGCTGGATGTGGAAGACATTTAACAAATTTTGGTAAATATTCTGCTTAATTAATTCTTTTTTGGTTTTACACTCTATTTTCTTCACTTCTGTAGGAAAAAGAAACCATTAGTTAAGATCAGCAACAATTATGAGTTTTTATTTCATTTGTTTGTGCTTCTCTTTCTCGAATGGAAAGATACCTATACTCAAGTTAAGAAAAAAATATCAAAGGGAGTATCACGCTTGAACCCCCAAAAATGTTGGATAGTTTGAAACAAGGGGAAACTGATGAATTTCTCCAACATCAACCTGCCCTGACATCAATAATGTATTTAATATTAGTAAATAGCTATCATCTTTGTTCATAATAAAGGTCTCTGCAGTTGATACCTAAACAAACATATTATCAACACCCTATGTTCTCCATCTTCTCTCCCAATTCTCATTAAAAATGCTGCGCTTGCAAGTTGCAACGAGTCAAGACTCAAGAGTTTGAGGATTGTCATGAAAGTGAGTAAATGATGGAAGAAGGATAAGGTATTCTATATTGACCATTGGTTATAAAGTATAGTTGCTCATTCTTCATTTTCCTAGGTTTTTGGAGTAGTTGTTGCTCCAATTGGTCCTATATTAAATTGTATCTATCTATTTGAGAAAGCCATGAGTTTGAATTCCTAGTAGCACAAGTTGGGACCCAAAAGAGAGGCATTGACAAAGATTGGCAAGTGGACATGTAACAACATAATGATTCTCTTGAACCGTGCTGGATGATTAAGTTATGGACCACCATTTGTCTACAATATTATGATGAAGCCTTGTGCATTGTGGATTCATAGCGCTCATGCGTCTGGAGAAATCTATACTTTTAGCTTTAATGTTTTTGTTATGGCTTCTTTATCAATTTAGGTATTAGAATAGTTGATTATGCTAAGTGGTTCTATTTCACAAGTCTTGAGATTTAGCATTTTACGCATTTTTTTTAAAGTGTCCATTTATGATGCATTAAAATGTGGTCATTTTAGTTTTATTTTTATTTTTAACTGTTGGTACTTTCTTTGATAGATTAATGGGTGTGATTTCTTAAGATTCTTTTTTTTTTTTTTTAATTTGGTCTTTGAAAAGGGCCATAAGTTTTGGGCTTAACCTTTTTGTTCCCTTGTATCTTAGAGAAAAGCTTTCAGCTTTCATTAATGGTAGCCTCTATATTCATGATGGCTTTGGATGATATAATGATAATAATCATTCTCATGTGTACTCCGTAGAAAACTTGGATTTTTCTCTTATCAAAATAAAGTTTCCATTAATACCACAGGCTTGTCATTTTGATTCACTTTGTGTTAATTTCTCTTAATTTTTAGGTTGTATGATGTAGATTTGCTTGTTTTCACTCATCAAAAGCAACTAAATAACTTTAGTAGTTTAGTTTTTCTTTTGGAAGTTGTTATTGTTCAGTTATTTTAAAGAAGCCTATGTTGAATGCTTATGAGGATGGGAGGTGATGTCTATTAATATGGTTTCCAAGTGCTTGGTTAGTTTTGTGGTTTTACATGGGATTGAGCTAACATGGCAATGGTTGATTTCAAGAATTCAGAAGTCATGGTTCAACTTTTTAGTTGTTTGAATTTGATTCCTTTAAAATCAGGGTAAAGGAATTGCTATTTAGCCATTAATTAGTCTTTGTCACTTGTTGTTTCTATAAGCTTATTAATATTGCAGTACCATAATTTTTTAAATAACACTGCTGTTGTCAGGTCCCAAGTATTGAATTAGAAAAGTGAAGGATTGCATTAGGTAGTTCACAGTCAGCGTAAAAATTGTCGAATAATCATGACATGAATCCTTTAAAAAATTGTGTTAATGCTAGAGCGTCCCTAAAAGCGACGCGCTGTATGGTCTGAATACAATGACAAGTGTGCAAGGGCCACTGCACTGGCGCCCGGGTGTAATGTTAAATAGGCAATGGTTCTCACATCAAGGATGGATGTGGGAAAAAAGTTAGTCCATAAAATTAAAATTAGGATAAGAAGTTGGAATATAGGTTTCCTTACAGGAAAATTAATGGAATTAATATATATTATGATTTATAGGAAGATAAATATTCTGTGCATTTATGAAACTAAATGGGTGTGGGCTCCGAAAATTCGGCCCCGGCCTCCGCTCGCTTTTCTTATTCGGCGAGGGAGTTTTAACTGAATAAGTTCCGAGGTAAATTTTGGAAGGCAGATGGGTTTGTAGATAAGACACTACCCAGAGATTTCGCCCTCATTTTGCGAGGACTTTATGATCTGAGTTCTGCTTTCCTATAGGCGCAAGCCCCTATAGTTAATTACCCCTCCCGATAACGAGAGAGAACTTTCGATTAAGGTTAGTCGTCAATCAGATACGTAGAGAATACGTGTTATCTGGCATATAGTAGCAGCAATTGGTTTTGATATTGGTAGAAATTGGATTTGGAAATTTGAGAATTGGGTTTGATATTTAAAATAGGAAATTTCACCACCTAGCACTTAAAGCAGATGGTGGGGGAATGGATGATGGACCCGATCAAGATCCCATGGTTCCGTCATCCCGGGCCATCGTGGTCCCTGGTCTACTTAGTCAGAGGAGGTAGTCGACCCAACCTGACAGAAGGATCCTTGTCGGCAGCCATGGGTTGCTTCGTCCAAGGGGACCTTGTAGACCGGGGTTGGATGTTTGTCTAAGGGGACAAATTTGAATCCACCTTAGCTTACAGAGGGCTTTGTGCCCTATCGATCATATCCTATTGATTCATATCTCAAGGATTTAACGCCATTAAGGAGCGTATTGGCTCTGGCCATAACCGCTATCTGTGGTGCCATTTGGCGGCAAAACCACTCGGTTCAGAGGGCCCCGGGTCATAACCGTTTATCTGCAGTGCCATTTGGCGGCGAAACTGCCGGTTAGAGGACACGTACCACGTCCTTATTGGCAAAAGATTGTTTGAGAATGGATCCTAGTGATATTTTCGACTAGGCATTTGGCTCTTTTGTGAGCTGAAGTAGTTTTTGATTTGTCCGCCTCGACAAACAGTTGCGGAGGGCGGATGGATTTTGCTTTAATTGCGTTGATGGATTTATTTCACTTTTAAATATTTTTGAGATTTTGGGATTTTTGGATTTCGTGGATTTTTTGGGTTTTGGATATTTGAGTGTAGCTTTGGAATATTTGAAATAAAACTTTGAATATTTGGGAGATATTTGAAAATATTTGGGGAACCCCTCCGGTTGAGATCTGCATTCAACACGGCCATCATCGGGGTGTTTGGGGATCATTTCTTTTTATGGATTGAACCTTGTCAACTCTATCGGGCTGTCGACAGAGGATCGGGTTTCGTAGACTTTGTACCCTTAAAAGTGAATTCTTTTGATTTTAGGCATTGAAGGCCTAATATGAATGTATTAAAATAAATATTCTGGTCGCCACGGCCACATATTTATTTATTGATTCGAACCTTGTCGACTTCCTATTAATCCGTATAGAAGGATCGGGTTCGAGCCTGAATTCACTTGTCAACCCGCGCAGCATCCCTAGACGTCACGTGTGTACCCATAACACGCTCGCCGGGGCACATGCGGGTTGAGAATATATTCCCCCCTTTAGTGTACCTATGTGTATACAATTTATAGTGCACGTGCAGGGGGTATTTTGAAATAATTATAGACGCCTTCTGTCTGCTTGTATGGATGTTGCAGATCCGGTGGCGTGGCGTAGCAGCTTCTGGATGGAGTTGTTGGCTGCTTCTTACAGGTAGACTGTCGTGCACTATTCGTTGATTTTCGTAGGCGGGTCATAGTGCACTAACGAGCCTCCTGCCTTGGATTGTTGATGCTTGCATTTGTTGTAGTACTTCAATATTTGCACACATATAATATGTTGCACGACTACTGATCATCAAGAAATTTGCAAGTTTCTAAACTCTTATCCAACTCAATGTTCATAACTTAGTTGAATTGAGATTCACTCAATCTTGATTTGATTTGATTTTCTCTTTCCAAAACTCGTATAGAAGCCAATTAGTGCTTTATCAATTATGTCATCTTTCTTGTTTTCTGTCATTGGCTTAAATGAAGAATCAATCATTTCAACCTTAAATGATTGTCTTTATTAATGTCTTATATTTCAAAGCTAGTGGCCGCTGCATCAGACCAAAAACTATGGTAGTCAAAGACATATCAAGCCCTCTATCATGTTCATTGTGTGCTGACCTTCAACACTCATAGGCAACCACAATATTTATTAGCAAATCAGTATTTATCGGGACTACATCAAGCTTATAACACATCTATCATTGTTGATTGCTGGTATTTGCAAAGAGTTTTGTCATTCACGGAGGATTAGTATATTTGCCCGACACCAATGTTGGTTGCAGGTGATTTGTTTGTATCGGTTAGAAGATGTTGTATTTGCTGCTCTATGTTCATGGAGGATAGGCCCTCTTTGCAGTATCTCTGGTATTGTCAATGGTAGAGGCACTACTACTAACCAGTTCATGGATGCTGGCTAGTGAACCATTGTAGTTTAGAAATCACCTTGCAATCACTTATAAGCACATTATTGGTCAAAGTAACTCATGATTTGGTTCATTAATGATTGTGCCTTGCTCAGTCTAATGATCTTCATTGAAATATCTTTATATTATTTCTCAGAGATTATTTAATTTGAATGTGACAAATCCCTTGGTGTCTTATGAAGAGGATTCGTGTCATACATGATGAACTGACTTCTCAATTGGAATGAGAGTTCTCTAATGTTGATTGAAGACTTTCTGTTATTAAGCATGAATCCGAGTCTTGTTCAAATTTGATGTCCATAAGCTTTGAGTTCAATGTCAAAGTTCACTTGCGAGTACAATTCCATATCAAAACGGTTCAAGTTATGGCATATTCCTTAAAATTCCATTTGAAGTTTTGATATCATTTTCAAGTCAAGTTCTTCTTACTTGGTTCAAACCAAGTTCACTATAGTTGTCCAAATTTTGTGCAAGCTTGAGTTCAGTTTGTTCTTCTTGAGTTCATGTATGAGTTCAAATTGAGTTCCTGTTCATAATTCTTTGCTCTTGCTCGAGTACAAGTGTAAGTCCTTGTTCAAATGGTTCAAGTCAAGTCTTTGTAGCCTCTTGAGTTCAATCAAATTCAAGTCTTATGACTTCACATTTATTTGGGTTCAAGTATATTTAGTTCTTTTGATTTGAGTCCTGAGCAAAGTCCCAAGTCCTTGATTGTCCAATGTCTCCAAATTTTGCTTTCTTTGAGTTCAAAAATGTCCGAGTGTAGCAACATTTCACCCGAAATTTCGGCAGCCTTCCGGCGTCTCCCCCGTTTAGGGGAAAACTACGGAAAACTGGGCCTATCCCACCACGCTAAGAAGAGCGTGTATGGTAGATGTCCTCTTTCGAGGACACCGCGGCCGTGTAAATTTGATCCCCCACCACGCTAAGAAAAGCGTGTATGGGTATTTTTGAAAACATTTTGCAAGAAAATATTTTTTTTGATAGTATTTTGCAAGAAAGCAGTTATTTCCCCGCGAGCGGGTACTTATGGGTATCCCCGCTTTGTCATACGCATCGCACCGGGCTCCTATCCCACCACGCTAAGAAAAGCGTGTATAGGCGAGGTTTCAAAGGCGATACGAACATCAATGAGGGATTCAGGTGATTACCCGCTTCGTCGCAAACGTCGTGACGCACTCCCTCCCACCACGCTAAGAAAAGCGTGTATAGGTGGTCGTTTTGTCCCGACAAATGCGTTGAAACGAGCTCTCGGAGTTTTAGGGTTTAGAAGTTATACCTGCGGGGTCGACGACGGCGGCTTGTGGATCGAGGGAGAGAGAGAACAATTTCTCCCTTTTATAACTTAATATTAATTAATCGTAATTAATTATAATTATAATCATACTTAATTAATTATATTTATTTATAATTAATTATTATTAATTAAATAATCAATTACATTTAATAAAATTAATTAAAAAAGACTAACTATAATTAAATTTAATTAATTATAATTAATTCATATTAATTAATTTTAATAAATGATAATTAATTAATAATACTTAATAATAAAAAATTATTAATTAAAATTAATTCTAATTAAAATTAGTTATAATTAATTAAAACTAATTATAACCATTTAATTAAAATTAAATATAATTAATAAATATAATTAATTAAAATAATTATAATTAAAAATATTTTTAATTAAGACTAAGTAAGCACCTCTCCCTCTCTTCTCTTTGGTTTGGGATTTTACGGGATTTGGCCGCAAGAAGCACGCATAAGGGAGAAAGTTAACCTTCACAGCCAGTGAGCTCCCTTGTTATTCCCGATTCAACAAAGAAGGAACGTCGGAGCAGGGTCGGGATCGGAGCGAGAGACGGCTTCGGCTGGGCGTCGGCTTCAGGTAAGAGGAATTCTCTCTCTCTCTCTCTCTCTCTCTCTCTCTCTCTCTCTCTCTCTGGATCAAACTGAAGGAGATCGGGACTGAGGGTGGTCGACTCGGGTGGAGTTTCAGCAGAGGGAGGAGTTCGGTCTGCTCTCTGGACGGGATCGGACGGAGCAGTGGAGCTCCGGTTTGATGGGAGGAAGGGGGATTTCGTGTGTGGAAGCGACGGGAGCAGAGGGAGTAGCGAATGGAAGAAGTGCCCCTAGAACGAACCCTTCGTTCGTGTTTTAAAGGCGACGGAAGGAGCAGGATCGAGGCGAGCTCGCGGGATTTGCGCAGAAGATGCGGAGAAGCGACGCGAACGGCGCCGAATCGGCGCGATTTCGGCAGGATCCGATAGTCTGCAGGCATGATTTTCGGGATTTTCACCTTTGTTTCTTCTGGATTTTACACAAAGGTCAACAATGGGTTAGAGAGAACGCTAAGGAGATTGATAGCTTAGGATTTAAACTATGATATTCAGGTAGGAGTTGTATTAGAAATGGTGTAGGAGTGATTATAGATAAGAGTTTGAATGATAATATTATAAATATTAATAGATTTTGAGATAAAATTATAGCTTTAAAGATTGTTGTTGATGCTAAGATTGTTAATATTATAAGTGCTTATGCTCCTCAAGTAAGTTTGGATATGAGTTAAAAATTAAAATATTGGAATGACACATAAGAATTAATACAAAAGATGCATGTTGAAGAAAGAGTTTTTATTGGAGGAGATTTAAATGGACATGTTCGTAGAGAGGTAGATAATTTTAAAAACATTCATGGTGGCCATTAGTTTGGAATGACAAATGAAGGTGATAAGATCATATTAGATTTTTCTTTAGCTTATGATTTTTTAATTGCTAATACTTTATTTAAGAAATGAAATGAGAATCTCATCACTTATAAAAATGGATATAATAAAACTCAGACTGATTATTTTCTTATAAGAAAATTAGATCATTTAGATTGCAAAAATTGTAAAGTTATTCCGAGTGAAAATTTATATACCAAACATCGATTATAGTTTTGGATTTTAAGATAAAGAGGTAAAAATTAAAAAAATATTCTAGGATTAGATGTGAGGATTTAAAGAATATTAACAAATGTATTTTTGAGAGTGAGATTTTAGATCTTAAGATTTTGTCTGTGCATGAGAATGTTAATGTTATATGGGAAAAAGTGGCTAATGATATTAAGAATATTGTAAAAAATATGTTTGGAGTATCAAAGGGAAAAACTCATAATACTAAAAATAGTTGATGGTGGAATCCAAATGTGAAAAAAAGATAAAAAAAGAAGATTTATTATTAAAATTTGTTTAGATGTAAAAATTTTGATACTTGGGAAAGATATAAAGAGGCACGTAAGGAATCTAAAAAAATAATATGCGATGCAAAGATCTCGACTTTTAATGATTTATATAATAGATTAAATACTAAGGAGAGAAAAATATATGTATAAGTTAGTCAAACAAAGAGATAGGAGTTGTAACGATTTAGTTCAAGTAAAGTGTATTAAGGATGAAGATTAAAAAGTACTTTTTTAGAATATGATATTCAACAAAGGTGGATGAGTTATGTTGCTAAACTTTTTAATGAAATATGTGAAAATATGATTGACTTTAGTGACCTTAGCACCCTAAATAATAATAAAGATTTATGCTTTATCGGCGTATTAGTAAAATCGAAGTTAGAGAGTCTTTCAAGAAAATGAAGTGTGGAAAAGATGTTGGACCTGATGATATTCCAATAGAGGAGTGGAAATGCTTAGGAGATGAAGGAATTTTTTGGGTTATTAAAATTTTTAATATTGTTTTGAAGACTAAAAAGATGCTAGATGAGTGGAGAATGAGTGTGTTAATTTCTATTTTAAGAATAAAGGTGATGCACAAGATTGTGCGAATTATAGATGAATTAAGTTAATGTGTCATACTTTAAAACTATGGGAGCGAGTTATGAAGTGTAGGTTGCGGCGTGATAATAATGTTTCTCAAAATCAATTTGAATTCATGCCGTGTAGGTCTACTATGGAAGCCATATATTTATTGAGAGGTTTGTTGGATAAATATAGAGAGAATAAGGAGGATCTACATATGATATTTATTGATTTAGAGAAAACATATGATAAAGTTCCAAGAGAAGTGCTATGGAGAGTTCTTGAAAAGAAAGGAGTTAATAACGCTTATATTCAAATCATTAAAGATATGTATGCAGGAGCTATTACTTGCGTTCAAACACAAGGTGGTTTGACCAAGTATTTTTCTATTTCGATTGGATTACATCAAGGATCAACCATAAGCCCATATATCAAAATTCAACAAAAAAACAAAAAACCTTAAGCCCATATCTTTTTTGCTTTAGTCATGGATGTTCTCACTAGACATTTGCAAGAAGATGTATCTTGGTGTATGCTTTTGGCTGATGATATTCTTCTTGTTGATAAGACTAGAGAGGGAGTTGAAGGTAAACTTAAATTATGGAGGTCAACCTTAGAGTCTAAAGGTTTTCGTTTGAGTAGATTTAAAACTTAATAGATGGAGTGTAATTTTAGTAGTAATAGACCTAGTGAGGGGATTGTGACGCTGGACGATCAAGTCATTAATAAGAGTACACGTTTTAGATATCTTGGATCTATTGTTCAGAGTGATGGTGAAATAGATGAGGATATTATCAGTAGAATTCAAGCTGAATTGTTGAAATGGAGGAATGCATCGGGCTTGTTGTGTGACAAAAAAGTCTCCCTCAAACTTAAGGGAAAATTCTATAAGATGGTGGTGAGATCTACAATGCTTTATGGTATCGAATGCTGGCCATTAAAAGAGAAGCATAATACTAAGTTAAGTGTTGCATAGATGAGGATGCTCAGGTGGATGAGTAGTTTTACCCTTAGAGATAAGATACGAAATGAGCATATACGTGAAAAGGTTGGAGTAGCTCTGGTGGAAGATAAGATTAGAGAGAGCCACCTTAGATGTTTTGGTCACATAAATTGACGTCCTTCTGAAGACCCAGTTAAGTTAAGAAAGGTAGAGGTAGACTTAAAAAGACTTGGTTAGGAAATATTAGAAATGATATTTCTTTATTATATTTAAATGAGAATTTGACTTTTAACATGACACAATGAAGAAAAAAGATTCATGTAGCTGGCCCCACGCAGTGGGTCAGGCTTGATGTTGTTGTTGTACCATAAATTTTCTAAATATATTTTGTCTTTTTAGAGTTCTTTATTTTTTTTTCCTAATTTGATAAAATTGAAATTTTGATTGTGTTGAAAAAATTTTTAATTACTTGCTAACTTTTCAAGGTCCAAATTTTTTATTAGTTTCTTCTGATTTAATTGACTTTTTCATTATCATTAGGTTCTAATTCTTGAAATTTTTTTGTTTTTATCAATAATGTTTTTAATTAGTAAACGAGCACATCTTTGTTCATCATGAAGATACGTATAGTTGATTATTGAAGAAGCTTACTGTTAATACCCTATGCTCTCCATCTTCTCTCCCAATTTTCATTAATGATGTTATACTTGTAAAGTGACATGTATTGCTCCATCAACCTAGGTTTTCAGTGTAGTTGGTTGCTTCAAGTGGTCCTACATTAAATTGTATCAATCTGTCAAAGAAGGGCTGTAACTTTGAATTCTCGATGGCGCAAGTCAATGCCCAAAGGAGAGCCATTGACGAGGCTATTAAGAAGGCATGATAGCAAGATAATGCCTTGCTTGGTCTGTGGTGGAAGATTTAGTTATGTACTACCATTTGTTGACAATAAATGATGAGGCCACGTGCATTGTGGATTCATATCAATCTTGTGTTTTGAGAAAGCTATACTTTTGGCTTTAAAGTTTTGGTCATTTCTTCTCTATTAACTTATTTTTTAGTTCGGGCATTAGAATAGTTGGTTATGCTAAGTAGTTTTATATCACACGTATTTGGGGTTTAATTTTTTCCTCCTCATTTCTTTGAAAGAGGCTATTTATGATGAGATAAAAAGTGGTCATTTTGGGGTTTTATTTTTTATTTTTATTTTTAACTGCAAGTACTTCTTTTATAGATTAATGGTTGTGACTTCTGAAGATTCTTTTTTTTTTCTCTCTCTAATTGGTCTTCAAAAAAGACTACATGCTCTGTTTAAAATTGCGCAATAAGAGGCGTGCCTCTACGCAATTTGACCCAAAACCGCCTCGAGGCTTACGCAATTCCTCTCTTGGCTGAGGCGTACACCTCACTTGGACTGAGGCGTGCCTCAGAGGCGCAATTGCGCAATTCTGGCAGAGGCGTACGCTTCATAGAAACGGCCCCACCCACTTAAAATGAAGACTTTTTCTTCCTTAATTCCGCACGGCTCCCAGTTATCCCGAAACTTTCCTTCCCGCAGGCTGTGTTCGCGAAACAGAGAGCTTCCCGCACCCATCGTCTTCCGCCGGCGCCGCCTCTCCGCCGACGCCGCCTCTCCGGCGAAGTTGAAGGTCCACCGCCCTCTAGGAGTACTCCACAATCGATTTTAGGTATTTTTTTTAGTTTAGGGTTAGATTTTTCAAGTGGTTAGATTTTTCAAGTGAAAGAAATTCCCTTGAAGATCCATTTAATGATGGGATATGATTGCATTTTATATGTTTTTGTACTTTGGGAGTTTTGTTAAACTAATATTTTGTGATTTTGTACTTTGGGACATGATTTTATTGCATCTATTTTCTTACTTTCTACTATTTTCATATATCATTTAGATGTTTTTATTGTAAAATAGAATATTGCTATTATTTACCTGCTAAAACCCTTAATTTCTCATTTACGCAATTCTGTGTCCGTGAGGCTTACGCCTTGCCTCACGAACGAAAACTGCCTCGAGGCTTAATTACGTAATTTTAAACCTTGAGTACATGTTTTGGATTCTACCTTTTTTTTCCTTACATCTTTGAGAAAAAAATTTAGCTTTCATTTATGGCAGCTTCTAGGAATGATATAATTCGAACAACAACCATTCTCATGTTAACTCTGCAGAAAACTTGGATTCTTCTCACATCAAAGTAATTTTCCATTCATTGATTATGTAAAATACCATCTGCTTGTCATGTTGATTCACTTTGTTTTAATTTCGTAGGTTGCGTGATGTAGATTTGCATGTTTAAATTGTTGGAAGCAGCTAAAAAACTTGAGTAGGTTAGTTTATTATTTATAAGTTTTTATTGTTTTAGTTATTTAAGCATACCTTTGTTAAATGTCTAGATGAGGGGATGCAATCTATTGGTTTGATTTCTAGTGCTTGGTTAGTTTTTCATGGGATTGGGCTAGTACGGTAATTGTTGATTTCAAGAGTTCAAAAGTCATGGTTGATGGTCCAACTCTTTTGTTCTTTGAATTCGATTCCTACAGAATGGGGGTAAAGGAATTGCCATATACCCATTAATTAATCTTTATTACTTGTAATTACTATAGCTTATTACTATCGCAGCACTTCAATTTTTCTGAATATATTGTTTATGTCTGGCTTGTTTATTTTTTTAAAATTTGATACAACCGAAATTTTATTGTGTTGAAAAAAGTTTTCATTGCTTGCTATTTTTTCATTGTTTGAATTTCTTGTTGCTTTGATCATATTTAATCCATCTTTTCATTATCATTTAGCTTCTAATTCTTATTTTTTTTGGTTTTGAGTAAAAGACAGTAAGCTTTTATATATTTGGTGATTTTCATTCTATGAATTTAATTTTCTTTGTGTGTGCTACATTTATTGTATCATTATAGCTGCATTAGGAAACCAAATTTGAAACCGTCTTGCATCAAATTGGTATCAAATATAGACATGATAATTGGGTCAATAAATAAAATAAATAAATGATGCAATTTAAATAGATAGATCAAAGTAAGATTCATCTACAATATGAATCTATATTCATTGTTGAAATTGGTTCTTCACCTATACTAAACATATTCATGAATTCTTTCCTTTATCTAACTTAATCTGAATATATTATTATTGGGTTGCTAGGGTTATTGATTTTGTTCAAATTTAGTTCAATTAAAATTATTATTGCGGTGAAATAAATTAATTGCGTCTTGATGTTTCCTACTTTTAGTTTTTTGTTGCTTTCTTTAGATTTAATTGATCATTGCATTGTCATGTACGTTCCCATTCTTGTAATTTTTAGGTTGTAGCTAAATAAAGCAAGTTTTTGTGCATTTAATGATTATTGATCTACGAATCTTTGTATATTATTGCATTATTATAGCTGCATAAGGAGACCTAACCTTAAATCTTTATCATTTGTTTTCTGTTTACACTTTCTTTTCACAAGACATACTAAATCTAATACTTTCTTGCTTATTATGACTTTTTTCTAGTTAATGTTTATGTTCCAAAAGATAGAGTGACAAATCTTCACCAAGGATATGGATTTATAGAGTTCCGAAGTGAAGAAGATGCTGACTATGTGAGTATTAGATGCCTTATTTCACTTCTCAATATCATTTAAAATAATTCAATGCCAGCTTTTACTTGAAAATTTTCCTAATGATGACACCCTTTTTGTTTCACTGTTAGGCAATCAAGATCTTGAATATGATTAAACTTTATGGGAAGCCTATTCGTGTGAACAAGGTGAATTACATCTTTTCTTTAGGTCTCTTCGCTCATAGCTTTGCATTTTCACTCAGACATTCCAAACGTTGGAAACTGAAACAGCTTCCTTTCGTAGGAGCCTGTTGTTACATCCCTTCATTTCTCATAGTTGATCCTGCTTTGACATGGCGCATGATAATTATAAGAGAATGGTGTTTTCTTTTGCATTACTGCATTGTAAAGAAATATCATGGCTAGATCATTCATCTCACTTCTATGAAGAATTCTTTGTCATAAGCAAGGGATCTCTTCTCATAGAAGAGAAACGTTAACATGTTTGCCAGGAAATTGAAGACCATGATACCATTTCTGATTTTGATATTTTATTTTCTCAACATTCCATCAAATTTTATTGCCATTGGCCTTTTTATAATGATTTACAGTTGACTTTTAGGGCTTTAAATAAGTCTATGACAATCAACTAGTTTTTTTAGCTCAGTTTGGACGTCCATGCTATCCATTCATGGTTGACTTGGAAAGTATACCTAAGGTTAGAAATTTCAAACTTGACATTTTCAAAACGACCTACTAAGTTGACTAGATGAGGGAAAGGATGAGGAGGGAAATGTAGTTGTTATGAAGATTGTGATTTCAATTGTTTGTAACTTCCAGCAACTTCTGGCAACATCCAATTGTATATCTTTTTGGAGGGAAAAGGTGGCAGGGGCTGGTGATAGACAGGGAGCAAGTTAGATTCATAAGAACCATAAAATCACATGCTGTGTGAAGATGTTCAAAATGCTCTATAATGAGGTCTGAAGACTCTGGAGAGCTCTTCTGAAAAAGGGCTAACTAATATTCGATAACGGGAGAGTGACAGTAGAGAGAGAATGGGATAAGAGGGACCATAAACACAGTCAAACTCTCTTGGTAATTAACCCAGAAGTTCATTTAATTTCATTTCTGTAGTTACTCCTCGCTTTCTTTACAAAGTACAGTTTTTTTTTTGTACAATTTCTACAAATTGCATTATATAATTCTATATTGTTTATGTTTATTTTTAATTTTGTGTATGCCTCATCATTATATAATCTGTACAATAAAGTTTTTACATATCTGCCAAAACTAAATCCGATTAGTTTCAGTCAGTATCATCATGAAACTGGTCATAAGTGTCTGTTTTGACAAAATCCTGTTTTTCCATCCATAAATTCCTGCTTTCTGCCTCTATTTTACGCTTTTGCATTACCTTCCACATTTTTTTTGATTTTTTCACGCTGAATTGTTTTTTCCCAATCGCTCCTGTTTCAATCTCTGGAGTCTGGACGTTGGCTTCTTCAGTAAAAATGAAAGCACCCCCAACGTTTTCCACTGTCAATTCCGGTTTCACTAAGCTTGCATAATTCCAACTAACCAGGACCATGCCAATGGATTTGTTATTTGTAGGATATAAATTGGTATTCATAGGATATATATATATATATATATATATATATATATATATATATATATATATTAAAAACTACATATGAGTTATGTTTTTCGGAGGAGTAATCATCGGGTAAAGATGCAAATGATGGCAATAAAATTGGATTTTTGTGATATGTAATGTCTTAGTGTAGGATTTTTTAATACAACTTATGATGAGATGTACATTAAAATATTATAAATGATTATCCCTAGTTACCTTCTCTTAATTTTAGCAAAGATTAGTCATATTTGATATAAAAATCACACTAATTTCATTCCAAATAATGATTTAAATTTGAGATTTCACAAGAAAAATTGAGAGCAAATATCTGACAACTATATCACAAAAAGTAATGCAATTTTTATCAAAATTTACAAAACTTCAATCAGGGTTACTGACTAGTCGCTAAACAAACTATTAGAAATAAGAAGGATATAAATCACTGAGATGAAGGCATCACGTCGGTATCAAGAGACATGTTCTTCTAATTCTGAAGCGCCTGAAGAATTAACGTAAAGCACACTTACACAAGAATTGAGTAAAATAAAAAAAATTTAATTAACTATTCATTATTCTCTAAATTTACTCTCCTATAATTTATTTCATACAATTTAATGTAACACAAATGTTGTTTCAATTTTAATTAAACTTAATGTTCTGAATTTCATTGAAAACTTGTTATTCAAGGTCTTTTCTTTCATAGTATTTATGTTTAAATATTTAATAAAATCCCCTAAAATATATGATTACATAATAATTTATTTCATACAATTTAATGTAATAATAAAATCGAAAGCAATTTTGAATATGCAAGTATTCCCGTTTTTCAATGGTGAAAAGCTATTGTAGAATAAATATCAAATGTTCAAAAATTTTGAATATATATATATATATATATATATATATATATATATATATATAATTTTGATTATTAAATGTACAGTAATATAAAATTATGAAACTTTTTTTTTTTTTTAATTTTGTAACTTCTAGTTTATGAAAATACATAAAATACAACTATAAGTAGGGAGATTTTTATTATCAAGCTCCTTCCACAATGTAGGAGCTATATGGTGGCATCAATATATATTTTAGCACTTTTAGAACTCAATCAGTGATATGATTCTTAACTACAAAGCTCTTCTTATATATATATATATATATATATATATATATATATATATATATATATATATATATATATATATATATATGTATAGAAAGAAATAACCGAACTTTGTTTATTTTGGTTTTGAAGATTAGGAGCTATATGTGTTTTTGTTGGTTATAACTATTAACTACTGATAATACATAAAAATACAACTATAACTATCCTACAGCTTCCACAATATAGAAGCTTTATGATGGAATCAATGTCTATTTTAGCATTTTTAGAATTCATGGTCAGTATAGTATAAGCCTATAAGGTTTATGACCACAAAGTTGCTTCTTATCTTAAATGTTTTTTAATTTTAAATATATCAAAAAAGTATATTTATAATATGAAATTTGAATAATAAATATTACCAAAATCAAAATTTAAACAAGCCACTGCTAAAATTGCAGAAACTGAAACATTGGCAGCAAAGCCAAAATCAAAACTTAGATTGAATTTACAGACAATGGTGGAATCATATATGCACTTCAAAATTGTGAAATACTTATACATAAAAATAAAGTTTATTGGCTTTATTATTATGACATCCTTATGAATAGTATTTTGGAACCATCTTTTGCTAGATATGTCATGGGATGGGACTTTTCTCTATTTGTTAGTTGTACTTGTGTCCTGATGGTAGATAAATTTCTGTGCCATTCCTTCATGAGTGTTCATTTCGATTTTCTTCCCAGGCCTCCCAAGACAAAAAGAGTTTGGATGTTGGGGCAAATCTTTTTGTTGGAAATCTTGATCCGGTAAGACAGTTGTCCATGGCAATGAACACTGTTTGAAATTAATGGCTTCATTTTTTACCTTCGGGAGTTCTGTTGCAGGATGTTGATGAGAAACTTCTCTATGATACTTTCAGTGCATTTGGAGTAGTGGTCACTAATCCCAAGGTGATGTGTTATCCTTATTTATTTATACTTTTTATTACTGGAAATTTAGTGAGCAACACTAGATTGAGAAGGAAGGACAAGTGCGTTTCTTTAGCTTGTTGTTCTTGTTTTATATAGCTTATGTTATTTTGGAGAGTTATTATCTAAAGATTCAGCGTATCATGGCTTGGAAATGTAAAAATCATACTACCAGGGGATTTGTTGGCACACTGAAATACTTATTGTTAATATTGAGGTTTTAATGATTAATGCTTCATTTGGGATGTTTTTTTTACTGTTATTTAAAACAACTTTTTAGTACAAAAATTTCTTAAACTAAAAAATTTTGTACTAAAAAACTGCTTTAGAAAGCCGTCCCAAGCGAAGCATAAATTTTATGTTAACTGTCCACCATTGCTCCTTGTACAAACATACACGTGAAAGTGTTCATTTCCGATCTCTGACCTTTCCCAAATTCTGATACTTCTTCCCTTCAGCAGGATAGAATTAAGAGTTAAAAGTGGAAAATGCTATTTATTTATTAATAAATAAATATGTATATATATGTATTTATTTATAAATGCTAATATGCTACTATAGTTTGCTAATTGCACCAAAATATCTTTCCTTCTGAAGTTGCATCACTTAAAAGGTGATAAATTCTTCTAGTTAGTTTTATCCATCGAAGTGCCTTGGAAACTTTTTTATAAAATGTTTGGGATTATATGTTGTTTATTCTAGTCATACAAAAAGATTAATGCATATTTAACTGACGGGTAGGAAAGTATGTGGAATGCCGGAGACATTGGAACATTATTTTTAACTAATCATATTGAATTTCAGTATAGGCGTTTGAATTGTCATTGGTATTAACACATTATATGCAAAAAAAGGATTACCTAGTGCATTAAGTTCCTAATAATGTGGGGTTTAAGTCTGTAGCCTTACCCTGCATTTATAAAGTGTCTATTTCCATAGCTCTAATTCACGACCTTCCCTATTACAATGGGTGCAAACTAGACGTCAAGGTTTTGAAAACCGGACCGGACAACGAACTGGAACAAGGAGAGGTTCACGGTTCGACCGGTTCGACCAGTCTAACCAGGGTCGAACCGGATGACGTAATAAATAATAAGTATTATTTAAATTTAATACAATTAACATAAAAATAATGTTATCATTCAAAGGATGAGATAAAAAATTAAACTAAAAAAAACTTTGAAACATAAAAACTTATATAATTAAGTAAAATAATTATTTTAAAATCTCACATAAAAGCTAAAAAAAATTTAAATCTCATAATTATAAGAATTTACACTCAAAAAAATATGATAATTTTAAATTTGAATATTTTTCAAATTTTAAATTTAATTTATATATAATTTCGATAACTTGTAGGTGTGTAGGTATCTTGTACACATAGCATGTATACAGTCTTTGCCTACGAGTAACGAGTTGTATAAACGTCTATATTCCCCAAGGACCTTTGCATTCATTTCATGTTAAATCCTTCTGCTTGTAGGGGGTTAATGTATTTGCTTAGCACCAGATTATTTGTTGATCGTAGGAGTATCCTAACACTCATCGTATATTGCACTGAACATGTTGGCAGGAGATCCCTTTGTTGGCGAGGATCGCCACATCTTTTTACACATCAATCATTAAATCCACTAATGGTTCCCTTCATTAGGGCGTTCGATCTTCAGTGTACAAGCTCATTGATTGGTTGGTGTGAACACTGCAAATTTCATATTGACTATATATATAAATCAAGGGTTCAGTAGCATATCTGTTCTTCTCATTTGCAAGTGGACTAATACATGCTCAATTGCACATTAATCTGTATTGATGACAGAGGGATTATTTCTATGTTGATTGCATGTTAACATGAATCACCGGGTGAGATATATCCATCACTAATTCTTTCATACATGTTGACTGATGGATGGCTACATTTGTCATCAAATTCCTTATGCACATTGATCAGTGAATTGCTATATTCACTTGTGTATTAATCTTCAGTGTTCGCTGGTATTTGCACCTTGATCTGCATGAAAATTTCTCAACATTTGCTGAGAACCTTATACTTTTGATTGTAGGCATATTGATTGGAATGCCACTGTATATATCATGCCATTTGGGATTTGGGATTTTCAACCACAAAGACCAATATCGTGAATTAAATTTTTAATCCTCAATAAATTGAACATAGTCTACGTCAAATAATGATTCAATCGTTAAATCTTTTGTTTTGATGGACAGGATTTTTTCCTTTGAAATTACTTGATATATCTTAAAATTCTTAGGACAACCTCCTAGTGTGTATTCTATGTTTTGTATATGATGATTGATAACACCAACAACAAATGATATGTTAGATTGAGAGTTGGTCAGATGATTAGTTTGCCAACAAGATGTCAATAACAAGAAGGTTCTTCATAGTTTTCATCATCTTCAGATGATTGTAGAGTTTCCATAGGAGAGTTAGTAGGTTTACATTCAAGAAAGTTATATTCTTTAAAAATATTTGAAGTACATTTTCTTTGATAGAAAAAATTATCTTCCTTGTTATATTGAAATTCAATGTCAAGAAAATATTCTGGATGCTTCGATTTTTTAATGACAATTTATTTATATATAATTTATTTTCAGTGATGCTTGACATTTTACTTCTAATGGCATGAATGCAATCAACATATGCATCTAGAATCACTAGGCCAAAGGAGTGTCGAATAAAAGTAGAGTATAAGTTGCCCTACTTTGTAGTTCAATGTCAACAAGAATTTTGCGAAGTTTGTCAAATTAGGCATGATTACTTGGTTTCAATCTATATAGCTTTTTGAAGCATACGTATTTTGTTTTCCCCTTGTGCAACCTACCCAGGAGTTTTCTCCTTATAGCATAATTCAACAAGATCTTCATAGAGAAAAAAAAAACATTATTGACATTCATTTGTACAAAAAGCCATTTTCTATTAATAACAATATAAAGAAGAACAATCAAATTATGTTGAGCAACTGGTGAAAATTCCTAGTCAATGCCATGGATTTGAGTATATCCTTTTCAACCAATCGGGCATTACAACAATCAATCAAGCCATCAATGGAACTTAACAATGAAGGCCCATCGAGAAGAAATATATTTAACCCCAGCAAGAGTTATAACCATTTTTTGGGTATGATAATCAAGAAGAGCACCCATTTTATTGTCCATAGGCTACTTCTAATTAGAGCTCAACAAAGCTTTTTGATGTGCTTTGTGAATAGATATTAGACAAAGATAAGGCAAATTAATGACAAGAAAGGGAGAGATAATCAAAGGACACACGAATTTTCATATTTCTATTAGAAAATCCAAGTGACTATATGGTCATCAATGAAGGAATTGATATAATGAAAATCAAGATGGTTATTAATGAGACTTGGTTCCCATATGTCAAAGTGAGCCAAATCAAAATAGGTGCTACAACATGAAGATGAGGATAAAAGAAGTAACCCATGATGATGTGGCCAAATTCACATGCATCACACAAATTTTGAAATGGAGGATGAGACATTAGTGAAGCCTCATAGATGGTGAGGAGGATGACTTATATGATGGTATCATTAATAATGAGAAATTTTAGACAAGGGAGTGCGATCAACAACATTATGTAGGGTATCAATTTGATTGGCGAGTTTGGTTTGGATCCAACCTGAAGTTTACCCGTCACAATATGCTTAGCTTGAGCCCAACTTATTAATCATATGGGTCAAAATGTTTAGCACAAATCTGACCTGTTTATTATTTATATCATGAAATTTTTTATATCACCATTACTCGTTTAAGTCGAACTCGATCTGTTTAATCCAAACTTGAATGATAATTAGGTCAATTTCAAGAACTAGCAGCTAGGGCTAGTTGGTCATTAAGTAGAAGAGGAAGATAGTTCTGTCTTTGGCACCATCATATTCAATTTGGATTCAAATGCGAAGATAGGACAAGAAACTTGGAAGAACATATTAGAGACAATAATACATAAAATTGGTATGAAGCTAAATGATTCAAATGCAACACTTAATCAAAGGGTAGCAATCCAAATTGACCCTCCATAGAATATCCATCCACCCAATAGGCAATCCACTGAGCCAGGTTCAGCTTGTTCTCCATCGGTTCAGTTCAATCAGATTAGCTTTTCCTTCCATCAGCAAACAATTGTTTTAATAAATAAGTTTTTATTATTTCTCCATTTGTTTTTTAGCTCAACCAATTCAGATTGGAACTGAAATCGGTTAAGCCTCCCACTTTTATAAATAAACCTACAAAGTGTTGTAATGCTCTCATGGAATAAAATTCCTGCTTTGTTTCTTTTCCTTCTTTCTCTTCCCAGGAGTTTGCACCTACTCTAAATGCGTCTTTCCCTTCTTGAGACATCAAGGATCACAACAATTAATGCTCTCGTTCATCTGTTTGTCCCGTTTGGTTCATTTGATTTGTCTGTCTCATTCTTCGATCATTCACTTTGATTTGGCCGTCTATTCCTGCCTTTGATTTGCTCGATCGATTCACTCGATCTTTTGATTTCTTAGCTTGATTTGGTTGTCCGACCCTACACATAGTTTGTCCGTTCTTCCCAATGAAGAATTTCAATCTCCTCGACACCCTATGGAATTTCAATCGCCGTCAAATTGGAACTGAAATTGTTTAAGCCTCCTACTTTTATAAATAAACCTACAAAGTGTTGTAATGCTCTCATGGAATAAAATTCCTGCTTTGTTTATTTTCCTTCTTTCTCTTCCCAAGGAGTTTGCACCTACTCTAAATGCGTCTTTCCCTTCTTGAGACATCAAGGATCACAACGATTAATGCTCTCGTTCATCCGTCTTTCCCGTTTGGTTCATCTGATTTGTCTGTCTCATTCTTCAATCATTCGCTTTGATTCAGCTGTCTATTCGTGCCTTTGATTTGCTCAATCGATTCACTCGATCTTTTGATTTCTTAGCTTGATTCGGTCGTCCGACTCTACACAGTTTGTTTGTTCCTCCCAATGAAAAATTTCAATCTCGTCGACGCCCTATGCACAATGCAGGCCCAACAAGATTTGCAATTTGCTAAAATTTAGATATTTGCATCAAGCTGATGCACAATTCGCTTCTATCAGCTTTACTCTGCATCAATTTCAGGTTTTCCATGGATTCAATGGACAAAAGGCTAGATAGCCTATGCATTGACCATTCCATCCCCACTGGCCATACTCATCATCCATTGGTGGCATCTTGGGATCAACGACTAGGAATTTGCTACCCATGTCTCCTTCCAACATGTCAAGTTTACCCTTTCTTTAAATTATGAAATCAATCTTCCATGCTTTAACGGCACTGCGGTTGACACTTGAATCTTTAAAGCACATGAATATTTTGATTTTCATAACACCTCATATTGTCATCATGTTCATATTGCTTCTTTTCACCTTGAATGTCCTATAGCCATTTAGCATCAATGGCTAAAAATAAAAGGCTAGAACTTTTTATGGATTGAACTTACATTTTCTTTACAACAGAGATTTGGCATTTCATCTTTTGAAGACCTTCATGACAACATTTCTAAATTAACCCAACAAGCTTATGTTCTTGATTACCAAATAACTTTTGAAAATTTAGCTTTTAAAATCTCTAACCTTAATCAACCATGTTTAGCTATTTTATTTTCGATCTTAAACAAGAATTATGTAGGGACTTCTATTTGCTAAACCTATTACTCTTTTAGATGTGATGGAATTGGCCCATTGTCATGAATCTAAATTTCAAGATTTTTTTTTTTCACTTCCGCACAATTGTTGAAACCTCCTACTTTTTCGACCAACAAAAATACGCCACCTACCACTTATACCTCTTTCACTCTACACCTTCAACCCTTTTGCCCCCTCTTATTCCTCCGACCAAAGCACCTACTCTTTTTATTAAGAAACTTACACTAGCTTAAACTCAATATCGCAAGGAAAAAGGCTTTTGTTTTAATTGTGATGCCAAATTTGGTGCCCAAACCCATTGCCCCCCATACCCCAATATATATATATATTTTCTTATTTGGCATGGATGATCAAAAACCATCTAATGAAACTATATATCTCACTCCTGATCTTGACACAAGAAGTATCTCTTGAAATCAGCCTCAATATCTTAGCTGTCAATTCAATCATAATTCCTTTTGTTTAACTAGATCTATATGCTATCATAACATTCATATCTTAAATGATAGTGGCAACAACCATAATTTTATTCAAGATCTCATTGATCAAATTGGTCTTCAACCAAAACCCATTAAACCATTTAAATTTTCGGTGGGCACTGTTAATTTATTAATATGCAACTCCAAATGCTCTCAAGTTGTTGTTATAATGCAAGGTTATTAAGTTATTTTAGACCTCTTTGTCCTTGCCATTCATGGCGCCCATATTGTGTTGGGATGCAATGACTTCAATCAATAGGTTCCATCCTCCACAATTATCGCAATCTTACTATGTGATTTTTTTTATCACAATCACAAAATTAGCCTCAATTATTAGCCGATCATCTCTTTTCATCAATTTCGTGCACTAATATCACGTTCCCCATTGATACACATCTTCTCTATCCACGATACTCCTTCAATTGACAATACATTAAATGGCAACTTGTTCTCCATCACTAATACTTTACCTGATTCTATTTCCAATTTAATATGGCAATTTAAACATATATTCCAAGGGTCATCCCCTCTACGCCCAATTGATCATTGCATTAACCTTTCATCCTTGTCCAAACTAGTTATTATATGGCCCTCTCATTATCCACATTTCCAAAAAGATGCTATGGAACAATTGGTCCAAATGTTGTTGTTCAACATCATTTGTCACAACCATAACCCTTTTTTCAGTCCGGTTTTGCTTGGCAAACATGAGATAGTACTTGATATTTTTGTACCGATTATGAGTCCAAATTCCTTGACTATTAGTTTAAAAAAAAGCCTTGACTATTAAAGATATTTTTTTATTCCATCAGTTGATTAACTTTTAGATGAATTACATGGAGCCTCTCTTTTCTCCTAACTTGACCTCTATTTAAATATCATCAAGTTCAAATGCACCTAAAGGATATCCATAAAAATGCTTCCCAAACTCATGATGACCATTTTGAATTTTTAGTTATGCCATTAGGCTAACTAATGCTTTTTCTACTTTCCAAGCTTTAATGAATCAAGTATTCCATGCATATTTTCGCAAATTTGTTATCATTTCAATGATGATATTCTCATATACAATCCCAATTTGGAGCTCCATTATTATCATATTTGAATTGTGTTTCGAGTTCTAGTGGTCAATCAATTATTTCTCAAATTATATAAATGCCAGTTTTGTCAATATTCAAGTGAATACTTGGGTCACATTGTTTCATTTGGCAGCATTCAAGATGAACCAAATAAAATTAAAGCAATGACTACATGGCTACTTCCTTCTTATGTTTGTCATCTTCGATCTTTTTTAGGGTTAACAGGTTGTTATTATAGATTTATCTCAAATTATGCTTCCATTGCCGCGCCTTTAACTGGCCTTCTTAAGAAAGATTCTTTTAAATGGAACTCTGAAGCTTCCACGACTTTTAATCATCTAAAAATTGCTATGACTTCAGCCCTGATTTTATCTTTACCAGATTTCACAAAATATTTCATTACTGAGACTGGTGCTTCAAATCGTGCTATTGGTGCTATATTATTACGAAATAATCACCCATTGCTTTTTTTTTTTTCTGGTAAGAAATTTGGAATTCGTTTCTCAATCTTCTATACATATAAAAGAGTTGTACGCAATTATTGAAGCAGTTGCTAAATGGTGCTAAAATTTATTAGGTATTGAATTAATCTTCAGAGCTGATCATAAAATTCTTCGTGAACTAAAACTAAAATTCTTCAAAACTCCAGATCAACATTATTACTTTCGCAAGATTTTAGATTTTAATTTCCACATTGAATACAAATATGGTAAAGCAAATACGTTTGTAGATTCATTATCATGTATTGCAGATGATTAGGACTCAATTACACCCTATTCCCCTTCTTTTTTTTCTTTGATTACTCATTTTTATTTCTCTTTTCTCAATTATTTAAAACAAGTAAACATTACTTCACAACTAGCTAAAGGTGAATTGCCCAACAACAATTATCAAATTAGGGAGAATCCCTCTATAATAAAGGTCGTCTCTATATCAGTGAAAAATTTCCATTAAAAAATCAATTACTTACAAAATTTCATTCGACACCCCTTTCAGGTTATTTGAGGCACATTTAATGCCAGAAAAAAAGACTTTTTGCAATTTTTTATTGGCCAGGTTTTCATAAAGATGTCGTTGATTTTGTTAGTAGATGTCTTCCATATTAAGAAATTAAATCTTTCACGATGCCTCCTGCGGGTCTTTTTTCTCCCCTCCCCATTCCATCCCAAAATTGGAAGAATTTATCTATGGATTTTATTACAAGTTTGTCTACTTCATGAGCGTATACTGATATTTTGATGGTTATAGATTGCCTCTCTAAATATGCCCATTTTGGACCTTAGCTTACTAATTATTCTGCATTTAAGGTTACCGATGTCTTTTCTACATGGTGGTTGGATTACATGGTTTTCCAAAAACAATAATATTCAATGAAGATAACATTTTAAAGTAGTTTTTGGCGCCAACTACACTATTATCACATTGTTTATGATCCTGAAATTGATGACCAACCTGAGGTTCTTGACCTTTGTTTAGAACAATATCTCTGTGCATATACATCTTCCGCTCTGCGATTATGGTCTACTTTTCTCTATTTGATTGAATTCAATTATAACACTCCTAAAAATCGCTATTCTAATGACTACATATCAGACCCTCTATGATAGACTGCCTCACTATATTCCATCATATATCATTGGAACATTTGATATTGCTATTGTCGATGCTATATTGACTGATCATACCACCCACTTACAAACCCTCCATCAAAATATGCAACAAGCTTAACATAGAATGAAATCCATGGTCGACCGCCATGGCTGTGATTTCCAATTCTTTGTTGGAGACCTACTCATGGTTAATCTTTAACCCTTTTGACAATGTTTTACATTTAACAATATCCATTTTAAGCTCGCTAAATGATTCTTTGGGCCTTATCATGTTCAATATATCATTAGCCATATCACATATCACCTTACGCTTCTGTCAGGAAGTAAGATTTATCTAGTTTCCACACTTTAGTTCTTAAACCTTTTAAAGGCAAACCACCACTTAAACCTATCCTATTACCACAAAATATTCATAATAGTCAACCCATCGGTTTAACTAATGCTATTCTTGCCTCCCGTTTAATTTATCTGCGTAGTCAACCTCATAGATAGGTACGCTTGCAATGGAATCTCACTGATTCAGAAGATGCTACTTAGGAGAATTGTTCAGCTCTTTGTACCGCTTTTCCATCTCTCAACCTTGAGGACATGGTTTTTTTCATGACGACAGGAGTGTTAGGTGCCAACATATTCAATTGGATTCGAATAAGTACAACAACAATGTGAAGATTGGACAAGAATCTTGGAAGAACATGCTAGAGACAACAATACAAATATCAAAGTCTATCATCGAAAAGGTAGTGAGCTGAATGAATCAAATGCAACACCTATTCAACGGGCAACAAATCAAATTGGCCCTTCACAGAATATCCATCCACCCAACTAGGGGTGTCAATATTTGACACGACCTGAAAACCCTAATACAAAATAATAATCCCTATATAAGCCTCTATTCTTCCCCCCAATTTAGCACTAAAAGATCTCTTTTGCTTTAATTAATTCCCTCCTTATTTTGAGTTCAAATTCATTTCATTAATTCTGTCATTAATCCTCCTCCTAGCATATGGAATAATTAATTTGCTAGGCCCCAAAAGGGGGGACCGAAATTTTTGATGATCTACCCCTGTAGTTGGTTCACTCCTTGCTATTGGGTTGGTTGCAGGACTAGACCGGTCGTAACAAATTCTTACCAATTTTTACTCTCAGATATAAGTTTTAGGTTAAAATGCAATGAATTTTCCTAAATTGAGGACTAATGCACGATGCTAGATTTGCCATAAGCAATAGAAAGTTCATAGCTTATAATGGAATAGTAGTTACTGTTACATCAGGATAATGTTCTAGATTTGATGCAATTGTAGCATAAAGGAGTGTAGCGGGTCTCTTAGGCAATATCTCAATCTTGAAGGGGCAATGAAGTTTCTCTTTTCTTCATTTCTTTCTCTCATTAACCCGCTCACTCATTTTATCCGCAATATATTACTGTAATCGTTCTTCACTTTTTTTGGGTTTATGGATTTACTGTTTATTACTCTTTTATAATCTCTTTGTAATTTACCTAATATCTTTCGTTTATGAACTGGGAATCTACTGTCAGGACGACCTTGGCCAAATAACGAACGGGAATTATACATGGAATTTTTAAATAATTTAAAATTTTCACCCATTATTCATCTCTTTTTATATGAAACATACTTCAGTATCTTTTATGATTCTTCTAGACTTTAGGATCCCGCATCTTGCTGTGCAAACCTGACTTTGTCTTGCTACCATTCAGATAATGAGAGATCCTGAAACTGGGAATTCAAGAGGCTTTGGTTTTGTGAGCTACGATTCTTTTGAATCATCTGATGCAGCAATAGAGGTACTTCCAAACTAATATAAAAATACAGTTTAACATTCATCATCTGTTTGTTCTTTTACCCAAACAAAGGTAATGTTGCATATTTTTTGTTAACTAATGTTCATGGAGAACCTTTTAAGGACCATCGGTACAAGTAATTATATACTTCTTTTTGTACAGGCCATGAATGGCCAATACCTTTGTAACCGCCAAATTACAGTCTCATATGCGTACAAGAAGGATACAAAGGGAGAACGCCATGGAACACCAGCAGGTAAGTCATTCTTCTGAAATTAAAAACTTTGCTTTGAAAAACAACAATTTTTCTTAGTTTCATTTATTGCGGTGAAGTTAGAAATCGATCTTGATTTTAACTTTTAAGCATTACAAAACTTAATTCAAATATAATGATTTTGAATTCACATATTAACGAATGAAAACAAAATCCTCATTTTTCTGGAAGATAGTTTCATCTACAAAATGAAATCTTCTATTAACAATATGTAGGGAGAATTCTTGCTTCAAACATGGTTGTGAAAACCGGACCGGACAACGAACCGGAAGGAGAGGTTCACGGTTTGACTGATTTGACTTGTCGAATTGGGGTTGAATCGGATGATATAATAAATAATAATATTATTAAAAATTAATAAAATTAACATAATATAATAAGTATATATGCATTTAATAATATTTATAAAATTTTAAAATATATAATAAAATTTTATACATATAAATATCATTTACGGATTGATCCGCTCCGATGTAGAGCGGCTTTTCTAAGCTGGATCGGACCGGCCATCATACCAGTTCACGGTTGAACTGGTTGGTCTGGTCCAGTTTTCAAAACAGTGCTTAAAACTTCCTCAGATTGAGGAATTTTGATTTCACATACAGAACGAATGAAAACTAATTCATCATTTTTCATTAGATTTTCTGTCTACAAAATGAAATCTTCTATTGACAATATGCAGAGAGAATTCTTGCTTCAAACAATCCTGGGACGCAAAGAAACCGGCCTCATACCTTATTTGCCAGTGGTCCACCCTCTCTTCCTGGATCCCAAGCAAATGCCACCATGAGTGCACCTATCCCTCCTCGACCTTTTATCAATGGCCAGATTCCACCTGCTCCAGTATTAACAGTTCGACCTCCGCCACCACCTCAAGGCGGGCAATTTCCCCCTCCTATGCATATTCAGATGCAGATGGCAGCAGCGCCATGGCCCGGTCAGCCACAGCAACCAGGCCAAGGCATTGGTCCTCCAGCAATGCAACCACATCAAATGCAAATGCAATTTAGGCCTCCGATTCGACCTCCACCCCCTAATATGGTGCCTCCATCTAATATAATGCCGCCGCCATCATCAGCTATGATGAGGCCACCGCCGCCTCCTTCAGGAATGGTTGTGCCGCCACCTATGTGGAGGCCGCCGCCACCACCTCAGCAGCAAGTGATGGGCAGACCTATGCCACCTCCAATGTCGATGCCTCCGCCGCCGCCACCACAATCCTCCCTTCCTTGAAATGCAAGGTGATGGAGTAGGTTTTACTTAGAATGGATATCGGAGTACCAACAATTTTCTTGATGAGGCTGAATTGGAGATAAAATGTTTCATTAGATGGGAATGGAGTCTCTTGTCAAATTAACTGATTCCAGCGGGAATGTATAACTTCTTGGAAGCTGTATGGTGAAACATGTACTAGCACTTGCTGCTGTAATCATTTTCTTAAAAAATACTTGTTCTTCATTTTGATATTTTGTTTTTTTTAATTATTATTTTTAGAAAACAATTAAGATAATTGATTTTGATTTTCAACTTAAAGAACATTTTGGGATGTAAATACATTGATTATCAGAAGCATTTGGCAGATTATCTCTAATAAGGGTGTCAAAGTGGGTCAACGGGTTGGGTTTAGATTCAATCCGAATTGATTTGGGTCAATTCAAACCTAACCCATATGACAATCTGGTTGACTCGAATTTGAAATTTTTTGGATAGGATTCGGGTTGGGTCAAGCTTTGACACCTTTAATTTCTAATTTGATAGGCTGTGTAATCCCACAATACTTTTAAAATCAAGTTTATAGTAATTTTTTCAAATATCATAATATAAATGTCCAAACAAATTAATGGTGTTTGAATTATATGAAGTTGACAATTATTTCTTTTGCTATTTACGCACCTTAATTAAATTAACATTTGGATGCTTATGACTAATGTTTTCAAGTTTCATCAAAATTTAATATCTTATTGTTGCGGGCTAAAATATTTGCGGTGGTAAAATAAGAAAGCTTTTTAATTTAACGTTGTATGGATATTTAGCGCATAAAAAGAGAGTTTAGAAACACTGAAAAATCTCGAAAAAGGAACTCTTTACTATTTATAATTATTTCTTTGAGAACAATCATTTTGTTTTTTATTTGTACTCGTGCTCTCTTGGTACGCAATCCGAAAACAGAGTAAGGTTCGGATGCTGTGTATTTATTACTTATTTTATTGCGTATTTTTTGATACAATTTTTTTTATCTATTTTAGCAGCAAATAAATAATACTCACTAAATACTCACTAAATACACAATAAATGTGTAAAAAATACGTAGAAAAAATTATGTATCAAAAGATATGCTATAAAATAAACAGTAAATACGCAGCATCTGAACCTTACTCTGCGTTCAATTTACGTACACAATAATTTCTCACTCTGTAGGCCTTCAAACCTTCTGGTAGAAGTGGTTTGCACGCGCTTATAAATAGTAAAGAGTAAAGAGTCTAAAGACTACAGACAAAGAAAGAAAATCTGAAAAGGACGCAAGCCTTTTAGAAAGTTAATGAATCATCCGTCAAATAGTCCACTCAGAATGTCCAGAAAAGCCAGAAAGCTTCGAAAATGACCTCACTCCCACCATTAAATTTATTTACTTGGTTATCACAATAGCATATCATTGGAATAAGTACAGTTATTTTTTTTTGGAACGGGTTATTTATCCGCTGTTATTTTCTTAGAAGATATTTGGTGACGTAATTAATCTTTTGATGGAACCTAACGGCAGGCAACCCACATGTATTGGGCTCAAGCATGTCTTCTCTCCTCTAAGGAGGTGAGTCGCTCGAGAGAGGAATCTAACATGGGTTGGGGGATTCCCAGTCACGCTCACCCACCAACCAAGCTAAGTCTGGTGGGTAAGTCCAGTGAATTTAATACAGCTTATCTATGTTGATTGATAACTTAGATTTTCAAAAAAAAAAAAAAAATAATAATAATAATAATAATTGGATATTTACTTATTGTAATGTGGGTAAATTTATAATTTAATTCTCTTAAAATAAAATAAAAACATTCTAGTGAATTCACTTTAGAACAAATTTTACAATCTATAATGTTTGAGATTAGAAAAAGAAATATGTGTTGATTCTTAAGAAAAAATAAATAAATATTTTAGAAGAGGAGCTAAACTGTTTCTCAGTGTATGTAATAAGCATTATAGTTGGTTCTCGGATGTTATTACTTTATTTATAAATTGATTAAGTTGTGCAATTTAGAATTTCTCCAATTGATTTATCTTCTTAGTGAATCTTCATCCGTAAACCTATTTTTCACTACAAAATAAATAGTGTTGCATCCTGGAATTTCACGGCAGTACAGAGTGATGTAATTTAACGTCTTCATTTTGTACGAAGATCCAACACACAAATATATCAGATAGTATGATTATATCGTTTATAAGAGATACCATAATTTTTTACGTGAAAACTCCTGAAAAAGAGAAAAACCACGGGGCTTGGCCTAATTTAAATGAATCCACTAGTGTTTGGAATTGATTACAAATGAGGCCCTTCCTTAGGAGGAAGACATTGGCTCGATGTATCAAATATACGTCATATAGAGTGTATTATATGGTGGGAGTTTGAAGAATCAATGTTCATATGTTCCTTTGGTGGGTAGCACCATGGCGAGCGATGTAGGTAGTGTGTACTTTTTCTAAGAGTTTATTTATTTTCTCTCAGTATATACAAAATGATCACAAGACAAAGCTTGTCGAAAGGATCGTAGTCGAATGACGATGGTCGGAAGGATCATAGGCGAGTGACAAAGGTTGAAAAGATCGTACTCATGCGTGGTAGTCGGAAGGGACGTAGTATGATGACAATGGTTGGAAGGACTGTAGTCAGCAAACGACGGTGGCTAGAATGATCGTAGTCGGCGGGTGACGGAGGTCAAAATGAATGTAGTTGGCGGACAACAGAGATAAGAAGGGTCGTAGTTGGTTATTGTTGTTGGAAGGATCATAGTCAGTGAGCGACGGAGGTCAGGAAGACCGTAGTGGCAAATGACATAAGTCAGAAAGACCGTAGTCAAGAGACGATGGTCGAAAGGTCTGTAGTTGGGCGAAGGTGGTTAGAAGGACCATAGTTAGCGATGAAGGTCGGGAGGACCGCAGTCAGGCAGAGATGAAGGTCGGGAGGACCGTAGTTGATAGAAGACGGAGGTCAGAAAGATCGTAGTCAAGTGACGGTGGTTGGAAGGATCGTAGCTGGATGACGATGGTCGAAAGGATTGTAGTTGACGGATGACTTAGGTTAGAAAGATTATAATCGGACGACGGTGAGTGGAAGGATCGTATTTGGGCGATGGTGGTCGTAAGGACAATAGTCGGCGGGCGATAGAGGTCGGAATGACCGTAGTCAGGCGACTGTGGTCAGAAGGATCGTACTTGGCAGATGATGGAGGTTAGAAAGACCGTAGTCATGCGACGGTGGTTAGAAGGACCATAGTTCGGCGATGGTGGTCGGGAAGGACTATAGTTGGCAGCCAACTATGGTCGGAAGGACCATAGTCGATAGGTGACGGAGGTCTAAAGGATTGTAGTTTGAAGAGATGGTCGGAGAGACCATAGTCGGTGGTTGATGATGGTCGAAGGAACGCTTTTTAATGGTTTCCCTATGGTATTCCGATGGTGATGGCCGGTTAAAGGTTCAACAGTGGTAACCTAGTGGTGCAAATTTGTCGACGGTGGTGCCGGGGTGGAGCTTCAGCTTTAGAACTCTTCAAGTTTTCTCCGTCCTCTCTTCCTCCTTTTTTCTCCTCTCTCATGTGAAGAATGATAGGCTATTTATAGTTTTTTGGAAGTGACATGACTAGTGAATATGGAGAAGATCAAGGGCCTGCTGGGAGTGTTCTATCAGACAACTCATAATGATCCACTTAATCATAAAGTATTTATCTAGATGACATAGAGATGTGAGAGTTGAGTGATCTTGGGTTCGTTGGATTCGTCTCGTCAAACCACTCGATTCGACTATAAGCATGCCATATTTGATATCATGTAGTAGTCTAATTAATGCTCTGAAGCTTTCAAGTAGACTTTAGACATTTGATTTGGGCTCATTTTGGCTCGGATCAGATTAAATTTGATGTCGTTGGATTCGTCTCCTTGAGATGTTCAATTTGACTATAAGTTTACTGAAATTGGAGATCATATGGTCCCGCTTTTAATTTTTGGAGCCTCAATCTGATATTTACATTGAGGTTTGTGACCGATTAAAACAAATTTTTGGTGATATCAAACAGTAATTCATCTCAAACCGAAGATCATTTCTAACACTAAAAAGGAATATTACATACATATTCTTTCTCATCTCTGTTTAACAATCCATTTCTAACACAAAAAATGAGTGTGAATGGTGCTTGGCGTCGCACTGTTCACAACTGAGATAAAACACAAAAATGCATTTCTATTTGCAATTTGGGTGATCTCTCGCAAGAGCTACAAACAGGCGAATGACGTTCGGTTGGAGATGCTCTTACCCGTGATTACTTGGAAGAGGGTAGTTTCTTATGAGTATCAAAATTGAATTTGGAATGTTAAAAATAATTATTATGAGTTCTAAAATATTCTTATCAATCTTTTTGAGCTTGATTGGCCAACAATTAACAACAATGCCATCTATGCTCTGTAACCTGTATAAACAAAAGTACATATATATAATTATTTTTTAAAATAGCATATTAATAAAAAAATTGTTTAAAAAATAGAATTAAAAAATATTAAATCGAACAAGTAATTTATTTATACGACTTTATAAAGGGTAGTTTATATATATATATATATATAATTCAATCTTAATTTGATTCTATTTTTAAATTAATTTTTTATAATAACTTCTAAAAAAATTGTTTTTTTATTCTCGTTGAAACTGTCAAACTGATACTATTTTTTCGAACACGAGCGTTTTAAGGGAATCCAGTGGTCGCCGTCAGGTCGCCGTCAAATCCTTTCCCCACGCGCAAAGCGTACACCCGTGGCGTCTGTTAAACTTAACAGCTGGTTTCCAACTGTTATAACCCAAAAAAAAATCTCCATTAAAAAATTATAAAAAAAAGATGGAGAACAAGTCAACTAAAAATGACGTTTTTGAATAATTTTAGAGACACAACTCTCCTTGGCCTATTGGTTGAGAGCTTAGGCTTCCAACTAAGAGGTCCAAGGTTCGAGTCCATGTGTATGCGTTGTGTGTGTGAGTTTGCCTTAAATGGCCTAAATGTCCCAAAAAAAAAAAAAAAATTTAGAGAAATATTCAATAATAAATATAAGGTATTTGTGTAATAACTATGATATAAATATTTTTTAATTATAAAATTATATAAATTTATTTTTGTTTTGAAATAAAATTTGTCAATTTGTATTTAATTATATTTTATTTATTAAATATAAATATCCTTTTTTTAAGTAATTAAAATCATGATCTTTTTCATATTATTTAAAAATTAAATATAATTTAATAATAATTTAATAATAATAATAATTATTATTGTTATTATCATTTCAATAGTAGAAGTGAAAAAAAATCTTATAAAATTCAATGATCTTTGTCATTACTTTCATTGGCATATCATTATCATTTATCTCAACATGCAAATATAAATGTAATTAATTAATTATATTAAAATTATCAATAAACTTATAATATTTGTAAAACTCTTATGATTTATTACTATTTCTAATTAAAATAAATCTCTATCTATATGTTCTCATTATTTTTCTTCACCTTGATCCAATTTTACAATGTATTAATAAAAAAAATGACGATCCTCATAGTATCATTGAATCTATTACCATTAATCTCCTGAATGTGTTGTCGATGCAACCAACACATGTTGAATTATATCCATTTGAATTTGTTGTCGCTATTGTGTTTGCATCTTCTTTGAGCCCAGCTCCTTGCCATTTCACTCTATCCAGACAATTCCTCTTGAAATGCCCTCTTTATGACAATGATAGCACTTCTTAGATGTCTCCGATTTCAACTTAGAACGTCCATGATAACTTTTATTGGATCTTTGATCTTCTCTTCCTCTTGTTAACAACATTTTCTCATTCTTCTCTTCTTTAATTTCTAATTTTCTTTGCATTTCTTTTAACATTAGAACTGATTTAACTTCAATCATCACAAGAGTTTGTTTTCTATATAGCATTGTACCAACGATGTGTTATAAAACTTTGATAGAAAGATAAGAAGATTGATGTCTTGATCAATCTTCTTCGATTCTATCATCAACGTTCCTGAGATCAAGAATTATCTTATTGAATCCATCCAAATGTTTCCTGAGATATTTATTCTCATGCATTTGCAATGTATACAATGACTTCTTCAAATACAAATGATTGGCAACTGATCTCTTCAAATAAAGTGATTCAAGCCTCTCCTAGACCTCCACCGCTGAATCTTCATCTCCACTTCTGTTAATACTTCGTCACTAAGCAAAAAAAGTATAACATTGTAAGCATTTAGTTGAATTTTCCTTTCCTTTGCCCTATCTACTATAGCCGCCAAACTTTCACGCAAAATCACATTAGAAATTTCTCGGTGAACTTGAAGAGCCTTAATCTTTAATCTCGACATGCTAAAATCATTATCACAGGTGAACTTATCCATCTCAAATTTTTGTATTGATATTATTTGAAGCAGTAGTTGCTTCTACTCCACCTATTGTTTGCAAAGACAGTTTGTTGTCCACTAAAATCAGCCCATCAACCTAATTGTTGCTTTCCTCAACCTGTTATCCACAAAGAGCAGCCCAAGAAATACTTTTCCTCGCTGGTTTCCTCTTCTCCTCCATCTGTTCACTCGAACCCGCACCTACTGCGAGCTCACTTACTATGTGCTCTTGTGCAGCCTGCCTCCTACTTGCCCGTGCCCGAGCTCGAGCCCAGCGCTTGCACTCCCTATTCCCACACACGTTCACGCGCCAGTCTACGCCAGCTCATGGGATCCGTTGTCCAAGCACAATCACATGACCTCCTGCCCGTGTGCGTTTAATCCACATGTGCATGTTAATATCCCTGCGCGACACAATCATGCAATATGTGCCCACCGTCCCTTGGCCTACATTCCTACATGTAGAACTCGAGTCAACCGGCATGTATCCTACGTGCGCACCTCTTCATGGAAAACCGGCTGACACAAGCCCAATCTCGCTCGCAATGCTCGATCCATCCTCTTGTATCATGCGTACAATGCAACATGCACATTCCTCGTGATCACTATCCCGATCCGTCAAGCTATCCGTATAGTTGTGCCTGCGAGTCCACCTTGTCCTCCTTTTCTTGATTGCAAGAAACTTCCTCCTTCCCCTTGATCACCTCCACCAGTCTCTGATACTAATTGATGTGAAAGAAAATGTGAATTAGCTACACCAAATCTAAGAAGCCAGAGATAAGGAAGAAGAGAAGTTGCAAGAAACATAACTTTATTTGTAATTTCTAGAGAAATACAACAAAAGCACAAAAACTTCTAGAGCACATGTGGTTTTCACACCCATTACAGAGTACTCAAACCTCTACTTATAACACTATCAAGAAGTAAAACTAAGCAAAATGATAAGATAAACCAAAGAAATAGAATTGCTAAAATTGGACCAAATACTACCACTTTCATAATAAAATGAGTCGGTTCGTGAGCAATCTCTAACTTCTTGAATTAAGCTCAAACACGAGCTTAAACTCGATCAAAAAAATCAAATTCAAACTAAAATCAGAGATGACTCGAACTTGACTCTATTCATTTACATCCCTAATTTTTATCAAATTTTCCCCTTAATTCACTTTTATTTAAAATCCAACAAAATAGAGTGTGAATAATAAAACAAAAGCTCTTACAATGCGAAGTTTCCCAAAAACCACACAAAAAAACCGTTGTTTTCAGCTCCCATTGCAAATTCCAGTTGTCAGCATATATTTTTTTGTCTGTATCACCATTATAAATATTCTTATAGCCCTATCGATCCCCATCCTTCAGAAAAAGTTGAAAAAGTATTATTCCACGCGCCTATATCAGTATATAGAAGCAGCTCTCTCTCTCTGTCTGTCTCTGTCGTAACTGTAAATCTGTAATCAGATTCCTTAAAAACAAACGGGCAACGACCACTGAAGTTGCCACTGAAAGACTTGGTCCAACACAAACTCAGCCATTCCATTCAATTAATTGGAAGAATATTAAGATAGGATTAGCAGGCAAAATATCTGCGCATAGATTTTAATCACTTATTTTTTAAAAAAAAATTATGCACCGAAAAGCTGCTTTAGAAAGCAAAAAACAAACGGTCTTAAATAAAGCCTAAATTATATTTTATTGTTGATGATTTGTCTTTGAATAATTTTGATTGGGAAGAATCTTAATGTATTACTTATATTATTTTATTTAAAAATTAAATTTAGAATCATATGAATTTGATTTTAGCAAAGTTATAATGAAAATGAACATTTTGACAAAATGAAACCAACGAAATCAAACGTGATCCGATCAGAGTTTAAATCAAGCACTTGAAGTATGATTGAAATTTTCAGGATATTAATTGAAAAATCTACAAATCTTGCATGTTTATAAACAAATCTAGCGGTTCTACGAGATGACTGCACCTCCCCCCCCCTAAATTTTATTTATATAAGTAAGAATATAAAAATGAGCCTAAATAGTTCTCTAAATGAACTTGCTTGTCAATGCATAGTTAAAGAAAAATAATTTGAGACCGACTAGGGGTGTCAATATTTGACACGATACGAAAATTCGGCTCGAACGACCAAAAAATTTCGGATTAGACCCGACCCGATTTCAAAATGAGACGGGTTCAGGTTCTCGTGATTCGACCCATTTAAAAAATGTGTCAGGTTCAAGTTGACAACCCGAAAAACCCGACAGGTCGGGTCCGGGTCCAAATTTCTGACCCGTTTACATACCCGGGTCGGGTTAGGGTTGACCCATTTTGAACCCGGGTCAGTTCCAAGTTCGACCCGAAATTCGATTTTGACACCCCTAAGACCAACGTATAGAGCCACTTAGACAAATGTCTCCCTAGTGTATGAGCCTTGACTAGCATCATAAGGGTGACCCTATGATGCCCTAGGATCTAATGAAAGGATCAAAATTCTAAACCTTTAATATATATATATATATATATATATATATATATATATATATATTATATATATATATATATATATATATATATATATATATATAAATCCATCATAAAAAGTTTTATGCATCCAAATAATGAAATACTAGATTACAAAAATATTACTTTAAATACTTAGACTCAAAAGATTGTGCTTCTACACTTTATCTACCAGGCTAAGCCTTTCAATTGCTTTGAAATATCAAAAAGAACATAATAAGCACAAGTAGCCTAGTAGATATCTTATTCTAGCTCATCACAAATATCAATTTAAATACCAAAAAACTAAAAAGATAGTAAAGGGTAACTGAGGCACTTGTAGAACATTATTTTATGGGAATTTATTGTATTCTTGAAGTTATCACCTCCTTGTAGAGTCATCTTCCTATATATATTTCCAGATACATCACATAACATTTGCTATTAGAAGTTCATAAGAGCTCATATAGAAATTAAGAAATTATTAACGTTCAATTTAGCATATTACTTATAATTTATTCATTAATAAATATACATTACAATTATTATAATATACACATATCTCAATATGTGTTTGCATCTCCACTTCCACTTATGCCTCCTTATAATATCCCACACTCACTTGTAACAAGTGGGGCAAGAATAAGAAAATAATAGTGTTACATAACCTCTTACATCTGCTTTTAGTAAGAGGGGCTAGAATCCCTCACACGTCTACAGTAGTCAAATGGGGCTAGAACATAATATATACGCACTACAGGAAAAATGCCCTAAACCGGCGGTTCTAACCGGCGGTTTAAGGACCGCCGGTAGTACCGGCGGCACAACCGGCGGTTTGGCCGTCGGATTTTAACGACGGCTGCACCGGTGATTTTGCTAATATAAGCCGCCGGTAATGGCGGCGGTCCCTAAACCGATGGTAAACCGTCGGACGTCAACAAGAACCGGCGGTTTGGACTGCCATTGATAAGTGACTTTTTACCGGCGGTCCAAACCGCCGGTATAAGCCCTAATACACTCAGCCCTGCGTCTGGCATTTCATTTTAACTCTTTCCTTCTCTCTCTCGGTCGCTCGCTCTCCCGTCACTCGCTCTTTTCTAGGCTCGCCTCCGCTCGTCCGACCGCCGGCGAAGAATCTCCTCCGGCCGCCGCCCCCAATCCGACGCCGCCGACGAAGTTTGTCCGCCCCAAATCCGACCGCCGCCCCCAATCCGAATCGCCTCCGCTCGTCCGACCCCAAACCGTCCGATTTCTATTTTAAGATTATTTTTTATGGTTTTTCTTTGATTATTGTTTCTTACTACACATTTGCAAGTATTAGAAATATTTTGGATGATTTAGATAGTAAGCATTAATGTAATGTTGTAATCGTTGTGTTAGATCTAATTTTTTTTATTAAGTGTTATTTTAGTTTAGGTGGAATCTATTTTATTGATTGTTAGTTTTAGTTAGAACAAGATAGGAAGAGAGAGATTGAGGGAGAGAAAAGAGAGGGAGAGGACACCAACATTCAAGAGAGGAGGAAAACTTCAAAATGCCTCAATTTATCTCCAATGGAACTCTATTTCTCTTCTTTCCTGCACTAAAAACATCTCGCTTGTTTCGCGCCTTTCCCGCGAAGCTAAAAAATAGAGCGATTTTTTGGCGTAGGGGAACAGTCCGATGCAAATATTGGTGTCGGACTGTTCACCCGCATGCCATTGACGTATTTTTTGACGATCAAATTGGTGCAAAAAGCCACTCCATACACCCGAATGCAGTTCGACTGGAGAAGCTCTAAGGAAGAAATAGGGAGGATTGCTTTGAGCTTGGAGTCGGCTTATAGAATAATAAGGGGAGTCAAATCCAAGGGTGATCTTTTAGAGTTTTGTATTATAAGGGTATGTTAACATGTTATGATATAAATCAAAAGTGAAGAGAAGAGGGAGAAATAAGCACACAAAGGGTAACTTAATACTCGCCGAAGTATCAATGGAGGGATCAACCATTAAACTCCATTACAATTTTTCAAGCAAGTGAAAGACTTTAATTATTTAATATTATTCATTTAAAAGAGTATAGTATAACTTTTATAGATAAAATAAAATAAAATGCATGAATTATTATATGGATGGATGACTATAGATTGTTAGGAAATCGAGTGGTCTGCATCAATTATGATCCCTCCATTGATCTCGTGCTGGTGTTGCATCATAGATAACCGGCCGACTTGGGAGGCACAAGAGAAGCCAAAGAGTTGGTGGGTGACGGGACCTTCAAGGTGGCTAACTTGGTGGAGCAATTGCTACTATTGTGGCCAATGAATCCACAAGGAAATCAAAAGTTTTATAGACCCTCATATTCCACTTTTTGGAAGAATTGACCATGCAAGCCATTAATCAATACCCCAGTCATTAGTTTTTTTGATATGTCAATCCTTAGATGGAGAGATATAATATAGCAACTTTATAGGGTTAATGCCCTTTGCCTAAATTATAACACGTTTGTACATGCATGTATTCTAATAAATGTTTTCATAACTATGTAGGGTGACGTTTGCTTCAACGTCCAAATGACTATCCAAGAAGAGAGATATTGGATGTATAACAGATTGTTGCCGGATCGAAAAGGAATGACAGTTGAATTTATAGAGGGAGTTGAAACTTTTATTAAATATATTTATGTTATTATAACTATTTCTTAAATTTTCAGAAAGAGCACCTTGGTCGAGAGCCAACCCCATTGGAGTTGCATACAAGAACACATCAACACCAAGCTGATCAGAGGTGGGTTGATGCAAAGGCTAAGAAGGCTCATGTGAGTACTTTTGTTTGAAAAATTGGAATAAAAATTTGATTTTATAAAACTAATTTTAATATCAAAATATTTTATGGATTGCAGGATGATTTTGTACGAGCTCGAGACAGTCAGCAGTCCACTGGTGAGGGATCATCTTCAGGTTCGGCCCATATTTCTGAGTATCATACCTGGTCAGAGGTTGTAGGTGGAAGACAAAAGGGGAGGGTATATGGCTTGGGCGCACAGGGCTATGCTATAGAGGGCAGTTCATCTACCTCTGCATTTCATGATGTAAGTGGAGCTGAAGAATCTGTCAGCGAGAGGGTTGCAGCGCTTACTAGAGAGATTGAAGAGATGAAAATGGTTCAATCTAGAGAGATTGAAGAAATGAGAAAGGTTCAGAATGAAATGCAAGCAGAGTTGCAATCCTACAGAGCTAAAAAACAGAGGAAGAAGGACCAACAGGAGCAGCCATCTGCAGACAGTGAGGATACAGATGATGATTAGATTTTTTTTATGTTTGATTATTATATTAATTAGAACTTGTGAACTTCTGAACTTATGATTGTAACATTATCATGAACTTGTGATTGTAATTAAACTTACTTGTGAACTTGTGATTGTAATTTTATGATGAGTTTGTGATTGTATTTTTAATTTATAGTTTTGATGAATATAGCGGCGTGTTGCCCAACATATCTTGCTTTTTCTGCAGGTTTAGACTTTAGGGTGAACCTCCCTCAAATAGAGGGGATGCTCTCAATTTTTTTTGCAGGTGCTACAGGTTTCCGGCGGTTTAGCCGCCGGAAACTACGATACCGGACGGGCAGTGAGATGCCGCCGGTAATGTCATTACACCGCCGGTTTAGTACCGGCGGTTCTACGGTGGTCATCCGGCGGTTTGGAGCGTCGGTACTACCGACGGCTAGACCGCCGGTAAAGGAACAGGTGGTTAACCGGCGGAGGGCGGCGGTTTTAAAAACAAACGACGACCGACTAAACCGCCGGGGAACCGTCGGTAAATAGACCGCCGGTGAGCCGTCGGTCAAATAACCGGCGGCGTGACGGCCGGAAAACCGCCGGTCCAAAATCCGGTTTAAACCGGCGGTCCAAACCGCCGGTAAAAAACCGCCGGTGAAAGTTTCCTACGCGATTTTTTCCGGCGGCCCAAAAACCGCCGTAAAGCCGCCGGTAGTCTAAAAAACCGCCGGTTAAAATAGGATAACCGCCGGAAAAAACCGCCGGATTTCGACGTTTTTCCTGTAGTGACGGTCCTTGCAATATATCATACAATGCAATTTTTTATATATCAGAATATCTCCAATGTCATATTATAAACGGTGCAAATGCAAATGCAATAGTAACTAAATTATAAATTGAATGTAGTACTTAGATAATGCATAAATTGTCATTAAAAGCCACATTGAATGTATAACATTATACAAACTAAATTTTTTATGTTCAACTTTCCTTCTGAGAGATATTTATACAAATATTTTAAGACTTTTATATAACGATTGTAACTGCTAGAAAAAGCTCAATTAAATCGTATACTAAAAAAATGTGTAAGAAAAATCAAACAGTGAAAATTTGATTTCTTATAGTCGAAACATTCGAAGTAAAGCGAATAATAACATATTAAAAGTTATGTTGTGAAAACTTTGTAAAATTATATATATATATATATATATATATATATATATATATATATATATATATATATATATATAATGCATAACTATTTATAAAATTACTGGAATTGAAATTAGAGATGAGAGTTTAGAAGTTTATCATTTGCATTATGAAATCCTTAATTGGCCCAATGGATGAAACCCTAGCTTTATATGCCAAAATCTCTCCCTTTCCCTTCTCTCTCCTCTTCTCCTCCTCTCTTGTCCTCTTCTCTTCTCCAATAATTGCTACGGTGATGAGGAATTAATAGTGGTTTTAGATATTTTATTATTTTAAAAATCACAATTATTTGACCTTACGCCATGACAAATGCTCCTCAACGCTGTAGTGTTGAACCTAATTTTTTTTTTTATTCCCATAGAATCTTTCCAAACAAAGAGCATGCCACCACGACAGTACCACCCAACGCCTTAGCACACATTCAAAGCAATTTCCCCATTGAAGAGCTTAATGCCACAATGCTGCCCATCCAACACCACAATGCTATCAGAGAAAAAAATTATGAATTAAAATTCCACTTCCTAATCTATTTTCCGTCTTATCGGAGGCCTCCTTGAACACTTTGTGACTCATAATTTATCATTTAAATCAAATTTAGACCATCATCAATAATAATTACATGGGTTACTAGATAGCAGATATCATAGACCTGATCCTGCACACTTGTATTTCACGACTATGAAGCATATTTCAACTTGGTGCAATCCATAGTATGACCTAGGTGTCCATCGATAATGAAGATTATTTCTAATACACAAGAAATCTTATTTATATAAAATGATCTTATGTAAACTTGTATTACCAATATAATCTTTCAAGATTTTTTAAGAAAATGAGTAATAGAAATTATATTTTAATGATCCCTCCATTTTCAATTCTCAAACTTTTTTTAAGATAGTGGTTGTTCTTGTTGTCATCAAAGGGCTTAAGATAAGCCTAAAATAACATTTTTGACGGCAACAATAAATTAGTGGTAATGATGAGTTTAGCAGAACGATATAGCGTCTCTTATATTCGACCTATCTAAGTAATTTCTAAATGTAATGAAATTATAAAATTTGTGATATATTTATATGATAAAAATAAAAAAAAACTAATTTGGAAATACTCATTAATCCAAAATTAAAGCATCTTAAATAAAAAAAAAAAATCTTACAATTTGCAAAATCAGTTCACTAGTTTTATTTAACTTTTTCAAAGAAAAAAATTATTAATTTAATTGGAAATTGGAATCTAAAGTCATTGGACAAAGATACGATCCTCTCACAGCTGGCAAACCACAAGACGCCATCCACTTGTCCCCTCCCTGCCCATCTGGCACTCCTTTCCGTGTACCGCGTTTGAAAGCGATTTTCTCAACCCGCAACTTATTTAAACCTCCCCGCAACGAACCTTCCAACAACCGAACAAACACTCATGGACTCCTCCTCCGCCTCCCCCGCCGCCCATCTGACCTCTGCCGACGAACCCCCCTACATGACCGTCTCCTCCGCCCCTCCCAAGCGCCGCGCCGGCCGCACCAAATTCCGCGAAACGCGCCATCCCATCTACAAAGGCGTTCGCTGCCGCAACGCCGACCGCTGGGTTTGCGAAGTGCGCGAACCCAATAAAAAATCCCGCATTTGGCTCGGAACTTTCCCCACCGCCGAGATGGCCGCCCGCGCCCACGATGTCGCCGCTCTCGCACTCCGCGGCCGCCAAGCTTGCCTCAACTTCGCCGACTCCGCCTGGCGCCTCCCTGCGCCGGAATCATCCAGCCCACGCGACATCCAGCGCGCGGCAGCCCAAGCTGCTGAGGCATTCCGACCGGACCCGCCGGAGAAGTCGGTGCCGTCCGATGACCCGTTTTATATGGAGTTCGGAATGCAGGAGTATTTGGATATGGCGGAGGGATTGCTGATTGATCCGCCGGCGATGGTGTCGGAGGATGAAGGGGGAAGTGCGAGTGATGGAGATCTGTCGCTGTGGAATTACTGATCGGTGAGATTGGGGACCGGAATTGTAGTGGTTGTACAGTACGTATATATATTAATAGTGAGAGAATTTTGAGTTGATCTGCTGATCACTGAGGGGGCGGAAGACGCCGGAAGTGGCGGTGGCGTATGCTGCTATAAGCGCTGGGCTCCGGCAGGCAGAAGTACTCCCCGCCGATGATTATATATATAGTTGCGTAGAACTATCAGATATAAGTGGCTTGGCTTATATGTAACTTGCTTGGTCGTGCGTATAGCTGCAGAGAGTGTAACGCTACGCTTTTTAAATAAATTATATTTAAAATAAAAAAATAGTGGGAGTTTTTTAGGTGATTAATTCTCTTTTGTTTGGAACAATTATTACGTCATTTGACTGGACGTAGAGTTACGTTTGGCCGCCAATAACATGTCGCCACGTGCTCTTACTCTTTACCGCGCGGCCCGAACTTGACCCGGACCGGAACCCGGGAATGCCATGTTCGCGTATTGCGAAGTATTATTCGGTATTTGCTCGGTATTGCTTGACAATAGCGAGAAATACCGCTCTGTGAAGACAAATACCGAGTAATTCCGAGTTGTACCGAGTTTTTCTAGGAAAACTCGGTATTTGCTCGGTATTGCTCTGTATTTGCTCGGTATTGATTATTGCTGAGCAAAATCGACCAATACCTAGCAATACCGAGCAATACCTAGCAAGATCGAGAAATACCAAGCCATCCTGGGTCCGTTCCGGGTTGGGTTGTCGGGCCGCGCGGTAAATAGTGAGAACGCGTAGCGCGATTCTATTGGCGGCCGAACGTAGAGCTACGTCATGTGACCGGACCAAATAAAAGTTCTTAGTTCCTTTTGTGTGATTAATATCATCTTAAGAGATTATTAAGGCTTCATTTGGAACAATTTTTTTACTACTTTCTAACACAGCTTTTTAGTTAAAAAATTTTAGTTCAAAAAATTATTGATTGGTTATATATTTTCTCTTAATTTTTTTGCCTTTTTTAAAGTGACATATATAAATTATATTTAGGGACTATTTGGTTGATTTAAAAATGAATGCAATATAAAAGAAATAATTTGGAGTTGTTTGGATGGGTGAAAATGAATGCGGGACTTTACTTTTTTTATTTATTTTTATTTATTTTAAAGTAAAGTAAATGCTATATAAATTATAAGAAAGTTGTGACCGGGGTAGCTAGCGGCCGGTTGTGGCTGACGGCGATGGGGGGTTGCTAATGGTGGCGGCACGGCCGGCGATGGCGGCGGGCAGGTTGTGGCGGTGGAGACAGTGGTCTCCATGGGTGGTCAAGGAAGCATTTGAGCGGTGTAAAGTATTCTCGATTAAATTGAACGATAATATTTTACCTCAAAAATAAACTAAAATGAAAAATGGTGCATTTACTTTACCTGGAATTTGCTTTTTACTTATTTATTGAAAGTGAATGAAAAATAAATTGAATTCAAAATTTTCAAATATTTAAAATGTAATTAATTTATTTTCACCAGTATATTTTTATTTTATTTTATTTTTAATTTTCACCAGTAAATTGAATATGGCGAAATAATGTTTTCGTAAAGTATTATTTGAAGAACAAAAATTTAAATTTTGACAAAATTTAATAAAATTTTAAGCAATTTTTTTTGTTTCCATTAAATAATTAAATTTTTAGCATATCCCTGCACGTACTCTCTAAGTGCCGGATGATTTCTAATTCAAGTTGATTATCATTTTTTTTTATTTGGTAGAAATTAAATCTTTATATATCACATCAGCTAAGTATTCAAATAAAAAATTTTATAGAATCAACTCTGTGATGATTTGGATTCTGAATTCCTCTACTAACAAATTTATGGTTTTTTTTTTTAACTTTTTTTTTTTTTAATTTTTTTATTATTAATTTTTTTAATTTATGGTTAAAATGAATGCTTTGATAAGATAAATTTAGGTTTTATTTGGGACAACTTTAGGTCACTATTTTTTGTTGCTTTCAACAAATTTTTGAACTAAGAAGCTACTTTAGAAAGTAGTAAGAAAGTTGTTCCAAGCGAAGCCTTACTGATACCAATAGCTTCTTGATACGAGTCCAAAAGGGTTTAAATCAAGCACTCATAAGTAGAATTGAAAATTTTATGAGATGATTTTAGGGATTTCCTGATGTCCAAATTTTTCATGCTTATAGTTGAAATTAACATCTTGATAAGGCAAATATGATAAGCTTGATATCATTCAATTTTAAGTTCATCAAGACAATGATATGTCTAAAACATACTAAATGATTAGGGGGATCAACTCCGATAGTTTGATGAGATGTCTTGATTTCTAATAAAAATGTGTAGAACGTAAGAAATTTTCAGATTCATCGAAAGATCTTCGTTCACATAAAAATAACATAATTGTATAAGCACTTAGGTTATGTTTGGGACAGCTTTCTTACTGCTTCTAAAAGTAAATTTTTAGTACACAAAATAAATCTTTTATACTAAAAAACTGCTTTAAGAAGCAATAAGAAAACCATCCCAAATGAAGCCTTAGTCTCAAGAGCTTGAACAATATGATTTTCACAAATTTGTAATTAAAATGTTACAACATACCTAGATTGGGTGTAGACTTGCCTATGATTTTCTTTGAATATGAGAAACTAGGATTATATTGATTTGTCCTCTTCCTTCACCCCACTTTCTTTTTCACTTATATTAATTATTTGTACGGAGAGACAATAACTTATTCTTAAGAGGTAGGAAGAGGACCAATAGTTATGTTTGTTTCTCTTGATCAAACGATTCATAAACAATTAATCAAAACCCTCTCTTGACCAATAGGATTTAAGCATTTAACTGATTAATAAACGATTAATTGAATTTTCATTAATATGAGCCACATTACATAATTAATTGTTTATTTAATGATTACATATAATGCCCCATTCAAAAATTATAAATAAGTCTCGCTTCTACATTAGGGAGAGATTTGAAAAGAGGATATTGGTGGAAATAATTTAAAGACTCTAATACTTTTAGATCTTTGCCCGTTGATAGTCGATATCAACAATTGACCATTAATGTCAACTATCGTCGACTCCAATCATCACCATCTTCTAAAATTAATTAATCATTGATGATTGACAACACCCTTCCTAGTCATTTAACATCCCCTTTTATAATAAGGATTAGACCATCCAAATAACCCAACGTCTAGTATTATTCATAATTGATTATCACTTGTCACATATCAATTATTGACATTCGACATCAATTAATCATCGACATTTGACGCCTGCTTGGTTATTGATCTCCTTTTTATAAGGAGAAAATAGAGCATGCCATTGATTATCTTCTAAAATCCAACATTCCTATTTGACCATTTTTAAATGCTTAGCAATGCCTAACGTCTATTAAAAATTAGCATTTGATGCTTGTCTTCATAGTTATTATTCTCCCATCATATAAGGAGAATGACCTAACAAACTATATATATCAATCTTCGTATGTTTGAAGTTCCCAATTGATCTTTGGCCTACCACATGCCCACATGCTAATGTCTAACATTTGTTAGCAACTAATGTTTGATGCCCATTTTTTTTATTTGCAAGTCTCCACTCCTATAATGTGAAGGATCAAGTGTATTATTGACCTTCAAATAATGTTTGAAATTTCCATTTAATCATTATCTTATGCTTGTCAATGTCTAGCATATGTCGGTTGAAGACACCCTCCTTCTTAATAAGTTGTACGTCCTCTCCTTATATAGAGAACAATTGACTACGTAGCCAATCGAAAAATTAAAATCTCATATTTTTAATCATTTATTATGTGACACCATAGCGATAACAAGAATGTTTATCATCTACTAATATCTGATAGTCGCCTTCAATCACTATTTTCCTCTTCTATATTGAGCATAATCAAGCATACTAGTAGTTATCGCTCGAGCGATGACATTATCAATTGCATACCATTTGTTTCCAATATAAATATTTGATAACAATCTGCTGTTAACACGCAAGGCTCACTTTTTTGATGGCTAGGTCCTTTCTCATAAGAAGAATAATCTAACAAGCAACTAACTATTGCATGACGTCTAATGTTCACATCCAATATTGCCCGATGCTTGAAAATAATAACCATTTGATGTTCATCAATTATTGACATCAAATGATCGTATTATTCCTTCTTGTAAGAAGAGTGATAGAGATGATCGACCACTCTTGCTTTATAATAATTTCGCCATCTTAAGACTCATTCTTCTACAATGCAAGATATCTTTCATAGTTATTGTTTATTGCATTGTATTATTGCCATCTCTAGTTATGGGAAATATATACTTTGTAATATAAAATTCAGAGTAGTGAAATTATTTTAATTGAACTATGCTTTATTATTTTTTCCTAAGATTTTTGAAGTGCTTATCCTATAAGTTGATTTTAACATATCCATATATATGTGCAAAAATTTTGTTCAATACTAAAATAATAAACTCTCTTTGTTGTCGTGAATATTCCAAGTTATAATATTTATAGCATAAATAATAATGTAAAATATATTTAAATATATTAAAATACTAAACTTAAGTAACAAATATTAAAAATATTAAAATTTCACCTATCACTTTCTTATGTCAAGTATTTTTATATTATTTCTTCTTTATTTTTTCTTTTTATGATTTTATAATAATAATGAATTTTATTATATTTCTTCTTTATTTTTTTTGTTTTTTTAATTATAATGATGAATTGATTAAAATTATTTTATCTATTTTATAATAAATGAATGAGCTCATGAGCCATACCAAACTTATAAAATTAGCTCAAGCTCAAAGTTGTAATAACTCAAGCTCGACTCAACTTTTTATCAGGAGGGAGAGAAATTTGTCATGGTGTAGTGAGTCCATGACGAATAATAGCTAGACGAGCATGACGAGCGGGCTAACATAGTGTGCCAAAGCTTAACATCTCTCTTTGCCATCAACAAGTTAAATGGGGAAGGAGAGGGAACTTAATAAAACATTAAAAGGGTTATAGTTTTGTTGTATTTGACAACTCTTAATAATAAATGAGAAATAAATATTTTTAAGTGTTATATATGTAAATAATATAAATAAATAAATTTATATAAATAATTATCTCAATAATTATATAGTAAACATGCAATTTTAGCTTGCAAAAAAGAGCATATCTTTGGCTTAATTTCATAAAAAGCATAAAGGTCAAAGTAAGATGATAACGTACTATGAGCTAACCTATTTTTTTTAAACCCTGAAAAAGATCATTAATGTTTCATACATTTAATTAGGCTAATTAAGATAAATTCATACACACATCACATACACAAGACTCAAAACCAAAACCTCTTAGTTTGATAGCTAAAGCTCTTAACTAATAGATTAAGATGAGATGTATCATAATAATATACTTAGATTGTACAATATTAAATACTTGGAACCTATTAAAACTCTAACTCTCGGACTAGAAATGGAACACTTTTTTTTTTTCTCCACTTGCCTATAATTTCAGCTAAACCCCCACTCCTCCGTGCCAAGTAGCTTAGTCTTTCACTTATTAGACCTCTCATTCTCTACCGGCAAAAATCAAGCACTAGTTATTTTTTGGGGGGACATTTAAGTCAATCAAGATAAATTCACACACACATCACGTACATAAGAGTTGAACCTAAGACCTCTTAGTTGGTATAATCAAAGATCCCAACCAAAGGACCAAGGTGAGTTGCGCCTAGCACCAATTCTTTATTTGTTTGGGACATTTGGGCTAATTAAAGTAAACTCACAATCACATCACATATGACTATATAACATGTGATTTTATCGGGGTGACAGATAAATGGATAAAGATCAAGGACAATGTAAAGAGAGGAATAATTGGTCTCACATCTTATTAACGATCCTTTGCCTCGCTTTGGGTTGGAGTTGGGAGCGCTAGTCAGAGGAAGGGAGATTTGTCGATGGCTATATGCGAATGAACTCAATGAAGATAGGCTATACATGAATGAAGACAGGCAATCTAGGAGGGTAAAAGAAAGTAAAGAAATATAATTAGAAACTCCAACTAAGGGTTATACGGTGCCTAAAGTCAATTTCGGCCATTCATTTTGCAATCAACGACTATGTTTACGTTAGTTTTGAACTGAATGGCTCTTTAAAATTCAGCCGGTTCATCGGTTCTATGGTTCAACCGGCAATTCAACCGATTTTTCTCGATCATATGCCAATTTTTAGGGTTTAACTGACCGGTTAGCCGCCCGGTTCCAAATTCAATCAGTTGAACTAGCAGTACGATCCAATTTTCATAACCATGATTTTTATACTTTTTCATTTTGGGAGTAGCCTGTTCTTTATCTCTTCATCAGGTCCCATGGTGGCGGATTGTACCTCCTTGGCAACCCGTGGTGTCTCACAACCTCTCTCTGTACAGCCACCTAATTAACACCCACAGCAGATTGCCCTGTGTGAGTACGAATAGGTCAACATGGAGGTTGTCCTAGACGAAGCGAGCGGACTCTTTCGGCCGGAGACAACAAGTCGCTAGCAGACTTGTCGAAGAGCTTTGGAGATGAGGCATTTTGTTTGCCGGATGGTTTTGCTGTTGCGACGGAGACCAAGAAGGGATCCATGGTGGAAATCGAGATCTATTCCAAGCTTCTAAGGGTTTCAGTACTACACTGAGGTGATAGTTCACTACCAACAGAAGAATTTTTTTTTGCCGGCGATTAAGCAATTAGTTTTTCTCGCAGTCTCAATGGGGATTGACGATTGAAAATTCTTGTTAGGCATTGCTATTTGTAACTGTTTTTTACGCAATTGACCATAAATGTCACACATTCAGTGGAGTAATTTCTTAATGTATACACTATAGCTTTAGAACGGGGAACGTCTTTTCATCCTCTTGTTAAGGAAGTGCTGCCGAAAAGCTTGATTTTTTTTTTTTGGTGTAATAGTGGTCATATTTCAGTGCGAGCTTTGCGCTTCGTTGAATTGGATATTAGGATGTGTTGAGGGGGAATGAAAATTAAACTACGTGTATGATGTTAGTTGGATTTGGGAAACCAGTTTATTTTGAGTAAACCCTTTTGGCTCCTCTCAATTAAAATCCTAGTTCTACATTGGTGAGGCTCTAAACCAATATATTAATAATAAGACATGAAACAATTGCAAGGTCTAAAAGTGATTCCATATGGTTGCAAGTAATGCAATGGTGGACCCATAAGCTACAAGGCATGCAATAAAAATCCATATCTAGATAAGACTAAATCACAAGCTAGGAATTACAAACCCTTGAACTTTCTAGTTGTAACAATACATGTGAAATTAGTGTAGTATGGGATCAAATAAGCATCATTAAAGAATACTGCTAATAGCTATGCAAATCACAATAGGATGCACGGATACGAATATTCATGGTATAGACATATGATCTATCTATTATTTAAAATATAGAGCACATACATGCCTCGTACACAGTATATAATTTATATTTTTTAAAATAAAAAATAAAGCATACAAATTAACAAAATAAATAGATTGAACATATAGAGTTGTAACAATACTCATATTTTTTATTGTGCATTGCATAATACACATGAAATATATATTAGATATTAAATAGTATAACTTAAACAAATGATTGCGTGAAGATTAAAATTGTGTATTATTTGTAGATTCTTTTATCAATGATGTTTCGTTCTATAACATACTTATAGAGTTATATTTAAAGACTATTTAGCTGAAAGATTCATCTCCATTCCATCTAATTATTTAGTATTTATTTAGAGGATTTCGGGGTTTGAAATTGAAAGGATAGGATGTTGCCACTACCTTATTGGGCTTCAGGGTTGGCTTTGGCTTCGTGAGAGGAATGACCATCATTCATTGAGCTTTAGAGTCAAGCTTTGGAGTTGAAAGGGGAGAGAATTTTGGGAGACAAGCATTTGAGAGTTGAGCTTTTGAATGTTTTTTTTGGTAATGTTCACACTAAAAAGGTTAGTTGTTAAAGCCTTAAATTTAGAAGAGAGATCATTGTAAGATATATATTCATTGATCGGATATTTTGTACAATATATTGTTGCTCTTGTACCTTTCCTATGAGCATAAATATATCAGTGTCATAATTAGTGTTATCTTATAAATGAGGATCGATAGTTTTGGTGTGGCAGAATGCTTGGTTTGATAATGATTGTTGGATCTTCTTGACTGCTTGTATACCATGTTTTTATATTTGGTTTGCTATATGTGGTCTTCAAATTTTCAATGCGATGAAGGTTTTGAGCTTCAAGGAGGTCAAGAAGAGATGGATGTTAGATGTCAATAGGATAGATACAAAACTCCTATTCATAAAGAGTGTTGGAATTCTCTCCCATAATATGAGTTTTGGTGAAAAAATGGATGGTTTTCAAAGAATGTTACATGTATAGAATTTATTTTTTTAGGTAGTAATATTTGTACCCATGTTGGTTTCGGGAATAACCAATAAATATGCACTTAATGGCTTTTAGGCCAAGTTTGTTTCATTCATGCGATTTGATATAAACAAATGCAAATAACCCAAATATTTTGAGAGGAATAGTGGAGATAGCTTGTTCGTATGATAGGTTTCGATGTGAACTTGACAAGGGTTTTTGAGTTTGGGAATTCTTGTTGGCATTTGATTAATGAGATAAGTAGTTGTTAGAACATCTTCTCCCTAATATTGATTTGAGATATTTGTAGTAATCATGATAGATCTAGCAACTTCTGAAAGATTTTTTTTTTTCTTTCAGCAATCACATTATGTTGAAGAGTATATGCGCAAGAGCTTTGGTGTACAATCCCTTGTTAAAGAAGGAATCTCCAAGAATTGAATGAAAATATTCTTTCCCATTGTCAGTCCTAATGACTTAGTAGGGTTTTGAATTATGTTTATTTATAAAGATAAAATTTCTTAACAATATGATGGATTTTAGATGTTTTTCATTAAGAAAATCCAAGAAGGTCTAGTGTGGTCTTCTATAAAGGATATAAACTACCGAGCTCTAGCGATATTGGTTATATGCGAGGTCCCCAAATGTCACTATGAATGATAGAGGAAGATTGAAAAGCTTTATAAGTATAACTATGATATATGTTTTTGATGTGTTTTGTTAGTTAACTAGCTTTACATTGAAATAACTCTGACTTTTTAATTTTGAAAGAAGATGGGATAATTTTTTGAAATACATAAATCTTGGATTACCAAGATGGAGGTGCCATAATATGATTTGGATCTCTTTAGGATAAGATACATATCAACCATATTTTAATTGCAATGCATGATTTTTTTTTTTGCATTCAAGAAGTAGAGTCTAGCATTCTTCTTAGCATCACCAATCTTACTCTTCGAGATTGAATCTTCAAATTCACAATGGGCAAAGAAAAAATTAGTAACACAATTCATATTCTTGGTAATTTTGTTGATATATAGGATATTACAGGAATATTTTGGGACTAATAACACTGAGTTTAGGAATATGGAATATGAGATTTTTATTTTTCCAATGCTTGTAACAAGAGTTAATGATTCGTTAGCAATACTTACGGAGTACTCCTTAGCACATGGGTATATTTGTGAGATAATGAGATATGCCTGGTCATGATATATGAAGCTCCTGAGTTCATAATTAGTGATTTTATCTTATGAATCTTTAATATAAAGGTATTTAGGACCTTACCTTTTTGAGAAGTTGATTTGTTGTTGGAGTTGAGCCAGTTTGGAATTGAAGGAACATCTTTTTCGGCATTTCTATTTGCTCTTAATTGAATGATGATAGTGTGGAGATAGATGGCTTTAATTAGAGGTTCGCTGTTCATTGTTGAGGGTCCATGACTTTGTTTTCCTAGTTTTCAATCAACATGTTTCCCATGTAATTTCTAGCAAGTTTCCTTTATTTGTCCAGATTTTTAGCATTAGTCACACCAGAGCATTTTCTTTTTTGAGAAATTTTCATTGCATGTATACATACCTAGCGATATAAGTGCATAATTTTTCGAAGTTGTTGGAGTGGCTTGGTCTACCATCATGATTTTTTTAAAGTTTTTAATTTTTTTATAAATATTCTTCCTTTGACTTCATCAAAACTTTTTATTTAAATAAAAAGGAAATTTGGTTGTCCTTTCTTTCAACAATTTTTTCGATATTTGAGCCAAATATTTTTAGTTGTTGCTAGTATTTATTGAGTGTATTATAGTATTGAGTAATAGATAGATCACCTTATTTAAAATTTTGGAGTGCATCTTTGATTTTGAGTAATTCAACGGTATTCTAATTATCTGAGTATGTCTCTTTTGCCGCATCTCATATTTCTTTTCCTATATCATAGAACATGAAATTTTAACGAACATGAAATTTTGACCAATTTTATTTCTTTGGTGTTAATGAGCAGTATCTGTTCATTTAATTTTTAGATCACCATATTATGAATTTTGGATCTTTTTGAGGAAGAATGATTACACCTATAAATAGTCTTCCTTACACTTTCCATCATGAACATTATAACAAATTGGGCCCATTAGAGATAGTTTTGACCATTCATTTTGTGCCCAATGAGGGGTAGATTTGAGGAGATGCTTTCATGGTTATCATTAGGATCATAAAAGCTTAGTTCTTAAGAAATCAGTACCTGTCGGTACAAGTGGGGTTTTTGGGACCGTTAGGTGTCTGTTTTACAAACCGATTTTATCAAAATTTTCTAAATAAAATGAGCTAATTTACAAATATTTTTCTGTAATTTTCATAATTCCTAAAAGAATTTCTATGAATTTTCTATTGAAAATTAATTATAATAATATTATTATATTATTATTTTATATAAAATCAAACCATCCAATAATATCCCAATCCATATTCATATCATTTCCACGGCTAATAAAGAGCTTTGAAAAGAATTTAAGAGAAAGAGAGGAGAGAGAAAAAAATTGGATTTTGGACGACTTCTAGCTATTTTTGTCCGTCGGCCTAGTTGGAAAACTTGTTCGTCTTGAGGTAAGTCACATTATGCCCATCTCAATTTTAAAAAAAATGCTTAGTTTTTTTTGCAAATTTTTTGATTAAAATTTTGTATATGTTAGCGAAAAATGGGGATAACTTTGCACAAGTAAAACTTTTATCGCGTTACTTTTTATATGTTATAGAGATTACAATTATGCACATTTTAAATATTTTCCGGAAATTTTACAACAGAGGTTTTGAAATTTGCAGGGTTTTTATTTAATATAAAATTATATGGATGTTGAAAAATAGATGTGTAGTACAATAAAAGTCTTAAAATATCAATTTATACGATCTCTGGTAATTTGATGATTTTTTGAAAATATGCATATTTTGTCTTGTTGGATTTTCTGTTGTCTACCGTTATACAACACTGTAAAATTTTGATACATGCTCAATTTTTCTTGAATTGTTATAATGTTATGATACATGTGCATATGCGATTAAATTATATTTGTTGGGAGCCATAAGAGATCAAAATCTTCTGAGATTCTGTCTATGTCAAGGAATTTGTGGGAGCTATAAGGGGTCAGAATCATTTGAGATTCTGTATGACACAGGGATACATGATTTCTGGTGATATAAGTACAAACAAGAAGGGAGTTATAAGGGGTCAGAATCCTTTGAAATTCTGTCTGGGTCCAAGAAATATGATCTGAACTACTTTGTGATATGAATTTCAATTTATTTACTTGTTCAACATTGTTATGTAAATCAGAGAATAACTGTTATGCATTTATTACATCTCTCAGTATAATAATTTATTTTTTGGAATTGCATTTAACAATTTTTAAATATTCAGCAAAATATTTGATAAAATAATATTTGAAAATTTAGATTAGTTTGTGTTGCTTGCTGAGCTGTTGTAGCTCATTGTGATTTTGCTTTTAATTTTTTAAGATCTGGGAAGGCAAAAGAGGTTATGGATTAGCAGTTCATGATCAGATATGAGGTCATATATATTTTACTATTTTGATTTTTTGTACAGTCATGACTAGTTAATTTTTTAGTTCTATAGCTCTTACATGTAGCCATGTACTGTAGTGTAGATATTTATTTTGATGAAATGAAAGAAACCTAGTGGATGAGTTTATTTTTAGTATTTGGATGTTTTAGCAGCTCTATTTCAATGAATATTGAAAGAAAATTTGAAATAATTCTAAAACTAGATCTTGAATTTGCCTGTTATAGCTCAACACGATAGGACTTGTTCCGATCAGGTTGGGTCGTGACAATTTATATATTAAAGTGAATACCCCATGTTATGATGTCTATACAACAGGTTCAAAAACTAGAAGCTCGACTTGATCCTCTGTCTGAGTTGATAAGGTTCAACCAATAAAGGAAAATTACTTATGATCCTCGATGATGAATGTTTTGAAAGCTAATCTCAACCGGAGGGGATCATACCTTTTAAATGCCCCCAAAATTTAAAATCAATCATTAAGGGGCTCCAATTTTAATGAAAGTTCAAAACTTAATAATCTCTGGGTAGTGTCAACTTTAGAATGACTATCGGCGTGGATAAATTTGAAAATCACTTCAGCTCACAAAAAAAAATGTCCAGTCGAGGATATCACTAATATTCATTCTCAAACCATCTCTTACCAGTAAGAACATGACACGTGTCATCTAACCAATGGTCTCGCCACCAAATGACACTAGAGGCAAATAGTTATGACCGGGGACCTCTAACGGGATGATTTTTCTGCCAAATGACACTACTAAGTTATAGTCACAATTAGAGTCAGTATGTTCTACAATGGCTCTAAATCATTGAGTAATGAATTAATATGGTATAATTAATAAGGCACAAAGTCTTTTGTTAGCTAAGGTAGACTCAAATTTATTTCTTTAGTCAAACTTTCACTCCAAGTCTACAAGGTACCTTTGGACAAAGCAACTAATGGCTGTCGAGAAGGGTCCTTCAATTAGATTGGGTCGACTATCTCCTCTGACTAAGTAGACTAGGGATCATGATAACCCGGGATGACGGAACCATGATCGGGTTCATCATCATTCCCCTCACCATCCGCTTTAAGTGCATGGTGATAAGGTTTTACTTTTCAATATCAAATTCTGATGCTACTACATGATGGGTACTAAGTGCCTATTCCAACGATTAGCCTTAATCGAAAGTTCCTTCTCATTATAGGGGCTTGTGCCTATAGGAAACCTGAACTCAGATCATAAAGTCCTCACGAAATGAGGGCGATATCTCTGGGTAATGTTTTATCTAAAACCCAATATGCCTTCTAAAAATTTACCCCGGAACCTAAACTTGTTAAAACTCCCCTTGACACAAAAAAGAAAGGGTCACAAAGAGGCCGGGGCAAGGATTTTTCAAGCCCACACTAGTGTGCCATATTCTATCGGGAATTTGAAGTAATGTAGCAGATAATTGGAGTTTGAAGCAATGTAGTGGGTGAGATGCAGAAGATTGGTCGACTTCAACGTGCGAAAGTCGACATCATTCCAAGTCTACTAGGTAACTAACAAACGGGCAAAGGGAGTTGCAAGTTCACGAACTTTAAGGGAGTCTCCAATTTGATTATTTTTGATGGAGCCAATGGCTTGCGTAAACGATCACAAGTCTTGATGAAATTGCGATGCATGATGTAGAAATCTCGCAACGATAAGAATCGAGCTCCTATACCATGTTAAAATCAAAGATAAATAAAAGAGAAGAAATATACATATGAAATATACATATTTATAGGAGCTACAATATCAAATACTAGTCCTAAAATCAAGGAAATAATTAAAATTAAAGCAAAATAGTAATAATCAGAACACACGGATTGCTGACGGATTGCTGATGTGGACAATCATGATATAATCAGAGTGCGTAGATTGCTTGATGAGAGGCTAGTGTGGATCCCATATATTATGGAATTTTCACACGTACTCATAGCACCCATCATAATGTTGGGGGACTTCATAAGAGTTGAATCTAAAGCTAATTGAACCTCTTAATTTTCTTTTTCAAAGACGGGTTTTTCTCCAACATGGCACGCATTTACCTTCTCAGGAAATTAAATTTAGAACATCTGGGAGCTCCTTTTAAGCATGCCATTTGTGGTTTCTACAGACCAAAATGGGTTGCAGCCTGAAACTATTTGCATGTACCTCTAACCAAGTGATTAAGTGGGATTTCTCTTCTCTAATCTGACTTAACACATCTAGTCATTAAGGTTTATGTTCTCATATCAAAATTTTATGATCGAAGACCTGAGGCTATGCTTGAAGTTCATCAAAGGAGTGATATTTTGAAGATAATCCGTTTAGACTTTTTTTTTCTGGACCGTCATAAAACTTATCTGCATTGAAAATTGCATGGATTAGAAATCATAGATTAAAAAACATAAATCAATAGCCTTAAAATTGTTTTAAAAACCTGAGGTTAGAGTAAAGTATGCCCGAAAAGTTAAAATTCAGTTTGCAGTCATCTTTGTAGGGATGCTCATGAGTCATACTTGAATATGAAAGTAGGTAGGGGCTATAATGAGGTTCTTTATAGCTTGAAATAAGATCAAACATATTTGTTGGAATGATATAAGATAGATTGAGTATTAGTTTAGTATGAGATTTAAGCAAGGGTGTTGATATTGGACTTGAAAACAAAATCCCAACTCAAATTTGACATGAAAAATTGATTTTGGATCAACCCATGTAAGATTTGGGTCGAGTTGAAACCAACTAAGTTGATCTAAAAATATTGGATTGTATTTGGTTTAACTTGAAAATAATGATTTAATTATTTGATTCTTTCTTTTTTAAAGAAAAAAAACTCATATAAAATCATAATTTTTTTGCTTTTTGGGTTTTCATGGCCAAATCAAGTTGCCATTTTCATTTTGGTTTTGGTTGATACTAACACATCATAATTCAAATATTTTCCATGCAATGTCCTGTCAAACTTCGGTTTGGTCGAGTCTATTTTGGTTTGAATTTTTTTATCCGTTTAATAAAATGGTCTAACTTGGTTTGACTATATTCTTGCCTTATCATTTTTGGATTGGATGCAAATGCAAACTGTGAACACGAATTGGCATCTATAGTTTGGAGTCTAGATTATATTGTACCTAGTATCTACATGTGTACTCTATTTTTTAACTATGAATCTTTATTTTTTCCCCCTTGTGTATTATTGGTCTTTTATTTTGTCATCTTGAGTTTGGTCTTTTATTTTGTTGGTTTATTGTAATGTTAGTCATGTGGTATTATGTCTTTAGTCTTGTAAGCTATGCATATGTTGTGATGATGGAGCCCAATCCGTTGATCTAGCTTTTGGCTACAAATTTATTACAGTTTGGCTTCAACCTCATCTTTTTGACCTCCACGGCATCCTCCACTTCATGAATGCCTCTCTTTCCTTTTCTCTTTCTCCAAAATAAATGTGGGTAGATTTTTGAATTCTATGCATAATTAAGCCTTTGGCATTATAACTACCTATATTCACAAAACCTACAATGGTTCCTTAAAATCCCACAAAACTTGAATGAACAGCCCTTTCATATGCCTGGATGTTTTCTTCCTCGTAGCTCTTGGGTTCCCCTTGTCACGGCTTTATATAGCTCTCCTTGCTTCTTAATTTGTACTATGACAGGATAAATGAAAGTTGGTTAATGATGTGAAGAAGACCAACATGATGGACTGTTTGTAAAGGTCAATCTTCAAGTAATCTCAATTTGTTTCTTTATGGCTAGTCTTAGGTTAGTCACCCTTGGCTGCTTTTCTGGCCTTGCCTTTGAGTTTTCTCACTTTATTTTGCATTTGCATCTCTAAATCTGTTCTATAATTTTAATTGTATAAATGCTATTTCATTAGTGGGCTACATCTTTCTATTGCTTTTGGTAGAATTGGGGTTCAAATGATTAAAAGCTTATATTTATGCTGTGGGAATCATTTTATTTCATTTCCTCAGATTTTGAATGAGAACAGCTTATTACTTTTCTATGAATGATTACAGCTTATTAATTTTCAATTATTCCAATTAATTTACTAAAGGAGATGGATCATTGCTGCCTTGTAAGTAGATTAAATTTTATATTGTAAGTAACATTTTAACGAAAATGCTAATTGATAATTTGTTTTCTAGCAATGTAAGATCAATATGTTGACATAATTTGCTTGTAGTTGGGATACTTATTCTGTTTTTTTTTTTTTGTAATGCAAATTTGATTCTTATTAAATTATTGTGAAACATTTCTTCCTTGTGATATGTGATATGGTCATTTTATTTTTGGTCCAATGTACTCATTTTTTTTCTTGAAAGTAATACTTTTGCTCCATGAGATTTTTTATCCTTCTAACTTTTATTTTACTTAGAGATTGTTTAGAAAACAAAAATTTCATATATATATATGTACGTAAACACACACACCGCAATATCTTGATAAAAAGGTTTTCCCAGGTTTAGACTTCGTTTGGAACGGCTTTCTTACTGCTTCTTAAAGCAGTTTTTTAGTACAAAATTTTTAATTTAAAGCTGCTTTAAGAAGCATTAAGAAAGCCGTCCCAAACAAAGCCTTAGGGAGCATATCTCTAGCAATTTTTATTATGTTTCTTTTGATTGTTTTCATTTCAATTTAAACCATTTGTATTATTGACTCTTTTGGGTTCTATTTTGGCAGATATGGCTTCTTTTTAAGGGATGTCCCAATTCTCTACCTCTTTATGACACAGGCACATGAATAATTAACTTCTTTCTTCAGCACACTTGAAGAAATACCTGTACTACTCCCTTGCTTGACTCAATCTTGGTGTCTCAGCTTAGCCTCTCATGATTAGGTTCAGATTAGTGTTTGTTTTCTTGACTCCCATAGAGTCACTTGCAGTTTCAATGGAAGCTCACCTATAGGAGTTCTACCATACAATTAGAGGGAGAAATTCCTCTCTTAATATTAGCTCTTATTATTTGTCTTCTATGTAGCAAGAGGTCGTATCCTACTGATTGAGAGATAAAGTCCTCTTCTCTTGTGATGGGTTCTCACTAATGTGACTTATCTAGAGTCACTTAGATCTTCCATGGAAACTCATCTTGTTGGGGGGTCTACCCTATCAACAAAGTAAGAAAGTTCTCTCATCCTGAGATGAGCTCTCATCATGTTAGCCTTTCTTGGAACTCATTAGGGGTGTCAATATTTGACCCGACTCGAAACCCCACCCAGACCCGACCCAAAAAATTCCAGATTTGAGTTAACACGTTTTCCAGATAGGTCGGGTTCGAGTTTTGTTTTCCGAACTGTTTATAAAATATGGTCGAGTTCGAGTTGACCCGAAACTTGAAATCAACCCGGGCTGACTTGAAAATCTAGCCCGCACCACTCGCCTGATCGCCTTGCGCCCCCACTTCGGACTCCACAGTCTGAACCCAATCACAGACCCACACCGCGCTAGCCATGCCTCGCGTCCGGATTCCCCACAACGCTATCCCTTGTTCGCCAGTCGCCTCGTGTCTTGCAATCCACATCGAGATGGTCAGACCCACACCGCGCTCGGGCGCTTTCCTCACGTTCGGACTCTACAGTCAGCACCCAAATGGCCAGAGTCGCAAGACCCGCACCATGCTCAGTCACTCGCCTCATATCCGGACTCTGCAGTCTACGATTCCATGCTCGCCTTGCCCTTGCACAGTGCAATCTCACACCTAGACCTTGCCCGCACTGCTCCTTAGTCCACATTAAGCTCCGCAGTGAGCCTACTACATTCATGTCCGGGTCATGGGTTGTCAGGTCAACCTGGTAACCCGACAGGTGGGGTCCATGTCTGAATTTCCGACCCTTTTATAAAATTGGGTCAGGTTCGGGTCAACCTGTTTAGACCCGGGTCGATTCTAAGTTCGACTGGAACCCGCCCCGAAAACTCATTTTGACTCCCCTATAACTCACTTGGTAGGAGGTCCTACCCTATTGGTTTAGGAAGAAAGCCCTCTCCTCTCAAGATGAACTTGCATCAGTTTAACATGTTATGAAACTCACCCAATAGAACGTCATATCTTATTGGTAGAGGGAGAAAGTCCTCTCCTCCCGAGATGGGCTATTATCATTTTAGCCGACCATGGAGTTCACCCGATATGAGGTCTTACCCTATTAGTTAAGGGAGAAAGTCCTCTCCTTCCTAGATGAATTCACACATTTCATTTTCTTGACTTCCAAATAATCATTCTAAAGTTCTCTCCATAGGAGGTTCTAGCCTATTAGTTGAGGGAGAAAGTCTTCTCCTCTAGAGTTGAAATTCGTCTTTTATTTATTTTCTACTCCAAAGAGTCATTTCACAGTTTAGCTACTAGAAGGTCATACCCTACCAACTGAGGGATCCTATCCTTCATGGTTAAATTCTTATTTAAGTTCGCATAGAATAAGGTCCTACCTTATCGGTTGAGGGAATATGCCCTCTCATTTTTAATTGAATTCTCATATTTCATTTTTTTGAACTCTCAAAGAATCATTCTAGAGTTCATGTGGTAGGAGGTCCTACTCTACCTTTTTATTTTGTTATCTTTTAAAGAGTCATTATGGAGTTCACAAGGTAGAAGGCCTTACTCTACTAATTGAGAGAAAGTTTATCTTTTAAAGTCATTATGAAGTTCACGAGGTAGAAAGTTTTTATTTCATTTGATTTATTGCAAGGCCTGTAATGTAACATTTTGCAGCTCTTGGGTAGCACAATACTTCTCAACTGGGAGTTCACATGGTTGCCAAATGTAATTCATTTGTATTGATGAGGGAGCCACTCATGAAGTGAAGAAATTATTCTGTGTGGACACCGGACGGTCTGGAGATCAATCAGAACGCACCACATCACCCACTATACAGCGGTACCGAGCACCGATACTGAGCAAAAAAGTGATGTGGCGTGTTCCGGTTGGTCTCCGGATGCCCTCCAACGTCCCCACAGAATAACTTTTCCATGAAGTGAGACCAATAAGATTGCAGGGCTGATATGATATGCAGTTGCTATCAATTCATGTCTCATCCTTATAAGATCAAAATTGCAAAAATCAATCTATGAAGTCCTTATTTTGGTTAATATCCAACCTCTTCTCATTGTTGGCAAATGAAGGCTTGAAGCTATGAAGTTAGAAACAGTAGCTTTGGTCTTTCTAATTATTGTCACTCTTTGTGGTAAGGCTGATGAGAAACACCAGCAACTCCCCCACTCAATGCAGGAGACAAGCCTGTTGCAGGATTAAGCAGCCCAACCCTAACTGTTGCTGGACCTTTGGCTTGCCCGGCTGCGGCAGGGGGACCCAAGCAAGCGAGCCGGCATTTGGTCACGCGGCCACCGATTATCTTCAGGGGATCGTTGAGGGGCGGCTTGGCCGCAGCCCGGGTGCGGAAGAGAACGAAACCATAGCCTTTACATCGGTGCGTTGGTTCATGATGACCCTGCAATCCTCGATCGATCTGACCGAAGGGAGAGAAGGCGGCGGCTAAGGTCTCGGAGGTGGCGTCCCAGTCAAGATCATGGACGAAGATTTCGCGGTGCATGGGGTCGGTCTCGGCCTCATTCACTATACGGGAGAGGAGAGAGGGATTCTCGCGACGGCCTCCTTAAAGATTTTCGTCAATTGCTACTTGCCGAAAGGCTCGAGTAGCTTACGGATGGATTCTTTGCTCGAGAAATCCTCTTCTTCTTCGTCCTCGACTTCATTATTTTCCTCCCCATCCTCTTCTGATTCATCTTCATCATCGTCCTCCTCGTCTTCGCCTTGACTTATTTCCTCCTCGCCGTCGGAGGGTTCGCTAGGGGGCTGCTCCAACTTCATCTCGATAACATGGGGCGCGAGCTTTCTCTTCCTCGCCGTTTTGCTTAGGGTTTTGTTCGAAAGGATGCTTATATTTTCATATATTTTATTATTATTTTTTATGCTTTTATATATATATATATATATATATATATATATAATCAATGTTTTACCCACAACATATGCTTATGTTTTCATATTTTATTTTATTTTATTATTATTATTTTTTATGCTTATGTTTTCATATGAGATGTTATGTCCTTATTCTCAAGTAATGTTATAATTATTGATTAGATGAATGTAAGTTTGATTTTTAATAATTTGATTGATAAATTAATATATTTTTAAAAATATAAAAATCTCATTTATGATAGTAATTTTGAACATTCTAAATGTTTAAGATTATATATTCTTAGTCTATTCTCTTTTGAACTTTTTCATGTTATCTTTTCTCGAGTTGACCCTATCCCTTCTGATATTCCGAAAGATTATTAATTTTCACCATCAATAAAATATTTAAGTACTTGGCATGGTTTTAATTAAGAGTTTTCTTAAGTCTTATCATTTTAGAATGTAATTAACTATAATGTTTGCTTGTGTTGGGAATTTGAACCTTAAAGATGGCACATTCTTTCTTTTATAGTGTTCTTTCCCTTCAAAATGGGAACCACATGTGTATGAGAAGTAATCAATACTCTTTTTTTTTTTCTCTTCTTAGAGGAATGATGAATAGAACTAGCAAAAGACTTTAGAAATGATTTGAGCAGAACTTATGGGGTTGAAAATCATAATATGAACTATTTCCTTGCAAAATAGTACTATTTGGCTTAGACACAGCTTAAATCCGTAACCCTAACAATGAAAACTGTGTCACTCAAGAAGTCAAGATAGGGCTAAACAAAGTTGAGACATTTATCTCAGAGCTTACTGTAGAATGAGCTCAAGTATACTTATTATTATCCTTTGTAGGGACTCTCGTAGGCTAAACTAATTTTGTTAGTCTTCTTTTTAACTTTAAGACTTTCTAGCATATCACCTTCGATGGCAACTTCTCATCAATAAGTTTTTATTCTCTCTCCTCTACAATAGCTTGAGCCATTTCGTCAATACTTTTTACTAAAGCTACATCCAAAATCAAAATAAAAGGATTCTTATAACTTGGTTGATAAGTATATTGCTCGAGAGCTTGCGACTTCTAATTAAGGTTCTCTTGCTTTGGAATCACTATAGAATTTGTTTAATTAGGAGAATCAAATGAGTTGGGAGTGTATGAATGAGCACTTGTTATTCCTTCTGCAATATACATTGCTTATATTGTAAGTACAAAAATTTATAATTCAATATATTTTTATGCAAAATAGCTGCTTTAGAAAATAATAAGAAAACCATTTCTTGATCTAAGTCATGGCTTATGCCACATCAATTTTATACTATTTAATACAAATTTAATAAAATTTTCAAAGTTTCTCTCATTGTCCATCTCTCTCTCTCTCTTTTTATCTCTTTGGGCTTAATAATAATTTTCAATATGATTATAGTGTCATCTACTCAGATTGATAATCAATATATAAAACTTTTTTTTTTGTCTATAGATTCATATAAATAAATTGATTTATATATATATATATTGATTTTATTTTCTTATAAATAAAAATAATTATCAAATGCATTTTAGTTTTTTTAATGAAAATAAATTTAAAGAAAAATAATAAAATGAAGTGCCACACTTATTAAACTAGTGAATAATATAATTTAATAATGAGTATTTTTTTTTATAATGAGTATTATGTTTGGACATAATACAATTATAACGCCAGCCATTGGAATAATTATTACGTCCTCCGATCGGATGCAAGGAATATCCGGTTCTAGGTAAAATTTTGCCTATATCAAAAAACTCGGTACACCTCAGTATAGACGGGATTTTACTTATAACCGGATGTTCCTCTGCATCCTTAGACCAAATAAAAGTTTCAGCCATTGATAAACGCTAGACCAAGAGCGACCAGAAGCTTTCAACGTGGGACCCGCTTGTCTACCACGTCCTTGACTTTAGGTGGTCCCCGCCGCTAGCCGGCGCCAATCATGCGCCTTTTAACTGTAAAATCTCGAAAAGCTGGCATCAGCCGTGGCGGTGGTCCAGCCCCACTACCGTCTATTCCATTCTTCCGTGTTTGGCCTCCACAGCCAATCCTCTCAAACTCCCGTCATAACCCCCTAGCCGAGCAGCTCGTGAGGGTCACGTGACAACTCCACCTAATCCGTTCCAGCCCGAACCCATCACCAGGCTCGTGAGCCGCTTTTCCAGCCTCGCCAATTTCATCAGCCGTTCAGTACAAACAGCAAATCACTAACGCAACTGCAATCAAAATTCGACACGTGTAAATCAATCCGTTGAAAGTTCATGGAAATGAGAAGCGCGCGCGAGCTATATTAAAGCCAGATTTACGTCAAATACTCTCTTGATCTCTTCCTCCTATGAACCTTCTGCCACACGGAAAAACCTAGAAATACCTGCGTGCCCTTGGATGTTCTTTGAAATTTGTGTTTTAAATGATCTTTATTGGTGGTTTGAATCATGAAGCTAATCCAAGGGCTGGATGCTCGGTATGACTAATTTATAATGCAATAGTGATGCATAGAACGATTGTGTCCATGCCGCACCGGATTGGCAACTCGTATTTTGTCCCACGTGCGAATCTAACTCCACTGTTTAGTATTTGCGCAAATTACTCGCCATATTAACGAGGAAGAAAGTAGAGAGAGAGAGAGAGAGAGAGAGAGAGGGGATTATTAACAGGGACGACCCAGGGTGCAGGACACTGAGCTCTATTTCGGGCTAGAGAGAGAGAGAGAGAAGGGGAGGCGGGGGGACCAAGATTGCGAAGGCGATAAAGCTCGTGCCGCTTCTGTCGCGCTTCTCGTCGAGATAGGAGAGTGAGTTCATCTCGTGCTCCTAAGAGCGAGTTGGGTCAGTGCAGCCCTCATATTCCGATGCCTAATTCTTGCATTTGTGGTTGTTAGCTAATGGATCTTTTCGGCACGAGTTTAGCAGGGCGTTACTGTAGAACATGGATTCGATTTTCAATTGGAAGAGATATTGTTTTTTATTTTATTCTCTTTCGATTCTCTGTATCTCCCGTTGTAGAAATTGAGGTGAAAAAAAGGAAATAAATAGATCGGTGAAGATGCGGCACTTGCCTTGTGAATGCCGGCAAATTTCTTAGATTCTAGGGTTCTAGCATTGAATCCTCTGTGGGAATAGTGCAATTTGAATTTTCGGTCTGAGGGTTATGATTTTTTGGTTGCCCTACTGTTTGATTTGATTAGTGGACTTCTCATCTTTGTCGTGTTCTGTTTCTATAGGGGGAATCATTGTTGTTTGCGGTGAAGAGCTGCGGCGGTGGTTGAATGGACCAGGTGAGCATTAGGGGCATGGATGGTGTCTGTTTGTGTTTGCCCTTATTTTGGCATAATTTTGTATGATCTAGAATTAAATGTGATGGGGGTGGGGTGTTTTTTTTACTATTACAGTATGAGAAGGTGGAGAAGATTGGAGAAGGAACATATGGAGTGGTATATAAAGCTCGGGACAAGCTCACTAATGAGACGATCGCTTTGAAGAAGATAAGGTTAGAACAGGAAGATGAGGGAGTTCCCAGTACGGCTATAAGAGAGATCTCCCTTTTAAAGGAAATGCAGCATGGGAACATAGTCAGGTCTCACTTCTAGATTATGCTGGTTTCTTTATTCAATTTGTTTGAAAGCTATTCTTGGGTTGTTTCTCTTATTGCCTCTGCATTGAAGGACGTAACGCTTTGAGCGATTCTGTATATGTCGTTTTAATGCATATCCGTTCTCTTCAGCATTTTTATGGAATTTGTCCATTGGTCATTGCTTCTTCTGACTTTCTATTTATATATATATTATGAATATGTAGATAACCCAAAAGTATTTATGATATAATATAATTCAATGCTAAAAAAAAAAAAACCAGCAAAGCTCCTTGATAACTAAAATTGAAGTAGAAAGTGTCATGCCTCTTGGAGTGAAGCATCAACAAGCTATATTTTATTTGAAGTGAATTGCCTTTACCTTGCAACATGTCATGCGAATATTCACCATGTACTCCATTGAGTTCCATGATAATGTTAATCTCAACAAAGTTTTGTGAATCCTTGTTCTATTAAACACCTAATTATAGAGAGAAGATGACATGAGGGAGAGGCTGACAAGATGAGAGAAACTGATGACTAGAGAGAGAATTTGGGAGCACATGATGCAAGGTGTACTTGGGCGCACAAAGAGTGGTGTATCTAGCTAGGGTATTTGTAGACTAGTTATATAATATGAAGGGTTGTTTCTAAAAAGCTATTTGCAGACTCATTATATATTATGTAGGATTTACCCGAAATGAGTTTTGCATAGCCTTCTTCATTGCCATCTCTAGTAATCCCAATGCTCTCCCTTGTTAACATCCTGTTGAACAAAGAGGAAATTAGAGTTCCAAGCTATTAGTATGCTAATGATGACTCAATATATTCAGAAATTGATACTTGGAATATTCCTAATATGGATGAGGATCACATCCAATGACCAATTCTATGCATTTTTTTATTAATTCTATGCATTAAACACAAATTATGACACACGTAGGTTTTCTTGGCGATTGTGAATTCATGCATGCATCAAAACCAAGGGCTCTTGATATGAGTACGACATCTTCCTTACTCGAGATTCGTGATATGGTTATAGGATATATTTATGGCTCGGATGACTATGAGGTGATCTATCGTCTAGGTTTGCAAGCTTTGGGGGCTTCCACAACATATTCTCCTGTTAGGATTTTATGAGTAAAACATGCCCTCTTGTTTAGGGTAGTTTGAGGCAAGGATAACACTGCAAATCTGCCTATTAGTTTATAACTCAACATTCAACTTTGTATTAGTTCATGCGGACTACAAGCAATCATCTATTTATCATGAGACACTCTCTTAAAAATGCTGAGGGATAATCACCTATCAAGGGCAAATTGATTCTTTCCTTGGCTATCACCACTCCCTGTCTTCAATCGTACTTCCAAGTACTCCCGATAAAGATTATGACCAATAAGTCTCTTCATCAAATCCCTTAGAAACTCAAATTGTCTAATTGCCTCACTAAGTAGTTAATTGAAGTTGGTCCATGCAACATCAAATTTCTACCATAAATCTCCATTAAAGTCGAAATCTTAGTTTTGTTGCCTAATTTACCTTGCTAGGAGCCAATCTAGTTGGTTTTTGACCTTGATGAACTTTTCTGGATATTGCACTGATGACTCTTTAAGGGAACGTAATAATGGAGTTGGCATCATCCTCTGAAGCCTTCATGGAATCATCCTTAGTTTTGTCGCCAGCCTCGTCTTCGACATAATCAATAACCAATCTGAATATGAAGCTATTCTATAGGTATTCGCCTAACTACTGAGATTGGAGTAAAGAAGCTTGTCCTTCACATCGACTCTCATCTCTTGACCAAATCTTAAGAGTTTACCAAGTTCATTACTCCATCCTTGGCTGATACCTAGATAAGGTCTAGACGGAGATAGCTAATTCGATCACTTTGAGGTGAAGCATGTTTGCATGATGAAAAATCAACGAGCATATCTCTAATGGAATTATGACAATCCACATGTCACTTATATTTATTAGCTTACCTTGTTGACTATTGACGAGAATAAACCATACAAGTTGACGAGCCCCCTCTTTGGCTTACTCTTATTAAAAAAATTACTTGATAAATTGATCCCTATTGGCCGGTTGAAATTTTACTTTATAAATTAGGCTTCAGGCGTCCCGTTACTTCTTGCCCTACGACATACACTTTTGCAAGAGTTTATTTGGTTCCTCCTTTCATTGTTTATCTCTAGCTGAAGATTTACCATAAGAAGTGCATATTGGTGAGTAAAACAATTGCTCTGATGGACAAAAGCTTCTTAAGAAGGTTCTCATGAAAGGCTTTTCTTGTCTGACTCTAAAATGAGACATGATGGATTTCGCCAGCGGGTGTCTCATTTGTCATGTTTACTCGATAATACCTCATCAACCTATTCATCAACTATAATAAACCATTAGCCCCTAGCCTTTTCCCATGCTAGGGTGGATTTCATTGGTTTGCTTCTTATATGGTGCAATAAATGATGCTTTTGTTGGTTCTTGTCAACTTCTTTACTCAGTGGGTTGAAGTGAAGGCATTCATGAAAGATAGTATTTATGGGGTCATAAAATTCTAGTTAGAAATCTTCACCCACTTTAGCCCATCTTTTATGATTATTATCAATAATGGCACTCGAATCAGTAACAAGAAATTAGGATATTTCACTGAAGATTAATGCGTTAATCTTAAGTTCTCTGTCATTAGTAATTCATAGACTAGTGGCTAGATTGAGGCTTCCAACAAAATAATTATTAGCCTCCTTAAGAGGAAGTTAAATGCTAAGAAATGTTGCTAGTCGAAGGACATGATATTTATTCTTTGGCTTACCGGACAAATCCATCCTCCACCACTAGGGAGGCTCCCATCACACTTGCTTTTGGGTTTGAGACTATCACTCTAATTAAGGTCTATATTAAATTGTTGACCTCTGTCATGAAGCAAAAAAAAAAAAAGTATAGCCTAAATCATCACATACCTAAGCTCATGCTGCTACTATATGCTAGATAACTTATATTTTTACATATATGATCGACGACTAGTCTTAATCAAAAGTTCTCTCTCGTTATCGGGAGGGGTAATTAACTATAGGGGATTGCACCTATAGGAAATCAGAACTCAGATCATAAAGTCCTCGCAAAATGAGGGTGAAATCTCTGGGTAGTGTCTTATATATAAACACAATATGCCTTCCTAAAATTTATCTCATAACTTAATCCGTTAAAACTCTCCCGAAAAAAGGGGAGGCTAGGGCGCGAATTTTTTGAGCCCACAGATTTCTGGCGACTCCACTGGGTATGTTGGCAAGAGACTCTGTTATTTACAAAGATTATTGCATGATCTCTTTACTTGTAAATTTATCATTGCGTATGTAATGGACTTCTTATATGTGCTTCAAACTTTACTGCATTCATCAAATTATCATATTTACTTGTGCATCTTTCAGTACTCCTGAGAATGGCTACATATATTCTTCAAGCTAGTCGACCTCAGTTGTAGAGAGATCACTACGTTCACAGCCTATTGCTTCTTGGCAGTTTGATGTACTTGTTTGAGCTGGGGATGCAATCTTCATCATCTTTGTCGTCATCATAATCGATGCTATCGTCGACGTTTACATGTCTCACCATATAGATAACTTCAACATTCATGGCATCATCCATCTCTTCCTCTTCCTCTTCTTGTACTCGGATATCCGAGCGGCGACTCCACTTGATTTCTAGTTCATTGTTGAGTAAGAAGATTTCCTCTACCTGCGGGCTGTGGTCAAAGTCGGTTTCTTCCTTCGATGGGGTCGGTAAACAACAGCATCCCATGGAAGATTCTTTAGGGCGTTGACCATCGGGACGGATGTCATCATGGACCTTCTTTTGAACCCACTTTTGACCTTGTTTGTTGGCGAGGGCTGATCTCCGGGAAGCTGCATCGAATGTCATGCCTAGTTTGATTATCATTTCTCTCATTTCTTCTCTATCTTCTATGCGAGGCTTTGGCCTCTAGATTTCCTTTCCTTTTCGTCGAGACCTTTTGTCGGCGGATTCCTGAACCCATAGTTCAAGTGTCACGCCTCGATGTTCACCGTGCGGGACTTGTCTTCTTTCTCTCCTCTCCATCATGGCAGGTTGTAATCTTTCCTCTGGCGGATCCTTATGGCCTCAATCGTTAGTGACCGTTGGAGTTTCTTCTTCTTTAATCCCTTGTCCTTTATAGTTTTCAGGACTCGGTATACCCGGGCTGAAAGGGTCTCGGACTCTTTCTTCTTCGGGGGTATTGGGACTTCACACCGCTGCTCCTAGAAGGATTTCCTTAGATCACCTGTGGAGTTGTTTCTTTTCTCCCACCTTAAGTCGATAAACTTATTCTGGATGAGAACATTGGCTGCAGGTTCTTGGGTATGTAAATTCGATGGGTGTATAGACACCAATTGCTACTATGTTTGGAGCTTGACATTCATCTTTCTCCTCTATCTTCTCGTTAGCTCTCCTCCAGGTGAGGAAGCCTCAACATTACGCCTCTCATACATGACAGGCTCGTTGGGTGAGGCAGTGGTGTTGACAGTCATCACAGAAATTCTTCTGCCGGCTACGTCCCTCTTGGTAACCGGGACTTTGGGTTGTGATAGTCTTTCAAATACAGGAACCCTCTTGCGAGGATTCTCAACAGCATAAGTAGCCCGCGACGCTGGCAGATACGCACGACAAGGGGAGGTTTCAGCAGAGCGGGGCCTCCTGGTAGACCCTTCAGATTCTATGTCGTACATAGGGATGGTGGTAGCCATTGTAGTAGCTGCAGGGAATTGTAGCCCACCAGTGAACTTTAATCAGGCATCAAGCACAAATGCTTACGATGTACTATGGATCTACAGAACATTTCATTCATCGTCTAGTTGGGACGTGTTGCTAGTATCTAACTAGGAGATGCTATGATCAATATTGGCGATTTTCGGGGGAGTTTTAACGGATTAAGTTTCTGGGGTAAATTTTAGGAAGACATATTGGGTTTATAGATAAGACACTACCCAGAGATTTCACTCTCATTTTGCGAGGACTTTATGATCTGAGTTCTGGTTTCCTATAGGTGCAAGCCCCTATAATTAATTACCCCTTCCAATAACGAGAGAAAACTTTCGATTAAGGCTAGTCGTCGATCATATACATAGAAATACGTGTTATCTGGCATACAGTAGCAGCATGGGCTTAGGTATGTGATGATTTAGGCTATACTTTATATATATATATATATATATATATATATATATATATATATATATATATATATATATATATATATATATATATATATATATATATATATATTGTTTGGCTTCATTACAGAGGTCAACATAAGTCTAATTAGAATATGATGAATGCAACCCTTACCCCAAATAACACTTTGAAATGGAGCAACTAGAATGAGCGGGACATGCAAAATATTCTCAATCTTTTTGAAGAGAAAAGCCAAGGAGCAGCCTAACATATCAAATTAGTCGACTGCTTTTTTCAATGCATGCTTTGTCTAAGGAATTTCTAGCTGGTAACTTGGTACTTGAGAAGGTTGAAGTAGTTAGTTGAATGGAATGAAGTGGAAAGTTTGTCCCACATATCATAAAGAGAGCTTGCATGAACGTTTTCTCAATGAGATAGTGCCACAACTAATCAACTCCAGTTTATCAAGGTTTGTCTCATCAATATTTCTATAATAATCTAATTGAGACTTTCAAAATGATTTGGTTTGTTCAATCACTTCTTTTCATTCTCTTGGGCTTTTCTATAATCTACCTCTTAGCATCTAGGTGAGTTAGGGTGATGCTAAACGTGGCTGTCTTCTAATGACATCCCCCTCTTCTAGTTGTGGTCTAAGAGGGGCAAGCTGAGGATGCATCAATTCCTCAAAGTCATATGTTAGATTATTGAGATATGTCTCAGCCTCAACAACCACGGCCTTTTTAGGCTACATCTGGCCTTTTTAGGCTACATCTACATTTAAATGAGCCTGCCAAGATGACTAGATATTTCACATGGATCACTCCCAATGTGACCACCAACATATTTTAGCTAAGATGCCAACTCTATTGAGATGACAATGTCAAGATTGCAGAGATGACAATGTCAAGATTGCCTAAAGCCTTGATAGTTAGGGACCCTGTCCTTAAAAGTTCCACAAGTGTTAGATTATTCAATACTCATCCTAGATTTACATGTATATTTATCTAGCCTCAATTATTTTAGTTTGACATGTCATTTCATGTTCGAGCAAACCCTATTTGAGTTGGCTTGCGAAGGTTTCTGGCTTGAATCCTTGCAGAGCATTCACTCAATCATAGATGCTTCAAATTTGAAAGAAAATAAAATAAAAGATCAAGGCGATAATAAAGATAAATATCATTATTATGACTTCAAAATCTCTTTTACAAAAAAAATCCATACAGGTTGATCGAAAGGACATGCTCAGCTAGCCCAAAAATTAAGAATGTAAAAACAATCTCTTCAACACACAAGATAATTTAGTTTCTAGCCCTAAAATTTAGTACAATTGCTACAGAATTGTTCTTGTACAAAGCTCTTTTTGGAACAATGAGGAAGTTGATGTAGATAATTAATAAAGTCATGTTTTTGCCAGATGACATTGATGTAACCTAACAATGAGCTGCTAACCATGGTGTACTTGGCAGTTAATTATCGAAGAACTCCTGTTTAGTTAGATGTGATCTTGAATCTAAGGTGACTCCTCAAATCTTGATGTAACCTAACGAGGGCTAGAGGGGGCTGGACATGTAGAAGAATAAGTCGGTCATAAGAAGTAGAATGTGGTGAATACTATAAGCCACCGTTTCTTCCAGCATATCCCACTTAAATAAGAATGAAGCCTACCCCCAACAAAAGCTTCAAGCATAGAAGTTTGTGAAGGCAAGAAGAATGTTGCCAGAGTTAAAGAAGAGGCAAGGAATCAACTATTGGAGAAGAACATGAATTCACTAGGGATGATGATAGAGAGGAAGAAACCATTAGGAGAAAATAAAAATGTTGAAAAAATAGAAGTGAAGAGATTAAGAGGTAAAGGAATAGTAACAGGTAGATGCTGTAGAAAGGGGTAGAAATAGTGAAGCCTCTGGTCTCAAGCATTGGTGCAACAAGAATACCACTCGACACTATAGGTAATTGAGTCTGCTCTCGAATCGGCTATGTGCAAGGAGAGAAAGCATGTTTCTCTTTAATCCTTATAAGCAAGTTGTTGTGTGCCAATATTTCCCTTCTCATGATATGAAGAAATTGACCCTTTAAGCTATGAAGGCACCAAATGGGATAAATCCCCTAAAATCACTTATCAAAGTGCCTCGTCCTTTGAAGTTGAAGGCCTATGATGGTACCTATGATGTACAGACACGGACACGGCGACACATACGACTCAGACACAAACACGGACACGAGACACGTCAATTATTAAAAATATAAGATACAGACACGGGTTGGACACGGTATTATAGTTTTTATATTTTAAAACTAGTGTATAAAAATTAAATATGTATAATTTAAAAAAATAATAATAATAAGTCATTTAACTAGAATTTGTGCTTAAAATGATTAGTATTTGAATATCGAGAGTCAGACGTCGAACCGCTTATCAGTCACCAAAAGAGGAGATGAAAATACCTTCACTGCCAAAGAGAAATAAAAATGAGAATATTTGATGAAGGGTATTAAATGCGGACGTTGATTTGGTGTTGTGGGTAGGAAATAAGAAATTTAGTTTAAATCCCACCAAATAAAAGAAATTATATTTAAAAAAATTATAAAATATTTAGGATAAGCATGTCGGACACGCGTGTCTAATTTGTATTTAATATTTTTTTAATCATACACGTTTTTAGAGTGTCCGACATGTGTCGGAGGAATTTTGGATCAGTGTAGTGTCAGATATGTGTCGGACACTACACGTATCTTTGAGGAGAAGTGTTGGTACATCATAGGATGGTTCACACTACACCACTCACCAAAGGAATGTTTCTTCAGAGTTGCAAAGGCAAAACCCTCGATGATCTCCTAAGCATGAACTTGCAATATAGACCAAATTATATGAGTTGATAGAGGCTACTTGCTACCTATCATTTATGGGGTAAAAAGTAAACCTACCATTTCATCCATCACATCAAAAAGTGAATTAATAAAAAATGCCCTAAACATAGAGAAAATTGAGTCACCTGAATGACTATCTAGAAGGCTTATCAAAGGAACCCAAAAGATGTGTTGTCATATCAACTTTTATGTCATGTGTGCAACTATTAGAAGTCATATGAGGGAGGTGAATTTCAATATAAAATTTAAAAAAAATAGTGTGAACAACTCAACGAGCTCGAGGAAAATCTTGAGAGGAGCTTCCTTTATGGAAGGCTGACGAGATTTATCAAGTGGTTATAGGCAAATGATCCAAATAAACCAAACTGATTACAACCATCCGCTCTATATTGTAAACTGACTCTCTTAGGGGAAGCACATTTGTGCGCTTCACATTCTCTAGCTAATTCTCCTTCATTCTTGTAACACCGACACCATTAGGCAGGATATTTTAGCTGATTGGACTTTTGAATTGCTTCCCTTTTGAGCCAGGTTGCCCGTCAACATTCTATGCTGGATTGAAATTCGAAGCCGCCTTGACCTACTTGGCGGACTTGTTTTCCATCATAAGCAAGTCGGTTGCCTTCAACATTCCCTTTCGATCGTGCTTAGGTCAACTAACTATGAGGATAATTTAATATTGGTTTTCATTTTTGATCTTTATGTTCTTAGCATGTTGTGGTTGCAAAAGCATTGCTAGGATGGGATGAGGCAACATTGATTCATTTGATGTTCTTTACTGAGTTGATGAGACAAGACCCTATTTTAGCTATTGTGATCCCTCTTGGTTTCCCTGGTGTTTAAGTGAGAGCCTGTTATAGTGACTAGCTGTTCCTTACAACTCCACCACATCATGTTTGCCACAACATGGCTATGGTGTCTGCTTTATTGAAGGAACCAATCCAATTTACTTAGTCAACCCTATGCGCTCTGGTAGGAATAAATTAATCAATAGGATGAGACCTATGTGGGCTAGCTAGTTTGGTTTGGCTCAAATCATTACTTGAGACATTCACCATTATTAAAAATGAAGATTGAGAAGAAATATAAATGGAATAGAGAAAAAATAAATTGTATTTCACAGCTAAAGAGTTTTTTTTTTTTTTTTCTTACACATGATAGGCTTCACAATTTGATTAGATAGACATGCTCGATTGGCTTTGAAACAAAAAAGTTACAAACAAATGTATACATCTATAATTGTTGGCCTTTTAGGTCTCTGACAACACTTCCAAATCTTCTTCATCTTTCGTGAAAGAATTGTATGTGATGGATTAGAGTTTCTCTGGGAAGATTAGCCAAACTCCTCAAATGATTCCTCAAGAGATTGAAGCCAATTTGACCTAGGCAAACACCATTTTTGTACAAGCTTGGGTTGTCCTTATACCAAGTTATGATCATTCTCCTCTAACAACTCTAGTCAAAATACCATTTGCCTTTTCAATTTAGTATTCATGACCTTAGCTATTGCCCTTCCTCCTATTTCTCAAGCTCTTACAAGAAGTCGCCAATTTAGGTGGACCAAAACCTTCAGCTTTACTTCCACCATGTAGCAATCTATGTCAAACTTCCTGATCAGCTTTGTGGATTTGGCAGCAATAGTTTTCTCTAGCCTCATCTTTTACTTCCCTGGTTTAGTGCTTGGCAATGTGGAGGTGAGATGCCTCTGCTGGCAAGTTATTCATGGTTCCCATCAACTAATTTTGGGAAAACCTCGACAGATTAAGTCCTTGAATAGTATTCAGCTATTCCATTTGAGCATCAACGGGTTACTTCATCAATCACCATCCTAAAATGGCTGTCATTGTCATTTATGAATTAGATGTAGATGAGTGTAACCCTTTCTTATATTGTTCTCCCATGAGAGGACAAGAGCGCCTTGCTCACAAGACACACTTATAGTTGGAGCCTCAGTCATGTGTAGAGCATCCGCCTACTAATAAATATCTGGCCACAAAGTTGGTTCTTCCAATTGGGAAATAGCCCGACTCCTTTTCACACCATCCTGCCCAATCACCACAACCGATAATGCCTTCTTCAACACTAAACCTGTAACTCCTACAGGTCCACTTATTCAACAACCACTTGGTCGAACTCCACGCTTGTGCATATGAGTTTACGCTTCCACAAAAACCCCTAGGAGAATTCCAATTGATCCCTTCTACTAGTAGGCTCCTTGTCACTGAAGGTGATATTGGTGTGAGGTCTTCTTGCTCTCTTCTCATTTAATCCTCCGTTTCAGCTTCATCATTGTCTTCCTCTTCCTATGCCTTATCTTTTTCTCGACGTGAAGACTTTCCAAAACCTTCATCCTCTCCTTCGTCAAATTTGACAACCTTGTGGGTGCCACGGTACCCTTGTTTTCTATGATGGTCAAGCAACCTAACTCACGTAACTCCAATCTCTAATGATAGGTGGATTAGGTTGGCCAGTACCAAGACCCCTTTTTTCCACCCTAACTATTTAACATCATTCTAACATCAACAAAAATGATGGTAATGTTGATCTTCGATACTTTGAGATTGTTGATATGGTCGTAATGGCCAACCAACTTTGTGTTAGGCTGGCCCAAGCTGAACCGATTCCTCCTGGACTGGTTCTTTGCTACAGGAGGCGGGCCCCTAGAGGGGGGCAGAACAAGGGTGGAGCCCAAGCATTGATGGGAGCATGGGTTTAGGGGAGAAAATTCAAATGTGAGGGCTATTTAGGGATTAAGTATCAAGTAATTGTATTTTTGCTTTTAAGTATTTTCCTTTTGGCTAGGGTTAGGGTTATAATTTGGGCTGAAATTTGAGATCTCTTGTATTTGCTTTTGGGGCTCTAAGCTTAGGCTAGGGATTTTAAGATTCGAATCTTCCTGTTGAATTGAAGATTCATTGTATCATGTTGTTTCTTTTCAACTATTAGTAAATTTCAAGTGCTGTTTTTGGATTTCCCTACAGTTTTCATCAAAATCTGCTCAAACGTGCTGTTTTTCTCTGATTTTTTGCACATTTTTCCTAGTTTGGTGGTTGTTTTCTATCGAATTGGTATCAAAGCATGTCGATGAAGGGGAATAAATGGCCTGAAGGAAAGTGAAAGTTTTGGAGTAAGAATTGAGGTAACTCAAATAAGATTTTGAGGAGAAGATTTTTGATTTTTAAAATCAGATTGCATCCGTCAATGAAAGGATAGTTCACCATGGTAGAAGATATGTAGAAGAAATTGCTTGAAGCCAAACCAAATCCGGCGACATCGGATGCGAAGGAAACCATTGGCGGTTATGGGAGAGGTGGAAACCCTCATCCATTTAGGGGAAGGGAAAATTCGAAGTGGAAATTCTGGAGGGAGAAGATGGGATGCCTCTGCTAGAGCCGCTTTCTAGGAAGAAGAGAAGCGTGGGGTATGAATGAAGAAGTACTGATTTTAGAAGGGGAAGGGGGTATTGCAATCGCTGGGATGCTCATTTTTAAAGGAGAGAGTGGATTTTGAAGAAGGTTTTGGGTATGAGCGCCGAAGGGAAGAGCGTGACAATTGGGGAGCACCTCCTCTTTGAGGAACAAAGGGTTACGGAGGATTCAAGGGAAACGAGGGTGACCCGAGGCTAAGGAAGTTGAAGAAGACCATCTTTGAGGGTGAGGATGCACATGGGTGGATATACAAGGTAGAGCGGTACTTTGCAGTCAATGGGCTTATAGAGGAAAAGAAATTGACAACTACTGGATTGTGCTTGGAAGGGAAAGGGCTGGCCTGGTATCAGTGGAGGGACATGACGCAACCCATCCGGAGTTGGAGAGAGTTCAAGGACTGCTTACTAGAACGTTTTTGAACCAGTAGGGGAGGGGACTTCTATGGACAATTTTTTGCCCTGACGCAAGAGGGGACCGTGGCAGAGTACTGTGAGTTGAGTACTTTGAGTACCTTGCTAGCATGCTAGATCGGCTTTCTGAAATCGTGTTAGGGGGAAACTTCATGGAGGAGCTCAAAACAAAGATCAGAGCAGCTGTTAGAGTGATGATGTCACATGACTTGGGGGAGGCCATGGAGTTGGCATAGTTGGTCGAGGACCAAAAACATCCGGAGAGGGGGGCTAGAGGAAGTAGCTCGGGGGGATCATACAGGATGAATACCAGTTTTCTAGCTCCCAAAGAAGCTGCATCAGGAGGTTTGTATAAAGTACCAAAGGAGGAGTCTGGAGGAAAGGGATTTGGGGTAAATTTCAAGAAGCTTACTGAGGAGTTGTAGGAGAAGCGGGCAAGGTGGTTGTGCTTCAGATGTGACGAGAAGTGCATGCTAAGGCATAGGTGTAACAACCAAACTCTTCAAGTTCTCACCGTCTGTGATGACGAGGAAGCTGAAGAGGGATGAGAGAGCGGGCAAGTGGTGGAGGAAGAGGAGAAGTTGCATTTGGATGTGACGGAAGTCTCTCTAAACTCAGTGGTGGGATTCAAAGTGAAGGGAGAAATAGCTGATAGAGAGGTGATGATGTTGATTGACAGTGGGGCAACCCACAATTTCATCTCCAATCAGATTGTTGATCTGTTATGGGTGAAATTAGTGGATACTGGGGGTTGTTGGGTGATGATGGGTACTAGAAAGGTGGAGATTGCTAGAGTTTGTAAGGGAGTAGTGTTGACTATTCAGAGAATCTAGGTGAGAGAGGACTTTTTCCCATTGGAGTTGAGAAGCACTTATCTCATCATGAGGGTAAAGTGGCTATAGACCTTTGGGGATACTAAGGTTAATTGGGGAGCACTACGGATGGAGCTGGTGGTAGGGGGAAGGAGGATGGTGATTCAGGGCGATGTCGGGCTGTCCAAGGCTGGGTATCTCTCAAATCTCTGATCAAGACCATACAGGAGGTGGGAGGAGGATTTTTGGTGGAATTGCAGCGCTTGGAAGTGGTCAGATTGAAAAATGTGGAAGACATTCCTACTTCAGTTCAGTCGTTCATACAGTAGTTCAGTGAGGTCTTTTAACCTCCCCAGGACTTACCTCCATAGAGAAAGCTGGAGCATGCCATTACCTTGAAGGAAGTGGTGTCACCGATTAGTGTTCAACCGTACTGCTATCACCAGTTTCCGAAGGAAGATATTGAAAAGCTGATCCGTGAGATGTTGGAGGCAGGAATCATCAAGCCTAGTGTGAGTCCTTTCTCAAGCCCAATATTACTGGTCAAGAAGAAGGATGGGAGCTGGAGATTTTGTGTAGATTACAGAGCTGTGAACAAAGGAACAATGTCGGATAAGTTCCCTATTTCTATTATTGATGAGCTCTTGGATGAACTAAATGGAGCAGTGATGTTCTCCAAGTTGGATTTGAAGTTAGGTTATCATCAAATCAGAATGAAGGAGGCAGATATTCAGAAGATGGCTTTTAGGACACATGAGGGGTACTATGAGTTTCTAGTGATGTCGTTTGGGCTGACTAACTCCCTTGCTACTTTCCAGTCCTTAATGAATAGAATATTCTGGTCGTACATCCGGAAATTCATCCTGGTTTTCTTTGATGACATACTGGTGTACAGTAAAACTGAAGAGGAGTATCTAAAGCACTTGAGGGTGTTTTTAAAAGTTCTACAAGAGCATCAGGTGAGGGCCAATCTAAAGAAGTGCAGCTTCGCACAGGCTGGTGTGGAGTACTTGGGGCCATGTGGTGTCCAATGAGGGAGGGGCCGGTGATCAAACCAAAATTGAGGCAATGTAGAAGTGGCTTCTGCCTAGGAACCTGAGGGAGTTGAGGATTTTCCTAGTATTGATTGGTTACCGGAGATTTGTGAGGGGATACAGTACCATAGCTTGGCCCTTGACAGAATAACTGAAGAATGATAGCTTCTTGTGGGGAGAGGCAACAACACAAGCTTTTGAGAGACTAAAGAAAGCCATAACCATAGTCCCAGTTTTAGCTCTCCCAAATTTCAGTCAGGTTTTGGTGGTGGAGATTGATGCATCTGGATGTGGGTTGGGGGCCGCACTCATGCAAAACTACAGACCTATAGCATATTATAGTCAAGTACTATCAGCTAGAGCTAGGCTGAAATCTGTACATGAGAGGGAACTGATGGCCATTATGTTGGCTATTCTGAAGTAGCGCCCTTACATGTTGGCTTGGCATTTCATTGTCAGGATCGATCAGAGGAGCTTAAAATACTTATTAGAGTAAAGGATGGTGACTGAGGAGCGTTAGAGGTAGTTTTCCAAACTGCTAGGCTATGATTTTGAGATCTAGTGCAGGCTAGGTTTGGAAAATAAAGCGGCTAATGCTTTATCAAGATGTGTTGAGGGGCTCCAGGAGATGGCAATTTCAGAATCACTGATAATAGATTGGGGGGCTATCAAAGAAGAGAGTATGCAAGATGAGGAGTTGAGGAAGATTATGGAGGATTTAATGAAAGATACAAGTAGCCATCCTGGGTACTCACTTGAGGGGGAGGGGCTTTTATATCAGGGTAGGTTTGTGATGCTGCGAACTTCTATCCATATCCCCACCTACTACAGGTGTTCCATAGGAGTGCAGTTAGAGGCCATTTTGGGATACATAAGACATACAGGAGACTGGCTACTGAGTTATACTGGAAGGGGATGTATAAGGATTTGGAGAAGATGGTGATAAGGTGTGAGGTGTGCCGGAGGAGCAAGTACATGGCTATGGCTCTAAGGGAGTTCTACAACCCTTGGCACTTCCAAACAAAGTATGAGAGGAAGTGTCCATGAATTTTATAGATGGCCTACCACGATCGGAGGGATTCACAATTACTATGGTGGTGGTGGACAAGCTGAATAAGTATGCACATATCATCCCCTTATGACACTCCTATATTGCAGTGACAATGGCAACAACATTTATCAAGTAGATGATTAGACTGCATGGAATTCTCGAGTCAATAGTTTCTGATCGAGACAAGGTGATTCTCAACCAGTTTTGGAGGAAGCGATTCAGGGCACAAGGAACAGTTCTTAAGAGAAGCACTGCTTACAACCTACAGACGGACGAACAAACTGAGGTTGTCAACAGAAGCCTGGAGACTTACTTGAGGTGCTTTGCTTCTGAAACACCGCAGAGGTGGACCAAGTGGTTAGCATGGACCGAATATTGATACCTCGTACCACTCAACTTCTTAGATGACCACTTTCAAAGTTTTGTATGGAAGGGATGGACCCCCCCCCCCCCCCCCCCCCCTCTCTCTCTCTCTCTCACACTTAGTGCACTTTGGGAAAGGAAGCACACCAGTTTCCTCAATAGAGTTGTACTTGGAGGAAAGGGATATTGTGTTGGAGGAGTTGAAGAAACATCTGTTGAGGGCACAACCAATCATGAAGAAGAAGGCAGATGCACATAGGAGAGACATCCAATTTAAAGTGGGGGAGAAGGTGTTCTTAAAATTGCGGCCCTACAGACAGAGGACAGTGGCCAACAGAATAAACAAGAAATTGTCCCCGAGGTACTTTGGCCCCTACGAGATATTGGTCAAGATTGGAGCAGTGGCATGCCGTTTGAAATTCCCACCATACACTTAGTCTTCCATGTGTCATAGTTGAGGAGAGCTCTTGGGGAGCATGCAGTTAGTGCATATTTACCAGCAACTTTGATAGAGGAATTGGAAGTAATCTTAGAACCACTGGAGCTAAAAGGGTGCGATTAGATAAAGAGGAGAACAAATAAGTGCTTATTGAGTGGAAGGACCTTCCTGACTTCGATGTTACTTGGGAATCATATGAGAGGGTGAAGCATCAATTTCCCTCATTTCATCTTGAGGACAATGTGAGTTTTTGAGAGGGGGGTAATGTTAGGCCGGCCCAAGATGAATCGGTCCCTCCTGGACTGGTTCTTTGCTACAGGAGGCAGGCCCCTAAAGGGGGGCATAACAGGGATGGGGCACAAGCATTGATGGGAGCATGAGTTTAGGGGGAAGAATTCAAATGTGGGGGCTATTTAGGGATTAAGTATTAAGTAATTGTATTTTTGCTTTTAAGTATTTTCCTTTTGGGTAGGGTTAGGGTTATCTTGAATTTGGGTTGAAATTTGAGATCTCTTGTGTTTGCTGTTGAGGTTCTAAAGCTTAGGCTAGAGATTTGGAGAGTCGAATTTTCCTCTTGAATTGAAGATTCATTGTATCAGGTTATTTCTTTTTCAACTATTAGTAAATTTCGAGCGTTGTTGTTGGGATTTCCCTACAGTTTTCATCAAAATATGCTCAAACTTGTTGTTTTACTCTGAATTTCTGCAAGTTTTTCCTGTTTTGGTGGCTGTTTTCTATCACTTTGTTAAACCATAATATTGCTTATCCTTCCACTCATTAACCAAGCTTTTCTGTTGAGCTTAAGCTTGCTTGTAACATCATACATTTAGTAGCGAGGAAAACAAACCACATCTTTTCACCATTGTCAAAATTGATCAAAAAGCATAGCCATGGCCTTTTGGCATGTTAGTTGGCGAATAAATTGATGACAACGTGAAGAATGTAATGTGAATTTGATCTCAATTGTGCTGACACTTAGATGATAAGTGTTGAAAAAGGAGATCAACTCCCCCTTAATAGTATCTCCGACCCATATTGAAACTTATGAGTGAAGCTTCCAGGGTCTCATTTGAGATAATTATTGTACCTTTCCCTCTTCTAGAAGATGAAACTGTAGGCTAACAAGGAATATGTGCATCGTTGCTTTCTTCTTCGACTTCTTGATTGTTAACTCAAAGGGTATGAGGATAGTCTCTTTGTAGATCTCTGCAAATGAGATCGAGTCATCATCCAATTGCTTTAGCATTTCTAGTTCTCTTCTCATAACATATCAAAGAGCTCTCTGTGGAGCACAAAAGAAAGGGGATTAAGGAGCAGGAGCATAAAAGTTTTTTGATGGGGTCGACATTAGTACGGAGCCAAATACGCAGAATGAAGCATGTTTGGATCCAATTTAAATTCTCATTGAACCGGTGACACGAGTCTATGTCAGAATTTTCAAATACGCACTTTCTGTGTTAATTCGTGCTATATGAGAACGAGCAAACTTGAGAATGATCAAAAGAAATATTAATCAAATGTGGATAGCCATTGCACAAGTCTTATAGCATAATTCAGATTTTTGTTTTATGTGTACAAAACTGAATTTTAGGCTTTGTTTCAAATTCAAGCTTAGTAATTATGGTATTTGAGTCTTTTTGTTCATTGTCCTTTCCCTTTTAAATACCCTACCTTATAAGGGTATTTTAGGTATTCGTGTTTGTATTATAAATATGTTAGAAGCTTTTTTGAAGTCATAAGAAGGGAATAAGAGTTCAGTTTTTGGTTACTAAAATTTTGAAAACTCCCTCTGTTCTTAGAGAGAATGAGAACTCATTGGAGGTTCTCTGCATTCTCCCCTAGCTTATTAAGCAATATTCTATAAATGGTTATGGCGTCATCTCATAACAAAGTTCTTGCTTTCTCATAAGCAATGGATCACGGTTATCTTCCCCACCATCCCCTCACTACCATTTCAAGGAATTCCACCAATTGGGTATTTCTGACTGCTGAAAATTTTTTCATGACCGGCAACAACAGCCACCACTAGAAATCATATCTTGTGGTATCAGAGCCAGCGTTGTTTTACTTCACCACAATAGTCTGCTGGGGTTGGGATTTCACGCAAAATGGCCTGGGGACTAGGTGCCGAAGTTCTGGTCACGTACCAAAATTCTTCATGCCGTCATTTAGATATTCTTCCCACATGTACCAAACGGTCCAAGAACTCTTCAGGCAGCGGATAGGAATCCTTCAACCAGGTGCAGGCAGGTCTAGATTTCTTCAGGCCGCAATTTAGAGTTTCTTTCCACAGGTAACCAGTGGTCCAAGAATCTTTTCAGACAGCAGATTGGAGGGTTCCACCAAGATCTGCAGAACATTGGTAGGCTTCACGGCATTGGAAAGTTCACGACAGCTATTGGAAGGGAGTTTCGCATTAAATTATTTTCTTTCCAAACACGAATTTCAGAACTTTGCAATTCCTTGTGAATCCAAACTCAAAAAAAATATCTGAAATTTAACAAATCCTTGTTCATCCGAACAATAATTTTAGAAAATTTGCAAATCCTTAATTATCCAAACAAGAATTTCAAAAATTTTTGCAAATTTTGCTTCATCCAAATAAGTATTTCAGAAATTTTGTCAATTCTTGTTCAACCTAATAATGTTTCAGTGATTATTTTGCAAATTCTTCTGAGAAATTTCTAGAAATTTGTACAGGAATTCGGCAATCTATTGTTCTGTCCAATTTCTTGATCTTCCAAATATTAGAATTATGAAATTCTGTAGTTTCCAAATCAATTTTCTGAAATTAATTTTTCCTTTTTTACTAAAATCAGATATTAGAAGTTCTACATCTTTCTTGATGTTCGAAAAGCCAGTAATCTGAAATTCTGTAATCTATCTTCCAGAAATAGATTTCTGAAATTTTGCAACTTGGAATTACTGAAATTTCACTTTTCTTGTTCTTGTTTAAGGTTCTGCACAGCAGATACAAAGAAATTGACAACCATGTTTGAGGGAGACTTTTCTATCACAATGCAAGCTCAATGCATTCCTCCACTTCTACCATCCAACTTTAATTTTACTAATAATATCCCCATCTATTTCACCAGCACTCTGAACAATAAACCCAATTTATCAAAAACATGTACTCTTATTAATGACTTGATTGCTCAAATTCACAATTCCCCCACTAGATCTATTATGACTAAAATTACACTTCATATATTCAGTTTTAGATCAACTCAAATGAAAGCCTTTGGACTCTAAAGTTGACCTCCATAATTCAAGTTTGTCTTCAACTCCCTCTCTAGACTTATCAACAAGAAGAATATCATCAGCAAAAAAGCAAAAAAGCAAAAAGCATACACCAGGGTGCAACCTCTTGCAAATGTCTAGTGAGAACATCCATGACTAAGAAAAAATATATGGGCTTAAGGCTGATCTTTGATGTAATCTAACTGAAATAGAAAAATACGTGGACAAACCACCTTGTGTTTGAACACTAGTAACATCTCCTGCATATATATCCTTAATGACCTAAATATAAGCATTATTAACCCTTTCTTTTTTAGAACTCTCCATAGCACTTCTCTTGAAACTTTATCATATACTTTCTCTAAATCAATAAATATCATGAGCTTATCGTCAATGAGATAAATTTTCTCATAATCTTTTGCAAACTAGTTGGGCACAAGATCCTTAAGTCGAGTAAAGGGAAAAACACATCGGAGTCCTAGATTCAATACTTCTTAGAACTATCTAAGCTAAGGATTAATGCATCGAAGGTCTCTTTTCTATTCATTCAGCGATTTGATTTGAATCTTATCTATCTTTTTTGTGGACACTTTTTTTGTGTAACCTGTCTGAGTGCATTGTCAACATGCACAGCTTCAATTTTTGGATTTACTTTTCCTTTTAAGATTTGAATATGCGTTTATTGTTGCCCCTCTTTTCCGTTTCTCTCTTTGCTTTAAAAGTCTCAAAGTAGTAGAAAAAGATCAAGTCTTCAAGTGACAAATTTTATTGAGTGTCAACTTTGTAGACCAAGAACATATGTTGATTGCCTTCACTGTCTCACAGCAACGCTCCAGATGTGATGATAACAAGCTTACAACATGAACTTCATTGCTGACGCTGATATTAGTTGAACTAAACTAACTTGAAATCAGATTGAATTCTGATACGGTTCTTCCTGAACCGATGAAACCGTCCCCGCCAGGGCAGGTTCAATTATATAGGAGGTGGCCTAAGCCGCCTCCTTAAACAAGCCGCCAAGGCTTGTGGGTCCCCCCTAGGGCGAAAATTAGAGAGAGGGAAGGGGGCGGCTAGCACATTGGGAAACTCTTTTGAATTTGATTTATTCTAGGAAGGTTTTTATTGTCTTTTTATTAGGAAGTTATGTATTTAAAAGAAGTGGGAGGCTAGGGTTAGGGCATGCATGCTTTGAGTTGTTCTCTTGGAGTTTTTCTTGGCGTCTTGGGCTCTAGACTCATCATCTAGAGATTGGGAGAGAACGATCCTCCTCTCGAATTGAGGATCAATTGTATCTTGCTTTGTGTTTGCTTTGCTTTGATTCCATTATTACAATCTATTGTTTTGGATTGATTTCATCCAGATTTTTGCATTATTCTCACTGTTTTCACCAATTATTATTAGGGTTGCTTGTGAACTCAAGTATTTCCTTTTGGATTACTTGCGAACTCAAGTATTTCCTATCAGATATTATGGCCGTTGAGGTGCTGAATTTGAAGGAATGAGAGGGGAATTCAAAGGGGATTGGGTTATGACAGAGCAAGGGATTACTGGAAGACGTGGGGAGGGCCAAGCACTTGAGAGAGGGAAAGCTATGGAGGAATAAGGGGAAATGTGAGAGATCAGAAGGTGAGGAAGGTGAAGATACTCATATTCAAAATGGAGGATGCATTTGGGTGGATTTATAAGGTGGAGAGGTACTTCGTCATCAATATGCTAACGGAGGAGGAGAAGCTGACAGCAGTATGCTTATGTTTGGAGGGGAAGGTGTTGTCATGGTACCAATGGGGAGACCAGAGGAGACCCATCAGGAGCTGGGGAGAATTCAAGGATTGCATAATAGAACGTTTCCAAACCGACTTTGGAGGACATTTATATGAGTTGTTCTTTGCTCTGGTGTAGGAGAGATTATTAGCAGACTACCGTGAGCAGTTTGAGCACCTGGCCAATAGGGTGCAGCAATTATCAGATATTGTATTGGAGGGAAACTTCATGAAGGGGCTAAAGGGAGAGATCAGAGCGGCAGTGAAAGTTCTGATCCCTCGTGATTTGGGGGAGGCCATGAAGTTGGCACAACTAGTTGAAAATCAGATGAATTTAGAGAGGGGAGTCAGGAGTAGCAGCTCAGGAGGTACTTACAGGAGGACAAGCACTCATTTAGCACATCGGGAAACTCTTTTGAATTTGGTTTATTCTAGGAAGGTTTTTATTGGCTTTTTATTTGGAAGTTATGTATTTAAAAGAAGAGGGAGGCTAGGGTTGGGCATGCATGCTTTGAGTTGTTCTCTTGGAGTTTTCCTTGATGTCTTGGGCTCTAGACTCATCTTCTAGAGATTGGGAGAGAACGATCCTCCTCTCGAATTGAGGATCAATTGTATCTTGCTTTGTGTTTGCTTTGCTTTGATTCCATTATTACAATCTATAGTTTTGGAATGATTTCATCCAGATTTTTGCATTATTCTCGCTGTTTTTACCAACTACTGCTAGGGTTGCTTGCGAACTCAAGTATTTCCTCTTGGATTATTTTCGAACTCAAGTATTTCCTATCAAATTCATTATGTGTTTTATAGTATAAGTTTCTTCTACACCTTGAGATTGAAGAATTTTCTTAATATATTCATCATCAAAAGTTTTGATAATATTCTCACATGCATTGTACAACTCCTAACACTTGTTTGCTCAAGTGATTTCATTTTTTTTTTTACTCATGTTTGTTTTCTCTTCAAGAAAGGTTGATGTAACCTTTTTGGGTACATGTTATCCTCAACTTTATTTTCCAATATCCTAAATCTTTCCCATTTATCTTTCAATACTCACCTTTTCTATCCTTATTAGCCCACTGCATCACTTTTCTCTTATGACCTCAAAGTGAAGCTATAATATAGTTATTGGGAAAATTTTGCTTGCAAGAGCAATGATTAAAACGTTGATGAGAAAAATAAATATCACGCTCCAGATAATCAAGAAACAAATTATTCACAACTCTTACCAATGGCCAAAAAACTAGTTGTTGGTCTTTTATTTTACAAGAATCTTCACCACCATAATTTATAATCAACCTTGATCACTTTCCATTTAGCTAGCTCCCTAAATCAATCACCAGGAGTGACCTCAATGCCATCAATCCTTGTTGACCACAACACTAGCCTTTGATTACATCACAACATTCATCGCTGTCTTTCCCAAGGCCCATGAACCTCCTTGAAAGCCTCAATGGCCTCTTGAGGATTGTCGGTGGACCAATCTCCTTACCACTAGAGAGCTAAATCCATCCATATTTGTTGGCTTCGTCAACTCTCAGACCCACCTACAACAACAGCAGAATTCTTCGACCAAGAGTAAGAATGTCATGAACCACTATTCTCTACTATTGAGTGAATCTACCTTAGGAATTTCCACACAAAAAAGAAAAAAAAAAGCATATTGTGCTGCTTGATCTCAATTCTTTTTATTCCAGATAAAGTGTAGGAAGGATAACAACTTGCTGAGTATAGGTAAGATTTTCATGGCTCAATTTTAGCAAACAAATTGACTCTGATTTTTTTTATTAAAGGGAATTTCTTAGGAAATTATTCTTTACATGTCAAAAATTTGTAGTCCCCCTCTTTTTAAATAAAGCTAGCAACCTTGAGGTCAGTACCTCTAAGGATAGGCAGCCTTGCCTTTTTTTCATTCATTGATGGCTTGTATCAAGGTTCAAAATAACAAAATTAAGATGAAATATATTTTGCTTAATTAAGGTAGGGCATAAGCCTAAAAAAACTTTTTAAAAAAATCATAAAGTTAATTATAACATATATGTCATAAATCATCAATAAATTAATTTTATTCATTATTATAAAGAAAAAAAAATCACAGAATAAAAGAAGCATATCTTCATCTTAAATTTTAATCCAATACATTTTTTTCATAAGTGAAACAAGATTTAAACTTAGCCTTCAATTAAAACTTAAATACATCATTAGGATCAAAATTTGCATGTTCCTCTTCCTCACCTTCAGTATCTTTAAAGAATCATCATATATAACAATTATATTATCATCCAAACCAGTGTCATTATCATCTTCAAAATGTTCTTCAATCACTATCATTTTATTTATACTCCTTATATTAATTAATATCAGATTCAATATAATTTAAAATAAAATAATAAAACTAAATTAATCAACCATAATTAAATTATTTTTTAATTTATTTGAGCTTCACTTCTTAGCTTCTTTCTTTTGGATGATTGTGAAACAAAACTTACAAGTAATTCAATGGCCTTTCTAATGTTAGTAATGATATTTTCACTCTCATTATCACTCAAGGCAATCAATTCACTTTCAACTTCATGTTTTATGACTTTTTTGATATATCAATTCATCAATTAAAACTTAAATACATCATCATTCAGTATCAATTTCATCATCACAATATATTCATCTTTATGTTTTAATTTCTTATTGAACATAATATGCACCTTGTTCTTGCTCCTTGTAGTCCATCAGTTCCTTTTTGGTTGTGTATGGTTGAATGCACTCTAATACGTTCACATGCGATTGGTAATCAAGTAAGTTGATAACTTTGAATACAAATGCTTGTAGTTCAGTTACATCATCTTTAAATTATACCTACCAATAGTCTAGATTATAATGAAAAATAGATGATTATAAATTAAGGAAGCATAAATTTAAATTTTTAACTATAATACATGTCATTAGAAAGCATGTTTTCTAGCAGGATTAGGCTACTCTTAAATAAACCATTTCATTATTTAAATGAAATCTTTAAGATGATGGTTGACCTTTAGATAATCCGTTATAAAGACAAGCCTATCCATGTAAGCTAGTCTTGATCTCCTTATTTATGAGAAAGTCATTATCATAATGAAATTGATGATTCAAGTAATATGTAGTATGATGCAAATTATAATGTAATTGATGATCCCATTTTTAACATCTAATTTTTCAAATCTCTTTATAGAGAGCTTCTTATCCCCTAATTCCCTTGTTATTTCTTACTTTGCCTTATTGTTGAAGCTTATTACTTGAGCCTTTTTACCATCAACCATCTCAGTAACATTTCTTGGAGAACCCGTGGTCTTAGGAACATAAGTTTATACCACGACAAAAAGAAAATCTTTGGAAATAACTTTCCTTGCTTATTTTTCTTCGAGGTTTTTTGTACATGGACTTTTGTTCCATTCTCAGAAACAAGCATGGCCTTTAAAGGTTGTTGCAATTTTTTGAACCATTTTGAAGTTCAGTAAGTAGTTGTGAATCATGTGCTGACTAGCCAAATAATTTCATTTTCTTTGAACTTCCTCATCAAACTCTACATCATGAATGGCTGAAAATAAACTTGCTTACTACAACAACAACAACAACATCAAACCTTTGTCCCACTACGTGGGGTCGTCTACGTGAATTCTTTTTCACCGTTGTGTCCTGTTAAAAGTCAAATTCTTATTTAAATCTAATAAAGAAAGATCATTTCTAATATTTTTTAACCAAGTCTTTTTAGGTTTACCTCTATCTTTCTTAACATAAGTCAAATCTAATACCTCAACTTTCCTAACGGGGTCATCGGAAGGCCTCCGTTTAATGTGACCTAACCATCTAAGGCGACTCTCTCTAATCTTATCTTCCATTGGAGCTACTCCAACCTTTTCACATATATGCTGTAAATAAACTTGCTTACTAATGGTGAAATTGTTTTGGTGCATGATAGCTTACTAATGATATCTGTCTAGGAGGTGTGCAAGGTGCTATGATCTTGTATTGCTTGTCTAGGTTGCTAGGCGAGCATTCAACTTGCTGTTATGAAAATGGTACTCAGTTAGGGTTGCCTGCGCAGCAAACCCCCAATAAAATGCAGTAATCAAGAACTTACCAATTTTGAAAAGGTTTTTTTGTTTGCAAGTGGCTTAATGTGAGGTTGGTCTTTATATACCCTCTACACCTGGAGAAGTTATTACGTCTAGACAAAAAACCGGAAATCCGGACGTTTACTGAGCAATACCGAGTTTTAGGTGACGGGGCGCGTGATTATTGGTCTCTGGACGCGTCAGGTGACCTGATGTAATAATTGCTCCTACACCTGAGGGCTATGGTTTTCTTGTACTTTATTTAAAGTTTCCATTTTACGAAAATGTTTGCCCAAAGATAGAAACTAATTAATTTAGAAGCATTCAATAAAATCTCACAAGCGATGAAATAAAATGATAGCACGTTTCAATTGATATTTTTTCCTCTCTCGCTGATTGAGAATTTTGAGTAGTGATATGCTGTTAAAATCTATCCTGGACTGCATCATCATCTGTGCATACAAATGTTACATTATAGTTTTAGTTAGATTTCTCCTTTCTGTTACGTCACCTGTTTATTATATAACAGGTTGCAGGATGTAGTTCACAGTGAGAAACGTATATACTTAGTGTTTGAATATCTGGACTTGGACTTGAAGAAGCACATGGATTCATGTCCGGACTTTGCTAAAGATCCACGTTTAACAAAAGTAAGATCCCTTTGCCTTTCGAAGAACACATGAATTATTATTACATTTTAGGATACTTAACTATTTTTTTTCTCTTTACACATAAAATAGCCCATTTTATTTAGGATGCTTAACTAAGATTGGATGATTGTATTAGAAGAATCTTTCAGTCTTGTGCCATCAGGTGTTGGTGTAGTGATTCCCATTTCATAAATAATGGCAAGCATAAAATTATCTTCTCCTTTCCAGTTTTTTCTTCCTTGCCAATAGATTTTCATTTCATCATATTGTTATATATTAACCTGATCATACTGCGAATTTTTTAGAGTTCCTGAAGCCCAACTGTACCATACATTTTTTTAATAGGTATGATCCTAATAACTCTCGGAAAAAGTTAAAAATAATTTATCATGATGTGAATTTATATTGCCTTTTAGTTAGTCTTAAATATGAGGGATTACTTTTTCTGCATTTTCTTAAGTTGAGACATGCATAAGAGGATCTTGACCTTTTTCTCAGTTGTGGATAATTTTCTTCTCTTGTATATAAATTTTGAATAATTGCATGTAGACCCACATTTGTAGTGCTTCATACACTGGAATGACCTAGCAGAGCCGTTAAATTTTCAATCTACAGGAGTTGGGTCATTATCTTCATAAACAGAGGAATGGTTGAACTCTCAGATAAAGAAACAATAGAGCTTGTAGAATAAGACTCTATCTTCCTGACTATTTCTTGCTCGTCTTTTTTGGCCCTGCAGTCTTACCTCTATCAGATTCTCCGTGGCATTGCTTACTGCCATTCACATAGGGTTCTTCACCGAGATCTGAAACCGCAGAACTTATTAATAGATCGGCGGACTAATGCTTTGAAACTTGCCGACTTTGGACTAGCCCGAGCATTTGGCATTCCCGTCCGGACTTTTACACATGAGGTATTTCTTTCATCCTTCTCTTTACATTTGGAGGATACTTCCATTTTCATCCAACAGCATTGTAACTTGCAGTTCTTACCAACTCTTATTGATCTTCTGTAAGGTGGTCACACTTTGGTATAGAGCACCAGAAATCCTCCTTGGAGCTCGACAATACTCTACCCCGGTGGATGTGTGGTCAGTTGGGTGTATTTTTGCTGAAATGGTCAATCAGCGACCATTGTTTCCTGGAGATTCAGAGATTGATGAATTGTTCAAGATATTCAGGTTTGCTCATTAATCAAAATTGATATAATTTAATTACTGAATGTAGTCTATTAAATATACTAATTCTTTGAATCTGTAATCTTGTAGAATTTTAGGAACACCAACTGAAGAAACTTGGCCAGGTGTTTCTTCCTTGCCTGACTTCAAATCTGCTTTCCCCAAGTGGCCATCTAAGGTATGGGACTATGGGTTTTAAATGTGTCTGTTTCTCCAATTAAGCAACCTTCTTACAAAATTTACCTATCTTACCCTGTCTCCCCGCCCTCTCCACCACCTCCCATTTTCCCTTGCTGATTCTGCCCTGATTCTTCTGTCCCTCTCTACCTCCCTTTCTTCCGACCTCAGTTTTTTTTTTTTTTTTGCATGTGCGCCTATGTAAGTTCTTGTCCTCATTATATAAATAACTCTTATGGACTTTATATATTCTTCAGGATCTAGCAACAGTGGTTCCAAACCTCGAGCCTGCAGGAGTTGATCTTCTATCTGTAAGTGACCAGGCTTTTTCTATTTTTCTTTCCATCCCGGTAATTAGAAAGCATGAGTATCACAAGCCGCTGAAGTTGCTTCCATAAGTGGATTCGGGGAAATGGAATTCTTCAATACATAATTATCCAACTTTTTGATAAGTGATTTTTTTGGGGGGTAAATTTACTTCAGAAAAGAAATCTAAAAGGCAAACAATTCCCCTTAACACATAAACTTGAAGGGAGCTGCTTTCTATGCTTGCCTTTGTTTTTCACCTTCCTGAAAGGGAAGGCATTCCATTACTGAAATGAATGAGCTATGGTCCTCAGTTTACAGCTCTATCAAGAAGATTTGCCTTCTAAAAATTCACCCGAAACCTAAAATTGTTAAAACTCTCCGACGTCATAGACACATCTAAGAAAAGAGACTGCCGCGGAGAGGCCGGGGCAGGTCGAATTTTCGGAGCCCCACAGTATATAAAATGCTAAGCTAGTCGTTTAATGCAAAATTAGATTAGTAGGTTTCATTTATTTAGAGCCAATAAAACTTCCATTTTTCTATCAGTTTTCATTTGATTTTATGGCTGTTTCAGAAAATGCTCCGATTGGAACCCAGTAAAAGAATCACAGCCCGACAGGCACTGCAACATGAATACTTCAAGGATCTTGGGGTCGTTCCATGATAGCTTTTATTTGCTCTTTATTGTCTGCTTATTTGTTTTATCTTTGATTAAGTTTGCTTTAGGGTTTAGGCAGTAGACTTGTTATCCTGCCCGAGTCGTGTGCTTCGATTTGTTTCTGCTCGCCCTAATTCTTGGACGAGTTTCTGTAAAGATTGTGCTTTGTTTGTCTCTGTTACATAGAGCTTTTAAAACTCTTATTTCTTTCCAGAAAACAGGGCCTGCTGCCTCCTATTTGATTTGCTTGGATGTATTGAAAATTTAATATTTCCATTCTTGCTTTGAATCATTGGCTGGCTTCAGAACTGTTTATCTTTTTTTTTTTGTCTCAAGAAAATTATCATCTTTTTTTCTCCCATTTTCATTGTATGCCTTTTGATTTTGAGCTTGGAAAAAAGATCTGTGCTCCACAACTGCTTAATAGTATGGATGTGATGACTTTTTTATTGTTTCTTAAAACAGCTTCTTAATACAAAAATTAAAAAGTTGTTTTAAGAAACAATAAAAAATCCGTCTCAAATGAAGCCTTAATTTTATGCTATTGAGAGTTCTTTTACTTTAAATTATTTAAATTTGACAAATAATATGATATGATGTGTAAGGTTTTGTTTGAGATAGTTTTTTTTTATTGTTTTGTTTTTCAGATTGCAATCATTATTTCGATTTAGTATTAAGTTGTTTTTCATCACAACAATTTTATAATCTCTTTCATAAAAAAATTGCACCTTTTGTCAAACAAATCCTAAATGTTTAATAAAGAATTCTATTTTTATCGACATATTAGTAAAATTGAAGTTAGAGAGGCTTTAAACAAAATGAAGGGTGGAAAAGCTGCTGGACCTGATGATATTTCAATAGAGGTGTGGAAATGCTTAGGAGATGAAGGGATTTTTTGGCTTATTAAACTATTTAATATTATTTTGGTTGGGTTACATCAAGGATCAGCCTTAAGCCCATATCTTTTTGCTTTAGTCATGGATGTTCTCACTAGACATTTGCAAGAGGATGTACCTTGGTGTATGCTTTTTGTTGATGATATTCTTCGTGTTGATAAGATTAGAGAGGGAGTTGAAGATAAACTTGAATTATGGAGATCAACCTTAAAGTCTAAAGGTTTTCGCTTGAGTAGATCTAAAATGGAATATATTCAGTGTAATTTTAGTAGTAATAGACCTAGTGAGGGGATTGTGACTTTAGGCGATCAAGTCATTAATAAGAGTACACGTTTTAGATATCTTGGATCTATTGTTTTGAGTGATGGTGAAATAGATGGTGATATTATCAGCAGAATTCAAGTTGGATGGTTGAAGTGGAGGAATGTATTAGGCTTGTTATGTGATAGAAATGTACCCCTCAAACTTAAGGGAAAATTCTATAAGATAGCAGTGAGGCCTGCAATGCTTTATGGTGTCGAATGTTGGCCATTAAAAGAGAAGCATAATATTAAGTTAAGTGTGGCAGAGATGAGGATGCTTAGGTGGATGAGTGGCTTTACCCTTAGAGATAGGATACGAAATAAGCATATACGTGAAAATGTTGGAGTAGCTCTAGTAGAAGATAAGATTAGAGAGAGTCGTCTTAGATGGTTTGGTCACATAAAAAGGCGGCCTTCCGATGACCCGGTTAGGAGAGTAGAGGTATTAGATTTGACTTGTGTTAAGAAAGGTAGGGGTAGACCTAAAAAGACTTGGTTAGAAAATATTTGGAATGACCTTTCTTTATTAGATTTAAATGAGAATTTGACTTTTAATAGGACACAATGGAGAAAAAGGATTCATGTAGCCCGACCCCACGTAGTGGGATAAAGGCTTGATGTTGTTGTTGTTGGGTACTCAAAAAAGCGCGCTTTTTTAAATGTAACGCTTTGCAAAATACCGGGCATGTCTTAACGACCGTTAGTTTTTTGGGTAGAGGGAAGCCGTAGAGTTGTTAACTTGTTATTGCTTTGAGGCCTCCATCGAAGTTTTCCAAAGAGCACAATTATATTTCTCAAATTATGGTTAGTCGCATATTTTTCTTTCGTACTGGAGTTTATTTTCGTAGATTTTTTATTAGAACGTGTGAATTTTTTTTTTTTTACACAAATATAGTCTGCAAAACCCAACACTAGCGTTGTAAATGAATTAACTCGAATTGAGTATCTAACTAATCGAGTTAAGTTTGTTTAGTTCTTATTGAGTTCGAGCTGACAGGAGTTCATTTTTGAAGCTCGAGTTCGACTCCTTAAAAAAATTATAGGCTCAAGCTTGTTTGGAAAGCTCGAGTTTATTTGATTGTTGAGTTTTATTTTTTAATTTTAAATTATTATTTTTTAGAATTTTTATTTTTAATATAGAATTAATTTAAAAATATTAAGATATATTATATAATTTAAATTTGTTTTAAGTTAATCGGGGTCCCAACAATGAGGTTTCATGTTGAGCCAAATTGAGCTCAAACTTAAGCTGGTTCAGCCCACTTCTATTCATAGCCAACACTATTTAGATCATATGATAGAATTTATATAATCCCACCTATAAATTTTGGAGAAGCATAAACTAGCTATGGTCCATGGCCATATATGCGATTATTTGGACTTAATATAGAAGTGGTAGTTTGGATTGCTACTACCCTTAGGGGCTGTTCGATATCGAATTTATCATGGGATTTAAATCGGATTTGCGCTAAATCCAGCCAAATAATTTTTGTGCACAGGTTAATACCTGGGATTACGTAAATCCTGGATTTACGGATTCACGGCTTATTCAGATTATATAACTCAATCATTAATTTGGGTGTAGTTAGGCTCTTTTCAGGACCAAAAAGCCCTTTAAGTGACATCCTAATATTGTTATTTCAAGCAGCTGAGTTAGACATCAATTTACTGCAAGTCTAATACAAAAAACATTTAATTACCCTATTTCAGAAGCTGTGTGAAGAAATGGGATGGATTTGATTACCAAAAGGATGGATTCAATATATGCTCCTGTGCTGCACCTGATCAGAATTGCATGTCATATGAACAGCATATAATAGCTTTCATATTTATGATGATAACCCTTCAGTTGGAGGAAAAAGGATTCATTTGGCTTTGTTTAGATCGAAAGAAAATGAAGGAAATGAAATGCAAGCCAGTTAATTTGTGCGCTGAATAAAGATCTGTAGCCAGTATTGTGAACTTCTAAACTCTTTTTTATTTCATTCAAATTCTCTGCTTCTAGCCAGTCCTTATGTTTCTATGAATTAGGAAATAACAAGGATTAGACCGATCAAATCTTTCTGAATATTTGACTGTAAGTTGCTTAGCCTAATCTTAAACTCTAATATAATGTTAGTTGCTCAGGTGAAACAGTTACCCACATCAAAGCCGCCAATACACTTTATATGATTGGTGTCTGATAGGAAACACTTGATGTTTTGAAGTAATTCCTATCAATTTCAAAAATATAGCGAAAAAAAACTCTTCCAAACTCAACGAAAACCCGAAAAACAGTAGTTTTTGTTGCAATAATCAAATATACGGACGGAAAATAACAAGATACAATTGATCCTCTATTCGAGAGGAGGATCTTTCGCTCCCAAATCTCTAGATGCCGCTAGAGCCCAAAAAAACTAAGAGATCAAATTTCAGTCAAATTCAAGATACACCCTAGGAAAACAAACTAATTAATGCATACAATTCAAATATATAATTTATTTATTAAAAAAAAATGCATACAGTTTAGACCCTACATTCAAATATATATTCTGTTTTAGGGTATACAGATTGGGATTCTCTCTAATCATGATGATTAATTGTGAAGGTGTAGTTACCCCAATCTCAACTGCACAATTCAGTTAGAGCATTGGAGTTTGATTCCATGATTCCATCAATATCAAAATAGTTTTGAAAAAGAATGGTGGAATTGATACTGTTAGACCGGTCTAGCAGGTCCACATAGGACCGGCTTAGACAAACAAAGGCGGAAGAGTTCATAGCTCCTTCATTTCTCCAAGTTGCAAACCATGTTGAATCCCTCAACACATCATAAAATAATAGTAAAAAATATAAAAATCTACAAATTCATTTTCAACAACACAAAGTGTTTGACAATACCATTCTGCATAGGAGCTTTAGCCAGCTGTTGTTATGAAAATTTGAGCACTAAGTTCAGCAATGCACTCAGTTGGAAGACTAAGAAAGGAGTTCATTATAACATCATCAATGGGATCAACAGTTGCAACTCCCACCAACCTGCATTTCCCTTCTTTGTCCAATCTCTCCCCTTTCCCACTTCTTAAGCTTCCCTTTGATTCCTCTGAAGTCAGTATAGTCTCAACCATCAAAGGAGGCGCCCTATAAATGATTCCAATTGAAAACCAGAATTTCGCCCTGAACTGCAGCTCTACCTGCACTCAGCCACTACTAGGTTGAAATAGTGATAAAAAGTTGTTCATTCTATAAGAATGGATGTATACAGTACTCATAAGGCCTTCTCCAACCGAACTCCGAATGCATGAATGGTGTCGCTCGTGAGCTCCAACCGAACGGCAAAATTTCCGCTATTTTGTTGCGGGTGAAAAGTGCGACGCCAAATTGATATTACACTGTTCACCTAAGCTATTTTTCTGTCTCTATTGGATTTGTGAAAGAAACACGCAAAAGATGAGAAAGATGTTCCCGCGAAAATGGAGTTCGACTGGAGATGAATCACGAAATTTTTTTAGTTTCACTTCATTTTGAAGTGAAAAATGATATTTTCGGTTGGAGATGCCCTAAGAGCATCTCCAATGGAATGGCAAACAACTATTTTCCATTCTTTTGTCGCTCCAACCGAGCGACAATTCTTACGACATTTCATCCCAGATGAACAATGAGATGTCAATATTGGTGTTTCAGTGTTCATCTTCGCCATTTTTTGGTTTCTACCGAACATGCCAAAGAAATGCGCTAAAGAAGAGAACGACCGTTACAGGGCAGAATGGAGTTCAATTGGAGATGAATCACGGCATTTTTTTTAGTTTCACAGCATTCTGGAGTTAAAAATGAGATTTCGGTTGGAGATGCCCTAACTGGCTTTAAACTGCCAAAACCCTCTTAAAACTCCACTAAATTGACTGAAAACTGAATTTTAACAATAAGCAACCAGATGAGCCCATCCTTACCTTTCCACTTGCCCTATTGATACTTCCTTGAAATATCTCAGGAGCAATGTCAATCTTCAAAAATGGCGGCAGCGGCAGGCCAAGAAACCTCGTCGTTGCGCCTGTCAACGGTGGTATGTACAGCTTTTCAAGGTCAAAAAGTGCAAATATGTCTTCCGTTGGATTAAAGCCATTAAATTTCCCGGTGGCAGAGCCGATGCCGCCATTGGCGTCGTATTCAAAGTCAGGGTAGCTGCCTATACCAAGCTTGCAGTTTTCCAGAGTTTGGAACTTGATATTGAAGAGATTGGTGGGATGTGAAGAGATTTGAGTTTCATGGCTGCTTATGGAATGGGCTCTGCAGTTCAAAGTTGGGCTGGATGAATGGTAGGGATTGAGAGATTTTGTGCAGAGTTTGTGGAAGATTGGAAGATTGTATGAGTTAGTTCTGCAAGACATCTGCTTTGGAGTTTGAAGAAACTTTGGAAGAGTGTGAGAATGGCTGAGATTATTTATCGGCCCTCGCCTTATCTGTAATTTGCTTTTTGAGGGCTGTTTGGTTGGCTAATAAAAAAATACATATAAAAAGAAACGTAATATTATAAAAAAAAACAAAAATTAAAATTATTTAAATCAGTGAAAAAAAAAATTCAGGTTAAATAAATTTTTTTATTTGATTTGAGTCAAATAAAATTTAACTAAAATTTAAATATCATGAAAACTAAATGTGATAGTGTCAAATATTGAAAATTGTTTGACAGTAAAAATGTTAAATTTTGATTATGTAATATTTGATAACAGAAATGATTAAATCATTCAAAATGTAAATCTAATTTATATTCTTAATTATTGACATACTGAAAAGGATTTAAACTAATATCTCTCCATTTATAATAATACAAATTTCAAAACAAAAAAATAAACTCTAATTAATTATTTTTACTTTAATTAAATTCTCAACGATTTCATCATACTACAAACAAATATATAAATTTAGTAGTTCATTTTAAATTTTTAAATTGAAATTTTATAGAAAAGTAAACTTAAATGATAAACGTATAAATCTCTTTTTTAAACAAAAAAGAAACAAAATAACATAGTTTTATGGTTATTCATTTCAATAATAAAAATGTAAAAAAATAATTAAAAAAATTTAAATCACTGAATTAGGAAACAAGTGGGCAAACAAGTTAAAAATTTTCAAATATTTAAAAAAAAAAAGTAAAAAATTTTCAAATATATTCTTCGGGCTTACAAGCTTTCTTAGACGCCAAGAAAATAAAAATAAAATCAAGAGGTGGGATTTGCTGGTAATCAGATACTGCATTTCCTTGCGTCTGTAGATAAGGAAGAAAGCCAGCAAACCAATTACAATGGATAACACAAATAAAATCTTGTGCCTTTTGCATCTCTCCTCTATCAACATTCAAATGTTGATCATATCTTCGCACACACACAAACAAGAAAGAAACATATGAACACAAATAGGACGAATTATTCTGTGCGGATGTTGAACGCCGTCCAAAGTCCAATGAAAATGCGCTAAGTCATCTCTTATTCGGTACTGAATGACATGGCTGCACCTGATTTGGACAGTAAGCTGTGTCCGGTGTCCACACAGAATAATCTCTCCACAAATGGGTTGATCTTGTTTCGTGTCAAGCAGCTGGAACCTCACTTGTCAACCACTTCCACACTCTGAGCTCGCCAGTTCCATCTCCAGTGAAGAATAGGCCACCAGGGCCAATCTGTATTGCTCTCACTTCTTCCTTGGCGAAAATCTTACCCCTCTCATTGAATCTGAAAAAAGGAGGAGAAAGTAAATTTTAATGGAAGTTGTACGTGAAAATAATGATAATAGAAGATGGCAAATTATCATTTAAAAATAAAAAAATAAAAAAACTTACGATGGTAGGTCGTAAAGGCGAACAGTGTTGTCATTACAAGAGCAAAACAAAACTGGTTTGGCTTGTGCATCATGCATGCCGCACAATGCAAGCACACCCTGATACAGAAAAAAAACTTCATCAGACAAATTATTACAGCTTAGGGTTTATCAGTGGGGGACAAGAAAAAAACTTTTAACGAAATGAAACCATCCACATCAATTTCACTATAATTGCTCAGAATGAAAAACAAGTAGAGATCAGAAGAATCTTAAATCTTAAAGGCTTCCAGATACTCGGAACAACTAAAGCATTGGTTTGGTTGGGACACAGAAGGACCTTATGACTACTACTAGAAAGTAGAAACTCGTATATTCGGGACCAAAAATAGCCTAAGAGCATCTCCAACAGAAAATCACATTTTTCACTCTAAAATACAGAGAAACTCATAAATGTCGTGATTCATCTCCAATCAAACTCCATTTTGCGGGCTTCTGCGAAGGTAACCAACCATCTTTCTCTTATTTGGCGCATTTCTTTGGCAAATCCGGTTGAGACAGAAAAATTATGTGGGTGAACAGTGCAACGTCAATATTAGCATCACACTGTTCACCCGCAAGAAAATAGCGGAAGATTTGGCATTCAGTTGGAGATGCCCTAAGACCGTAATTCACTATTCATATCTGCATCATGTAAAATCTCCTACAGATACATAATTGGATTGACGAAGCATGCGTTAAATGATGGTCAAAATGGCATCCAGAAGGATCAGAAGAGCATAGCTTGGATGAGGACGGCAATAATAACATTTGAAAAGTTTCTAATACTATAATTTGGTTCAGGACAACTAACATAACTTAATCCAGCTAATAAGCTAACACCAAGAATAACTCTAATCATAAGCAATCAAACACTGCACTTCATATTTTCAATTAGCAATCGAATAACACATGGCGAATGAAGGTTAGAAAGATACCAAGATAACGTAACAAGAAAGATACCAAGATAACGTAACAAGACTGACAGTGCATCATGCATGCCACACAAATCGTAGTTGATCCACCACAGTTTCTATCAACTATCGAATAACCAACTGCGTGATGCCATTTGTGAGATAAATGAATCATGGCACTATAGTTTGGATCAGGATCCACCACCATAACTTAATTCAGGACAAGCTAACACCATCAATAAGAATCACAATAGGTTTGAAAAAGAAAAAGAGAAAAGGATCAGAATAGTCCCTCAACTCTTTGTGACAGATCAAAATAATCTCCAATTATTTTGAGGGATTATATTTGGTCCCTCTACTCCTTCAAGTGAGATTATTTTGATTTTGCCCTCAATTTTAAACGTAAAAGCGAGATGGGAATGAGGGTATTATCGAAACAAGCAAAGAAGAAGCGTCTGAACTGAAGAAAGAAGGCTAACTTAGCAACGAGCAAGCTCCCATAGTCGTCGTTGCTTTTGATCACAGTCGATTTGGCCGAAAGCGCGCGAACGGAAGAAAGATGGATACCTTTGCAATGAGCAAGCTGTCGTCGTCGTTATTTCTTCCAATCGCAATTGATTTGGCCAAAGAAGCTCATGAACATAATAAAGATGGCTACCTTCACAACGAGCAAGCTCCCGTCATCGTCGTTACTTCCGATCGAACACACGAATAGCAAAGTGTGATTTTGGATCCGACATGAAGGAATGTCATCGAAGGAGGCGAAGAAGTTATTTAGCTAGTTGTACAAAACTCTACCCATCGCGCGAAGGAAATGAAGTCGAAGAGCAATGAACAGTGGAGATGGGGTAAAGAAATTATGGATAATTATTAAAACTAAAAAAAAAGTATATTTTTTTATTAAAGAAAAGTTTACTAAATTTTTTTACAAAATTATAATATCTAGAAAAATTAGATTTATTAAATATTTTAATTAAAAAAGACTATATTACCCTCATACTTAACACCATCAACTCAACCATTAGATGACAAGATTAAAAAAAAGTCCCATTTGGAGGAGTTGAGGGGCCAAATTAGTCCCTCAAAATAGTTGGGGACTATTTTAATCTCTAACAAAAAATTGAGGGACCATTTTAATCCATTTCTAGTATGAAAAATTGAATTTTTCTTTTTATTTCTTTTTTTAATAGGACCAAAGGTTTCCTTCGCCTAAGAGGGTATACCTTGCAAGAAAATTACTTGATTAAGAAGATAAGTTGAGTATCATTCTTCGTTACATGAATAAATGGGGCCCTATTAAGTGTTATGTTGTTACTCCAATTTGCAAAATCATGTGTTACCACTTCTAACCCCTTAACAATAAAGTGAACCTTTTGTATTAAACCTTAAGAGTGCCTGTACAATCAAATGCACTCAAATCAACATGTTAAATTCTAGCCATCCCTTACCCTTGGCCCTTAATCCTACGACCAGTATGGGATTCGTGGGAGGCTCACCTCGATCACGCCGCTAAATCTCAACCGTCTCTTGGCCCTTGATCCCACAACCAATATGAGGATCCATGGGAGGCTCACATGGATCACACCGATCTCCTTTTATATTAGGGTGGCTGATTTAGGAATGATTATATTAAGATAATTATTTATGATTTTGTAGTTATTTATTTCTTTATTAAGACATCTGGTATAGATTTATAAATATGAATAGTTTATAATAAAATTAAGCCTTTTCTCTTCCCAATTCTCTTAATTTAACCCAACATTTATCCTTCCAAGCTCTACCACTCCACTTTGAGCTGAACATTTTGTAGTATCAACTCGCATTTTTTGCCTACTTTACTGCCCACACTTGAGTAGATAATCAAAGACATTGTATAAGCTAGCACAAAAGCATTTTATCACAGAGCACTAAGCAAGCAGTTAAATTCAAAATCATGCATAAATTGCCTTAATATAATCCTTCTTAAATCATCCACCCAAATATGGAAGGAGATCGGCATGATCCAAGTGCTTCACATGGATTCCCATCATGGCCATGGGATCAAGTGTCAAGGGACGGCTGAGATTTAACACTCACTCTCAAGTTAGGAAATACAAATCTATCATTCCCAACTTGAACTCAGACCCAGAAAGATAGAGTTACTGAGTCCCTTGGTCAGAATGTCTGCAAGCTGATCTTTTGATGAGACACGGTAGATACATATAATATTACTGTATAATTTTTCCTTTATGAAATGTATGTCCACTTCTATGTGCTTGGTCCTGTCATGTTAAGCAGGATTGTGAACTATACTGATTGCTGATTTGTTGTCACAGTATAGTTTCATGGGTCCTTCCCGCTTGATCCTTAGGTCTTTTAGAATCATCTTGATCTATAGTAACTCACATATTCCTAAGGCCATAGCTCTAGACTCTACTTCTGCACTAATCCTTGCCACCACACTCTGTTTCCTTCTCCTCCATATAACAAAGTTTTCTCCAATGAATGTGTAGTATCCTAAGATAAATCGTCTATTCACTAGCGATCCTGTGTAATCTACATCAGTATATGCTATTGGAGTTATTCTAGTCTCTTCTGAAGAAAATCCCTTTACTTGGATTCCATTTAAGGTAGTACAGTATTCTGTCTACAACTTGCATGTGAGTCTGCTTTGGATTTTGGATGAACTTGCTGACCATACTTACAACAAATATTGTATCTAGTCTGGTCTGGTGTAAGAAAGGTAGATCAATTTTCCCACAAGTCTCTTGTAAACTCCCTTATCTACGTCTGGATCCTTTTTAGCTTCCCCCAATTTGAGATTTGGTTCTACTGGTGTTGGTGCCAATTTACAAACTAGTTTACATGTTTCTTTAAGAAGATTATTAACGTATTTCTGTTGTAAAATGAAAATTCCTCTGCTTGATTGTGCCACTTCAATTCTAAAAAAATATTTTAATCTATCAAATTCTTTGATCTCAAACTCCTTGACAAGACATTTTCTTATAATCACGTTCTCCATTTCATCATTTCCAGTCAAGATGATATCATCCACAAAAACTAATAAAATTGTGACTCCTAAGTTCAAGTGCTGGAAGAATAATGCATGGTTTCCTTGGTTTTGCAGATATCTATTGAGTAGCATAACTTTTGATAATCTTCCAAACCAAGCTCTAGGTGATTACCCCTTTACAAGACATTTCCTTATAATCACTTTAGCCCATATAGAACCTTTTTAAAAAAACACACTTAGTCACCTCCAAATTTTTCCTTGAATCTTGGTGGAATCTCCATAAATATTTCTTTCTCAAAGTCCCCATGCAGGAATGCATTTTCGACATCCAGCTGTTCCAGATATCAGTTATAATTAGTTGCTAGTGAGAGCAAGATCCTCATGATGTTCATCTTGGACACAGGTGCAAAAGTTTTCTGATAATTAATATTGTACATCTGAGTGTACCATTTTGCTACCAATCTTGTCTTATATCTTTCCAGCATATGGTAGATCAATGATCTCCCATGTATTGTTATTCTTCAGGGCCTGCATTTCATCTTTCAAGACACTTTTTCAATTTTCACCAAATAAGGCCTGAAAAATATTATTAAGAATAAGAATATAATTTATTGTGACCAAATATTTGTTTGAATGTGAGAAATTATGGAAGGATACAAAGTTGGTTATCGAATATACAGTAGGTTTTTTTGGTGAACTTGTATTTACCTCAATTTCAGGAGACGATTAAGATTATTGGATCTGCAATTTAGTATAGTTTGGAGTTGTACATCTGGAATATACTTTTCCAGACCTAACGTTATTCATAATAGCTTTGTCGTCAGCTTTCATGGCTTTGATTTCAAGTTGAGGTTCATTAGTTTGAGGCGGAGTTGGAAGGTCAAGAGGGGCAAGCTCATTTTCTTCATCTTTCTCAGTTTCAGTCTCCCCCTGAACATGAGGTTTGGTAAAATAGGATTTTTGTTCGTCAAAAGTAATGTATTACTTGTTATGCATACTTCCCTATATTGCTTGTTATGCTTTTCCAAAATAATTTCATTAAATATCTAATTTAGTAATTTCTCAACATAATATTTCAATCTTTCCTTAATGATTTTCATCTTTAGCCAAGATCCTATTATCTTCGCATTTAATGCATCTAGTTTGTTCAAAATCCCTAGATCTCTTAGATAAGCTATTATGCATTTCTCATTTTCTACTTCCTTAATACTAAGCAATTTATATAGATCATCAAATATAGTGATGTTTATTTTACTAACTAGTTTCTTTCAAAGATTTTTAAAGTTCTAATGATCATTATAACCCTCAATAGTATTTAATTTTTATCATCTTTTAAAAGTGAATTTATTTTTCTTAATAAACTTATGCACATCCTCACTCCACCAAGTCTCCTTACCAAAGCATGATTAATTTTTAACTCTCCTTAAACTTCAACATTAATCCACTTAATAGAACTAGCCGCATCTTAATCTAAATAATTAAATATCATTTATGGAATCTAATTGAAAAGATCAAATAAAAAATCCCAATAACAAGTAATATTTTAGGCAACTAATCCAAATTCAAGCCCAAAAAACAAACATAACTTCAAATATAACTCAAAAAATAAAATCAACCAAAATTCTTATTAAAAAGAGGAGAGAAAAAAGAAGTGTGACCGCCAATTTAAATTTAAGCCAATAACTAAGCAAAATCATAAGTTCAACTTAAAGCAGACCAGAAGTACATAGATCAAAATCATAAGCAATTTACATAGATCAAAAGTCAAAATCATAAGCAATTTACATAGATCAAAATCATAAGCAATTTACATAGATCAAAATCATAAGCAAAATCATAAGCAATTTTACATAGATCAAAAGTCAAGATTAAGGCTTCATTTGGGGCGGCTTTCTTACTTCTTCTTAAAGCAGCTTTCTAGTACAAAAATTAAATTTTTTGTACTATAAAGTTAATTTAAGAAGCAATAAAAAAGCCGTCTCAAATGAACCCAAAATCATGATACACCTCAAAAAGAATTTATTTTAATGTGATGTAGGACCACGTGTATAGGCGAATGTTGTGGATCAGAAAATTAAACATGCATAGTCAGAGCTTTGAAATTTATCAACTTCTTATGTTCTTAGCAAAGATTTAAGCCAACAAGACGATGATTAAGATCAAGTAATCAATTACATAATAATGTTAGGAGTACAAAATAATCAAATCAAATCATACCATGCTAATGTGCGGTTTTCAAAGAGAATCCATAACTTAACAATTAGAATACTCACTATGAAAGATCCACTCACTCACACTCTCAATAATATTTAAGCGGATAAGCCTTCATAACTAAACGTTGTCATGATTGAGGAAGAGTTGAAGATATAGGGTTAGGGAAAGAGTTACCGTTATCATGTTCTTGATATTTGTTTCGTCGTTTCTCAAATCGGCCATCGAGTTGTTGGGATTTCTCCTTGCACCGAGCAAGTCTTGATAATAAGTCAGACGTCATGATGGAGGTGAGGGATGGGATGTAACTGACAAAGGGAGGAGGGCTCCCGTCTTCCTTCCTCAAGAGAAAGAACAAATTAGGGCGAACATTTTAGGATGAAGGAGCGAGGATATGGCCGGCCATCCAAGTGAGGGAAGAAGCGTGATTTGTAATTTCAGATTTTGTGGATATATGGTAGTGGAGACAACAATTAGGAAATCTGAAATTAATTTCAGCAATTAGCAAAATCTAGAATTAATTTGGAAGAGATTGATTGGGATAGAATTAATTGGGAGGGGCAAAAGGGAAAAGAGGGGAGAGAGGGGGATGGCGGCTAGGATGAGTGGGGGAGTTGATTTAGGGAATTGAGAGGCTTGCCAAACATAGAATATTATTTAAAGAAGGGCGGGGGGGGGGGGGGGGGGGGGGGGGGGGGTCCTTTCAATATCTTATTTTAGGAAAGAAATTTCAAATTCAAATACATTAAATTTTGAATTGAAAACCTTCTTAATTTAAGATGTGTCAAATATGGAAAGGATTAATTTCTTGATTTGAAATTTTGGGTGGGCAAGGGAAAGGGTGGTGGCCGGCGGCTTTATGGAGGGGAGGGGCCGACAGTTAGGGAAAGACGCCGGGGTGGGTGGGTCAAGAAAGCAAGCGAATTTGAGGTGGAAATGAACCTCGATCCCGAACGCTTTCTGCAGCTGATGGGTAGTGTTTTGCCCTCACAACGGGACTTCCAGTTCTCACAAGAACTCACAACTCTCCAAGAAAATAGAGTGCATAATTTTTATTTTCATTATAATCATTATCATCTCCAAAGAGGAGGAGAGGCTTATAAGTAGCCAAAATACAATGATACGTCTAATGACAAAAAATACCCCGTGGGGTCACATAAGCCTAATCCCTCAAATGAGAGTAAAAATTGAAAAGATACATGAATAAACCAAATACGACTATAAGCTCAAAAATAAAGTGGTCCAATCATGGCCATAGATCTTCGGCCCTTTCTCTGATAAACTTTCCACGGTCGGATGTCCTCATCATAATGTCAACAGCAAATATCTGTTTTCTTGCCAAAGGAATTGCACATCGCCATAAAAGCACCTTGGAATATGCTTGTATAGGTTTCAAAATTGATCACCAAGGTTTCCAAGGACAAGGGAAAAGTCAATCATCAGAGCAATAAAAAACTGCTCAAAGGAGTAAAATATATCTACAGCAAAAAGGGCCTACCCGCTGACATCTGTGCGGATTTAGGGAGGGGTTGTGACTCAAAATCATAAATGTTACAATCGAGGCAACTACTACTCCAGGCATACCCTCTAATTGAAACAAACGTATAATTTGTAAAACTATTTTTGACTGGGTCATGTTATTTGCTCCTAATTTCACATGAAGTAACAATTCCTAGTTAACCAATTTCAACAGAATTTTTAGGCAGTGCCTCACCTGGTTTACATAAAACAAGAGAATGTAAGAAGCTCAAAATCAATCATTTGTTGAATTCGTATTAAAATCCCTTATCATGGTTGACATTTGACTAAGAATGCCATCAATCTGAAATGAGAGATATTTCAACCAAGCGAGTATAATTCACTCATATGGAAAAGCAGCAATGTGCCTTTTGATTTGAATAAAATTGCATCGTTTCGCCTTCTAATTTGATGCCATGATCAACAACAAGCAAGTTATAGATGAGAAAATTTAGAAAGATGTTCAAATTTCAATATCATTGTTCAAAAAAATATATATATACAACAATATTGAAACACCATCTAGCATCAATAATGACAAGTTTCCTAACGTGAAAAAGATATTACAATGTGCTTACAATTAAATATATCTCAAAATAACTTAACACATAATGAAATTGAGATTAGCACTGCAGTGTTGCCAAAACTTTCTTACGTAATCTTGAAACACCATCTAGCAACAATAATGACAAGTTTGCTAACGTGAAAAAGAGAATACAATGAGCTTACAATTAAATATATCTCAAAATACCTTAACACATGATGAGATTGAGATTAGCACTGCAGTGTTGCCAAAACTTTATTATGTAATCAAAATTGCCTTTCAAGTTTTGCTTTATGTTCAGAAGCAATAAATAATAAAAAAACAGGCATTTCTTCAAAGTTCTTGTAGTTTGAAAACTATGGCAATCAATAGGTATAAAAACAAAACAAATTAAAATCTATTTATTTTATATAAATTTTGGGGTATCTTTAAGAAGCTCCACGCAGCAACTCATAATAAGTTAGTAGATACTTTTCTTTATTTGGAGTTCAAATAGTAAATAAGGAGTTCAAATGGGCCTATATATCCAGATAAGATACACCCTCCTATTCAAAAACGTGGCAAAAGCCGCTAATAATGGAACCACGAGAACTGATGGTGGGTTCTACATTTTCTGAGTATTAAAATTTGTTTAACACAACATCGCAGAAAAAGTATAATGTAGAATGTGTTCATTTTCTAGTCTTAGAGTCTTAATTAAGTAACATGTATTACAGTAACAGCCAAAAAGTTGTAAAAAAACCATACCACTTCATTCTCAAAATGACTACTAATACAACAAGAATTGTTTAAAGGCTGACAATAGAATACAAAATAATTGCTGCTTCAGAAAACATGGTATTTCAATACAATAAAAAAAACAAATCGTCAGCAATGAGGGATACTAATACGGTAGCATAAGGACTGGACCAGCAAGTCCAACAGGAGAGGGTGGAACCTGGAGCCAGGGAGATTCCGGCCTCCTTCTGGGCCCAGCAAAACAATAATTCATTCTATTAGGAGGGGAAATAAGAAGGGAATTAATTAGGGAAAGCTTTCCTAATTGACTTCAAATAGGAGAGGAAAATTATTAAGGAAAGAATGTTGTTTTGGGGGGAATTAGGAGAGCTAATTTAGGGCTGATTCTAGGTTTTATCTTCATTGTGTATGTTTTGAATTTTGCTTTAGTTTTTCTTTGGAAAGTTCCTAGCCCGTCTAGGTCTTGTGGGAGAGCCGATCCACCTCTCTAATTATAGATCACATGTATCTTATTTTCACATTGAAGAAATAATACAAAATCAGCCACCGTTTGAGCATTCCTGCAACTTTCCTAGTGATTATTAGCTGTTTTTACATTGCAGATGCACCAGATACTTACGTGTTCTTCTTGGTGAGTATATGTCACTTCCAGGTTACCACTTTCCGTAGCAACCCAAACCTGAAAGCATCATAGAGAAAATAAAGAATTGAGATGTTAATTTTATGAAATACCAGAGTATTACTTTTCATATAAACAGAAGGTGACCTTTATTGTCTTATCTAGTGAACAGCTTAACAAAAATTGATCCCAACATAATACAGACATGACAACTGCTGTATGATCGGTCAGTGTCTGGATGCATTGTAGAGTTGAAAGGTCCCAAACCTAAGTACATGAAAAACCCATAGTAAGAATATTTCTCCAGATAGCAGAAAAGAAACTCAACAAAGTGACTAAACGTTAGATTATGATAATTTCTAACAACAAGAAGAAAAATAAAGTAAGAACATCCTAAATGGATGTCATACAAATTTCTGTGCACTGCACATCTACAAGTCCACATGCCATATCTATGGATGATGCACGTTCACATCTATATATGGGATGGATGATGCATCAGAAAGAGGTCTAACATATCAGAGCCAAAGAACTGTCATTCAACCGAATATGTAAAAAAGTGACCAACAATAATCTCACATCATGTCATGATAAAAAGCAATGGTAAAAACTGATGAAAATGATTGTACTAAAAGCAATAAACAAAAGACAATATTTTTCCCATATCAAGCATAAAAAAATAGGAAGCCACTCAATACAACTATTAATAGAAACCAATAGAGAATGAAAATTCCTATGGGCAAGCTGCTAATCATCAAATGTCACATAACAATAATTAAACTAAAAAACACTAAAATCCATATTACATCTTCTTATAGGAAGAAGTATAGTAAAAGTGTCATGTTGCAAAGGCTGGTTTGATTTCCAGTGACCAACCGAAGGCACACTTACGGAATTACTTTGTACAAGCAACCAAGAGTTATGACGAGGAAAATCCCAATATATTACTATGTGATTTGAAACAAATTCAAACTTTGGCTTGTTATGGCAAGCCTATGCCACACTGTAATATATGAAAGTCACTGCTATTTTCACAAAGATTAATGAACATATGTACTCTTCAAAGTGATGAGTGGTGAGCCTTCGCAGAAAATGGGTTTTGCTGAAGGAGAAGGAACTGTCCACACAAAGTAGGAATTTAGTGATGCATTCACCGCACAAATCAAAGTTGTAGGATGGAAAGTTTGTTAAAAACAACCAACAGCAATGCACTACTAAACTAGGACAAAAGTTTGCTAACTAAACACCTAAAAGAATTTTACTTTCCCAAGTTCCACATTCAGGGTGTCATACTAAATGGGGCCTCTTGTGGTGCATGGAAGTCAAAAGCATATTCTCAAATGTTTCAAATTTTAATTTCTTTGAAACAATTCGCAAAAGACGTGTACAGCGCCTGAACTGAACCCTCACATTTCATTAAGGAAAATCATTATGAAAAAATGAAGAATGTTGCATAATTCATATTTTATAGAATTTTGTGCAGCTAGATTTTAGTTTAGAATAAACTTACAAAATTTTATTTGCACCTAAAATTTAATTTTAAACTAAAATATAATCATATGTATAATTCAGTGTTACCGACATGATTAGATGATATGGCAAGAATAAGACTGTCATCACCAGAAGGTGACCATTTTGTTTAAAATGAACTATAAAGCTTGCTAGGCTAATGAGATGCATACACAGATAGAACTGCCTGTGATTTTAAGTATGAATCAAGATGTTCCACAGCTTAATTATCCAAATATGGGTAAAATAAACACAAAATCATTTCTTCATAGTACACAGAGATTTATATAAGTATGAGTTCTGACTGATAATATCAGTTTTAAAAGATATTAGATAGTCTCATAAAAAGTGATAAAAGATGGTTTTTGTTCATCAGGTCACATTTTCCATGCGTCTGGCCTCCTAGAAAGGTATCAATAATAGATCTTTACTTTTTATTATGGGCTAAGGTTTAGATTTGAAGTCATGAAACTCACTCTAACTGTATGATCCATAGAACCAGAGTAAAGTCTCATTGCTCCAACTACCATTGAAACAACAGGAAGCCGATGACCAACAAGAGATGCAGCCGGTTCAAAACAGTCCCCCACAGCTCTGAACCTCCATGCCAATATACGCCCGTCCTGGAAAAAAGAAAAAGAAAGAAGAGAAGCTATGATTCGTTATTTCTCTTTCCGAGATAAATAATAAGCAAGACCATAAGAAGTGCAAAGGAAATGTACAAGATTAAAGAAATTACAGTCAGGAATACATGACAAGGTACCTGTGTTCCAGCAAATAACATCTCGTTACCCACTGACATAGCATAAACTTGTCCGGTGGGTCCACTGAGGCTTAGATCAGTAGCAGTTTGTGTGTTCCATGCCTGTTCAATTACCAGGCAAAAAGATCCTCATTGGATTAGTCATGCAAAAAAAACTTAAATTACTTGAATTAAGCTAATTAATCCAACCTTAATGGCGTTAGGAACTCCAACAAAAATCCATGGACCCTCACTGATCATGCAGCCAACCTCACCTCCCAAGTTAACTACCCCGATACACTGAATAAAAAAATGTTGAAATGTTTAATTTTCATATTGCAATATACAGATGATGGTGAGCAGCAACTGTCAAGCACCTGCCCAGTCTGGCAATCCCAAACTCGAACTGTTTCGTCTTTGCTCCCTGTGTAAAGCTTATCAGACCCTGTTGGAAGGGCAATTCCAGTGACATCCTGAAAACGCAAGTTCATAGGATTAACCAATAGAAACTAACCCAATACATTTAGCAAAGTGTGTATAATATGCTATGAGGGTTTGATCAGGGAAATGAAAATTACCTTTTGGTGTCCATTTAGGGGAGTCAATAGAGAGATGCTGTCGCTAAGGAACCAAGAATGTAAATACTTGCAACTCTCTCCATAAGAACAAGTCCCTGAGATAAAATAGTTGCAGATCTTATCCAGTGCCTTGCGTTGCGGTCTAACACCGCCAGCAGCACCCCCTCCACGGCCCTTGCCCCACCTTGAAGGAGGGCCAGAATTCCCGTTTGTGTGAGAATTCCTCCAAACGAATCCTTGAGGACGGAATCCCCTTTCATCCGCCCCAGCCGCCCGTTTGGCGCCACCATCAGAATGCTGCGGAAGCTCGCTGTGAAGAAAAGGGCAAGGAAAGCGGGTGCACCTCCCCGCCCTCCAGTGAAAGCAGACCTTGCCGTTTCCTCGATCAGGCGCCGCCTGCGATGACCCAATTCTATGTTGAATCCTCCTATTTCCGTACCTCTCTACCGCCTCGATGTCCATAGATTCGTAAGAGAAAGAATCGATAAAATAGACGATGTTGCAATAACCCTAGACCGCAGAAAGAAACCCTAGCGTTTGAGCTGGGGACAAGAGAAGCTAACAGGTGGCAGCCTGGAAATTGTGCAGAAGAGAAGATGCATCGATAGCAGATCAGACAAAATTATACGAATCAAAGCCTCCCTCTCCTCCTACCTCGAATAGTATTTGCAAGGAAGAATCAGTGTTGATTGTTTGCAGACTAGCAAGAGATTATATGTTAGAGAGAGAGCGTTGGCCGTGTGGAGAAAGAGACAGACAGGAGAGAGAAGAGAGAGGGATGAAGGGAAGAAGCAGATTTGATCGAAGCGATCGAAAGAAAAATCCAAGCTCGGAGCAGATGATATCAAATATATATATAGACTTTCCAATTTGGATGCTGGAGAAGACGGCCCTTCGAAGCTGCCCGCCGCTACGGATCTGTAGCTGGGATATCGTATTATTCTGGAAAAAAAATGAATAATTAACAACCATTGGATTGTTTAAAACTTCGTGCACCTCCATTATCGTGTTTGATGATCATTGCAATGTCACACAAATAACCAGATCCAAAGGCTACAATTTATCTATGTTTACAACTACGAAAAGTTATTACCTCCAGACAAAAAATTGGAAATTCGGACAAATACCGAGTGCTCGGTACCGAGCACCTAAGTGATGTGGCGTTTTGTTATTGGTCTCTGGATGCGTTCGATGTCTGGACACAATAATTAATCTACAACTATACAAAGCTCTCAACCAACAGATAAAGATGAGCTACGTATTTTTATAAAACCCGAAAAAAAAAAATTGTCATTCTATTAATTACAAATAAAACATTTATTTTGCAAAATATTAGAGAAATATTAAAATATTTTTACAAATAGTATCAACTAGTTGCTTGAAGTGGATCATTATATTTTGTTGCACAAAAAGAATTGAAGTGAATTATTGTCAAAATTTTGCCATTCAATATACCAAGTTGGCACTAAAAAGCTTTTGAATATGAAATAATTTGTAAATGAAGCCCGCATGTGCTTATATTGAGTAAATAAACCTTTGAACAACAATTTGGTTATTTTATCAAATTAAGTCAATTTAATTGGTCAAGCTTATATTAAGATTTTCCTTGAATTTGAATTGGTTAGACTAGCTTGCCAACCAATTTGGTCGAGAAAAACAAGAACTTTTAATCACATGTCGAGAGAGGTATATTGCATTGACTTTCATCTGAAGTTGGACATTGAGAGATGCAAAATCCACATTATACTGAGGAATTATTTGAGTCATTCACGTCAAAATGATGAGTCAATGAGAAGTCATGTACTAAGAGAATTGATCCTCGATCTATTTTCAAGAGTGTTACTTGTCAATGTTATAATCACACAAAAAAACTATTGTTTTTTGCACATTAATTTTGTATATGCGTGGTCAAGTAGTTTGCCTCACTTGAATTTGGCACCTATTAGAAGTTTGACTTTCGTGGTCGATTGCTCAAGGAAAGTACTATTAGACAAATACAATTATTAAGTGCCCCTAACAAGTTGGATTCATGAGTACGCTGCCACCAACAATGCTAGTGCATGTAATCGCCTGATGCACGCCCTAAAAAAATGCTTACTTTTGTCAAGATTTATATTAGACTTCATGGTCTCTAATCCTCTTCTCAATATATATATATATATAACAAACATACTTCCCCACAAAATTAATCTATATATATTATATTGTATCAACATTTTCTTTGATTGTGAGAGTCATTGATGGTAAACACCAATAAAATCGTTAAAATTGAATAGGCCCTATAAATTTTTCCTCTATTATTTTCCACTTAAAAATATAAGAGTCTTACATGATTTTTGTCTTTGCATGTTTGATCTTCATAAAATGTTAATACATAAAACTCTTTTTTCACTACTAATTTTCCAACAGGTAGCTTCGAACCCTTAGAACTAGCAAAACTTGATGAGTTATTGATGACAAACAGACAACAACAACATCAAATCTTTATCCCGCTACACAAGATCAACTACATAAACTTTTTTTCTTTTATTGCATCATTTTTAAGAGTCAAATTCATACTTAAATCTAATAAAAAAAATCATTTCTAATATCTTATACCAAACAAGAAAGAAGAAAGATGAAACAAGTATGGTTGTTAAAGATGATCTTTGTGCTTACTATTACTCTTCAAAAGAGCCCTCGAAGGATATAAAAGATGAGGTATTTGGTAGCACAAGGTCTCTTGTTAAGGAGAACACATCAAATGGCTTCAAGAGATAACCCACATTTCACTCATTTGTTCTTCAATACAAGCATAGCAAATTTTATATAGATTTAGGGCTCCAATACATGCCTAAAATATCTTAAAATTCATAAGACTTCGTTTGGTTATTTAATACCTTTCCTAAAAGTAAGAGAAATTAATATCAAAAAGCTTTTGAAAACAGTACAAAAATACAGTTCTCTCTGCAAAAGTGACACATACAAATAACAACCAAAAAATTTTCTGCCATTTCGACACTGAAAAGGCAAAATTAAGACGTCTCAAACGATGCATAAGAAGGAGATCACATGTTCCTATTACGTCAAATAAATCAAACAAAATAACATTCAAAACATACATAAAATATATCCACATATGCTTACAATTTACATGGAAGAGATACTATGATCAGTTTGCAATTTTGTATTACATCGTTGACTCTCCTTTCAGATAAATAAAATAACAGAAGGTCCTTCAATAACATTTCAACGTACAGATTTACTTTTATAACAGCCATATTTCATCTTCGTTTTAAAAAAAAATCCAAAACCTCATCGTGCCAATCCTCTAATAGCAAATGGAAAGATTATACACCAACAAAACTACCAAAGAATAGAAGTGAATAAAAACGAGCAGCTAAGATACACACAAACCAAACTTTGTTCCAGGGATGTGGCAAACAATCAAAAGAAGAAATCTCTTCAAAACGGAAAAATTATTACGTGCGGACGTCCGGATTCGCCTCCGAACGGTTCGGACGCCGCACGTAATAATCTCTCCTTCAAGCGAGACTCCTTAGAAGGAACTCCAATTATCAGAATTTTTTCTTGGGGAATGGTTTTCCAAAGACTTGAAAGGTCCACCAATGCCGAAGGGGTCTGTGTCGTCGAATGAGAAACCTCGACTACGATCGAAATCATTGACGCTGCTTATGGAATCAAATCTCGCATGGCCCTCACGTTGCGGCGAAAATCTGCTGTCGTGCATGCTGTAGGAATCGAACCGGCTAAAGTCATCGTAAGTATGGTCCTCGGGTCCTTCGCTGAACCTTGGAGATGAGTTAGACTTGAAGTGAGGGGTGCTTGGAACGGAGTCAAAGAAGGGGCTCTTTCTATCCTGCCCAAAGACACTACTAGCACTTGGAGAGTCTACCCTTATGTGATTTGTTCCGAAATCTTCTGACCCAAAGAAAGAATTCTTAGTGGTTCTCTCATGACCAGCGTCCTGCATTGATGAGTCGCATTCAGTAAGACCAAAACAAACTTGAGGCATTTATTAAGGTTTCGTTTGGGACGGTTTTTTTATTGCTTTTTAAAACGGCTTTTTAATACAAAAATTAAAATTTTTATACTAAAAAGCTGCTTTAAGAAGTATTAAAAAAGCTATCCCAAACGAAGCCTAAATCATGGAACAGAAAATTCATGCTTGTGCAGGAACAAGAATCTCCACATATGATGCAGTGGAATATAGCCATCATTAGCTTACCTTTGGACTGAAGCCCCATACTGAATCGGCATCATAATTTGTATCAAAAGCTGCACCCCAGGATGGTTCATCAGTAAATTTATCCCCAGAAAATGTGGATTCAGCATCTCCATGACTGCAGAAGACATACACGTGTGTAAAAAAAAAATCTCTAGTAGTAGAACTTGGATTGATCGCTTCGCTTCCAAGATTACAACAGACCAAATGGTCTATATGAGTACATTGTCATCTCATTTAAAATAAAAAGTGGCTCACTTGGAAGTAGTTGAGAAAGAGAGTGGGAAACCCCAGAGAAAATGGATCTCAAAATATATGAAAATTAGAACTGAAACTGCCATTGGGAAGGCCTAGTTCAGAGCATTCAAGCCAGAATTCTGATAGGAAATACTTGAGTTCGCAAGCAAACCTATCACCAATTGGTGAAAAACAGCGAGAATAATGTGAAATCTGGGTGAAAACAGCCTCAAAACGATATATTGCAGTAGGAAAATCAAAGCCAAACAATAATGAAAACAAGATACAAGAGTTCCTCAATTCGAGGGGAGGATCGTCTCTTCCAAATCTCTAGACAAGAGAGTCTAGAGCCCAAGTCTCCAATGAATCCTAATTGAGAACAAATCAAAACATAATCCCTCCCTAAACATCTCATGCTCTTTAATACAAAAAAATTTCTAATCTAATTTCCCTCCCAAGCCCTAGCCGCCCCTTCTTTTTGAATTTGAATTCAATTGGACTAGTGGGGGGGCGGGCAAGAGAAAGGGAGTCGGACTGTGGGCAAGAGCAAGGGAGGCTGTCCGCCTCCTGTAGACCTGAGCTGGCCCTTGGACCGGCTGGGTCGGTTCAAGGTGAACTGGCTGAACAAATTCACCAATGAAAACAGAGGTATCAAGCAATTTTTCATGAAGCATTTACCAACAAATGTTGGGCCATAGTATTTGATACCAGAGCAAAAATCTTAGCCTAATGTAAAGAAAAACTTCGTTGTGTAAACAATAACTACATAAACTTGACTACATATGAAGTCACTGCGTGAATTCAGCTATGTCAATAGCATTTGCATTCCGTTAGCAGCTTACCTCATGAACTCGGATCAATAAAAATACGTAAACATTGATTGCATCCCAAACAACCCCCATTGAGCAAGTTTCAAAAGAAGACATCTGGACTTTTTTTTTTTTTTTTTAAGACGTCTGGACTTGAGATTAGGCTCAGTACGTCCATTCGTAACTTTCTTTACAATAGGCAGGAATAAGGTTTAGGACTGAGACACATTTAGACGAAGATTAAATTTGAACGTCTTCTATTTCAAGCATATCAGCTAAGACGCCATATTTGGGAAAGATGAGTATTTTGGCATCTATGGATTTAAAAACTCGTACAGCTGTGAGAAATATATGGTAGAATATTACTTATAGGCTCTGGTAATTAAGAGTTATATGAGATTTTTAAGCTGTCAGCTCCTAAACCTAAGTTCGTAAAATATAATTTCAAAATAACTATACTCAAATTGCATGTTTGCGGCTGCGTATACAGTTAATAGCTAACAAAATGGGGAAAAAATTATAATAAGCATATATTATCACGTTAGAGTGTTCATAGAGTATTCAGGCTACATAATTTATCCCAATTGACATTTGAAAATCTCTTCAATCAATACAAAATTAAGATTTTTGGTAGCCGACTGGCTTAATATTATAATAGGGAAGCCAACTGGTTTAATCTTATACGTCATCTAACCATTCCTGTGAAAATAGTAAATGCGAGATAACAGCAGCATTAGACATACTACACCACAAGTATACGAGTATTTTTGTATTTTAAAGGGAAATAACCACCGCAAGGATAATCAAAAGAACCTAACAGCATTTTAAAAAGCAGCCAAAAAAAAAAGTTTTAAAAGCATCCAAGTGTCATCGAGCAACAAGGAAATCTATGTTTAGAAAAAAGATTTGAGAATGCATAGATATTTGTCCCCTGAAACTAGAAAAGAGTATAAAATTGTTATGCTAAAGAAAGTGTAGGAGTGGTGACCATTTATAATGAAGTTTTAAAGAATAAATTCAAGTGGATTGAGCACGAAAAACAAAGAGTAAAGATGCACTAACAACTTTGGTAGATAAGATCAAGGCAAATAAAGTAAAGGGAAAGCCAAAATATCTTGAATAGAAGTTATGACCAAAAGCTTGCACAATGTAATGTTACGCCCGAAGGAGCACATAAGAAGAATGGGGGAGAGAAATACTTCATGAAGCCAGATCCAAGAAGTTGGTTTGAAGCTAAAGTTAAGAGTTTTGACTCAATGACACCACAAGAAGAAGTACGATTGCTTCATATGAATTAACAAGCTAAAACCAAAATAATAAATTAATAATAAAAGAAGAATCTAAAACAAAATAATCTAAATTGAGCATAAAATGAAAAGGTGAAGATGCTAAATATTTAAAATAGAAAAATTAAAAAAAAAAAAAAAAATCTCACTTGAACATAAATTGAAAAGGGCATAACTTTCGCATCAAATCAATAGCATTTTCCTTTTATGAGACTTGTTATGATTCATATTCAAGATTATACCAGTGTCTGGAGAGAAGTGTAGGGAAAAACCTGTGATTATCTTTACCACGAGGCGAAATATCATGCATCTCATGATGAGTAGCTTGAAATTCTTGAGATGGAGCCTCAAAGGCACTTCTACCCGGACTACCAGGTGGGCTTCTTCCTGATCCATATTCACTGTGAGAATAGACTGAATCGCTCTCAGTGATCCGCCTGTCAGGACTAAAAAGCATATCATCGGTGTTCTCGTGATGGTTGATTGGTGAAACAGGAGAAACCCCATCTGTGGAAATTTTATTGCTCCAAACTGATGGACTTCTGGATTTTGAACGTGCAACATCATTTTCGACCTCTACAGAAAGATCTTTTGCAACTAAAAACCCTGAAATAAAGAAAAACAGGGCAGGAGAAGTTGGATGTTAATGCAAATATCTATGAGAGAAAGAGTTACTTCTATCAAACAACCAAATAACAATATTGAAGTCACAGAATTTCATGGACCGTTTTCAAAATAGAAAAGGAGGGGATAAAGGAATCACAGCAAAAAATAATAAGAATCATCAAAATGGTCACATAATCTATAAAAGAAAAAGGGATTTATAAGCATGAAGAGTAAGCCCAACTAAGGACAGAGGGATTTATCAGCACTTTGCACAGCTCCATTACATTGCATTTGCTGCCTTCAACTGGCAATTGCTACAGAATATACTGAAATCAGTTAGTGCAACAATTGGAGTAAACGCCTAATATTTAGTAAAGCAGATTCACATGCTGTGGAGTATGCGCGTGTTGTGGGTGAAAGGAGGAAGAGAATGGGGCTTCAAGTGGAAGTGTTGTTCACTTTTTATTTCAAAGTAAGGCGGCTTCTTGCGTGATTGCTCATATTTAGAATAGAAGACACAGAAGAAACAACTCAAACCCTATTATTTCCCATTTTGACAACACAAATCGAAATCCGGTGCAACTTTAGCGCTAGCAATAAAATTATGGTAACAGCAAAAAAACAACAGGTATACGATGGAGGAAAATAAACAATGAGTACATGATCTTCTTTGATAATTTCCAACCATCCCCATTTCATACAAGTCCTTGCACAGCATTGCTACTTCACACAATTCTCTTAGTAATTTCATAAAGGCAGCCAGCAAAGCAAAGGAAGATACAAAGATAGTGGATACGTTGAATATATGAGCATAGAAACACGAAGTCCTAACAAAGCTGATGAGGACATCCACCGGACATTTCAACGTATTTACCATCGGCGGGATCGTAGATCGATGGTTACGATTCATAGTCTCTATTTATGATGTTTTAGTGCATTTATTTTATTTATTTTTTCAGTTTTTCCACTTGTACCCCTAAGAGGGCCTAAGAGGGATTTGTGTTATGTTGTAGCCTAAGGGCATTTGTGTCTTTTACATTTTGTGCTTTGGAGGCCTATATATGAAGGCCTAGTCTTTGTATTATTTTCTAAAGATGCTTATGAATGAAATATCCACTTTCTTGCTTGATCTCTTTGTGAGTTCTTGAGAGGAGAAACCCTAGGTGGGTGAAAGCAATACCCGTCAACTTTCAGAGAATTCCAAGGTTCGCGGCTCCAATCTTTCTTTTCTTTTTCTCTACTCCCACCTCCCCTCCTAGTCCCTACCCGCCGACCTCCCAAAGCCCCATCCCCTTTTCCCTCTTCCCAAAACCGAACCCCCACCAACCCACCTCACCTTGTGCCACCAGCCACCCCTCCCCGTCCACCACCGAACCCCAGCAAACCCCCTCACCACCGGCCTCCCAAGCTCCACAAGCCACCGGCTCTCATTCCACTCCCTAGGGATTTTGAAATTCAAATATCAAAATCATTCTTAATCACTTTCCTAAATTACATCCCTATTAATTTGGAAGGTTACCACATTTAGATTCAAATTCAAATTTGAATTTTAAAGCTTTCCATATTAATAGCGTATATTAGAAAACCTCTCAGACATATTAAAATCTGAAATCAATTTCAGATTTAATGGCAATCTCCAATTAAATCCTTCCCGGGCCCACATGTTTAATGAAATTAAATCCCCCCTTAGCTCTATATGGCCGGTCACCTCTATTCCCTCTCTCCCCTAATTAATTCAAAGTCTCCATTTAAAGCTCCCTAATTCCCTCCCCCATAATCTCTTCCCTCCCTAATTCAAAGTCTCCCCTTAGCTCTATATGGCTAGCCATTTAAGCATATGGATGAAGGGTTCTAACCATAAGATTAATCCTATTATGGCATTTAGATTACAATCCGTGTGCCTCCACTTTCTCTTCTAACTGTAGCACCTCTTTGGGAAAATAACTTTCAACTTTTTCAAAAAAATTTCTGCACGCTTCTAAGAGTAGATAATATTTTTTCAAGTCTTTCACATGATCAAAAAATATACTCCATAAAGTAAGGAAATAACACATATGACTAGGATTTTATTCAATAACCTTTTTTTTTCTTTAAAGAATTAAAAAAATTGCAGAAAACTGTGTTGGGTTGTCAGAGTTGCCAAAAATCTCATGCAGATGTGTTAGCCACAAATCTTTCGTGGAGGAAAATTTTTAGGTCAGTCACAGAACAGGGTCACAACCCATACAGCAAAATGGCAGGAGGCGGTGAGCATAAGAAAAGTAGTGGGAGAAGGACCAATCAACACAATCTCAGAGAGATGACTTAGCAAGTTCCACACCACCACCATTCTTACAGACAGCAACCACAGGCACAAGTACAAACATGAGAGGACATCTAAATGGCTGAGATCAGTAAATGTATACAGACACATTGATTAGTGGATGTAAGCATTAGCATAAAACCAATCCATGCAAAAGCATAGACAAAACATATGTAAGAAAAGAGGTATCGCTGAAAAGTTGATGTCAACATATAATGACTTCAATACTAAACCGACAGTTCATAACAAAAATATGTGCAATATTAGAATCAAAAAGAGCAAATGGTCATTTTTACATGAAATAAAAGTGGAAAAATATTTTAAGTATTTAAAAAAAAACTAAAATATTACAAGAAAATTTAATTTAAATCTGATACATGTTGGTGCTATATGCAGTGTCAAAGTCTAGTTTATTCTACCACATTCTCACAACTTCAGCCATACCAAATAAAGCCTTTGACAGATATTATAACATTGCACCCTTAGCATTAAGGTGTTGAAAGAATTTAACAACTCTATCCAAAATATCTAACTCCTGCAAAGTTTCTACAATCAAAAACTAGTATGAGGACACAGTGGCTCAAACATAAAAAATCACCATGTCAAAATCATCAAATCCTGAGACTCCTGCACATTATTGCACAGCATCTAAAATAACATGTCAATTCCTGACTACATAAGCATTGGCAAATTACCTTCGTCATCAAATTTGTCCCAATCTTCATCCCAATCAATTGCACCTTCTTGTATGCCAGGTTGCCAACCTTGAAAGGAGTTAGCATAGAGGATTTCAATTTTTGTTGGAATTCAAGATTGTACCCAATTAATGGAAGAAATTTAAAAATATATATATATTGAATTTAAATAAAAAGAAGAACAACAAAATAATATGAGAATGCATGATTAAATGGTATTTCATGAAAAACAAAATCTCAATATCAAAGAAAATAGTAAGCTATAGTACATATTGTTAGAGATAAATTACTCGCATATAACACAAAACCTTTACTTAAGTCAAACAACACAAATTTGTTGGCCTGATTTAATAAAATAGCGGTCCAGAAATATCCACAACCAAAGTTCATTCGAGTGAATGACTAGTGACAAACTGATTAGCAGATATGTAAAACAGGAATCATCGGTCAATAAGAATCTACAGAGTCAGTTAGTTTATGAATTGCTGCGTAAATAATCTTACTAATATCTATTTATAGTTTACGAGTATGAATTTAAAATGCAATTTGCTAATCTTAAAAGTTTTAAATATAGAACAATAAATACAATGTATATCATTGTTATTATTTATTTGATCCCAACTATTCGGATTAGCTTTATGAATACTTATTTTTTATCAATTCTTATTATGTGTTGAATTAGATATTAAGCATATTCATGCATATATATTAAACAACTTCTCTCGTTGTTACCATAGGTCTTCAGCTTTTACTAGCTAATCATTTGATATTAATTTTAACGACCATTCTAATTGATGCATTTTCTACAATTTGTTATGCATGTTTAGTCCAAGTCTTCTTTCAGCTACATTATCTTCAGTATATGCTACTTCAACCAATCCTCTGATATTATAATTCATTAATTTATTTTTTTCTAGTTTTGTCACACTGCCTTCTTAATATTCTAATATAGCATACTCAAATTAGTTATTAACATCATTTTTATGACCAAACATTAAGATCTACACAATATAGTTGATCAAAATGCAAGTTATGAGATTTTTTTTAAGTCTCCATATTTTATTATCAAATAATATTAATATGGTAATTCTCTATTTTAATGCTACAGCCTTAACTTTCAAAGTTATTTCTTTTTAGACAACCACATTCTTTTGTATGATAGAATCCAAGATACTTGGAAAATATCACACCTAGATTGTGGGCTCCAAAAATTCGTGCCTGGCCTCCCCTGCATAGGAGAGTTTTAACAATGTTTCAAGTCAAATTTTTAGAAGGCAGATTGACTTTAGGATAAATCACTACCAGAGATTTCGCCCTCAGTTTAGGACTTTACAATCTGGTTCTAGTTTTCTCATAGGCGTAAGCACCTATGATTAATTACTCCACCTGATGACGAGAGAGCACTTTCGATTAAGGCTAGTCATTAAATAGGTATAAACTACCTAGCATATAGTAGCTGCATGTGATTTTTTTATAATTATAACATTTATTATTTTTATACTTAAAGCGGATGGTGCGGGGCAATGATGACGAACCCGATCAAGACATCCTTCAAGGCAACAACAACAAAATTAGCTTTTCGGTTGTCTATGAACCCAATATCAATAAAGAGTTTGAGTTGTTCTGTGTTGGCATCATGACATCCTTCAAGGCAATAACATTCTCAATACATAAATATAAGGAGCTTCAACTTCTCCTAGACATAAATGTCATTTGAAGGATCTACTATCATCGTCATTCCTTCTCAATCTTCTTCCCAAAGCTTGCATTCAGATAAAAGGATCTTATGTTAATTCTGCTCAATAGCAAATTAAATCCCCTTTATCACTAAACTCCAACAAAAAGTCGAACTCCTATGTTGAATCTTCTCGTAATGGCATGCAAAGCCTTAAATTTCATAACATAAGCAACTTTTTTTTTCCTTTTTTTTTTTGTTCCTTCTTTGATATCACACCAAGAGGGATTTGCACTCTATATATGCATAGAGAGATAATTGCATTTTTTTTTAGCTTGTTGATTTGTCTTTATGATATATATATATATATATATATATATATATATATATATATATATATATATATATATATATCAATTCCAATGTTGAAAACTCACAGGTGGCTACACATAAACCAAAGTCAACTAACCAATGCAAACCTCTGTTTAAAAGGCATGGCATATCATGTCATCAATCACCTCAACAAACTTGAGGCATAAGCTACTCTTCAAATGTTCACTAAGATAGAACTAGAAATGAAATCAACCAAACCTCAATAAACTTATGTTGGCATCACTTTTTTTTTTGTGACTTTTTTGTCTTTTTAAAAAATATGCTTGGTTAGAGGTTTTGTATTTTCTTTTTTAATAAATTATTTTAAAAATAATCAAACCAACCTTTACACCACCATTGTTTGCGGCCAGCCCACTAACATGAGCGCCACAGTTGCATAAATTGGCATATGCAATGTTATATTATAATAAACAACTTATATTTAATATTCCAAATATGAATTCATTTCATATCAGCGCATTAAAAAAACAATAATGAAAAGTGATGTCAAATGGCCCCTGAAATTCCTATGTCAAAAAAGTGAGCAAAAATTACATTATCAGGAATAGGAGTAGTACCAAAGGGTAGCTCAATAGTTGCTTTCGATTTAATGTCTAATCCATGATGTTTGCAGCGTGCATGCAAAGCTTTCACTAGCTCTTCAAGATCAGATTGAATCCGATCAGCACGAACCTTGAAAAAACAGTGGGTGCTTAAGTTGGACATCTAATGTGTTGGACGACATGAAAACTAATAAGCTTACATGAAGATTACCTGAAGTAGTCCATCAGAACTTCCACCCTTCTCCATATTAACAATTGCATTTTGAAGTTCCAATTTCCTTCCCTGCAATTCAACATGGTAGCTTTTAGACAAAGTGACAAGAAAGCAGTAAAACAAGCAAAAGCTAAGAAAAATTGGCAATAAATTGATTACCCGTATAGACATCAGCCAAGTAAACTAACCTGAATATCACGAAAAGTAGCCTCTTCCACAGTTAATTTTGAAGCCACTTCTGCAACTTGCTTGTATTTCTCTTCATACTTTTTTGCCAGCGTCTCAACCTGCAATGAAGCATAATTGTTTTTCCTTAAACAACAGCAATACATAATGGTGATTCAAAATTTTTAAAATCTGCAACAAATATGCTGATGATCAAATGCAAAAAATTCCATCAGCAACAAGTTTCTACGTTACATTAAAAGGTCACAATAATCACATTCAAAAAGATAGATGAGCTTATTGCTAATATCAACCACAGGGTAAAGGACACCTCAAAATACTTCATATGACAAAGCACAAGGTATTTCCTTTTTCACAACCAAAGTTGAGGTCCAAGGATCTAATTTCTGGAAACTAAAAAAAGGGAACAAGGTTCAAGCACCCTGACTGCCAAAGGCTTATCTGGAAAGTACTGATAAGGCGTACATTTTTTTACTCAGAAGATCATGCCAACCCATTCTACTATCGTAAAACTGACAGGAACTATCTCAAAAGTTGGACCTCAGCCCGCCCTTGTTTTACAATACATCCATTATTACCCCAAAAAATTCATTTCAATTCCAATTTAGATAACATGATCAATAAGTCCTTCACAACGCTCACAACATTCACAACATAGATGTAATCCACAATACAAACTGGTCTTCTATTTAAGGAGGTTAGTTTTGATCTCTCTCCGTTCCTAACATATTTTATCCTTCCACAGGAACACTAGCAGGCATCAATCTATGGAATTTAGAGTTTATTCCAATTACATACTAGTTGAATAAATATTCAACAGATATGATAGTGAAAAATAGCAAAAATGACTGCCCAGTTATGAACAACAAACTAGGGGAGGCTCCGAACTGCACAACACAGAAAACACAGCAACGGTCATGCATGATTTTCCATAATAGATCGATGTAAGTTAATTACCTCATAGTAAGTAATACTTTGGAACTTTTTTCATGCATGATTTTCTTAGTGTCTGATTTTTAAATAAGGCATCTCTTATATTTGAAAATTCACAGCTCTCACATGGAGATGTGAAGCAGTGCATGAATTTAGATGGATCACCCAACAAAATCTTACCACAACAGTCTAGTTTTATGTCCCTCTCTTATCTTTCAATTCCTTGTTGTTTCCTTGCACCTCCCATTGGTTTTTTTTTAATGTCAATGGATTTCGTACAGTTTTCAAATTCATAAAGCAATGATCTTCATACTTGAATTTGTTTAAATTGATCTGAAGGAAAAGAATGATCTCAAATCATATGACTTCCTTTCAAGGATGACAAAAGCACCAGGATTATATACTTGCATTGAACTTTCCTCTCGTATATAGCAGCTTTTTAGCATGTCATATGATCCAACAATTGTACTCATAGATCTTTGTTTTTTCGCATGTTTTGCATAATTTAGGTCACCATTTTTAGTCAAGAGAAGGCCTTAAGTAGCAGTTAGAAAATCAAGGGGGCTATTGACTGTACAACGCAACACTATAGATAACACACATCGGGCCTTATTTTAAGTCAATTTGTTCATAATAAATAAGCAATACTATGAAACTTTTGACATGAACAATCTCTCTAGTGTCTGGTTTTTAAAAATGATCTCTTCTATTTAAAATTTCCTAATTCCATATGGAGATGCCAAGCAAAGTAATATAAACATCAGCTACATCATCCCTGCTCAACCATCCCGTGGCAGCAACAATGGGAACATCATGCACCACGAAGAATGAAGGATTACTGCTTCCATAGTGGCTAGCTGAAGGAGGAAAGCGGATAATAAACCAAGTGTCAATTAAATGAGAGCAAAAATTTGCTATAAAGGAGGACACGTCCTTATCATTTTAGGTGATTTGTTAATGTTGTTATTGGGAGGAACACTTGGCTGCAACCTATTTCAGTAATGATTAGGAGAAACAAATTTCACAATATTATAATAAAAAAAAAAAAAGTAATTGCGTATTTGCATGCAAAGTACCTCATGTTTATCACCAGATGCTCTTTCAGTGATCTCATTGAGTTTGTTGTCACATCTACTTTTATAAAGAACCTACAGAAAAGGTAATGGAACCACAAGCTGAGAAATCGGCAGTGAAAAGTTAAACAGTCCAAAATAAAGCTTTCCAGCAAGAAGGGGGGGGGGGGGGGGGGATAATTTACTTCAGATGTCCAAATGCATGAATAATGTCTTATTTATGAGTGGCGTATGGAATATAATTCCTACAGCTCAAATCATTAAAAAGTTGGGAGTACAGGAAAGAAAAAACTTTTTTTTCACATAGCTTACCAAGGCAAAATATATATTTGTCATTTTCTGCAGAAATTATAAAAGGAGCCTCATAAATAGAGTAAGAAATGTTCACTGCGGTCTCACTAAGTAGCTAAAATCACTAATTGCACCTTGGATCATCTTCTGAAGCTTAGAGTGAACCGATAACAACAGAATCAAATAAGGAGACTCACCAGTTCTTGCATCTTACTCCGATAATACTCGACTTTCTCCTTGGAATCCAAGATCTTGTTCTCCACCTCTTTAGGCTGTTTTAAGGCCAAATATCAGTAAACTTATTCTACCTGGAAAATAATTTTCATAGAAAGAGAAAAAACTGGATAAATGAAGCAGAATGAAAGTAAACAGTCCAAATTATACTACTGAAAAATTCCAAGTACATCAGGCAAATACAAAAAGCAGCTGTAAATTATTTTTAAAAGCAGTCAGTCAAAGCTTAAAAGTTAAACATAAAAGTAATACAACAAAGTAATTTTTGAACCTCAAATGTTGAAAGGCTTGAGACGTTTTAAGAAGGGTCACTCAAGAACGTGTAAATAACAGCCTTTGGATGAATATATTCCAACGGCATCAACCAAGCTCAAGAAAAAAAAAAGTGGACCTTAATGATCTAAATCAATATTGTGTTCAGATGCATCAATCTGTGCTTGTAATGATTCCTTTAAACCAGGTTCCAGTCCAATGCAAAATAAAAATATTCTATGATGCTTAGCCTTGTCACATCAGTTAACTCATATACGTGAAAAAGAATGCATTTTAGATTAAGGATTGAAAGAGAAAATCTTTGGAAATAATACAAAGGATAGAAAAAAGTTGCCAAAAGTGGCGGAACTTTCTAGATTAATAATGAACGGGAAACTCCATACAAAGGTATCACATATGACAACAAAGCATCATGTAAGGAAAGTAATATGAGTAGTAAGCATAACAAAATAAAAAATGATTGAATGAGCGCCAATAAGAAAACTCTTAGATCGCTACAAAATTCAAAGCCTGTAGGATGTGTACTCGTGGATATCAATCGTATGTCATCGAATTAATTTTATGTCACAATCTGTATCATTATGTTTGTCCTTGTCCTTAAATTAATTAATAGTATTTAAAATGTCCTTTGCTGTTTATGACTAGTTTGGTATTTCTTTATTCATTGGACGGTAGTTTTGCCATTTTGAATAAAACATTTATCATAAATAGTGCTTAATGCCATGTAATTTAGTAGGTGAGGAATAAAATATTTTGAGTTCTAACTGCATGAGATTTCAACCGCTTATTGCTGTCTGTGTTTTAAAATCTCTTTTGTGCTTTGAGTCTTGGCATTGTCATGAGAATTTGATGCAAGCAAGAAATTAGAAAAAAATCTATTTTTTGCTTGCAAAAAAATAACAATTCCTAGGATAAAAGAAAATACATAAAATTCTCAAATTTAAACAAAATACAACTTTTATAAGATAAAAGACTCTTACAAAGTTTGACACAAACACAAAATAAAGACACCTAAAGGAGCTTGCATTCGTCGAGAAGAAAGATATAGGTGGGGTGGTCACTTGCGACGAGAAGAAAGAGATTAGAAGCCGAGACGAAACATAGCTCACAAGCTATAGAGAAGAGAAGAAATGGGGAACATAGCTCGCAAGCTATTCCCATAGAAGAAAAAACCCTCAGGTTTTTTTACTCCAAAAATCAACACACAACAACACTCTCTAACATACAAAACATCTAATATTTATAGGAGAAAAGGGGAGCCAAACAGCCAACTTCCACCTCCAACCGAACCAATCAGGTAAGGAGAAGAGGAAGACCAACAAGCAGCATAAAACAATTCCCAAAAGACAGCACAGGAACCGAGTAGAGGAAGCCACGGAAAAACAGTCAGGGAAGAAACCGAAAAGCCAACACAAAAACCGGGAAGAGGTAGACACGGGAAAGTAGTCAGGGAGGAAACCGAGAAGGCAACCCAGGGAACCGGAACCAGCACCCAACAAACAGTCACGGGAACAGCACAAGGGAAAAAATGAGGAGACACAAGAAGAGGAAGAAGCAAGCTCCAACTCCACATAATGAGCTAAAAGAAGAAAACCTTTTCAAATTTATAAGCTAAGTAGTGTACTTACTCCTCCAAATAATAAACTAAACATCAGCTCAAGCATTAATGAGCTAGTACCAAGAAGATCCCAAGTTTTCAGCTCAAAACTAAAGCAGCCAAAGCCCAACCCGAGAGCAGCTAAGGCTCAAACCGAAAGGCAGCAAGCAACCCAAAGAAAAAATGACACAATATGATTTGACCCCCCCCCCCGTCCAAGGCAACCCAGGGAACCGGAACCAGCACCCAACAAACAGTCACGGGAACAGCACAAGGGAAAAAATGAGGAGACACAAGAAGAGGAAGAAGCAAGCTCCAACTCCACATAATGAGCTAAAAGAAGAAAACCTTTTCAAATTTATAAGCTAAGTAGTGTACTTACTCCTCCAAATAATAAATTAAACATCAGCTCAAGCATTAATGAGCTAGTACCAAGAAGATCCCAAGTTTTCAGCTCAAAACTAAAGCAGCCAAAGCCCAACCCGAGAGCAGCTAAGGCTCAAACCGAAAGGCAGCAAGCAACCCAAAGAAAAAATGACACAATATGATTTGACCCCCCCCCCCCTTGCCTACATCAATTTTCCTATTGTTGAAATTGTTCATCTCCTAATGAAGCTTGAGTTTGCTTTGAATCCTGTCCTGAGGCTTCCGAAGGCTGATTGCATGGACTATGACTCAAAACAAAACTCATCTGACACCAAGACACACACGACAACCATGCTCTAATACCAAATTGATGCAAGCAAGAAATTAGAAAAAAAATCTAATTTTTGCTTGCAAAAAGATAATTCCTAGGATAAAAGAAAATACATAAAATTCTAATACCATGCTCTAATACCAAATTGATGCAAGCAAGAAATTAGAAAAAATCTAATTTTTGCTTGCAAAAAGATAATTCCTAGGATAAAAGAAAATACATAAAATTCTCAAATTTAAACAAAATACGATAAAATACAACTTTTATAAGATAAAAGACTCTTACAAACTTTGACACAAACACAAAATAAAGACACCTAAAGGAGCTTGCATTCGTCGAGAAGAATGATACGGGTGGGGTGGGGTGGTCACTTGTGACGAGAAGAAAGAGATTAGAAGCCGAGACGAAATATAGCTCGCAAGCTATATAGAAGAGAAGAAATGGGGGACATAGCTCGTGAGCTATTCCCAAAGAAGAAAAAACTCTCACATTTTTTTACTCCAAAAATCAGCACACAACAACACTCTCTAACATACAAAACATCTCATATTTATAGGATAAACGGGGAGCCAAACAGCCAACTTCAACCTCCAACTGAACCAATCAGGCAAGGGGAAGAGGAAGATCAGCAGGCAACACAAAACAATTCCCAAAAGACAGCACAGGAACCGGGTAGAGGAAGCCACAGGAAAACAGCCAGGGAAGAAACCGAAAAGCCAACACAGAAACCAGGTAGAGGCAGCCACGGGAAAGTAGTCAGGGAGGAAACCGAGAAGGCAACCTAGGGAACCGGAACCAGCACCCAGCAAACAATCACAGGAACAGCATAAGGGAAAAAATGAGTAGACACAAGAAGGGGAAGAGACAAGCTCCAACTCCACATAATGAGCTAAAAGAAGAATACCTTTTCAAATTTATGAGCTAAGTAGTGTAATTACTCCTCCAAATAATGAGCTAAACATCAGCTCAAACATTAATGAACTAGCACCAAGAAGATCCAAAGTTTTCAGCTCAAAACCAAAGCAGCCAAAGCCCAACCCGAGAGCAGCTAAGGCCCGAACCAAGGGAAAGCAAGCAGCCCAAAGAACAGAAGGACCCAAGATGATTTGACCGCACCCCCCCTACCTACATCAGAATTCATCAACAACAACATCAAGCCTTTATCCCACTATGTAAGGTTGGCAACATGAATCATTTTTCTCCATTGTGCCCTGCTAAAAGTTAAATTCACAATTAAATCTAATAAAGAAATATCATTTCTAATATTTTCTAACCAAGACTTTTTAGTTCTACCTCTATCTTTCTTAACATAAGTTAAATCTAATACATCTACTTTCCTAACCTGGTCATCGGAAGGTCACTATTTTATGTGAACAAACCATCTAAGGCGACTCTCTCTAATCTTATCTTCCATCGAAGCTACTCCAACCCTTTTACGTATATGCTCACTTTGTATCATGTGTCTAAGAGTAAAGTCACTCATCTACCTAAGCATCCTCATCTATGCAACACTTCACTTAATATTATGATTCTCTTTTAATGGCCAACATTCTACACAATATAGCATTGCAAGTATAACAACCATCTTATAGAATTTTCCCTTAAGTTTGAGGGGGACTTTTCTATCACACAACAAGCATGATGTATTCCTCCACTTCAACCATCCAACTTGAATTGTACTAATGATATCCCCATTTATTGCACCATCATTTTGAACAATAAACCCAAGATATCTAAAACGTGTGCTCTTATTAATGACTTATCACTCAAAGTCACAATCCCCCACAAGAACTATTATTACTAAAATTACAATCCATATATTGAGTTTTAGATCTACTCAAAACGAAAGGCTTTAGACTCTAAGGTTGACCTCCATAATTCAAGTTTACCTTCAACTCCCTCTCTAATCTTATCAACAAGAAGAATATCATAAGCAAAAAGCATACACCAGGGTACAACCTCTTGCAAATGTCTAGTGAGAACATCCATGACTAAAGCAAAAATATATGGGCTTAAGGCTGCCGCTTTCTTGTTGTTCAATTGTTGCTCTCTCTCTCTCTCTCTCTCTCTCTCTCTCTCTCTCTCTCTCTCTCTCTCTCTCTCTCTCTCTCTCTCTCTCTCTCTCACACACACACACACACATTCCCTCTCTACCTCTTGCTCGCTCTCACTCTAGTTATTATTAAAATCAAATGTAAATATTTGAATCCAAATTCAAATCTCCAACCACGTCCATAATATACCGCCTCAATTCCTAAAATCATACACTAAATTCATAAGAATAAAATATTAAACTTAAATAACATAATTATTTCAAATCATTAAACCCTCTTTTAAACTCCCATGACAAGCTTATAGACCATATCACGTCTGAATGGGTACTCCTCAAGCTTTCCTCTGAAGGTCTTCTTGTCATCTCTCTTCTCCTGTTGTCTAGGTCGTTTTAGACACAACACTGCCTTCTGTGTGCAAATCAACTCTTTCCTTTCAAACATAGGCTCAAGCACATTTTTGTTCCTTGGTTTAGAGCATGTTTTCATTTTAATTCCTTAAACAAGAGGCCATAAGTTAAAGATAAGTTAACTTCCTTACATTGTCCTTTTCTCCTTCCAATAACAATGGATATTACTTACTACCCAATTTTGATGCACCTGAGACTAAGTTATCAAAGATGAGTGGATTGGCTCCACTGGTAAGCCAAAATTGACCATCAAGTTTGATTTTCCAGATAACCACCATTTTAAACAAAAGAGCATCAATACAACCATAAGGGTGCATGAAGATCTCCAAACTTTCCTAGATTAAATTCCATGAAACAAATACACCAAAATGAGACACAAAAATGACAGGGACAAAATGGCACGACAAAAGCATTTAAAAAGTAAGACATGATACAAGGTGGCCACAATATTTTCTTTAATAAATTATTAATTATAATGCATAATTAGAAATATTTAACATCAATATTTTCTATTTCAAGGAAAAAAAAATCAAAGAAGCATAACTCTTAAATTAAAGGTAAGGAAACAAAGTTAAAGTCATAACTGAGCATAGAAGTAAAGAGAAAGAGCCATTGAGCAGAAGAAAAGGTTTACAAAGATACAATAAGCAGAGATGGAAAGCTTCAATGACGTGAGAACACAATACTAGCAGAGGAACACAATACTAGCAGACGAGCAAAAGGCTTGGTGGAGGAGGCTAGATGAGGAAGCATGCTCGATAAAGAGGAACAGCTCATGAAGAGCTCAGCAAAATGAACGATCATAGGCAAGAAGAGGCAACATGCAAATTAGAGCTCCTTGGGCACGTCAACAAAAAGTCGACAACATGAAAGAATCAATAAAGCACAAAGATAGTTGAATTTTTGTTTTAATTTTAACTTGGTTATACCAAACCAAACAAATATATATTATTGAAAAGGTATCTTATGCGTCTTGCTCCCATGAGGGACATGCACACATGCCTGGTTCATTCCAACTCTTAACTTTAGGAAAAAATGAATACCTCATACATGATTTTAAGTATATCAAACACGTGTCAAGCAGTGTTGAGGCGTGTTCTAAATTTATAAATTAAAGAGTGCTTCAAAGTATAAATTCTAAGTCTCATTGATGAAGTTCTTGAGGATTTATAAAAAAGAACTTTTTGTCAAATATGTTGTAGATGAAGTAGTCCTCCCTTCATCTCTCAACACAAGTTGGACATCCCATTATCACTTCTTTGTCAGGATGGATTTCCCATAGTAGATTTTGCATTCATCTCTTCTGCTTCAAGATGGATTTCCCACTAGGGAATTTCACCAACTAAACAACAACGCAATAGTTCTCCAGTTCTTCCATCATTGATACTTCAAACCTCCATAGCACAGTTATTTTTAGACCGGGGAATTGATGTCCCATAAGACTTACTTTAAGTTGTCACTAATAGCATCATTAATGAAGTTTCTAACATGGTTTCTCCAACATTTTATGTTAGTTTTTCTCTTGTTTTAAGTTAATTATTAGCGGTTAAAGCATCATTGTTCATTTATAATTAATTTTGTATCTAGTTATTTGTATAAGAAAATCTTTCCATTTTTAATAAGGCTGATTTCAACCCACCTTATGAATGATTACGAATTCACATTTCCTACTTTGTACTTTAAGAATTTAGTACCTTACCTTGAGAATTCAACACGATGTTCTAAGGAATCAATGTAAACAACTTAAGAAAGAGCTATTTATCTATCTTTTATATTACATTTTCCTTTTTTTCCTCTCCTAAATCCCTATGTTTAGGTAGTTCGGCCACATTCCTTTTATAAGAAGTAGCCTGCCTAGCTAACGAGGTGTAAAATATAAGCTAAAACTGATAGAATGCAGAAAAAGGCAGCTCAGTAAATGCTTGCCTTGGTCAAGTAAATTTCAAATATAATCACCACGGTTAGATTAAAATGCCACAAATACAATCAAGCTACTTATTAATAATCATTCCACACAAAAACAGGTTAGCCAAAAAAATAGCGAATTTACATATAGAAAATCAAACCTGGTTACATATTTACTAGGCATGTCAAAATCAGGTTGCGGGTCGAATTCGGGTCGAACCCAGAACTGACCCGACGCTATTTGACACAGCCTGAACCCGATCCATTTTTACAAACGGGTCATAAAATTAAACCTAGACCCGAACCGTCGGGTTTTTGGGTTGACCCAACCCGACACAAAACGTGATTTGGTTGAAGTAGCATGTGAATGGGAGGAACACTGTAAGAGGTGGACAGTGAACGCCAGAAGAGGCGGATGGCAAATATCTAGACTTAGGGGTGTAAGTGAGCCGAGCCGGCTCACGAGCCGGCTCGAACTCGACTAGTTAATGAGCTCGCGAACCTAGCTTATCGAGCTCGTATCACAAACGAGCTCGAGTTCGAGCTCAACCCGACTCGACTTGAAAGCTTATCAAGCAACTCGATATATATATATAATATTTGACAGCTTATTTTTTATAATATCAAACGAGCTCAAGCTTTTCAAAAGAGCTCGAGCTTAATATTTTCTAAACGAGTCGATCTCGAGCCCACTAATCGAGCTCGAGCTCATTAAGAATTAAACAAGTCAGGCTTGATAAGGCAAATACTCGACTCGACTCAACTCGTTTACACCCCTAAATCTAGACCCATCGTCTCTAGGAAGTCAGAAGGAAAGTCGTCGAAGCTGAAGAAGAGGAAAACCAAAGAAGGAGAAGAGGAACGTCATCGAAGCCGTGGCGCAGTGCGGACTGTGGAGCTAGCCTAACGTTTAGGAGTAGGATTTGAACCGAGCGCCAACGGATGGTGAGGCCACTAGAGAGGCGGACGGCGAGGTTTGTTTACCGCGGACTGTGGGAGTTAGGGTCGGGTAAGTTGCGGGTCAAGGTCAACCCGACTTTTTGAAATGAATCGATTTGTTGAACCCAAATCCAACCCATTTGACAAATGGGTTGACCCGTTTGACAAATGGGTTGACCCGTTTGACAAATGGGTTGACCCGTTTGACAAATGGGTTGACCCGTTTGACAAATGGGTTGACCCGTTTGACAAATGGGTTGACCCGTTTGACCAGGAATTTTTGAGTCGGGTCAAATATTGACACCCCAAATATTTACTCAATGCATAAGGCCTAGTACATTATTGTAACTATCACAATAAATGCTTGTCAGATTGCACCCAATATTAGGAGCAACCCTTACTGTACAAACAAAAGATATTTTACGAGGATAACCTTGTTACTAACGTGAGAAAAACCAACAAGTAGTCTTAGCAAGCATATTACTGTAACTTTAAGCCATCTTCGACCAGCCCCCCTTAAAAAATATTTAGCACTCCCACTTCTTCTCCCTCATCACTTCCCGCCAATAAAAAGGACACTCTTGTGGCTTCGCAGTACTATCACCTTCCCCGTTAACAGTACAACACTTTTGCCTGCATTTCTTATTAAGTTCTGCACCTGATTGAGAAAGCAATGGCCACCATCAGTCCATGCTATCACAAAGAAAGCTAGCAAAACCATCCACTTTGTTATCAAGATCAACATCCCATGCATTTCCTGTTGCATCCTCAACTGCACCACACCAGTGCTCAACCAAAATGTAACCAAAAGTAGGTCGAAAATTCAGAAGTGGGTCATTAAAGACAGATTCGCATATATTATTGAATAGGCATGAATGGTGTTCATCGGAGATCATTAATGCTGGTTTTGCATCTGAAGTACAGATATCTCCCATTAACAACATAGCAGTCACTAGACATTAACAATGATAAATTTATTAAAACTCCATCACAAAAACATGTGAATAAATATAGACGAACAGAAGGCAACTCAAACCATTTCTTGGACACCTACTTCACCCATAAAATTAAGAAGTGGATAACCATTAATTATTAAACGTTTATATTGCACAAAACAGTCTTCACTTACATGTTATAAAATTCAAAATAGGTAAAAAAAAAACAATGTGAAACCCTTTTAATCATTGAATCTAATATGACAAAAATATATTGAATCAGCATTTTTTAATATCAGCGTAAGGATACCATTGCCTCCTACTTGAAAAACCCATAATCTTCAGAAATTAAAGCAAATACCTTTTTTGGACCATCTGTAGCCTCCTCAAAGGCTTGCTCTTCATTCTGTTGATTCACCAGATTCACGAGAAATGGTGCCATCAGCCCTTGTTGCGACCGTTGGCCACCATCTACTTGATAAGGAACTGAAGATTGCATGATAGGCCTCATTCCAGTAGTGGGCACAGGGGGACGCGGCCCAGGAACCCCTTGTCCTGATAAGCCTAATTAAAAATTAATAAAAGACTTCAGGAGAGATTAAGGACAAACAACTGGTTGAATAATAGAATATCAGAATTTTATCAGTCAAAAATAGCTTCTTATTAGAGAGAGAGAGAGAATGATTAACTAGAAAACCACTAGTAGAAATTTAGCTACCGGTGCTTGGCTGCTAAATTGGCTCACCATATAAGCCTGAAGGTTGACCAGTGGCTTGTAGCAAAGTCTCATCAAATCTAAGCACATCTGGAAGTAAAGCTGGAAGAGGACGCCCCTCCCTGAACCGCTGCATCAAATAAAGAGCAATACAAAATTCTCTAAACGATAGCATGCTATCATTATCTTGATCAGCCAAGTCCCACACCTGTTTCAAGACCTCTAGAAATGCAACAAACCAGTTTACCCGGTGAATAAATGAATTGTAAGAGCACGATGCAAAATAAAAATATCTCAAATTAAGAATATACTAATCTGGATAAGAATATCAGAGAAACGGCCTAACACAAATTTGAAAAGGTTTGAAATCAAGCTATAAACAATGCTAACCTAAAGAATAATAAAAATGAAAATTTACTGAAAGAAGCAGAAACATGAGAAGTAAAAGAGAAAGATCTTTAGAATGATAGTGTCCCAAGTTTATGTGCATAAAATATGTAGAACAGTTTTTCTTTAATAAAAAAGTTAGGAACTTGAAGTTAGTGTGGAAGTAAGACAGCGGAAACCTAAAAAAATGAAAAAAGTTCTGGAGGGAGGATGGACCCAAATTTCTGCAAATAAAAAGGTAGATCACTTCTGCTTTAATTTGAGAAAAAAGTACATGCTGCAGATCATATGACAAAAATACCCTAAAGATAGAAATTAAAGCAGACTTTGCAGCAAGTGCACACCTCTAGGAAGCTTCCAACTGAGGAACAAGTTCCGTGCCTGTTCACCTGTGATTTTTCCATCTCTATCCTTATCTACCTCCACAAACACCTTAGTGTACTTTTGAATATCAGTTTGACTAATTCTTGGCCATGGAAGCTGAGGCTGACTGGCAGAATTTGGAATTCCAGCTGTCAACTTAGCTGCAGCGGGTGATAAAGTGCTTTGAATTGGATCTAATGGATTTTTCAGCAACATTGATTGTGCTCCTGGAGGCGGATTACCACCAAGAGGTCGTACAAAAGTGCTCTGCGAGGAATCAAGTGCACCAACCTTTGAATTTTGAAATAAGGAAGTAGCTGGAGCAATCCCTGCTGAGCTAGATGCGCTAGCAGAAGAAAAGGCAGCTGAAATACCATCTTGCTTTGCTTGAGGAGTTGCCGAAAATGCATCCCCTCCGAAAGCAGAGTCCGAAGAAAAACCATTTCCAGATACAACCAAAGCTTTTGAATCCTTAGCATCTAATACACTGGTAGACGCTGAGGTCACTACTGCAGATGGTGTAGGTGACATGATGGTCATTCCAGGTGTTGTCCTTGCCGCAGTTGACCAGATACCATCCTGTTTTATTGAAGACACACTGCCTTGGACAGGACCTTGTGAGGCAGCCCCAACAGAAACCCCACTGTTCATGCCAAACCAATCAGTCGATATGCTTGATGCTTTTGAAATTTGAGGCGCACCTGAGAAGCTGGTTGCTCCAGGCGGTGTTGGATTAACACCCTGTATTGGATATGAAGCAGCAGCAGGTGTGCCTTGAGGTGGCCTTGCTAGATGGCTGTTTGAAGGAGAAATCAACTGCTGATTCACAGCTAAACCAGGTGATATTCCCCTTAGGCCAGAGTTTTGTGATCCCATTGGGCCAGCAACACTTATATGGGGGGATGCTGGCATTGATATGCCTGACTGGGGCCTCAATGTGACTGAAGAGCTCATTACAGTTGCAGGACCATGTACGGGATTGATCTGAGGAGCAGGAATTTTTGCAGTAGCCGGACTGAACAACGCAGCCTTGACAATGTCAGGTGTTAGTTCACGGCCACTTTGAGCCACAGTAACTAGCTTCAATGCATTATAAAATTCTGGGCGGCCAAGGAAACCACTGTTGTTCTGATCAGAATACTTCCATATCTGCGTGAAGCTATAATAGTTTAAGTAAAAGGTAAAACAAGCCTAGAATCTAGATAGAATTTCATCGGATCAAATAACCCAATGGTGCATTTCCTAAAATGTTTGAATCACTCATCATAAGAGCATATTATGTACGTTGCACATCAGAGGAGGGAAGAAGACCAGATTTAGATGAATCGCAAAAAATACTGCATGAGAAAATTTTAAAAATATACGATAAGTACATGGATTACAACAAACAAGAATAAGCTCGATTCACCGAATATATTATGACAAGTACTGAAATTGCTAAATCTCTCTGAAAGAAGTAGTCATTACAAGTATCAAAGAAAATGAACGAAAGACAAGGACTTGCTGGTGAGGTAATTTCATAGGTAGAAGAAAAGACCTACGAAAAAAAGGGGAGAAAGGTACAAATTTCAACAACAAATTACACTGTCAGCTTGCTAATCAACCGCTGATATTTGCATCTTGGAAATACTAGGAAGTTTGCAATTTTGCATAATTGAATAAGAGTTCAAAAGAACACCAAGAATCACTAAATTGAGCTGACAATGTCCTTATTAGGCTAATCACAAGTCAAGTGATTAGCAATAAAGTGTAAGTCAGGAATATCGCCTTATTAGACACTCAAGTGCAATTACTTGGCAATCTCATATTAGCATTGTGATTAAAGCTTGCCAAGCCACGTCCTAAACACAGCTGAAGCATGAAATTGTTAATCATATTACAAGTTTACAACATGAAGATCTTACAAGTCTTAGCAAAAAGTATGGGGCAAGACCTAAATTAGAAAATCCAAAGTTATTTATCCACATAAATCCTTAACCACTTTCAAATTTCTACCTTAAATCTTTACGAATAAAGTACTTGCTCCCTCCTTACATTAAGCTTCCAATAATTTACTTGGTCCAGCAGATCAAAAACACGAGATATCAAATTCTGCAAGATTCTGGAGTTCAAGAATAAAGCAGAACCCCACCCATATAAAAAAGCTGCTGATTACCACACCTTACAACATGCATGCACCAATGACCAGTATACTCATAGCTCAAGAACCAACCCTCTCCCTGTTGCTAAGTAGCGTCATTAGAAGGTATCAGAGGTCAAAGGGTTGCCAGAAATCCTTAATCAATAAAGTAAGAGAATGACTACCTCAAGATAACTTTTTGAAGAACACTAATACTAGGTAAAAGTGAGCAACACAAACCAAACATTTCAGCCTAAATTCTCTTCTACTTCTAATAAAAGGATAAATTTCTTCATTCTGTTTCTTCGAAGAAATGATATCTTGAACTCAGAAAATATATCAAGGGTTGAATAAAAAAATAATGCCTTGACAGTCTAGTCCAGATATCTCTCAAAAGCATGCTTCTTGGCGGAAATCTACATAATGTCTGCCAAAGCGAATCCAATAACAAAAATAAGAAGAAAATGTACATCGAATTGGTGATGTGCATTTAGAGGGTGGATTTGAGAAGGCTTGTTGATTAGTAGCTGGTTCAATCTCTTTTCTCAATGTCAACCATCAATCTCCATAGTATCTAAATCTCATACCATAACGAATAATCAAACAAGATCCCACAGATTCATAATTGAATTTCCATGCAACTATCCAAGCAAAGCACAATAGATGATATTTTGAACGCAAGCTTAAACTTCAGACCTCAGCAAAGAAACTACACCGACTAAATGGAATGCATAAGTGAAGTCAGCCATATCTCAGTAAGCAACTCAAAAACAAACAAGGAAACAACACTGAAACACAGAAATAATGAACTAATTATCATAGTACTAAACAAAGACAACTAACGTCAGCTAAGACTGGTTGGGGCAAATTAGATCCCTTAAAGAAAGCAACGGCTTCCGAGCCGCTGATCCTCCCATCCTGATCCAAGTCAGCTCTCTTGAAGTACGCCTCGAAGGCATCAAAGTTCGGTGGCCGCAACGCCGCCATCTATAATCGAATTCCCAAGATCAGATTTCGGTGCCGATCCCTAGTCTCCTCCAAAACATCAATCCGGCGGTGGAATCCCAATCGGATTTTGTAAATCCCGCCGCCGGTGTCCAGGAAAGAACGTACCAAGGGTTTAGGAGATCTCCTTGGGAGAGCAGCGGAAGGCGGAAACAATAAATGGGTTTTACTCGGCGGATAAGAATCTCGGAGCGATCTGCAAGAGGTTGGGAGATTCGATAACAAAATTCCGCCTCGCCACAGTCATAATTCGTCGTCGGATCGATCCCACAGTTGTAGGGTTGCTGCTCGCTCGATCGACGACAAGAGATGACTGTAAATTCTCAATGAAGGCTCTGGAAATGGAACTTTGCTGGCGAAATTGCGAAAATATCCAATTTATTTGACCGAATGGCGGAAATAACCCTTCGCGTGCATTTCATCATGAGATCTTCATGATGGTAGTAGAATCGGATTTGGCCAAACCGAGACGATAATGTGAATATTTACATAACACCCTTTTAATTAAGTTGTGTAAATTTAGGATTTATTTAGGATCACTTTCTTATTTTATTTTTTATAATAATTTTTTACTAGAAAAATAATTTTTAAAATAATAAAAATACTGTCTCAAATCAAGTCTTGATGAGATATAAATCTAAAAAAATTAGAAATGTCCAAATATTAAAATAATGTAAATATAATCTAAATTATATAATAATATAAATATATGATTAAAAATAAATATCATTTAAACAAATAACATATTCAATAATTATAAGTTAAATACTTTTAATATTTAAATTACTAGCATATTTTTAGCCATAAGCAAAAAAAGATTTCTCTTAACATTTTCAAAGAATATATCTCCATTCTTGAAAAACTTTTAACTTATATATGTAATCTTCAGAATGATGACGATCTTCAAATCATAAGTATGGAGCCCGCATATTTGTGATTAACATTTATATAAGTGCATTTTATATTTTGAATGTTAAGTTTTTTATAAATTTCAAATTTGTATATCAAACAATAATATAGAATTGCAATATTAGTTATACATATTCAATAAAAAAACATAACATCTCAAACAAAGATCTCAAAAAACTTACATCCCCTTAAAAGGAAATAAGTTGGAGAGAAATCACGAGGGTAATAGTCGGATATCCAACAAAGAGAGAGTGCGTGAAGAGAGCTAGCACATGAGGGAGCAAGGCCAATGTTGTCATGACCTGATCAGGAGGCTCAAATTAACAAAGTAAGAATGGACGGTCAGACGATTAGTACATTACTTTCAATAATATAAAATAATTAATAAACTAACATTTCACATATAACTGAAGAGACAATAAAATAATTTTTTAATTTTAATATATACATAAGCCCTATTTTCATTTGATCTCCCTTTTATACAGACTAATTCTTCTAAAAAAATTGTAGACAAATTCTTCTATTTTAGTCATTTATTTCTCAGAAGATTTTTCTAAAATTTTAGTGTAACAATTTATAAAATAATAGTTAAACCTACATAAAAGCAATTATGATTTTTGCCTTTCTTGTACAGTTAATATATTCATAACATTTCATATGCTCTAGATTCTTATTATATGCATTTCAAATAAATTGTTTTTTTTTTACACTGCGCCCCCAACTAGTACTATAAAGGGTGAACTTATGTATTTGCACGCATGCATCTTTCCTTTATTTAATATTTTCATTTACATATTATAAATTATTTTATTCATTTAATTTCTCATTATATATATGTTAATCGTTATATGCACTTTTTATATACATATACATATTCATATTATATTGCAACTGTAATAGCTAAATTTTCATTATTTTGGATATAATATACATTTAAATATAAGTAAATAATTAGGCATCACATTGTATTTAAAACTGAAATAAAAAAAATAAAAGAATATAATTGCTATTTAATATCCATAATCATCCACTTAATTTTTCTCATTAATTTATTTTATATATTAAACGTTCAATCAACATATATGCTACAACATAATAATCGTGTTAGGAATTGGTCCAATTTTAAATTATGTTGCTTTGTAGTACGCCACACCAATGTTCAATACATGTATATAGATGATATAAGTTGATGTAAAGGTTGATAAATTTTGAATAAAGCTTTAGAAAGTTTTCCTCCAATAGCTACTCTCTCCCCTCACCCTCCCCCTTCTCTCTCTTCCAAGAAACTCAAGAAGCTTCTCTTCCTCAATACATAATCATAACAAATGATATCAGAGCCTGGTAGAGGTGATCTCGAGGAAGGGGGAGGGCCAGCCTCACACTCCTAATCTTTTGCCCTTACCTGAAATCATTTAATCACATATAAAAAGCTAAAAAGCACAATAGCTCATCAAAACTTAAAAACTGAATTCAAATCACGGTAAAATGAGCAATATGCATGTCAGGAATCAAATCATAGCAGTTACATTCATATGATCATCAAATCTATGCAAAAATAATAAAATTAACATGTAGTAGTAGTATAATTTATAAATAGTAAAACACTATAATATGAAAGCTAGTAAAGCAGTAAATTATTATGAGTGTAAAATATGTAAAGTAATCATTGTATTCATAATATCAATCAGTATAGAAATCATATAAAGCATCAAATCAAAAATATCGATAAAGACTGTTGAAATCATGTCAATGCAGTAAAATCATATAAGAGTCTACCCATGCTATCCAAGTATTTTAGATCATATGCTCAGTATATCGCATGCTTAGTATCAGTACATTAAATCAATAGTATCAAATAGTATAGTATCTAAATTGGTAACAAAAATAAACCAGTGGTAGGAGTAGTAGAATAATATAATAATAGTAAATTTGTGTCGTAATAATATATTCATGTAATAATAAGAACAATTCATCAAGAACATGCATTTCAGTAGTCACACTAAACAAGTAAGAAATCATGTCTATCACGATTTTTTCAATATTATATTATTATCAATAAATTATTAGCTCAGTAAACATAGTCCTTACTCTTTGTCCAATGGCACAGTAATCATCTCCGTATAACTCTCAATCAGTGTCACATGAATCAGTAGAGGATAACACCAAACTGTAATATTTAAAGAAAAGTTTGTCGACCAACCATCATATGCAGGTTAATCAGTCTTTAACCAACAGGTCAAACAGTCTTTATTTATCTTTTATATGCACATTGTTATAACTATAATAGTAATATCAATCACATATATGTTGACCTTATTTTTCTCCAAACTCCTGGTCAAAAGGAGTTGACCTAGTCAAATTGACCAAGATAGGCCCCAAGACTCCTCTCAATCAGTTCAGTGGGTCAAACTGAGTATGTTAAGCCCGGACCCAGGCCATGGGTCAACCCAAATTGACCCAAATACTTTCTTTTGATTTCAAATCTAATCCAGATCTCTCAAGCTCAATTCTCCCCTCCACTAGACTCAGTGGGTCGAACCCAACCCATTGGGCTCAGACCTGGGCCATGGGTCAACCAGGTTGACCGATTTGGTCCTTTTGAACCCAAATCAAATATCAATTTGTTCAAAAGCCTCTTTGACTCAAACAACCACTCCCTTGGACCTATTTGACTAGGTTGATCATGTCAACCATAGACTTAGTCAACCCAAATCTTAAATAGGTCAAATTGACCTATTTAGATCAATTTAAGCCCTTTTAGTGCTTTAGAGTGTTTCCTAATGCTTTTTTGGCCCAAATCCCATGCTAATTAGGCTCAATTCCCTCCTAACTACTCAAGGATTTTATCTTGGCCATTGGTTTCAACCCTAGACTTATAAATATGCATTTTAGGGTTAATGTTGGGGATCTTTTTTTTATTTATCTCTCTCTAAGCCTCCAAAAGTTGGGAGATTTTGTGTGAGAGTTTCTTCCACCTAATCCCATCTTTTCCAATCAATACCCACTGGCCAAAGATCACCGGCAACGAGATTTTCCATGAACCGAGCCAAAAATCCTCCCAAAGCTGTTTGATTGTGATCTAGACGTTGGGAGCTTGGGGTTTCTTCTACAAATTCATTTGTGGACAGTCTACAACTTCAGAGAATCCCTAAATGGTCTAATCCGTCCATTAAATCAAGGTGAAATACTAAACTTAACCTAGGACACATAGGGTAAATTAGTGTTTCAAAAAGCATGTTTCAAAGCAAACAAATTATCCCCCATGATTTTTGTTCATGTCTATAATATGTTTTTAAATTTTGAAGTCATTTGATCGAGCCAGTTTTGAGAATGAAGCGATTCAAGTTTTAGGGTTTCGGGTTATGTCGTGTTGAGCTATATGAGATCCTAGATCCTGACCGTTGATCCTTTGATCAATGGTGGGAATCCTGTCGAACAGCGAATGATCTGAGCCTGAGTGATGCCTATGCCGCCGAGATCTTGGTATGGCTCCATCTGGACTGTGCAATTAGAACCGTAGGAAATCTGACGGCCATGAGCGAGCGCCTACGTGGCTAAGTGGACGTCGCATCCGCGGCTTTGATTGCCCGCTATTATGGGATCCAACCCCATGCCGCCACGTATGCCCACCGCTGATTTAATGTTTAAATTAATTTAAAACCTTTTTTACATGTATTTTTAAAATTAGAAAACTTTATAAATTAATTAAAAATTATTTTTAAACCCAAAAATTAAGTGTAATATATCAAAAAATTCAAAATTTAATTTACTTTATTTTGAATTTAAAATTATTTTAAAATATTATCTTTATTTTAAGTTATTTAAATAAAAATAATTTTTATAATATTTTATATAATATTATATTAAATATTTTCTTTAAAACTATATTTTTCATATTATTTTACTTTAAATAATTTAATAACTTTTATTCATATTATTATTATTATTATCATTATTAAATTATTTTAATTATCATTATTATTAGTAATTTATTTTCATTATTACTATTATTATTAAAATATTTTTCTTATTACTGTTATTATTATTATTATTATTATTATTATTATTATTAGTTGAAATGATAATTATTTTGACAACAAAAAAGTACTTTTTATTATTAATTTATCTAAATTGATAAATATTTTACTATTTTAAATTATTTTAGTTAATTAATTATTTAAATTATTTAATTAATAAATGACTAAAATATAATTACTTTCCAAAATTATAAAAATTATTTTTTAATAAATTATTCTAAATTCAAAAACTTTAATAATTTATTTTAATCTAATTTAATGACAAAGAGAAAAAGAAAGTCCCCCACTTGGGAAATTTCTTATTCATTTGGGTTCCCCCTTGGAGGATGAATCATACGGAGCCCAAAGGAGACAATCCAAAGTGAGATGATCTGGAGAAGGATGATCTACTTGAAGATGGAAACTTGAAGACAAAATGCCTAGCTTTTAAGACTTGCGTTATTTATTAGGATTAGAATCCAGGATGTTGTCGGTGGAGCCTAGCCATCATTCCTTTTCTACAGACCTTAGGTTGTATTTATACGGTACTTGCCGTGGACTTTACTTTACTGCATTTTTTTTTCTAGATTTATATTAATGTGTTTACTTTCTTTGTACATTAGAACTTTCCTGTTTTTTCTAATTTTATTTTTTACAAGTGTTTAGCTTGATCGCACTAGGCTTTTTAAGGACTAAAAAAATCTTTTCTACTCGTAACTTGTAATATCAGTTTTGCTCCAGGTTCGTCCGGGACGAAGTTGGATCGTCTCGGGACGATCGGTACAGGTTTGGTCAGAATTGTGAAAATTGAGCAGTTCGTCTGGACGAAATGTTGGATCGTCTGGACGAAAATTTTCCAGAGGACCCGCCGCCGAGGACGATAATTAAATCTCGTCTGGACGAAATTTGTCAAGAGCCAGATCGTACCGGGACGAAGTGCGATCGTCTAGGATGATCAGTCTGGATATATATGGAAATGAGATATTTTGAAGAGAGAGAAAAGCCGAGGAGAGAGAAAAACGAAGGAAAAAAGTGAAAAAGTTGATTTTTGGACGACGCCGGGCCGTTTTCGTCCGTTGAGACTGTTGAAGATATTGTTGTACGCAAGGTAAGGCACAATCCGACTTTCTCAATTTTCAGAACCGTCGCTGTTGACGGTATTTTCTGTCCGGATTTCGTTTTTGTTAGCGATTTTCGTCCGTATTTTCCGACTGGTTTAATTTTTTACCACGTAACTTTTTATATATCGTTGACGTGCCGGGTGTGCACATTTTGAATATATTTTGGAGATTTTTGTCCGGACCATTTTGATTTGGTGGCGTTTTATTCCGTCTGTATTTTTCTGTGTGAATATTAAATGTTGTGGCAGTAGAATAAATGTTCTGAAATGTTGTTATCTACATTCTGTGTGAATTTGGTAATTTGTGATTTTCAGGAAAAATTGTGTAAATTTCGTATACTGCCGTTGTGCTGCCCGATTTTTGTCTGATTTCTGATTTGTCCGGATTTCTTCTGAATTGATATGCTATCTGTATATGCTATAAAACGGGAGTTATAAGGGGCCTGGATCCTATGAAATTCAGTTAGTGTCTGGGGAAATCTTAGATGAGCTCAAGTTAGAGAAATATCTGTTCTGTTCCGGATCCGATGAAATCTATTCTGTTCTGGTGCTGTGAGCACATTTAGCTATTAATTACTCAGAAAATTTCTGGTGCCGTGAGCACAAGGGAGACATAAGGGTCAGAATCCGTAGTGATTCTGTTTAGTTTAGTTTAGCTATTAATTATATATCTGATATCTGGTATCTGATTTGATACGACTTCTGTTTCCGTACAGTTCTGTCTGATCTGTTCCGTTTCTGTCTGATTTGATATCTATTCCGTTTAGTTCTGTTCTGATTTGATATTTGTCCGATTCTGTTCTGATTTTTGGTTGGATTTCTGTCTGATGTGTTTGGTTTTGGATTCTGAGAATTTTGATTGGAGGTTTGTCGCTTTGCTGAGCTGTTGAGCTCACCCTTGTTTTCTGGTGGTTTTCAGATTCTGGAAAAGGGAAGGAGGTCTTGGACTAGAGTTCAGAGTCCGATCTGTGATAGGTACTTTTGTACTTTTTTATTTTTGTATAGTCATGACTCTTTCTATTTTATTTTCTGTCAGTCATGTACTGTATTTGTAGATGATTGTTTTGAGGAAAAGAAAGAAAAAAATAGATGTTTTGTTCCGCTGCAATTGACGATTCATAGTAGCTCTGTGCTGTGTGTCTGTTGAGTTGTAATGTTTGGAAGATTCAGTTCAGTAAGCAAATTCCAAAGCCAGATCCTGGTTAGTCTGTTTGGCTGGTCGCGGCCCGGTGCAGGCGGGATCCGTCTCGGGTCGGGTCGTGACAAGCTTTGGTGGTATCAGAGCATTGGTTTTGGAATTTGGTTGGATTGTAAAACAGAGCTATAGGAAGTGATCTGTAGTGAGTTGGTCTGGGGTAGTTTTAGTTTGTTTGGCTTTTTATTGTGTTATATTTGTGATAGTTTTCCGGATTTTCTGGATTTTTCTGTATGGATCAGCCAGACCCAGACATGACAGACGGGCAGAGTGCCAGTCAGGCAGCACCAGTGGGGAGTACAGCCCTAGTGGCCGGTGCTGATACACTGTCTCAATTTGCTACGCTTGTTGCTCAGATGATGAGCGAGACTCAGAGCAGAGCTTCTACCGTCAGATCTGAGGATATTTATAGACATCTGCAGCTATTTTTGAGGTTAAAACCTCTGAGGTTTGAGGGCGCTGTCGAGCCCAGAGCAGCCGAGGAGTGGCTGAGGAGATTGGAGAAGACCTTCGATGGAATGCAGTGTCCGTCAGACAGGAAGGTTCCATTAGCTGTTTTTCAGTTCGATGGAGAGGATGAACACTGGTGGGAAGGCTAGCAAGCAGCCAGATTTCAGGGCAGATTGAACTCTTTGATTACTTGGGAAGAGTTCACTGAGGTGTTTCGAGACTGGTTTGTTCCCCCTTCTACACGACAGCAGATGCAGGAGACTTTTCTGAGACTTGTTCAGGGGAGCAAGACGGTGATGCAGTACGAGGCTGAGTTTACTGCATTAGCTAGGTACACTCCGCAGCTGGTTAGCACTTCTGCTGAGAGGTGCTACAGATTTCTGAGGGGACTACGAGATACTTTGAGGCAGCCCCTGATACCATTCCAGATCACTGACTTCTCTGAGTTTGTGGAGCGAGCTCGATTGATAGAGAACGACCTGATGGCTACTCAGCAGCGGTGGACTGCGAGTAGGAAGAGGTTTGGAGGCGAGACATCTGTCAGTGGTTCCTCTGGGAAGAGGAGATTTGTATCTGGACCTGGTTCTGGATCTGGTGATTCTAGGAGGAGTAGAGGGTCATCTGGTACTGCTACCAGTACGACGAGTTCTGGTTCTGTTAGTACGGCACCTGTGTGCCAGAGCTGTGGACGACGACACTTTGGCCAGTGCTACAGGATGGCTGGTCTGTGCTTCCGATGTGGTCAGCCAGGACATCGGATTACAGAGTGTCCACAGATGGGATTTGATTGGCGTTCTGAGTTCCGATCTGAGGGCTCTGTTAGACCTGCTAGTTCAGCAGGGAGATCGAGGACTGTTCCTCCGCGTCCTGAGGGGTTTACTGGTAGAGATGGTGGTTCTAGTTCTGTACCACGGAGACCACCGACTGTTAGTCAGAGGGAGCCCAGTAGTTCTGTTGCTTCAGCTCCAGCTCCAGTGCAGCCCCGAGTTTACAGCTTGAGTCAGCAGGAGGCTCGAGATGCTCCCGATGATGTGACAGGTACGATTTACATTTCTGATCAGCCCTGTCGTGTTTTGTTTGATTCTGGAGCCAGTCACTCTTTTCTGTCCGAGCACTGTTTTGAGATTTTGCATTTGGACTCGTTTTTGCTTCCGGTTTCTTTGTCTGTGATTTTACTGGCTGGAAATCCTTTGATTGCTCGGAAGTTTTGCTTGTGTGAGATTGACATTTCTGGCAAGAAGTGGAAATCGAGTCTGATTCTGTTGTCGATTTCTTCTTATGATGTGATTCTAGGCATGGATTGGCTGAGTCAGTATGAGGCCCAGATAGACTGTCTGAAGAAGCAAGTGAGCTTGCTTATGGCTGGAGAGAGATTTGTATTTCAGGGCTTACGAGGTGTTCTCTCCAGTCTGATTTCTGTATTGGAGGTAAGCAGGATGTGGAAGAAAGGATGTCCAGTGTTGTTGGCTTCGGTGCGGGATCTGAACCTAGAGGTTGGTTCTGTCTCTGAGATCCTAGTAGTACGGGAGTTTGCTGATATTTTTCCTGAGGAGTTGGTTGGTTTACCTCCGGATAGAGATGTGGAGTTCTCTATCGATATTTTTCTAGGTACCGCTCCTATGTCAAAAGCTCCGTACAGGATGGCACCGAAAGAACTTTCTGAGTTGAAAGTTCAGCTTCAGGAGTTGGTTGACAGAGGCTTTGTCCGTCATAGTGTTTCTCCTTGGGGAGCACCTGTTCTGTTTGTGAAGAAGAAGGACGGGACACTCCGTATGTGTATTGATTACAGAGACTTGAACAAGGTCACGATCAAGAACAAGTATCCTTTGCCTCGGATCGACGACTTGTTTGATCAGCTTTTCGGATCTTCTGTGTTTTCGAAGATTGATTTGAGATCCGGATATTATCAGGTGAAGGTGAAGGAAGCTGATGTGGTGAAGACAGCTTTCAATACTCGGTACAGGCACTACGAGTTCTTGGTTATGCCTTTTGGGGTAACCAATGCGCCTGCGATTTTCATGGATCTGATGAACCGAGTGTTCAGGGAATATTTGGATCAGTTTGTGATCGTCTTCATCGACGATATTCTGGTATATTCTGCTTCTGAGGATGATCATGCCAAACACTTGAGCATTGTGTTGGAGACTCTGAGGCGGCATCAGCTGTATGCCAAGTTCTCCAAGTATGAATTCTGCCTGAAGAGCATTTCTTTTCTGGGGCATGTGGTGAGCGGAGAAGGCATTTCTGTTGATCCCCAAAAGATTCAGGCAGTTGCTGATTAGCCGAGGCCGACTACAGTATTTGAGGTACGTAGTTTCTTGGGCATGGCTGGATATTACAGAAAATTTGTGAAGGAATTTTCACAGATTTCGACGCCTCTGACGAGACTGACGCAGAAGTCAGTAGCTTTTGTTTGGACACCGGAGTGTGAACCTAGTTTTCAGAGATTGAAGGACTGTTTGACTTCAGCTCCAGTGTTAGCACTTCCGTCAAGTACGAAAGGTTTTCAGGTGTTCAGTGATGCTTCACTGAAAGGACTGGGATGAGTCCTGATGCAGCATGATCAGGTAATTGCTTATGCTTCTAGACAGTTAAAGCCACATGAGAAGAATTACCCGACACATGATCTGGAATTAGCTGCAGTGGTATTTGCTTTGAAGATTTGGCGTCATTACCTGTATGGCGTCAGATGTGAGATCTTTACTGATCATAAGAGCCTGAAGTACATTTTTACTCAGAAGGATCTGAATCTGAGACAGAGAAGATGGCTCGAGTTGATCAAGGATTATGATCTGACTATTCAGTACCAGTCTGGGAAGGATAATGTGGTAGCGGATGCTCTGAGCAGGAAGTCTTCTAGATTATCAGGTATTGAGCTTACTTCTGATGACTTTCTGATTCGAGACATGGAGCGCTTGCAGTTGGAGGTGATTCCCTCCAATGGTTTGGATTTGGCTCATCTGAGTATTCAGTCTACTTTGGAGACAAGGATTCAAGAAGCCCAGAAGTCAGATTCTGATTATTCGAAGTTGATTGCTCAGATTGGATCTGGTAAGACTCCTGAACTTCGAATTTCTGATTCTGGTGCTATTTTTTGCAAGAACAGGTTATGGGTACCTGTGTTTGGGGATTTAAGGCAGGAGATTCTGTATGAATCTCATCATTCTGGCTACACTATTCATCCAGGCAGTGGTAAGATGTATGCTGACATGAAGCTTTTATTCTGGTGGCCTGGGATGAAGAAGGATGTGGCGGAGTTTGTGTCGTGATGCGAGGCCTGTCAGTTGGTGAAGGCAGAGCATCAGCGACCAGGTGGACTGTTGCAGTCGTTGCCTATCCCTGAGTGGAAGTGGGAGGAGGTGACGATGGACTTTGCGATGGGTTTTCCTCGATCACGGCAAGGACATGATGCCATCTGGGTGGTCGTAGATCGATTGACGAAGTCCACCCATTTTCTTCCGATCAGACAGACTGATTCAATAGATCGCTTGGCACAGGTTTATGTTAAGGAGATTATCAGATTGCACGGTGTGCCTCGAGTGATTGTATCTGATCGAGACAGACGTTTTACTTCCAGACTTTGGAAGGGTATTCAGCAAGGCTTGGGTACTAAATTGCATTTCAGTACAGCTTTTCATCCTCAGACTGATGGACAGTCTGAGAGGACTATTCAGGTACTGGAAGATCTGTTGAGGCTTTGTGTTTTGGACTTTGGCGGAAGCTGGGAAGATCATATTCCTTTGATTGAGTTTGCTTACAACAATAGCTTCCAGTCCAGTATCGGTATGGCACCGTATGAGGCTCTGTATGGCCAGAAGTGTCGGACTCCTTTGACTCTGACGGAGGTCGGAGATAGACAGGCTTTGGGTGCCGCTTTTGCTGATGAAACTGTTCAGAAGATCAGCTTGATTAAGGAAAGGTTGAAAGCGGCTTAGGACCGACAGCAGAAGTATTATAATCAGAAGCACAGGTTTGTTAAGTTTTAAGTTGGTGACTTTGTGTATGTCAAAGTCAGCCCGATGAAGGGTGTGAGCAGATTTGGCCAGGTAAGCAAGCTTAGTCCAAGGTATGTTAGACCTTTTGAAATCCTAGAAAGGATTGGGAAATCTGCTTACAGACTGTTGCTTTCTGATTCGATGCCCGACGTGCATAATGTGTTTCACGTATCCACTTTGAGGAAGTGGGTATCTGACTCTGGAAAGAAGGTATCTGCTGATGAGGTTGAGATTCAGGAGAATCTGGCGTACAAGGAAGAGCCAGAGTTGATTTTGGCGTACGACGTCCGAAAGCTACGAAGTAAACAGATTCCGATGGTTAAAGTCCAGTGGAAGCACCGCACTGCACGGGAAGCGACTTGGGAGAAAGAGTCGGACATGAGGAAGTCGTATCCGTATCTGTTTTGACGGAGTTTTGATTGGACAATGTCGAGGACGACATTTTTTTAAAGTTGAGGAGATTGTAATATCAGTTTTGCTCCAGGTTCGTCCGGGACGAAGTTGGATCGTCCCGGGACGATCGGTACAGGTTTGGTCAGAATTGTGAAAATTGAGCAGTTCGTCTGGACGAAATGTTGGATAGTCTGGACGAATATTTTTCAGAGGACCCGCCGCCGGGGACGATAATTAAATCTCGTCTGGACGACATTTGTCCAGAGCCAGATCGTACCGGGACGAAGTGCGATCGTCCAGGACGATCAGTCGTGATATATATGGAAATGAGATATTTTGAAGAGAGAGAAAAGCCGAGGAGAGAGAAAAACGAAGGAAAAAGTGGAAAAGTTGATTTTTGGACGACGTCGGGCCGTTTTCGTCCGTTGAGACTGTTGAAGATATTGCTGTACGCAAGGTAAGGCACAATCCGACTTTCTCGATTTTCAGAACCGTCGCTGTTGACGGTATTTTCTGTCCGGATTTCATTTTTGTTAGCGATTTTCGTCCGTATTTTCCGACTGGTTTAGTTTTTTACCGCATAACTTTCTGTATATCGTTGACGTGCCGGGTGTGCACATTTTGAATATATTTTTGAGATTTTTGTCCGGACCGTTTTGATTTGGCGGCGTTTTATTCCGTCTGTATTTTTCTGTGTGAATATTAAATGTTGTGGCAGTAGAATAAATATTCTGAAATGTTGTTATCTACATTCTGTGTGAATTTTGGTAATTTGTGATTTTCAGGAAAAATTGTGTAAATTCCGTATACTGCCGTTGTGCTGCCCGATTTTTGTCTGATTTCTGATTTGTCCTTATTTCTTCTGAATTGATATGCTATCTGTATATGCTATAAAAAGGGAGTTATAAGGGGCCTGGATCCTATGAGATTCAGTTAGTGTCTGGGGAAATCTTAGATGAGCTCAAGTTGGAGAAATATCTGTTCTATTCCGGATTCGATGAAATCTATTCTGTTCTGGTGCTGTGAACACATTTAGCTATTAATTACTCAGAAAATTTCTGGTGCCGTGAGCACAAGGGAGACATAAGGGTCAGAATCCGTAGTGATTCTGTTTAGTTTAGTTTAGCTATTAATTATATATCTGATATCTGATATCTGATTTGATACGACTTCTGTTTCCGTACAGTTCTGTCTGATCTGTTCCGTTTCTGTCTGATTTGATATATGTTCCGTTTAGTTCTGTTCTGATTTGATATTTGTCCGATTCTGTTCTGATTTTTGGTTGGATTTCTGTCTGATGTGTTTGGTTTTGGATTCTGAGAATTTTGATTGGAGGTTTGTCGCTTTGCTGAGCTGTTGAGCTCACCATTGCTTTCTGGTGGTTTTCAGATTCTCGGAAAGGGAAGGAGGTCTTGGACTAGAGTTCAAAGTCCGATCTGTGATAGGTACTTTTGTACTTTTTAATTTTTGTACAGTCATGGCTCTTTCTGCTTTATTTTCTGTCAGCCATGTACTGTATTTGTAGATGATTTTTGTGAGGAAAAGAAAGAAAAAAATAGATGTTTTGTTCCGCTGCAATTGACGATTCATAGTAGCTCTGTGTCTGTGTGTCTGTGTGTCTGTTGAGTTGTAATGTTTGGAAGATTCAGTTCAGTAAGCAAATTCCAAAGCCAGATCCTGGTTAGTCTGTTTGGCTGGTCGCGGCCCGGTGCAGGCGGGATCCGTCTCGGGTCTGGGGAGGCCCAATCTTTTCTAAAAATTATTTTTATATAAATCTGTTTTTAAAATCTTATATATACATGATTTGGACCTTTTAACTAGTATGCATTGCATTAGAAATCAACTTAATTAAAACTTTAATTGCATTAGCTCTAGGAGCATTCACCCTATATAAGTTTAGGTCCAATTAGAAAATTCTCTATATGTTATTCATACTTCCAAAACACTTAAACTGCCTACCTATCTTTCATAAAGACTTGGATAGCATAAATTTCACGCGCTCAGGTGGTTAGGTTTCTTTCCTTTTTCATGCATGATATAAGCTCAGGTGCATTGGCTAGGACACTGGTGTTAGTATTGGGTAGAACACTAAATATACCTTAGATTTAGGGTTCAAGGCTACTACATCAAGTGTCTCGTAGTATGCCTAAACAACGGGTAAATTCCCTATTCTTTAGGGACTATAAGTTGTGCTTATCCGCGTTACACAGATGACGTCACTTCCATCTTTTCCCTATGTTTGCTTTGAGTGATTGATCTTATTTCTCTTCTTAAATACTTTAGTCCCTCTAGATGCTGAGATGAACCGTGTATATTGACTAAGCCGAGTTGAGCCCTTTTTTTTCCTTTGAGTAGGATTTCTTAGTCTCCCTTTGTGTGCCAATCCCCTATTGTCTGGGAAGAATAATGTCGGATCCTTAATCGAGAGTTTTCTTGGGCCCTAGACTCGAGATGTAATTAACCACGGGGGCTTGTGTCTGTGGAAAACAGAATTTCACCACCAAATAAACCTCACTCGAGATGATGTATCAGGTGGGGGAAACTCATTATTCTGATCAGGTCGTATATATTACTACCCATCAAGTGCGTTGGCGAGAGCCGCTATCCTTAATGATTATTCGTATGTACGATCTAATATGCCCTTCCATTGGCCCGTTTACGAGGAACGCGGAGGTTTGCGATCGTCTCTATCCATTGGGGTGGTGCGGTCGTATACCCTCTACACTTGGCAGCTGTCGCTATGTCCTTTTAGAGGTCCATAACATCCACATTCTTTTTTAATATATTGCAACAAATAATACATAATTGAGCATAATTTAAAAAAAAATGTCAAAATGTTCTAACAGCATATAACAAAAATCATACCAAGCAAAAATTTATGTTTCCAAAATTTAACCAAATTATACTATATTACATAAAATAACATTATGAAGCTTTAGTTGAAGTAAAGCATTATTTTTAGACGTCAAAATAAATTTCTAAGTAGGCAAAAAATGTGGTATTTTCAAAATCATCCGGTTAAAAATTTCAAATAAATATCCAAAACTTTTATAATCTCAATCTCTATAATATAATATATAAAAAGTTACATGGTGAACCTTTTATCAATAAAAATTATTCTCATTTTTCAATAATGAAAACACAAATTTAATAAAAAATATCAAAAACACAGAATCTTTGAAATCAGAGATAAGGTAAAGATTCATTACAGCAAGACAAGTGAATCTCCCAAATGGCCTAACCGATGAAAATTGCTTCTCGACCTCCAAATCTAAATTTCTTTTTTTCTCTCTCTTCACTTTCTCTCTTAATATCTTAAATCAAATCTCTATTGCCGAAATCAAGAAGAGAAAAAAAGGATTTAACAAAGTTATTAAGTCACTTTAGACATTTCTAATAAAATATTAATATAACTATTTAATTTATTTAATTTTTAATAAAAAAATTAATATAAATTAATTTGAGATTTTAGAAATTATAAAAAATATCCATAAAATAAATTATTTTATTTAAAAAATATTGATGAAATTGATTTACAAAACCCATACTTCTCAGACCAAAAATCCTCATTTGTACCGATAGGTGCTAATTTCTCAAGAATTTTCATTGATACCTAAAAATTATGTAAAAATTTGAGCAAGTAAAATACTATAATGACAATGCTACGACAAAGTCGGTTTACAATTTGGAGTTATATTGACTCAAAAAAAAATTTCCTAGGTCAAAATGCAGGTTTTTATAGAAGTTTGCCAGACGGGTGGATCCCAGTGAGGCATTTACTATAAAGATCCTTGATCACAAGCGGATACTCGACCAGTCGACCTCAAGATTAATGAACTCGTGGGCTTGAGTAAGCGCGTGTGCCGTCTGCAAGCTTTGGAGGCGAGATTGAACTTGATAATGGAGTAGGCCGCGAAACCGTAAGAGGGGTTGGACGATGAATTTCATGCAAAGGATCCTGTACACTGAAGCTAATTGGGCTTCCTGTTTGAGTAGGGTGAAGACGAAAGCAAGTGGTGGATTCTTAGTCGGTTCAAGAATCATTGACGAGCTGGTGCAAAGTTCAAGCATTTTTTTGAGTTTCTTAGGCAAGGCGGAGGCAACTGCGTGTAGAGTGCACAATAAGTGGGTAACAGACTCAGGATCACACGGGTGGCTCGTGCGAAGTCACAAAACAGAACTCATGCCTACATATAGATGCTATAGGTTGATATAAAGATTGACAGCTATCTCACGAGCGATTGCGGAGAAAGATGAATTGTTGCCACGATTCTTAACCAAGGAAGAATATAAGAGGAAGATTCTACGTTGTTATCTTTCAATCAACTGAGAAAGAGGCTACATACCTTCAACAATGGAGATAACAATAAAAGATGAAGAGAAAGAAGAGGAGACTTGGCAGTTGCTGTTAGGGAGAAAAGAGGAGAAAAAATGACGCCCTAAATTTTCTGGTGGGTTTAATTGGTGAGAGGAAGGTCGCAAGGCCGGAAGGATTTCAAAAAGGTACAGGAATAGCGTGATTACCATCATAGATATATTTTAATTACAGAAAACTTATGAAATAAAATAAATCAAGTAATCAAAATAAATAAATTATAATAAGATAGTTGCTTGATGTGAAGCCTCTAATGAAAATAAACACGCAGATTTTCACCAACTTGAAGTCCATGCAGCAACAGTAATGGCAACCAAATCTATCAAATATTTTCCAGCAATTTTACAAACCAGACATAGCTGTAATGTTTTAAGCTAAATGCCAGACCATATAAAAGTCCTTATCAAGATCAGTGTCAATTAAATTAACACATAGCACCTGCCATTAAAGACTTCAGAAAGCTTACTTACTTGTACCCTCTTTGATTGTTAAGACATTTCATGCTTGTCCTGGTGTGAAATGGAATCACAGAAGGGATTAAAAATCTTAAACCATTGGCTGCAGATTCATAATGAAATCCTCAGTAGCCATATGCATGAGAACAAGCTTTGAATATACGTGTAAACTTCAAAAAAAAAAAGATAGTTTAATGAAAAAAATAACCAACCATAACTTCTTTACAACTGTAAGAATTCTGTTAAATAAAACTACAAAGAAGATAAGTAAAAATAGAAGCTAAGGCAACGTAGGCTTCATTTTGGACGGTTTTCTTATTGTTTTATGAGGTAGCTTTTTAGTACAAAAATTTTTTAAACTTAAAAAATTTTGTACTTCAAAAAAAGCAGTAAGAAAGTCTTTCCAAACAAAGCCATAATCAGTGTTACATATCAATTTGAAGAAAAGTAAAAGAAAACTTAGAAGGAGCTTCTCCTGCCAAACTCCAGAAATGGTTGTAAATTAGCAGTGTAATGACTTCAACTTAGGAGAAATGTACAGGATATCACAAAAGGCCTCGTTACTGGCAAATTATTAGGCTCGGACACCGGACAGAGATAATCATCCGGATTTCTCTTTGTCTACATTCAAAGCACAGTTACTGTAGCAGATGCGCTTTAACTATACTTTTACTATAGACAGAGAGAAATCCGGATGATTCTTTCTCTCCGGTGTCCGGACCTAATAATTTCTCTTCGTCACTTGGTCTTCTCACTGAAATCCTAGTCTTCCTTATGCTGCAAATCGTCCATCTGAAACTCCACGGTGTGTTCCCTCCATTCTCCATCATTTACATCCAAGTATCTCTCATAGAAGCTTACCTCGCCATTTGACATCACAGACAGCGCAGCCATGCTTCGAGTTCCATACCGACCCTTTGGTGGCAAAAAATGAAAAGTGTTAAGATAATGCCCGTTCAGGTCGACTCATAAGAGTGGAGAGAGATATTTGAGTTACCCTTTTGCTCTCAATATCAACAAAGGTAGAACTCAAATTGAACTCCCACTCAGGCTCACAGCCAGTATTAGGCAATCTATTTAAATCAGCTTTAACACTGTCACTCATAAGGTTCACAACTACTTCCTTCTCTGGGATTTCTTCATTACCATATCTCCTTAGAAGTTTGTTAAAGTTCTCATGGAGTCGCAGTGCCTACAAAGAATCTCCAGAATTAAAAAAAGTACTTAAAAATATAAAAATGATTGTTTTCTGTAATTGCTTCTTGATTAGTTTTAAAACTATTGTGCAGAATGGTTACTATCAGAGGTTTCATATAGCTTGGGCTGAAGAAACATGTAGAGTAATGCTTCAATTATTGTTGTGAAGGCTTAATAGAATTTAAAGTTATAAGAAGTGGGAAATGTTAACATAAGAAATCTGATAGGAAATATTTGAGTTCGCAAGTAATCCAAGAGGAAATGCTTGAGTACGCAAGCAACCCTAGCAATAATTAGTAAAAACAGCGAAAATAATGTGATATTCTCAATGAAATCAATTGAAAACGAAGTATTGTAGAAGTGGATTCAAAACAAAGCAAACAAAAAGTAAGATATAATTGATCCTCAATTCGAGAGGAGGATCGTTCTCTCCCAATCTCTAGACGATGAGTCTAGAGCCCAAGACACTAAGGAAACTTCAAAGAGAAACAAATCCAAACATAACCCTAACCCTAATCCCCCTTCCCATACTTAAGGCATACAATTAACTATTTAAAGCCAAATTACTCACATGCCCTTGCAGCCCCCTCCTTTGCCTCCAATTAGTTTGAATATGAATCCCTAGTGGGATCCCACTCCTTTCTCTCTCTCGATGCCGCCACCCCTTCTCTTGTAGCAAAGAATCAAAGAGGCCGGTTGGAGTTGGGCCGGTCCACCAGGGACCGTTCTAACAAAATCATGGTTGGGTCATTCCCTAAGAACTTTTTAAGTAATTAAGAACAAGTGGTCAATTGACCTGACATCAGAACTAGCAGTAGCAGACCGGGGGCCACGGACAGTTGTGAATCATGTCCAAGGTCAAAACCCTCTATAACTCTGCTTGAAAAGCTAATGAAGATTTTCAAGTAATGAAAAAAAATTTATTTATTGACTTTATATATAGTATCAATTAATTTATTTACATATTTTGACAAAAATTCATAATTTGAATAAATTATTATATAACTATTGTTTCAGTAGTTATAATAATCATCTCAAATACAAATTACTACGTAAGGAACAGTAATCATACATAACAGAAGGGATTAACATTTACTTATTATTTACATATGCAACTAAACTATATTATATATTTCTAGCCGAACAATAATAACCATCAAGAAACCATGAGACAAATCTAGTTGGAAAATAGAAGATTATACAAAAAAAAAAAACCCCAAATGGCAATAGGCCTAGTGCTGTCAGGTTTTACTTATTAAGATCTCCAAACATAAGGAAAAATGAATGTCAAGGAAAATGAACTATAAACAAGGAATATAATATTAGGGAATTGAGATTTGCAGAAACTGAGTGGTTTACCTTTGGCCAAGGAGTGTCTAACTTTGCATTAGAGAGCACATGAAGACCTGGAGAAACAATCTGAACTGAAGCAGGCTCACCTTCTGGTCTATTAGAAACATAAACCATGACTTTTGAGCGGATATCAGCTAATATTAGATTGAAACCATTGTATTCAGTTGCTTCTTTAGCCGTCTCCTCTGCATATTCCAAAGGACTCATGTGGCTCTGTTTACAAAGTGGAGCATAAAATAATGAGCAGAAAAAGATATACGGCATGTACCAATTGAATGGAACTAGGAAAAAAGACATCCACACCACCTATTTGGGCCTCTCAGTTTAAATATTTATTTGATGTTTTGTTAGCTAGTGATGGTTCATATTTTTCTTTGTTGTTGCTATTTCACTTTAGCCCACCCTCCTGCACTTTTTTTTATTGGCTAATTTAATTTGAGTTACGATTTTCACTTCCACCAAAATAAAGTGAGAAAAAGATAAAATGGTGATATTGATGAAATATATATACATATACAAGAAAATGTTGAAAGCAGAAATTAAGTGTTGGATTCATTAAGAAGTAAAGCACATAGAGAGCCCATATAGAAAAGGCAGTCTTAGATGTTCTAGAAACCAACTGTAGGTTTGTGAGAGCTATAACAACAAAAAACAAACAACTTAAGCACGGGCAGTATAGGCAGAACATCTAATGAAGTAGCAAGAAGAGAACACGTAGAACATCAATGGAGCTTGTCTTAAACTTCAGAATTATCTCAATAAATCTGAAAACACTATACAATAACAACATCAAGCCTTTGTCCTACTACGTGGGGTCGGCTATATGAATATTTTTTCTCCAATGTGTCCGGTTAATAGTCAAATTCTCATTTAAATTTAAAAAAATTTGTCATTTCAAATATTTTCTAGTCAAGTCTTGTTAGGTCTACCTATACTTTTCTTAACATAAGTCAAATCTAATACATCTACTTTCCTAACCGGGTTATCGGAAGGCAACCATTTTATGTGACCAAACCATCTAAGGCGACTCTCTCTAATCTTATCTTCCACTAGAGCTGCTCCAACCTATGGGTGCAAGTGAGCCGAGCAGGCTCGAGCCCAACTCGTTAACAAGCTCGCTAGCCGAGCTTATCGAGTCACGAGCTTGAGTTCGAGATTTATGAGACTCAGCTCGTGAGCTGGCTTGAATCATTATTAATATTAAAAAAATAATAATTAAATAGAATAATATTTAATAAAAAATAGGATTTTGGCAGAAGAAGACCAAGATTCAGGATTGGCGGGAGAAAATCGGGATTTGGACGGGGGAAGGTATGTTATTAACAAAAACGATGATGAATGTAGTCAAAAAAATACAAAACATTAAAGCATATAATGCATTTAATGTATCCTTCAACAGTGCAACTGCCAGCTGCTCTTTTTTTGGAAAACAAACCGAGTGTAACTCAAAGCATTTAACAGTTGTTTATTAATTATTTTTTGAAAAATTACTCTTCCCCAATAAAAAAATGTTCTTCTTCATATTATGCTTGGAGAACAAACCGAGCTATTAAGATTCTTCACTGCGTCGCTGAGCTCAAAGCCTCGAATCGAGTGTAACTCAATGAATCGTGACCATGCCTCTTCGTCGATGTCCTTTCTTCCTCTTTCTTCGGTGAATTAAGCGAGTTGCTGAAGGAAGTCCAAGCTTGTGAGTCGAGCCCGAGCCAACGACAACTCAGGCGAGCCAAGTGAAACGTGAACGAACGAACGGGCCGCTCAACGGTGGGCTTGCCTGTGGGAATCGGGATGCGGGAATTCTAATTCATGTGCGGAATCGAGCCGCTCAACGAGTAGAGCTCGAGCTCGAGTTCGAGCCGACTTTCTGACTGACGAGTCGAGCTCGATAAAGCCACTACTCGACTCGATTTGACATGACTCGTTTACACCCCTACTCCAACCTTCTCCACGTATATGCTCATTTTGTATCCTATCTCTAAGAGTAAAGCCACTCATCCACCTGAGCATCCGCATCTTTGCAACACTTAACTTAATATTATGTTTCTCTTTTAATGACCAACATTTTGCACCATAAAGCATTATAGGCACCACCATCTTAAAGAATTTTCCCTTAAGTTTGAGGGGGCCTTTACTTTCACGCAACAGGCCTGATGCATTCCTCCACTTCAACCATCCAACTTGAATTCTGCTAATAATATCTCCATCTATTTCACTATCACTCTGAACAATAGGCCAAAGATATCTAATAAAATGTGTACTCTTATTAATGACTTAATTACCCAGAGTCAGAAACCCTCCGGTAGATCTCTTACTATTAAAATTACACTCCGTATATTCAGTTTTAGATCTACTCAAAAGAAAACCTTGCATGCCTAAAAACAGAAGTATCTAAGCACTGTAGACATAAAAAATATTATATCTAAGCAAGAAGCATGAAATACACCTAATTCCTTGCATGCCTAAAACAAGGAGTAGAATAAGGAAATTTTGCAGTCTAAATAAACAACTTTCAAAACCAAATAAGAAAAATGAGCATTGGGGATCAACACTAAGATTTTAAGCAATCAAATTAAGGACAACAAGATCAAACCTAGAAAAAAGTAATAAAGTTTGAAAATGTGAAATCTTTTTAGGAGATGTTTCTTCATTCATTGTCATTTGTCATATAAATGACAGTTTATGCTGTCAAAAAGTGGGTAATTTAGATCAAAGTTTTTTTCTGCAAAAGAAGTTATGCACTTTACAATACATCCGCCTAGTTTAGAGTCGTCTTTAGTATCTATTACATAATTGGAGAGGTTCTCTTCCAGAAATATGTTATAAATATTGCAAGTTACAAATTCAAAAATATATTCTTCATTTATATTTAGTCAGCTAATTTCCATGCAGCACAAAGCAAGATAAAATTAAGAGCTTTAAATGATTCGAAAACAAAAACATACCATGGATACATCAAAATACTAGCATCAATGCAAACTAAAACTAAATATACAGAAGAAGATCTAAACCCTAAACCTAATTCAAAATTACCTGCAAGAATCTAAGGGTCAAATCTCCCCTACTTTTTGCAGTAGAGGAAGGGTTCGGCTCCCTATAATTAGTAAGGAAAGCCAATCTTCCACTTCTTGTACATCCCAGCCATGTTCCACCAGCTAATTCATCCCTTCCTCCCAAAATCTTATCACCGGCCTCCCCCCACCACTCCACTGGCCGTGTAGGCCTGCATACAAATCCCAATCCGATGACAAATATTGAATTTTTAGGTTAAAAAAAAGTGAAAATGTGTCAGTTATTATTCATCAAAACGTATTAAGGGTTTGGTAGATCGCCTTGCCTGTCGTGGTACTCATCTCTATTGGACAAAAGAAAAAGCGAATACTTGGGATGATTCTGCCAAATCCAAGCAGCTATGCACATATTTTCGCCTCCTTCTTCTCCTTTCTTTCCACTCCCTTCAACTACTTGTAAAAAACGCTCTTTTTAAGAAGCGTATAATCGAAAACAAAACTGGGACTTCTCTCGCCCAAACCACGAAGGCGGCAGGATTGAATGTCCAAATTCTCAAAATTTGGCAAATTATTCTATGCGACTCTGTATTTTAGTCGGTCTCTGGACGAACCGCACAGAATAATTTCTCTCAAGATTTATCGGTTGTGCTGATTTGCCTAAATTTATTAGACTGAGGGGGTTTTTGGTTGGAAATAGAATATGGGTAAAAAATGTAAAATGTTTCAAATGCATTGTTTTTAAAATATAATGATATTACATTGGATGAAAAAGAAATGTAAACTAAATAAAAAAATATAGTGCAAATCGTTGTAGTTCATTTTTTTAGATAAACTAAACTAGTTCAATTTTGAGCAAGAACTGTTTACACCACATGCAAGTTTACTTAATCGTCGCCGCGACCACAACCACTGGCCACCACTGTCACCGCTGGCTGCCACCACCTTTAGATTTTACACTATATTCATTTTACTTCAAACCAAATAAAAAAAGTATTGATCTACATTTACTTTATACTCAGGCGAATTATTTCGAAACATTTCATTTTGTATTGCATTCTTTTTATAATGCATTCATTTTTTAGCCAACCAAAAAACCCTTAAAAAAATTATTTTGATGGAAGAATATTTATTTTAGTGTCATGGTTTAAATCTTGGATTATGAAGTCGTGGTGCTATTTTATTTAATGGGCACCTGTGAGCTATGACATGCATTAGAATTGATACGTCGTCAAAAAATTATCTTGATCGTGCGCGAATCTCGATGCAAAATCAAGTTGGAAACTTCAAAAATTAAATCTGAGAGCACCTGAACTCCAATTTCAACAAACTTATAGTCAAACTGAGTGTCTCGAAAATACGAGTCCAACGACACCAAATTCGACTCAATCCGAGCCCAAATGAGCCCAAATCAAGGACCCGAAGCGCTGTTGGAAGCTTCATAGCACCGTTTGAGTTACTAAGGTGTCCGATTTTAGCGAGCTTATAGTCGAATCGAGCGGCTCGACGAGAAGAATCCAACGAGCCCAAGATCGTCAAATTTCGGCATCACTAAGGCCTTCAAATGTCCAACAAATGGTGCATTATCGTAGGATTCAACATCAGCCGTCCATTCAACCACTCCCTATTCACCCCTGATCTCACGCCTATTTACAAGCTATGCCACTCCAGAAAAACTATAAATAGATCCCTCATTCTTCATAAAGAGAGACCCCAAGCAAGAAGAGAAGAAGAGAAGAGAAGGAAGTGAAGGAAGAGAAGGAAGAAGCTCCTCCTCAACCACCACGAGAGCCTCGCCGGACCACCGCAGGAGTCTCGACGGACCACCGTCAGAACTTCGCCGGACCACTATCGGAGCTTCGCTGGACCACCACATGAGGCCCTCACTTCGCCGGAGCTTCGCCGGACCACTATCTGAGGCCCTCACCTCGCCGGACCACCGCTAGAGCCTCGATGGACTACCGCTGGAACCTTGCCGGACCACCACCGGAGTCTTGCCAGACTACCGTCGGAGCCTCGCCGGACCACCACCGGAGCTTCGTCGAACCACCACCTGAGGCCCTCAACTTCGTCAGAGGCCCTCACCTTCGCCAGAGGCCCTCACCTTCGCCAGAGGCCCTCACCTTTGCCAGAGGCCCTCACCTTCACCAGAGGCCCTTACGTTCGTCGGACCACCGCCGAAGGCCCTCACCTCCTCCAGACTACCGCCTGATGTCGTTGCTCCGCCGAACCACCACTTGAAGCTCTCACCTCCGCCGGACCACCGCCTGACATCGTTGCTCCGCCGAACAGCCACTTGAGATCCTGTGCTCAACCAGGACACCACCTGAGGCCCATACTTATGTTGGGCCACTATTTGACGCCTAGAGTTCTACTAGAGTACCGCCCTACTACAACGGTCTTTCAGACCCCGGTCTCCTGCCGACTACGATCCTCCCGACCTCCGTCGCCTACTATGGTCACTCCGACCTCCATCACCAGACAACGATCTTTCTGACCTCCATCCTATCGACTATGGTCGTGCCGACAAAATAAATACATCTATTGTAACTCCCACCATGTAATACACTCTATATGATGTACATTTGTGACATCAAGCCAAGACCTTCTCCTTAAGAAGGGCCTAATTTGTAATCGACTACAAATACTAGTGGATTCATTCAAACTAGACTAGGCCCCATGATTTTTCCCACTGAAAGAGACCATCTGAACTCCGATTTCAGCAAACTTATAGTCAAAATGAGCATCTCAGAAATATGAACCCAACGACACCAAATTCGACTCAATCCGAGCCCAAATGGGTCCAAATCAAGGACCCGAAGTGCTGTTGGAAGGTTCAAACCACAATTTGGATTACCAAACGGTTTCCAAACATAACAAGCTTATACTCAAATCGAGCAGCTCGACGAGACGAATCCAACGAGCCCAAGAACGCCAAATTTCAACATCATTAAGGTCTTCAAATGTCTAAAGAACTGTGCATGATCAAGGGATTCAACATTGGTCATTCATCCGACCACTCCCCATTTACCCTTGATCTCTCACCTATTTACGGGTCATGTCACTCCAGAAAATCTATAAATAGACCTATCATTTCTCTTGAAAGGAGGACCAGAGCAAGAAGAGAATGAAGAAGCTCCTCCTCGACCACCGCCGGAGTTTCGCCGGACCACCGCCGGACCTTCACCGAAGCACCACTTGAAGCCCTCACCTCCGCCGGACCACCGCCTGACGTCGTTGCTCCGTCAGACCACAGTCTGACGTCGTTGCTACGCCGGACCATCACTTGAGGCCCTCATCTCCGCCGGACCACTTCCTGACGCCGTTGTTATGCCGGACCACCGCTTGAGCCCCTCACCTCCGCAGGACCACCGCCCAACGCCGTTGCTTCACTGAACCACCACTAGAGGCCCTCACCTTCGCCGGACCACCGCCCTGATATCGTTGCTCCACCGCACAACCACTTGAGGCCCTCATCTCTGCCGGACCACCGTCTGACGTTGTTGCTCCGCTAGAGCACCACTTAAGGCTCTCACCTCCGCTGAACCACCGCCTGACGCAGTTGCTCTGCTAGACCACCACTTGAGGCCCTCATCTTCGTCGGACCACCGCCTGACGTCATTGCTCCACCGCACCACCACTTGAGGCCCGAACTTCTTTCGAATCACCGCTTAAGGCCTTATGCTCCACCAGGCCACCACGTGAGGCCCAGACTTCCGCCGGACCATTACTTGAGGCCTTGAGCTCTACCAGGCCACCACCTGATGCCCAGAGTTCTCCCAAAATACTGCCGACCTCCATCACTAGACAACGGTCTTTCTGACCCTGGTCTCCTGCCGATTATTATCTTTCTGACCTCCGTCACCTACTATGATCCATCCGCCTCCATCACTTACTATGGTTCATCCGCCTCCATCACTAGACAACGATCTTTTTGATCCTGATCTCCTGCCGACAACGGTCCTTCCAACCTCCATCACTAGACAACGGTCGTTCTGACCATGGTCTCCTGCCGACTACGATCTTTCCGACCTCCATCACGAGACAACGATCTTCCCGATCTCCATCCTATCGACTATGGTCCTGCCGACCAAACAAACATGTCTATGTTACTCCACCATGTAATGTACTTTATTGGATGTACATTTGTATCATCAAGTCAATGTCTTCTCCCAAGGAAGGTCCTCGTTTGTAATCGATAATAAATACTAGTGGATTCATTCAAATTGGGTCAGACTCCGTGGTTTTTCCCCCTTTTAAGGGGTTTCCACATAAAAACTCTGGTGTCTTTTATGAACGTTACAATCTCTCTTATCTGATTGTGTTTTGGATCTTCGTACAATGTTAATACGTTAAACTATATATTTCTCTACCGCCACGATCGAATATTCCAGGACGTAACACTTATATTTAGATATAATTTATTAATGATTTCTTGTTAAATAGTGTGGTGTTTTTTATAATTAATTATATGTATAAAAATTATTATTTATACGACCTTTTAATAAAACTAAAATATGTAATACTCAATAATTTTAAATAATTAATTTTTCACACAACAATATTATAATTATTTATATAAATAATTACAGCCCCCACCAAAGAGACTTTTAACACCCCCCATAAATAAAAGCATTAACCAAAAATCATAAACTTTTTCAAATGAAGATTAATTGGTTTGGGACAACTTCCTTACTGTTTCTTAAAGTAATTTTTTAGTATAAAAATTCTAAAAATTGTTTCAAAAAACAGTAAGAAAATTATCTTAAATAAAGCTTAAAAGAGTCCACTTGAGGAACTTTTATTAGGTCAGGACATCTGACGTAGCTCTACATCTGGACGCCAATAAAATGTCGTCATGTGCTCTTACTCTTTACCGCGCGACCCAACGACCAGACTCGGACCGGAGCTCGATATTGCTACGTTCGTGTATTGCTAAGTATTGCTCGGTATTGCTAGGTATTGCTTGACAATAACGAGAAATATCGCTTTTTCAAGACCAATACCGAGCAATACCTAGCAAAATCGAGGTATTGCTTGGTATTGTTAGGTATTGATCTTGACATAATGATATTTCTCATTACCGAGCAATACCTAGCAATACTCTGGTTTGCACAAATCAGCTAATATATGTCAATAGTGGGTTCCGATTCGGGCCGGGTCGTCAGGCCGCGCGGTAAAGAGTAGGAGCACGTGATAACATTTTATTGACGTCCGGATGTAGAGCTACGTCAGGTGTCCTGTCCTAATAAAAGTTCATATTTGAGATGATCGTAACTTTCTATAAAAATTATTATAAAGCTTCGTGTAATAAAATTAATTTTTTTTAATGCTATTCTAAATAGCATCTTCCTAACATATATATATATTTTAACATAATAAAAAAATAATAGCAAATAAAAGTATATAACTATGATTGTGATGTAAAAAATAAAGATAAAAAAATTTATCCCAAATTGACATTAAAATTGTTGTTTAATGCGTCCTAGGATTTGTCAAAAGATAATTACATTATAATTTAAAAAAAAAAATTTAACAGAAAACGAAATCCCGGATTTCGCTCAGGCTGGTGATTATTATTGTTTCCAGCAACGTACAGTTTCATATTAATATAACATTTAAAACCCACTTAAACCAAAGCGACAAAAAACAGAATCTCACATTAACGCTGGACCAAAAAACTTTGTTTTTAGGACATTTAGGCAAATTAGATAAACTGATAAAAATATCACATATGCAAGCCTTGAATTTAATGTCTCTTATATAGTTGATAATTAAAAATTCCGACCAACAAATTAAAGAGAGCTGTGTCTGGACAACAGAACTCGCATGTAAGTACGTAACATTCGAAAAATACCCGTGGCATGATTGAACGTCACGTGGCATATGGTGCATGTCGGTGTGACAAGTCGGGTGATCTTTGGTTCGACTTAGCCGATATTAAGGTTTTGTTTGGGACGACTTTTTTATTGTCTTCGTAACCATTTGTATGTTAAAAATTTGATGTCTCATATAAATCTCTGTCTTCTTGTAAAGTTGAATACATTAAACTTTTACTATACTATCACGAATATTCTAACATGCAGTTAAGAAATATTTATATATTTAATATTATAATTATTGCATGTTAGAATATTTTTGGTAGCATAGTAAAAAAGTTTAACGTCTTATCATTATATTGAGATCTAACACATATAAATAACATAGGAGCTACAAAAGACATCAAAGCCTTCTCATGTAAAAATCAGAAAAGGGAAAAACTATGGGGATTAACCTAATTGAAATAATTAAACAAGTGTTTTTCATTAATTATAATTTTTGCATCTTCTCATGATTGAAAAATATGTTTATACAATATCATGATTAATGGACATAAACTCTGGTCAGACAACAACGGTCAGAGGACCGTGTCATGTGATAAAAGTTAGAGAATTATATTAAGTGATGGCTGACGAATGACTCTAGTAAGACAACCATAATTTAGTGAAGATGATCAAAAAGCCAAAGTTGGGCGAAGATGTTTCGATGCTCATTTTTGGATGATGGTGTAGATTATTTGACGCCATCATTAGGTTGTTCGCGTGGTTCCAGTCAGGTGATGGTTCGACGATAGGGGTTCAATGCCGTTGGTTGGATGATGGTGAGATGATCGTGCTTGTGTGGAACTACAAGATTTTTTAATATGTGCAATGGTACAATTTCTATATAAAATTGCACCATATGCACATCTTTTCCTATTTTATTTTGATTAACTTAAGAAAAAAAAATTTCTCATCCTTTCAACAATTCATCAAATTTTGATTGAAGCAATAACAATGAGTAATGATCCAATCACATCAAATATAGAAATGTTGCATTATTTAATCTAAAAAAGAATACTAAATACTTAATAAAATGAAATTAAACAAATTATGATTAAAAATTCTAACAAAGCCAAACCATAAAAAAATCAAAATGGAAAATTTTTGGGTCAAGATATTAAAATTAACTTTTTATAAAAATAGGATTTAGAGCATTAAATTAATTTTAAGATGTGTTATTTATTTAGATTATTTTTCTTAAAATAAATCAAATAATTTGATGCAAATTTTTTTCCTCCACTCTTAACAACCGGTCATGCGTGTTAAAATAGGTTGACGTGTCCAGTTTGAGTCCTACTCGAAAGTAATCATACCAAAATTTAGTTAAACTTGATCTTGTCTGTTTAATGAACTAGTCAAAAATATTAATAAGATTATGAACCGTTAACCCGTATTGGTCAATTTTTTTTTACTTATAAACTATAAAATTTAACATATTTGATAAAAAAAAATAAAATTTTAGGGATTATTTTGAGAAAAAAATTATTCACCTATTAACTTAAATTAGACCCATTTAATAAATAGGCTGTGAAATCTAACACAACCAGAACTATTTTCGCCACAATCAAACTCTTTTGAACAATTATTACATCCTCTGACCGGACATAGAGCTACGTTCGGCCGTCAATAACATGTCGCCACGTGCTCTTACTCTTTACTGCGCGGCCCGACGACGTGACCCGAACTGGAACCCGGGAATGCTATGTTGGCGTACAACTCGGTATTTGCTAGGTATTGCTAGGTATTGCTTGGCAATAACGAGAAATACCGCTCTGTGAAGAACAATACCGAGCTGTACCGAGTAAAATCGGTAATTCTCGGTATTTTCTCTATATTGTTCGGTATTTGCTCGGTATTGGTTATTGCCGAGTAAAATCGACCAATACCTAGCAAAATCGAGAAATACCGAGCCATCCTGGGTCCGTTCCGGATCGAGTTGTCGGGACGCGCGGTAAATAGTGAGAATGCGTGGCGCGATTCTACTGGCAGCGGAACGTAGAGCTACGACCTGTGACCAGACCAAATAAAAGTTCTTTGAGCACAGCCCATCCAATCACCGCGCGTCCACCACCCGACGCCGCCGCCTCCGCCCTAATAGGTTCGGATAAAATTAGAGAACCCGCTCATGTTTTTTGGCACCCCTACACCGGATCGCCATGATCCAATAAATGTGAGATAGGTAAATCCAGTGTGGGAAGCAATGCCTTTAATGCTTGCATGCCGCGGAATTCCAAATTCGCCGAACCAACCGAGGTGGTAATAAAAATTGCAGCGACCGACTGGCGACTACATTATTACAAGCATCTGGTGGGCGGCCCACCGTATACTTCTGGGCTCGCTCTTACCGCCAAGAAACAAGTTGGTGTCCACTGAGAATAGGGGTAGCGCAGATTCCGCCGGAACCCTTGGAAGATTTTTCTTCCTTGCGGGGTGAGATTTCTCATTTCCAAGCGCTTGGCCGCGTCAATCGTGTCGTAATTCCCACTCCCTCTTGTTTCTTTGGTTTAAAAGTCTCTGGTTTGCGATTTTCAGCAATGGCTGCCCTTTGTTTTTGCGGTTTTTGAAAGTTGTTTTTGGCTGAATGAGTTAGAGTGAGTTAAGTTTTGATTTTGCTTGTTACTTGTGCTCCAATGATGTTGAAAACCTTTTATTAAGCTAAATCCGGCCAATGCCAGGGTTTACTAAATCCGGGATTTAAGATTTAACGGGTGAGAAACCGGATGCAAGATTCTGTAGGATTTTAAGTTGTTATTTTTGCTGTTTGGCAGGATTTAGGCTAAGTCCTGCTCAAATCCTGCTACTAAACAGCCACTTGGGATGTGGTTATGATCTCAATCGAGGCAATCTGGTAATCCTTAGACTGTTCTGCAGTGTGATTTTTGCGAGCCACAACAGTGGTATACAGTCTAATTCTCCGAAAATGGACTGGGGGATCTGGGGAGATTTTTCTTAGATCTAAATCCAAATTATGATGGAGAATTAGGTTTAACTGACTCCGACTGAGCAGTTTTATTTTGGTTAGCGAAGATACCGGATGGGCTGTTTGTTTTCTTGTTGCCATCCATGCCGGAGAGAGACGAGCAGAAGGATCGACGATAGCAGAAATGGTCATGCTGAATCATTGGGTATGATGAAACCTAACGATTAATTTTTCGTATTTCTTATTTAAAAATGCTTCTTAATTCTTTTTTCTTGAGTTCATAGAGCACAGGAAAAACCAATCTATGGATGGGGGAGTTGCTGACTGTGTGGTTTCCTTCACCTTCAAAGATCTTGCAAATGCCACTCAAAATTTTAAGGAGTCCAATTTGCTTGGGGAAGGAGGCTTCGGAAAAGTCTACAGGGGGAAACTAGAATCAGGCCAGGAAAGTTGTAGTTCCAGTGGTTTGATTCTTTGATGTTTCGCTTATTTTGCCTAGTGAACTTCTCCAAAGGAAATTTTTTATGACTCTTTTTGCAATCAAGCAGGTCGTAGCAATCAAGCAACTGAATCTTGAAGGGCTGCAGGGAGCCAAAGAGTTCTTGACTGAGGTTCTCATCTTGGGCACACTGCAGCATTCAAACCTTGTTAACTTGGTTGGATACTGCATCGAGGGAGATCAAAGACTCTTGGTTTATGAGTTCATGCCAATGGGAAGCTTGGAAGATCATCTTTTTCGTAAGAATTCTTACTAAAAATCTTGGTCTATGCGTTTGTATATCGTTGTGTGTGGTATTATTATTTTGTTACTGTTTTTTGATACCGGACACGTTTTGTTGTGGTAATTCCCCTGCAAAATTTGTTCTAACTTTTCCCTTTTTTTGCCACTTGAATGTTTGATACTTGTACCTTTAACCTTGCTGATAAGTTGTGTTTTCCTGCAAATGTTATTGCTGCCAAGTTAAGTTGTATTATTTATTATATTGTAATAAGATGCTACTTTTTCAAGGTCAAGGAAAAAAGCATGGTATTTGGAGCCAACAATGCAAAAATAAGGAGCTTGAGGGAAGATATACAATAAATTTATGGATGCTTTTTTCTTTTGTTTTTCTATATCCTTAAGAAAATCTTGAATATTTTGTAGCATATTTGTACGATGCACTTACACATATCTTGATGCATTTGCATAATTGCATGATGATGTAGAACTATATGCTAAATTGGAAACTTGCACAAAATATTTAAGAACAATTTCAGATTTTCGTTATTAGCGATTAAAACAACAACGTAAATTTAAAAGGTTACTTCCGCTTAGGCTAAGCCACACAAGAGACTAGGCGGAGTCAAAATACATAGGAAAATTAAAGCATTGCATTGGAGTAGTTTCCAACTTGACCACGACATAACAATGGAAACTAATAGCAAAGAAGTAACAAACCTACTATTACTACTGGATGGCGATTGGTGGACACAATCTCTTGCTTGAACAAATCTCAATAAAGTAAGTAGAATTTGAAAGTACGTGAATCAAGGAGGAAGATCACCTTCCCGGAGAGACGTTGTGCAAAACCACGTACCGATCTTTGATCCTCTTCGACAAGCACTACGGGAAGAAGAAATCTCTAGGGATCCGCCAAGGGTTGAGATCAAACCGACGACATATAGTGGAGAAGATTCATGATGCCTTGGCCGTTGGTTGCGAGATCGGAATCATACTTTGAGTCGACCATGAATCACCATCGGGTATAGAGAGAATGCCGAAAGAAAGAGAGGGAGGAAGGTGGCGGTGGGGAAGGTGGAGGCTAGGGTTAGGCAATGGCTAGATGGGATGAGGAAATAACATTATATTTCCATAACAAAAATTATTCTCAGATTTTAAGTGAAAGTGGAGGGAAAAATCTGAGATTTGAAAATTTTAAACCATGGAATTAAGAGCTTTAATGGAGCATTAAAGGAGGGGAAGCCATGTGGGTGGCCGACGGCATGTTGAGAGGGAAGGGGAGTGGGTTATGTGGAGAAAACAAAACTCTTTCCTATTTGGCTCCTTTAATTTAGGAAAAGTAAAACTCCACCCAAATCAAATTTGAATCATGTCATGAAAGAGGTTTAATACTTTCCTAAAATAGCTCTCCAATTTAGGAAACTTTTGAAATTCAAAATTTGAATTTCAAATGAAGAAAATAATTTCCCAAATAACTTGAACTCTTTAGGCGAGCATCAAGGTGACATCAATTCCTCATCCATGGAGGCAACAATGGTGGCCGGGGATGAGCATGGATTGGGATGTGGGTAGAAAACAAATTTAATGGAGAAGATGGCTTGGATTGGTGGGTAGGTTGAAGTGAATTTTGGTGGTAGGGGTTATAGGATGGTAGGCGCTGGTGGGAGGGGCCGGCGGTGGAAATGGAGGATAAGGGAAGAAGGAAGAAGGGAAAACCAAGAGCCACCGAGGGTGACTATTGGGTACGACGGGTGGCCTCTCCTAGGCTCCACCTAGCTCACAACCTCTCTCTCAAGCTCTCACAAAAAGAAAGCTTCAAGAAGACCAATGCAGGAAAATTTTGTAATATCATTCATTAACCATCAAAAGTACAAGGTGAAGGCTATAAATAGCCTAATACAATGACATAAAATAAAAGACTAAAATACCCTCGAGGGGTTACAAGACTCAATCCCTCAAGCAAGAGTAAAAAGGAAAAAATGCAGAAATAAAATACATCAAAATAAAATGACCATACTAAAATCAGAAATACATCTGGCAGATCGTGGCCGTAGATCTACGGCCACGTCGACGGTGGACTTTCCAACTGATGTCCCCATCACATGATCTTTGATGCACTTACACAGTGTGCTTGCATAATTAAAAAGCAGTATGCTTATAAGTTCCTTAATGCATTTGTATGTCTTTCGTATATTTGCACTATACAATTAGGAGAAGTGTGGGTCAGATTTTTTTTCTATAATTTGATATGCCTCGTGCATTTTGTTGAATTAGTCATACAATCTGTGACGTGTGATAGTGTGCTGCTTTGTCTCTTTTGGAGAATATTCATTTATAGGATGCACTATTCGTAATGGGGCGTATGATTTATTCCCTTGATATGCATGAGATCATTTTTTCTTTAATAGTTAGCATTTACATTGCTTACCGCACTCGTACACGCATGACGTGCAACATATTTGTCCAATTTATTTTATTTAGAGGCGTTCATGTGAACTAATTGTTGTAGATATGTTAGGGTCTGACATGGTAGTTTTCATGTGAATGTGTTGTCATTGGATCGTACTCATGATTTTGCATTTTAGGTTCATTTTTGCTCGTATTTTGTTTGGATTGCGGACATGGATACGAGCATCACGAATTGGAATCTCAACACAATTATCACATCCGTACTTTTCTCTGTTAGACAAGCAATTTACTTATATGCCATTAAGTCTACACGTGGCACTATCCTATTTGTATTCTGGTTTTACTTTCTTCTATATAAACCATTGTATACTGTACAAACAAGTAATGAAATCAAATTCCATTTTCCCGGTTCTCTCTCTTCTTTACTTCCCATCTTGATTTCCATCAAGATTACATGGTATCAGAGCAAGTTCTTGCATGAAGCCATCTTCTTCTCTCTTTTTTCGGTTTCTTGCACTGTCTAAATTCCTCCGGTCGACAATGGCATCATCTTCCTCATCAACCACCACCCCCGTCGCTGCTCAACCCATCACTACAGCGCTTCTAAACGAGTCCCCTATCCCGCAGCAACTCAAGTTTCTCATCACCAGCATCAAAAGCATCGTCTCCACTACTCTCACCGCCGACAACTACCCCATGTGGCGAGCTCAGGTATTCAAATTATTCAACGCAAACGGATTCGCGGGCTTTCTTGACGGATCTTGGACTTGCCCTTCTCCCACCGATCCACCGTCATCCACCACGCTATCCACACAAACGTGGAATCTTCTCGATCAAAACCTCGCCGCGGCTCTCTACTCCATAATTTCCCCGAGCATCTTACCATATGTTCTTTCCCTTGAACATTGCTCTGACATTTGGGAAACCATCGCTCGCCGCCTGCAATCCTCCACCCGCTCAAGAACAATTCAGCTCCGCAATGAACTTCACCACATCTCCATGAACAATCAGAACATGTCGCAATATCTTCTTGCGATCAAATCCCTTGTCGATGCCGTCGTCGCAACCGGCTCCCCTCTTGACCCCAAAGAAGTCATCTTCTACACCCTTAATGGTCTCTCGCCGAAGTACCAAGCATTCAAAACGGCGATCTGGACAAATCTTCAACCGATAAGTCTCGACGACTTATACAACCTTCTCTGCAGTGAGGAGATAAATCAACTTCAAGAAACCACCGAAGAACTTCAGAACTTGCATCTCACCGACCCATCCACAGCCCTTACAACCTACAGAGGCAGCAATAGGGGACGCTACTCCACCAGCCGTGGCCGCTCCTCCGGTCGGGTCTCTCGCACCAAAAATGATAAAACTTCAAACCGGGCAATCACATGTCAAATATGCTCCAAACCCGGTCACAATGCTCTCAAATGCTGGCACCGACATGACCCGTCTTACACTGAAGAATCCCAGAAAACTGCCCTGTTTACATCCTCCCGAATCAACAAACTCCAACGACTGGTTTCTTGATACCGGCGCAACCAGCCATCTGACTTCCGACTCATCTCAAATTCAAGCAATCAAACCATACACCGGAGCACATCAAATAACTCTCGGCAACGGTAACCAGATACCGATCCAAAACTCAGGTAAAGGAATTCTCCCTACCCCTACAGGTAATCTCTACCTCCAAAATCTTCTCCATGTTCCCAATCTCTCCTTTAATCTTATTTCAATTCATCGCCTAACCAAAGATAATCATTGCACCGTCAGTTTCTCTGCTAATGGTTTCTTGATCCAGGACTCGACGACGGGTCATATGCTCCTTAAAGGTCCTTGCCTCAACGGCTTATATCCCATCTGGTCGACTCGTCCAAATCTCGCTCTCTTTTCAGCTCAAGAAATCCCCAACCTGTGGCATAAACGTCTCGGCCACCCGTCGACTCTCATACATCAACACTTGTACAATTACATTCCCTCTATTAGCAAGAATAAACATATGCATTGCAACTCCTGTAATCTGGCCAAGAGCCGTCGCATACCGTTTACCAATTCTATTAATAGCAGCTCTCATGCGTTCGATTTAATACACTCTGATGTTTGGGGTCCCGCCCCGATTCCCTCCACGCAGAATTTTAAATACTATGTCTCGTTCATCGATGACTTCACCAAATACTGCTGGATCTATCCTCTGCACAATAAATCGGACGTTTTCACCAAATTTCTCGAATTTAATAACATGATCACATGACAATTTAATGCAAAACTTAAAACTTTTCGCTCCGATGGTGGTGGCGAGTTCATAAACCATAAATTTCAATCTCTTTTCAAACAACTTGGTATCCACCATCAATACACCTGCGCATACACCCCAGCACAAAACGGTGTGGCTGAACGGAAGCATCGACATATTCTGGAAACAACTCGCAGCCTTCTAATCGATGCTCACCTCCCGCACAAACTCTGGGTTGAAGCTATCCTAACGGCTACTTATCTGATCAACCGCTTACCTACCCGCACCCTTAATAACATCAGCCCATATCATGCTCTCTATCGCAAGCCCGCTACCTACGATCACCTCAAAATCTTCGGCTGTTTGTGCTACCCTTGGCTCAAACCGTATAGCAACTCTAAATCGTCTCCCCTGTCCACACAGTGCGTTTTCATCGGGTACGCGACGTCCCAAAAAGGCTATCGCTGTCTTCACCCTCAAACCGGCAGAGTTTATGTATCTCGGCATGTCGTGTTTAATGAAGCCAATTTCCCCTATCATCAACACTCCAACAACTCCAATTCCCGTTCCTCACCGAACTCCCTGCCTCCTCTCCTCCTAGTTCCTACACATCTGTCATCTAGCACAAAATCAAACAATACACCGCAATCTGGATCCAACTCTATACCTTCTACCAATCCCTCCAATTCTCATAACATAAATCATACTCATCCTGACACACCATCTACCTCTCATAGCACTCAGCCAATCACCCAGAACCAACCTCTTGCTCAACTCACACCACCCCGTCCTCAGAATCATCACATGATCACACGGTCCAAAACCGGAAAACTCAAACCTCGCACCATCTTCAACTTACTCCACACCACGTCTGATCCAGACCCAGATCCCACCATCTACGCCGAAGCTGCTCGTCATGAACACTGGCGGCGCGCCATGTCTGACGAATTCCAAGCTCTACAATCCCAAGGTACGTGGGAACTAGTCCCTCCAACTCCTCTTCAAAATGTCCTAGGATGCAAATGGACCTTTCGCACGAAGCTCCTTGCCGACGGCACAATCGCACGGTACAAAGCTCGACTGGTTGCTAAAGGATTCAACCAAGAGTATGGGCTCGACTACAATGAGACCTTCAGCCCCGTCGCTAAAATACTCATTGTACGAATTCTCCTCGTTATCTCGCTTCATCACGGCTGGCCGATCCATCAGCTCGACGTATCCAATGCATTTCTCCACGGGCATCTCTCGCACACCGTGTACATGAAGCAACCACCTGGATTCACCGACGAGCTCCATCCAAATTATGTCTGCAAACTGAAAAAGGCCCTCTACGGCCTCAAACAGTCACCTCGCGAATGGTTCGCTACACTCTCCGGCCATCTCCAAACTCTCGGTTTTAAGCTAAGTACTTCAGACACCTCCCTCTTCATTTATCATACCAGCAATATAACCATGTATTTCTTGGTATATGTTGACGACATCATTATTACAGGAAATTGTCCAAAGACGATCAAGAAAACCATAGACAATCTCAGCTCCAAATTTACAATGAAAGATCTAGGAGCCATCTCACAATTCCTGGGAATACAAGTTGTACCCACATCTTACGGTCTCCACCTCAATCAAAGTAGGTTCGCTCGCACCATTCTCTCCAGAGCAGGTATGACAAACTGCAAATCTGTATCTACACCATCTCCACCTAAACTCGCTGTTACACCCGCAACTACTAACGCATTTTCCAATCCGACTCTCTATCGGCAACTCGCTGGATCCTTGCAATACTTAACACTTACGAGGCCCGACATTGCATTCGCCGTCAACAGAGCATGCCAACACATGCCGAATCCAACCATTGCTCACTTTGAAGCTCTTAAACGGCTACTCAGATACATACAGGGAACTATCCATTCCGGGCTCCCTCTCTTCCGCGACAAGCCCACTCTCCGCTCTTACGTTGACTCCGACTGGGCAGGCGACGAAACTGATAGAAAATCAACAACCGGATTTTGCAACTTTCTCGGATCCTCTCTCATCTCCTGGAGTGTAAAGAAGCAAACCGCTGTCGCCCGGTCCTCCACCGAAGCGGAATATCGAGCCGTCGCCGCAGCTGCAGTCGAAATCACATGGATACGCCGACTGCTTCAAGAACTGCGTCTACCCCAATCTGAAGCCACCACTCTTTTTTGCGACAACACCTCCGCCATCGCCTTAGCAAACAATCCGGTTCTACACGCACGAACCAAACACATCGAAGTGGACTGTCATTACATTCGCAGCTGCATCAAGGACCAAAGCATTCATGTTCATTACATAGCCACCAAAGATCAACTAGCCGATCTCTTCACCAAACCGCTACCGGCACCACGATTCAAATTTCTCTCCGCCAAGCTCGTCACTCCTCCGGATGCTCCAGCTTGAGGGGGGATGCTAGGCAAGCAATTTACTTATATGCCATTAAGTCTACACGTGGCACTATCCTATTTGTATTATGGTTTTACCAGTGCTTTAAAAATCGGACCGGACCGGCCGGTTCGACCGGTTCAACCGTGAACCGGTCACAAGGCCGGTCCGGTTCAGTCCTAAAACCGCTTCTGCAAAGAACCGGACTGAACCGGTCAGAACCGGACGGTTCAACCGCGAACCGGTGAACCGGTCCGGTTATTTTTGAACCGGCTGGTTCAAATCTCACAAATTTTAAGTATTTTTTTTAAATAAATAAATTAATATATATTAAAAACATTTAATTAAAGTTAAATACACTTTATATAATAAGCACATTTGTACTCAAAGCATCATGACACATCTTCACATGACCTCCCCATGTGCTCCCTTGGTGCAAAGAATCTAAATATGCTATATAAACAATAGCAAGAAAGTGTTTCTAAGGGATGTGAGACTAAAGAAAAGAGATGAGGAGTGTATGAGTTCATAGCATATATAATGGATATAAAACCTATTTTTAAACCGATTTTTTAATTAATTATTTTTATGTGAGTGATAATTATTTATTAGTTAATAATAAAATTTTATTTATTTATACATAATAAAAAATAATTTATCATTAATAATTTTATTTATTTATTAATGATTTTAGATATAAATTTATAAAATAACTTTTGTATACAATATATCATAAACATGTAAAATATATTTAATCATATAAATAGAAAATAAGAATAGTTTATATTAAATTTATAAACTTATGTTAGAATTAAATTTATATTAAATTTGTAACATAAATTAATAATAATATATATTAAATTATATGGTTATATATAAATTAAATTTAAAATTTGAAAAATATTCAAATTTCAAATTATCATATTTTTATGAGTGTAAATTCTTATAATTATGAGATTTAATTTTCTTTTTGCTTTTATATAAGATTTTAAAATAATTATTTTACTTAATTATATAAGTTTTTATGTTTCATAGTTATTTTTTTAATTTAATTTTTTATCTCATACTTTGAATGATAACATTATTTTTATGTTAATTGTATTAAATTTATATAATACTTATTATTTATTACGTCATCCGGTTCGACCCCGGTTAGACCGGTTGAACCGGTCGAACCGTGAACCTCTCCTTGTTCCGGTTCGTTGTCCGGTCCGGTTTTCAAAACCTTGGGTTTTACTTTCTTCTATATAAACCATTGTGTACTGTACAAACGAGTAATGAAATCAAATTCCATTTTCCCGGTTCTCTCTCTTCTTTACTTCCCATCTTGATTTCCATCAAGATTACATTCTCATCTTTATATAATTGAATTTTAGGTAGGTTGGGCCGCACGGTGAATCAATTTTCGTGCTATCAATAGAGGAACAATCATAGTTCATTTTCATCACAAGTTCAAGTCATTTGTGTATTCTCTGAAATATTGAGTATTTGCGAGTGTCCTAGGAGCTTCTTAGCAGTCTTTCAAAGTTCATTACACGTACCTTGTAAGTTGATTATTGTTCTCTCTTTTTTTTTGCAAACTTTAACACATTCATCATTTTATAAGTTTAAAGTTCATTTAGACTTATTTAATATATTTTTAATTCATAATCAGAAAATTATTTTATGTTATGATTATATCGTGGACTACTCTCAACAGTGAAAAGTAGATGCAACTGTTGATATATTTCCAAACTTTGTGTCTCAAAAATACTAGTTTATTCTTAGCACTTTTTTAACAAGGAACGGTTGGGATTCTGTCCATTGTTTGGAACCTTCCAGCTAACTAGCTTCTTTCCAGCGTTCTTTCAATCCTTGTATAAAGAGCTTATGACGCTCGCTTTTTATCATCCTCACATTTGCTGACTGTCTTCATTAAAACTTTTGTCATTGAAGTTTGCTATATTTTCTTTTTTTTTTGTTCTTCCATTGTTTATAGTTTTGGTTTGGTTGTGTTGACAAAGTTCTTCGCTTAACAGTTCTTTTTTATGGCAGATAGAGCTCCTGCCATGGCCCAGCTTGAGTGGAATACTCGAATAAAGATAGCTCTTGGTGCTGCACAAGGGCTGGCTTACCTCCATGGCGTTGCAAATCCACCTGTTATATACCGTGACATGAAAGCAGCTAATGTCTTACTGGATAATGATTTTAATCCAAAGCTCTCTGATTTTGGATTGGCCAAAATTGGGCCTGTTGGTGACAACACACATGTTTCAACAAGAGTAATGGGCACATATGGCTATTGCGCTCCAGATTATGCCATGAGTGGTAAGTTAACCATGAAATCTGACATATATAGCTTTGGCGTTCTTCTTTTGGAGCTTATAACTGGACGGAAGGCATTTGACACATCTAAAGCAGCTGCAGAGCAGAATCTGGTGACATGGGTATGCCACTGTAATCCTGTTGATTTATTATTTATTTAAGTATGTGATGTTATCACTTAGGCCTTGTTGCCATTACCTCCAATTACTCTATATCAAGTTACCGTTGTTATTTTGAGCTTCATATGCTAAACGCTTTAGGGCTAATCTACATCTACGCCTAGCCCTAGGGATACACCTAGGACTCTTACGCTTCGTTTGGGACAGCTTTCTTGCTGCTTCTTAAAGTAGTTTTTTAGTATAAAAATTAATTTTTTTTTACTAAAAAGTTGCTTTAAAAAGTAATGAAAAAGCTGTCCAAAACGAAATCTTAGTCAGACCATACAACATCAACTACAACAAGTCTTTATTCCACTTAGTGGTGTCGGCCACATGAATCATTTTTTTCCATTACGCTCTCTTAAAAGTCAAATTCTCATTTAGGACTCTTAGTCAAACCATAGGTCAACTAAATCCAAAATGGGTCAAATTGACCCATTTCGCTAAAAATCTCCTAATCTAGAGCACTCTAGGTTCAACCAAACTTGAATTTAGGTTCCCTAGGCTCCATGTAGCTAGCTTAGACCTAAGGACCCACCCTAGACAAACCCTAGGGTCTCAATCAAAGGTGAGCACTAATCTAGTCAAACCTAGGATGAAATGTTGTCGGAGGGTGTTAAATTAATAAATAGGCAATATTTGAGTGTTAGAGAAAAATTTTTCTAAAAGTTAAAATATATTATTTCATTATTAGGAAGATAGCCATCAAAACTATTCAGTCTTAATTATTTCTGTGAGTTTTGTAAAGAAGTTAAAGGTTTTGTGTTTTCTGTGTATAAATGTTGGCGTTACAATTATAAGATCTTGTCCAAAATCTTTATTGGTCACATGATTGTTTACAATTGGAGCTAATATAAATTCACTTTACTTCTTAATTTTATATTGGGTGCTTGATTCTAATATAATTAATTAATAATTAGATTTACCTATAAAATGTGAAATTTTACTTTTTTTTTTCTTTTAACAATTACATGGAAAAATTATTGGTCATAGTTGTGATGCATTTGTTAGGAAACAAAAACTCAGCTTTCTTTTGGGACATTTTCTTACTGTTTTTTAAAATAGTATTTTAGTACAAAATTTTTAATTTTTATCTTAAAAAGCTACTTTAAGAAGTAGTAAGAAAGTCATCCCAAACAAAACCTCAATCTATCATCAACCAAATAAAAAATCAAAAATACTTTTCACTTCAACTTCTCTTCAACCAAAGAAGTGGTAAAAGCTAATTTCTATTCAATTTCTTTATCATTTCCATTTCCTCTTTTAAAATTTCTTCAACCGCAACATGCATTTGTTCACATTATCTTATGATTGGTATTCTTCTCTTTTTTGCTTCAGGCGTGGCCTTTTCTCTTTGAGGAAAAACGGTCCAAGAAATTGGCGGATCCATCACTTAGAGGCCGCTATCCAGAGAATGCTCTTCGCCATTTAGTTGTCATAGCTTCTATGTGTCTCCAGGAACAGGCCCGTTTCCGACCCATCATAGCCGATGTTGTTTTCGCCATCAATTTTCTGGCTACCCAGCCTTACATTCCAGAAACTTCTAGAATCAGACGCTCCCCATCTTCTTCTCCCCTCTGTGATACCAGAACGCCTTCCAGGTTTCACTGTTAATTAGAAATATGTCGACCTCAATTTCTTGAGAAATTATTCTGTGTGGACGCCGAACGACGTTTACAGTTTTGAGACCAACCAGAATGCGCCACGTCAACTGTACCGAGCTACGGTACCGAGCAATATCGAGCCGGGTACAGAACAGGGGGTGACGTGGCACATTCTGGTTGATCTCTAGACGGCGTTCGGCGTCAGCATAGAATAATTTCTACTTTGGCTTTACTCCTGTGCATTCTCATCAAATATATTGAATTAGAGAATAACTGGACGCCATGTTTGTACAGAAGATAAAATATTTACATGTTTTCATCATTGAAGACTGATCTCTTCTCTCATGCTGCAATTGGAGTTTAGAATCCTTTTATCCAATTGTTTTCTTATTTACTTCTTCGATCTCATGAACTAAAGTGCTAACATGCAAATTATCTGTCTTTTGGGTGTTTGGCTAAAATTTTATGAAGTTGATTTACTTTCTTCTCAAAGCTGTTGCAAAGTAAAAACAGTCAATTGCGTCCCATTTACCGAAGTAAATAGTTTCAAACATATAATTTGTTATATAATATATTCAATAGCTTTACGAATTTAGATGGTCTCAAAACCAGCTTTGTATGAAAAGTTGTGTTCTATGATTGTTTGCTTCCATTTCTACAGCAGGTAGGTATTCTTTTTTGGGATAGTTTTTTTTATTATTTTTTTAAAGTAGTTTTTTGTATAAATTTTTTTTTTGAATTAAAAAATTTTTACTAGAAAGTTACTTAAATTATTTTTTAGTAAAAAATTTTTAATTCTAAATTTTTTTGTACTAGAAAATTGTTTTAGAAAGCAACAAAGAAACTATCCCAAAAAAAACCTTAGAAAACATTAAAAAAGCTATCCATACGAAGTATTAATTCACTTTCACCTTAGAATATGATATGACTTTTGATTGGAACAGCTGTTCTACTAATTTTGTGTTTGAAAAAAATAGTCAATAAAAAATTATGTATATTTGAATGATAGCTTTTACACAGCTTTTTCACAATTATCTTTATAAAAATTATTTTTTGAAAAATTTATTTAAAATTATAGTTGAAAAAAAATCTTTTAAAAGCATAAGCATAAAAATTACTATAAATGGAATTATTTAGAAGTTTTCGAAATGTTTGACTTCTCATATTGTGACTATAGAAATATTCATAGTTTATGAGAATATTTTTCCACGTTTGGAATTCAAATCTTATGCGTTTGAACCAAATAATTAATGAGAAAAAATCGACCTAAAGTTGATTAAGATAAATGTTATAGTTATTTAATTTATTTTGAACGTGTTTAATGAATATTTAATTAATTAAAGTTATGTTAAAATAAATCCAATAATTATAAAATTAATCATGATCAAATTTGCCATAAACTGTTTTTTAGCGAAAGATTTTTTAGTATTATTACGCATCAACCTTAAATACTAATAAATGTTTTGTTGTGTTAATGAACAATGAGAATTTGAGAGAATGTATTATTCATTTTACTTTTTTTTTAAGAGAGAATGTTCTTTTTTTTTTAATGAAGAATTTATGCTAATTAATATTTTTATTAAGATTTAATTTTGGACAATTTTCTTATTGCTTTTTAAAACAGCTTTCTTAAAAATTTTTAAATTAAAAATTTATTATACTAAAAGCTATTTTATAAAGTAGTAAGAAAGTTGGCCATAAATGAAACCTAAAATTTAAGGTTCATTATCCCCATTTAATGATTTCTTCCTTTATCGTAATTTATTATTAATTAAAATTAATCATAATATACATAATGACTAGTTATATTTTCAATTGAGAGCATTTTTTAAATAAAATTAATTATAAATATGATCTTTATAGAGTTTACCATTGTCATAAGAGAATATGCCAATATAATTAAGACTTCGTTTAGGACGGCTTTTTTATTACTTTCTAAAACGGAATTTTATTTAAATAAAAAATAAAAAAACCGTCCCAAACGAAGCCTATTATTAAAAATAAATTCAGTAGTAAAAAATATTGAGCTTCTTTAAGTAACCTATTTTTCTCTTCAGAAGTAAGAGATTTTTTTTTTTTTTTTTTTTTTTTTTTTAAGATTGTTAGAAATACTTTTAAAATTTTTGAAAAATCAAATGAACAATGTTACAATATGCAGAAATTAGGAAAGATTCAATTCACTCGGCCTATAAAAAATATTACTTCAAATGCTTTGTTGCATTATTTTATATTTAATTGCAAATAATCTTCTTACTAATTTATACAAAAGCTTTTAAGTACAAAAATTTCTTAAAAATGGTATAAAATTAGTAATCAAATATTGTTACAAACAAAGACAACTTTTTTACTATTTTTTAATACAACTTTTTAGTATAATTTTTTTTTTTAAAATCAACAAAAAAATACCGACTAAAGCTTCATTTGTGATAACCTTTTTATTGTTTCTTAAAAATAATTTTTTAGTAAAAAAATAAAATTTTTGTACTAAAAAGATACTTTAAATATAAAAAAAGTTGTCCAAATGTTTCGTTTGGATTGGCTTTCTTACCGCTTTTTAAAGAAACTTTCTAGTATACTAAAAAGCTGCTTTAAAATGGTAAAAAATGAATAAACCGGCCGAGCAGATATGCATACAAAGAAAAGATTTTTAATAATCCTACCCATTTTTACAACCCGAACCCGACCCATCAAAAACTAGGGTTAACCCAACTTGACCCAATTTTACAAATAGGTTGGAATCTCGAACCCGACCCATTTCTCAAACGGGTTGACCCTAACCAGGAATTTTCGGATCATGTCCGGATCAGATTTTCAGGTTGAGCCAAATATTGACACCCCTATATATACACGGTAAAATAAGTTCTTTCTAAAAAATTAGCATTAAGGTTCAATAAACTATCACATTTCGATCAAAATTGGTAAACAACAAATAGAAAATAGATTTAAGTAAATTATAATGAACTAAATCTAATTTCTGCACATTGAAAATCTGTACAAAAACATAACAACATACATATATCAATTAACAAAAAATTTACTCAAAAAACCAGATACTGAAAATTCAATTCCTGCACCTATAATCTTCATTTTGCAGACAAGAATCAAATCACAGAGAGAAAAAAAAAAATCTTACGTGGTTCCATTTCTAAGAAGAACTCTACATATCTGGATGTAATCTCTTCATTAAATTGTGAAGGAAAGATAAAGATGATTTGCAGATTGAAAACACAGATTACAAATCAGAAAACAACATTTCTTTCTCAAGAAAAAAAAAACATTTCTTTCTCAAGAACTTTCAGTTCTTTAAGAAACAAGAAAAAAATCAAGAATCAAACCTCTTAAGGAAGTGGCATTCTCCATGGATTGAGCTTTGAAAACAAGTTACCAAAGCCCTGCAAAACTCATTGAGGCATTTAAACAAACGGATAATAATCACCGCCGAACCATCGATTGCAAAATGCTTGATATGGTAGAGAAGAGATAACAGAGCAAACTATACGTAGATTATTCCATGATACAAATATTTTCTCATATTTTATTCCAATATGTTGCCAACAACAACTAATTGTCAACCTATCATCCCCACCACCCAAGTTATCACTTTCAAACCCAAGCGTCATTCATCCCAACTTCACCCAATTGAATGTATTATGCAACTAAAACACAAAAAATTTAACCCTACGAAGTCAACAGGCCTAACTCCAACAAGGCTGCACTAAAAAAGTTCAAAAGTTCAAACCACCAAAATCAGGAGAAATTATTTTGTGCGGAATCCGGACGGTAAAATGTTTGAACACAATGTAACTCATATCCGAACGATTCTTTACCGTCCGGACTCCACATGGAATAATTTCTCCAAAATCAGATACCAACCGTAGCTAAAAATGGTGAATAATATATTAAAACAACTCCTTAAAAGTTCAAAAGAAACATAATCTCTAGGAACATATTTAATGAATACACAAATAAATTTAGAACAAATAAATAATCCTACTTTTACTCAACAAACAAGCTTTCTTCGAGTTCAAGAGATCAGTTACATTGACCTCTCTCTAAATCTTATCTGAAGAATAGGGAGAGAAGTATATTTCATACTCAACAAATGGAAAAATTATTCTGTGTGGATGCCGGACGGAGCCCAGAGACCAACAAGAACGCGCGACATCACTTTCTTGCTAGGTATCGGAGGTTGGTATCGCTATGCACCGGGTGATGTGGAGCATTCTAATTGGTCTCAAGACCGTCCGGTGTTCACACAATAATTTCTCTCGATGCTAGGCATCAAAATAGACAAAGAGGAGAAAAAATTTATATATCTAAGCTTCATTCATTCTTTTTTAAAAATATTTTTAATCCCATTTCTCTTTTTCTCTCATGCCAAGTGACACTTGTGAGGATTTAGTATAATTTTCTGAACCACAAGAAAGCCCGGCAAATTAAAGTACTTCTCTGGAGCTAAGGCTCAGGTGAAAAGGGTTGGTAGGACAGACTTGTCTGCGAGTCAGACAAGGATTTACCCAAAACATTCAGAACCTTCATCTTTTGCAACTCTCTCCCTGCAGAAAAGAAAAAATACTCAGTTGTGATGTCAATTTCGAAGCTCTTCAGTTCATTTAGCACGTCAGTAGACAAATTGTTATTGGAAAAAATTATCAGATAACAGTTTTAGTTAGAACTAGTCTTAAAATATATATATATATATATATATATATATATATATATATATATATATAATAAACTCAATTTAAATATTAATCACTTTTTAATAGCTTAGCATTTCAATCTATACAACATCACAGACTTATTACAGATTTATAAATTTCATTTTTAAATCTCCATGTGATTCTCTTATAACTTAAAACTTCGGAGGTGCTTTTTCCATTTTAACTATCCAATGCTGAAACTCTATAAGTTACATCTACACCCAATTCTTTTGTATAATAAATCAATATATTTAAATTTATTGCATAAAGGTATCCCCCTACCATCTAATAATATTGAAAGATAATTATTAACATCAAACAATAAAATTATATATAATATATTTAGATTTTATTCTACAATTCTAAGGCCTATACCTTCTAAAAATTTCACAAATTGAACTAATTTTTCACAGATTTTAATGGAAGTTGCATCAATAAGAACTATATCTGCAAAAAGTATAAACCAAAGCATCTAGCTTTTAATATCCTTTATGAGTATCTCTATAACTAAAACAAAAAGATATAAACTCAATGTCGATACTAAACATAAATATTCAATAATTGAAGACTTTGGGTCACTCCACAACTACGAATATTTGTTAGTGCTTCATCCTTTTTTTTTTCTTAACAATGCAAAATATCTTTTTCTTTAAAGCTTGCCAAATTAATTTATATGATATTCCACCATATTCCCTTCTTAAGATCAATAAAAATTATAAGAGTCTATTTTCTTGGTTCTCCATAATTCTCCATTAATAATATTAACAAAAAAAATCATTTTAATGGTAGATCTTTCAGGCATAAAACCAAATCCATTATAAAAAAATATAGATATTTTAAGCATACATTCCATTACTCGCTCCCATATCTTCATTCTATAACTTATAAGTTTGATTCCTCTATAGTTAGTATAATGTTGAATCCTCTTTATTCTTAAATACTAATAACAAAATGCTTCTTCAATTATTTGAAATCTTAATTTTTAAAATTCTATTAAAAACTTTTAACCAAATTAACATAATATCTTCTCTAACTCTTAAAAACACAAAAAATATCTCACATAGACATAAAACGTTGTCTTTAAGCATTTTTTTTTTCAGTCATTCCTATTTTATTTTTTTGGACAAATCTATAAAATATTTCACAAAATTATTCATCATTGCTCTAAAAAACATGTTAGGGTAATGAATCCCTTCTGATTAAGGAAGCATCAAGATGATGTCCTATGCATTAATCAAGTTGTTTGGGCACGAAAAATCATATTGGTGTATTGATAAGTTGTTAATGCACTACTGGCCCCTGGATATGCTAGTTGGCTTGCCAAAGCACCAATAAGACCTAAAGGGGCCTAAAAGAAATTAAAATGTCCCCAAAGGTGTCTGACATCCTAAATACCCCACACAAGGTCAAATAAACAAAATACATTCAAGTAGTCTCCAAGGCTATAATGCCCTTCTGGGACAAATTTCCAATATCATGTAAAACCTCCACAAGGCAATTCTCAAAATACTACCAAAATAATGTTAAATATTCCTTTGGATATTGTTATAAAGGCTCTCTAGAGGATGAACTACAGAAATAATCTTCATAAATGCAATATGTCATTTGAGTGAAACATATTGGTGGAATTTTCACCTCTATTTACCTACTCTTAAATTAAATCTTTAAGTTTGAAGGCACCAACCCACCCAAGAGGATTTAAACATCCATCCTAAGGTTTCACACAATCAAAAGGCTCCCAAAGCTACATAGATTTAGTTCCACCACAATTCATAAATCACTAAAAATTTAACATATTATAAAATACGGTATCACCTCCTCGAGGCAAATTGAGGTTCATTCTCACAAAACTAAATAGCATGTGCCGTAACTCTAAGATTTCATCACTCACGCCTATTACATCTTGAATCACAACTGGCCATAATTCGAGTTTTTGAGCAATTCAATCTATTTAGCATGATAAGCCTTTTTTTGGTGAAGTAAACCAAGGCTTTTTCACAAGAGGATGTGTTCTTCATATAATCTCACAACTAAACTATAATTACTAACAAAGTGGTTTATGATCATGTATATGACTCATTAAGCCTAGCCTAAATTCATAGAAAGCTTGCTTATCAATATTTGCATTAACAACATAACATGATTTGAACCATCATAGTCAAGGCACCCAAATCTTTAAATTGAGGTCTACTCGATAAAACCTAAGGCGATGAATAAGGGTATCCTAACTAAATATAACTCCAAACAAATAACTATATACAACCATATGTACAACACATGTGAAAGCAAACAAATATAAAGAGTGAAGCTAAGAGACATCCATACTCGGAGTGTTTCCCTAAATGGGAGGGATGAATAACCATATACGGACTTGAGTCCATATGAAATCTTGAACCCAAACAAAGCAAAAAAATGAGAACAAGATGAAATCCAATCAAGACAATCACATCTCAAAAGACACTGAGAATCCAATAAACAGCGCTCACCCACTTTACAAAGCTCAATTTTGTGTTGTGTATTGATATATTGTTTAAGATTTAGTTGATTTCCTTACATCATCTTGTTGCTATGAGCTAGATATATTTTTCTGCCACTAATTTCTTTCTACAATAGCATAATATAGTGAAACATATTTCTATGGCAGAAAATGAATAAGAAAATAGGCAATATAGAGGAGACAATAAGACATTATATAATGGAATACCTTCATCACATAAAAGTTGTATTGCCCTTTTCTCTAGCTCAACAGCATGCATGCTCCGGCCAGCTGCTGATAGTGATCTAAGGTCTAAACACCATAAACAAATCAATGAACAAATAGATTATTGATGTACTAAAAGAATTTCATATCCAATATCCATTTACTTACTCTGAATATATTTCTCCTGACTAGATTGCTCACAACTTTTTAAAAACATCTGCAGTCGAATAAACCGGTCTTTCCAATATCTTTCACCCTGGCTTTGAGTTTCAGACTCAAGAGCTGGGGATACGCTAGTATGATTTGTTAGGGATACAGGCATTAGATTCCCAAGTTTCCTAGTACATGGTACAGGTTCTGATCTCATCGGTGAAATGAAAGAGGTAGGTGACAACAACGGAGTAGAAACACCAGAAAGCTTTGCCTCCTGTTCTCTGGGCAATTTTTCCTCACTTGATTGATCCTTCCAACAATTGCTCAAAAGAGGAGGGTTAGTGCACTCCACGTTTTCTACACATATCTTGCTTGGTTCAATATCTAGCTTTCGACGTACATATACTAGATGCCCACTGTTACTACTATGTTGTTGGGGATGAGGAGTAGAAGGACTACTTGGTTGCTCTCTTTTAGTTCCAGATAACTTTGGAGTGCTAGTAATAGAACCCCTATCCCTAAGTGGGGAATAATCTAGAGGATTAGAAGAAAAATTATTTATCTCACTGGGCAAATCTCTTAAAGCAACTTTTTTAGCTGAAACTGGGGGTTGCTTTTCTCCGCTTGGCATATTCGATCAAATGTAGTGATATTTGTATTCTTTAAAGTTCGAACTAGTCTGCCATTATACAACCACTATGGACAGCCTCACCTGAACAAATTGAGGAGATAATTAATAAAATGGAGAGTAATTCACCATAGCAACTCTGTATCTATGCAAAAGGCCCAATAAGGATGCGTGTAGGATAACATAATAACAATCTACACAGAAGCATGAATGCCATCAATTTAAATCTCTAAAAAAAAGATAAATTTAAGGATAGATTATCTAAAATAATAATCATAACACCTTACACAGTGATTTCATCTGTTACTAAACAAGTACATTCCTTACAGACTACTGCAATAAGTGGAAGTGATGAACTCAATGCAAAATTGTGTAGGTACAAAATATACACATTTCACTTTTCTTGGAGTAAATGAAGTACTGGATTTGTGTGAATGCATATAGCTTGTAAGAGAATGCCATCATTAAAAAAAATCTTTGCAAGCAGAATGTGCAAAAATAAATAAATCTTACAACTAAAAAAACATAATTCTCCATCTCTTCTATAACAAAGACAAAGACTACTTCAGCTTTATAAAATATAGAAATGCCAGAGAGTATGGTCAAATTCATGGCACCTTAGCGATGTCATACCCCATTAAGTACCTTTGCCTAATTTAAATGAACTTAACAATGGCTGAGGAGATGGGGAAGGTTGCAAACTCGCAGAAATATTCAAATTACCATGAGTAAAGTTTTACTGACAACATATAATTGAGAGGCCCCAATCAATATAAAATGATAAAAATCATCAAGAAACTCATAAAAAGAATATATTCAGACAATCCGCATTTAGTCACATGTAAAAATTATCAAGCATCCAAAAATATGTATAACCAAAAGTTTTGGAATAAATTTCAGCAAATGCACAAAGCCACTTATAAAGCTCGTGTACTTTCATCAAGGTGCCCTAATCAGATCTGATATTTTGCATAATCCTAGTAAGCGCAGGTACTCCAAATGTTATATCCTACTTAGGCTTCGTTTGTTTTTTTTATGGTTTTGTAAAAGCCAGTTTTAAAAAACATTAGTTCAGAAAATGGAGTTTTCTAACGGAGAAGCATATATAAAAAGATTTCTCAAAACTGCAAAAAAAATGAAAAAAAGGAGTTATTGGGAACATGATTTGACGAACCAAACAACACAAAAAAAAATTCCTCCGTTTCCAAAAACGGAAAAGGCAAAAAAACGCTCAAACAAACAAAGCCTTAAATTTCAGTAACTTGTAACATAAATGTGCGCGTTCAGCAATTTCAAAAGGCTAGTAGCTTCTTTTAATTGTGGTTAGTTGAGCTCTAGTAGTATATGATACATTGTCAAATCTTGTTATTTATTAGTTATATATACATATATACACACACACAAACACACACGCTATCCTATTATAAATCTAAATTATCCTATTATAAATACTTAGTACATGTGATAATTTAGAAAAGATAACACTTCCCTATAGACTCATGGTGGCATAAAAGATGTAAACTTGAGATTAAAAATAATTTAGAAATAATAGTGCATAATCCTCCTAAGGGTGCTATTGTGAATTTACAAGTTAAGGAGTGAGATGGGTTAACGGTATGAACTCTATAAATTTATAGGTTTATGGCACGGAGCCCCCTATTGAAGATGAAAAAAAGCTGCAAGAAAGAGTTCTACAAGAGTTATCCCAACATACTTAAGTTTAAATTTTTGCCACTATACAACAATTACTAGCGCTGTCCTAGGTGAAAGCCACTAAAAACCAAGGAGGTTCTATTGGGCTTAAAAAAATAAAGAAACCTCAAATTTATCTTAAAATAAGAAACCCTAACAGCAATTTCTCATGTTTTTTCCTCTTAAAATAAACCCTTCTCAAGAAGACAGGGCTTCATTTTCACCGCCACCATCCTCCATGCCCGTAGCGCTTGTTCCTAAAGCAAAATTCAAAGTTTTTCTTAAGACGAAGTTCAACAACATTTAAATGTATCATTTTTCATTATACGGCAACTTCTAACCTTATTATATCTGTAAGAAAAAAACCGCTAGAAATCATTAATGAGCTTTCCTTGGATTTAAAACAGAAGAAAACCCAAATTTATCCCCCAATAAGAAGCCCTAAATTCCTTCTCATGTAAATTTCACAAAAGATAACCACGACTCTCATATAGAAGCAAAAGTTCACATCAAAACTAACAGAATCTTAATCTGTGCAAAACGAAAGCTTCAGAATGTAGAAAACAAAAGACAGGAGCAGAAGGAGAGTTATCAAAACAGAATCCTTTTTAACAACATCGACAATCAAACATTTCGAAGATATTTCGATACAAATAAGAGATAGTAGCGAGTTAAGTAACCAGAGTGCGAATAACTTCTTCCTCCTTTGCTCTGAAACTTCATTCATGTGCTCTGTTGACCGACCTAGCGGCTGAGCCACCATCGCCCGCCGCGATGGCAGAAAAGACGACCAGATCGGGAAAGAGGATATCTCCAGCCGAAAAGAAATATGCTCAGAAAAATAAATGTATTTTACTATTTTTACTTCCTATCCATATATAAAATTATTAATATATTTAATTATTTCATTTAATGCTATTAATGCACCAATGATATGGTAATTATTAAAAGTTAGATATCATAATAAAGTTCCCTAAACCCTTATCATATGAATTTATATATATAATATTTAAAATTTTATATTTATTAATATAATATTTTATCACAATTATATCCAATTTTATGCATAAAAAATATATTTTAATTAAAAAATAATATTAATTAAATATCATACAAAATCAGAGTGTTAGATAAATTGAACAGACCCATACAAATGGAAAAAAAAAAAAAAATAGACTCAAATTTTGTTCTGGATAGGCAACAAAGCCAGTATTTTTTGAAATATATTTTAATTATTTTTTTATCAGGGTAATTTAATACAAAAAATTTCTAATATAAATTAGATTGATTTCATGCTTTCTAGTTTTATTTATTTAAATGTTTATAGTGCTTGATATACTTGAAATAATCCACTATATAATATGAGATATAAGAGATTTATATTCCTCATAACTGAAGAAGATGCGATTATTTATAGTTGAAAATAAATGTTTGATTCCACTTACAGGAATTATAAAAATAAGATGCCCACATAATTAAAGCCAAACGACAGAACTATATATTAATAAACAAGCAATAATAGTATGACAAGCAAATTATATGTGCTACTCATGGATTCATCTCATTGAGAGGTTAAGTTAGATCATAAATTTATTGAAATCAGAGTTCCAATGGCTATGAATTCAATTTTTAAAGTTTTCAATTCGCACATTGCTTAGAGATTCATGTTGATTAAATAAATTTTTTGGAGATTATTACAAATATATGCATTAAATTATCTTTAGCCTCAAGGCAAATAGTTTGTGTTTCCCCATGCTTTTGGAAAAATCCCTTGATAGGAATCAAATATTAAATATTGATTCACTGTCATACATGAATGATATATTTCAATTTTTATGTAAAGCTTGAAAATAAATAGGTGATTTGTTTTATATTATAATATTGACTCAATATTTATACATGAATCACATGATAAAATAGATTTTTTTATTATAAAAGTTTTGATTCAATTAAGACAAATTCACTCGTACCTCACATACACAAAAGCCTCATTATTTTTCATATAGACTAAGGCTTCGTTTGGGACGACTTTCTTGCTGCTTCTTAAATCTGATTTCTAATATAAATTTTTTATTTTTTTAACTAGAAAGCAGCTTTAAGAAACAGTAAAAAACCGTCCCAAACGAAGCCTAATTCTAAAGTTTAGATCATCTATCATCTGATGGGATCCTCCGTTCCAGAACACATGCTTGTTCTCAACCTATTGAGTTCTCAATCTTTTCAAATATGTGCATATACTATATATAAAATTTAATTCTGAGGTGAATTAAGCTTATTATGTGTGAGCAATAACGAGTAGAGCATAACAATTGTGATTTTGAATTGTTTAAAATTTAATTAATAATCAAATAAATTATGAATTTCTGAGTACCTGCTCTCATTACATGTAACCAGCTATTTTTTTCTCAACTTTTTCCTGATCTTTTGTCCTCCAAAATCTGTATTATAGTAATCCAAAGAAGCAAAGTAAGCTTCCAGTGATGGCGAAGTGTAATGGTGGTTTTGTTATGAAAGCAAAGCCCTGTCCATATTCCATGTAAATATGTGTAGAAGGAGAGCAAGTGACTTGTGTCATTCCTGTAATCAAGTTATAATTGTAATTGTAATTCCTTGTTGTTTAATTACCTCAGGCTCAACTCGCAGTGTCTGCTGATTCTGGAGCTCTGCAATTTCTTTTGGCGCTTAACTTGCACCTATGGGGAATCCCAGCTAAAAAAGGGAGAAAGGTTCCCAGCACAGTCAGGCCGCCGTGTTGTTCTAGTATGTAGAACCAGCTTATTGGGCTTTGGATTTCCCTTCTTGCACCTCACTGAGTTCCATCTCAAGAGCTAACAGGACGAATTGGTGGAAGAACTACTTATGAAAGCAAAATAAGATAAACCAGAAATACACAAGAAAATGATATTGCAGAAACTAGCAGAGAAAAAGTCGAGATCTATTGAAGATAAAATGTTTACCATACCAAACAAGAAAACATAAAACACAATATCATCTTAAAAAAAAAAATTCAAAGAACATTGCTCGGGGATTTACAACATAGTTGCGAACAGAAAAACAACAATTTTCATCTCCTGGAATCTCTTGCAAGAACCTGAATCAGAAGTCCTTTATCCGCTTTGTTCAAATCATCTTCCTCAGCGCAGATCGAGTGATCATCTTCTTCCCAACATCAACAGAAGCCATAGCAGATATTCCCGAAACAGAGACCTTTTTCATCTCCTTATAACTACTTCTTAGGGTAGACGATCTTAAACTACTTGCTCGGTTCACCGAAAAGCTCCCCGGACATGACTTCCTCGGTGTTTCTGCCTTCTTTAAACTCCTCTTCTTTGAAATCTCAACAGCCACTTCAGGATATAGAGCAACGGTCTCCTCTGAGATCTCCATCATCTTCCTTTTAAGCCTCTCGTTTCTGCAAGCAGAGTATAACTCATAGAATCTGCCTCTTTCGAACAGAGGTTTGGTGCAGACGATGGGATCATGGCCGGCGGTGAAGTCATCCTTGACTTTCTTGGTTATCTCTATTAACTCAGGGGAGATGATGGGATAATCCTTCCCGATAAGGGGCTCGCCGGCTATGGAGTGACGAGTGGGGAACTGAGCTGGAGGTTTTGATCTGGCCTTCACCGTTGGGGTTTGAAGATAGGGAAGGGAGGTTGGAGGTCGCCGAGGCCGAAGCCGGCGGGGAGAAACGGCAAGTGGAGGTTTTCTATTCATCTGCGAAGAAGGTCTGAAGAAGCCGAAGTGAGATCAAAGATCTCCATAAGATTGATAAGAAGGAGCGGGGGACAGAAGCGGGGATTACCTTCGTGTGCGTTATTGGCTCATAGATGGATCCTTTTTCTTCTTTTCTCAGAAATTTCTTCTCCCTTATCCGATCTCGCTTCTCTTCTTGAGATTACTGGGAAAAATAATGGTTGGGATGTTCAGCGCTATTTCAAAATTATAATGATCATTCAACGGTCACATTTTTCAAAAGCCTCGGGTTCTGATGCATTGGCCCACTGCTTTTCAAAGTATTCAAAGGTTCCCTGTAACGGTTATATTTTGAAATCTCTCGACTCTCGATCAGTCGACCAATCCCTTTGCACTTTTTGCTTCAGAATATATAAAAAATGCTTAATGATTATAAATATTCATTAAAATTCCAACTCATTTTTTTTTTATTTTTTTTATTTTTATTTTTTGTTTTTTTTATTAAAATTCCAATTCATTTTAACTCTTAAAAACAGCTTCTTATGGTTATTTTACTAAAACATCCTAATATTTTATTTAGGGGCTTTTAGTGACAACCATTTCTTATTTAAGTATTTTAAATATAATACAAAATAAATGTAATAAATTTGAAATATTTTAGAGGTCCTTGATTAAGTGTGAAACAAATCCGAGAAATCACTTTTTTGTGTTAGCTAAAAGTAAAATAAACCTCATGTAAACCCCGACAACAATGATAGCGGTCGGCGGTAGCCAACGACGGAGAACGACTGAGAACAACCGTAAACAAAACTTTACTTGTTTGTTGTATTTTAAATTCAGCCAAATGGGCCAATTTTAAATTCATTAAAAATGAAGTAAAATATAATTTTCAAATATTTTAATAAATTATTTTGAATATCTTTTGTATAACTAAATAGAATATATATATATTTTTCTCTTTTATACATCCAGCCATTTCATAAAACCCAATAAAGACTTTATTTATGACAAGTTTTTTATTATTTTCTAAAGCAACTTTCTAAAAACAGTAATAAAATAGTCCCAAAAGAAGTTTGAGATTTCATTTGAGACAATTTTTTTGTCTAAAGAAGACTAAATACAACGAATGATTTACATTTTTTAGTTATTTTATAAGAAGAGCTTTTCTCATAACTTATTCCAGTCCCTCATGGAAACTCAAGGGCCTTAAGATGAATTTTAAAGTAGTTGCAGCATTTTTAGTGAGATTTTCTTAAGATTAATATCATGAGTTATTTTGACATACCCACCGATGCTTAGCTTGATTGGTGTGAGAGCACGGGTGGGTACCCCCCATACCTGGTTAGATCCCCTCGGGCGGCAGCGCCCCTTCGGTGGGGGCCCAATGAGCGTCGGCCACGAGTTCTAATGGGTGTGGGTAGCTCATCCAGGTTGACCAGGGTTTACGGACTGCCAACCGCCCTGGCCAAGTCCGGGTGGCAGGGGACGGTTCCTCATCATAAAAAAAAAAAGTTATTTTGACTTTGGCTCCTCTCAAAATTAAGTCAAGGTAAAAATGATTGATCCCTTGTCAACTTTAGAGAGGATTCAAATAAAATGTATAATTCTATTAAAAAAAATTAATCACAAATCAAAATTATTATCAATATAAACGTATTCAAAATTTATTTAAAAAGTACATATTATGACATATATTAAATATAAATACATATTATTTATGCATCGTATTGTTTATATTTGTGAATACATATACTTGTTTTCATTTAGGCTTCTTGTTGGGATGGCTTTCTTAATGATTTCTAGCCCAAAAATTTTTAGTTAAAAATATTTTTTACTAAAGAATTATTTTAGAAAGCATTAAAAAAGCCGTCCCATCCTGAATTTGAGGCAGCTTTTTAGTATAAAAATTTTATGAATTAGAAGTTTTTATACTAAAAAGTCATTTTAAAAAACAACAGTAAAATTATCCTAAACAGAGCCTAAGTGACAATAATGCAACCTTAAAGATTATTATTGAAGACAATATCATATTCAAACAGCAATTATGAAGCAAAATCTGAAAGACAATCTGATTTGAGTAATCAAAAGCTTGAATATATGTGTTCAGCACCTCATAATATCACTAATAAAAAGGTAAAAAAGATATATTTATTCAAATCTCCATGCATTCAGACAGTGAAACCTTGAATTTAATTTGCTTTCTGCCACTTTCATATCATCATAAATAATTTTTCAACTATGGCATCGCTGCTAATTTAGTAATATCAATCCTGAGAAGATAGTTCTGAAACAGTGAGCCTAAGTAGATATGCTTCCCAATTTTAAAACCACCTGTGACAAGGGAGAGCTCCGAATCCTTATAAAGAGCTTCAGGTTTTCCCTCTAAATTTACTCTCATCAAGCCAGAATTCTTAAATGAAGGAAAGTTTACATGCATTCCCAGAGCAACCTTCAGCTTTCTAAGCAAGGGGTACTTCATTAATAGATCCCAAAACAGAGTCCTTCCCTGCAAAATAACCAAATATCACTAAGTTGCTCTTACAATGGTTCGCACTATCGGAGAAATTATTTTGTGCGATATTGAACGCCGTCTGGAAATCAATCAGAATGGCGTTAGTACCGCAGCTCGGTACTGCTCGGTACCGCGCTCAGTATTGCTGACGTGGCTCATTTTGGTTGATCTCCGGATGCAGAGTTGTGTTCGACGTCCGCACAAAATAATTTCTCCTTCTAATGCCACGTATATATATGGCCACTATTTTCTTGCTACTTCCAAAAAAATGTGTGATAGGAAGCTGCTTTCTACAACAGCTTTAAAAATTTATTTTCTCTATAATAATTTTGAAGTAAAAAAGTCATCTCAAACAAAACTTAAACTGATGGAAACTTTTTATAGAGATGATTATGAAATTATTATGAGAAAACAATTTTTTAAAAGCTCCTCTTAATATCATAAATATACTTTATTTTTCTAAAATAATCAGATAGTAGCATTCAAACACCTAATAAATTCTAGCATATCTGATTACAGAAAGCCATCTTTGAAAAATAAAGACTTACCACTGGTAATCCAATCAAATAATGCCCATCACCATCGTATCGAATATTATCAGGAAAACCAGGCAAATTCTCGATGAACTCTTCAACTCTCCCCTTCTTCTCTCCTTCAATATGATATCTTCTGCATCTCCATCTGAATGAACAAAACCAAACGGCTAAATTCTATATCTTCTGCAAGCTCATCAGCAAGAATTTCTATGTATACTCACAGTGGAGTCTCACAGAAAATGAGGGATTGCTGGTCAGGAGAAAGAGAGACGCCATTGGCGAAGTAAAGATCTCTCAAAAGAACAGTTGTTTGATTAGAAGAAGGATCAAAGCTGAGCAATCTTCCATATGGACGGCCTTCTAAACTGTCAAGTAAATGCATATCGAGACTATATTTATATGAGGCATCTGTAAAGTATATGATGCCTTTAGATGAGACGTCGACACCATCAGTTAGCTTGAATTTCTTCCCCTCAGCCTCGTCCGTTAGTACATTTACTTCACCATCTTTGTTCACCTTCAGAAGTCCCTGCCCATGCACTGTAAAATTCATATACGTTCTTATAAATGGATTTATATAGGACTGTAATGAAATATGAGTTTTACGCTATAATTTTGTATTAAAATATGACTGAAAATTTCTAAATTTATTTTAAAATGATAAGAATAGTATAATGATTTTAAGGCAAATTCTGAACAAAATTGCATCATGCATGATATCTAAAAACATATTTTTGATTAACTATATAATAAAAAATAGTATAGAACTTGATAATAATGTTGGGGGAAGTAAAAACCACTCAATGAATACAAATCAAAAAGAGAAAATGCAATGTAAAGAAAGAACACCAGGATTTAATGTGAGAAAATTTGAAATACAGGAAAAATCATGAACTCACCACACCAAGAAACTCACTATAAAAATTGAGAGAAATAGTATATATCTCTCTTATCTCTTACTGTATCTTTATTTCTCTTCACTCTTGCACCGTTCTCATATGAATAAACAAAGAGAAAAATATTAAAACTGATGAAACTCTAGGCGTGAACAAGAAGACGCCGCAGAGAAGAAGAAGTGGCTTAAGGAAAAATGGAATTCATTTTATTGCCTGCAGAAACTATTACAAACGATATATATAGATAAGTCCTGAGCTAATGTGTACAGGTGTCAGAATATAACAGGTAGAAAATAAAATAAAACGTAATTAATTATTTGTCTGATTCTAACATTCCCCCGCAAACTGACGATTCGGAAGCAATCGTCAGGTTGGACCGAAGGATTTGAAATCTGTTAGTAGCTAAAGGTTTAGTAAATATGTCGGCAATTTGATCAATGGTGTTGATGGGTAACAGCCGAATGGTATTATGCCGAATGTGATCTCTAATAAATCGCTGATCGATTTCTATATGCTTTGTTCTTGCGTGGAAGATCGGATTGTTCGCGAGTGCGATCGCCGAAGTGTTGTCACAGAATACATCGATCGGTGTATTGTGATGAATAGAGAAATCAGAAAGTAGCCGTTTGATCCATATGGTGTCGGCCGTGGCGGCTGCTAGTGCCCGGTATTCAGATTCGGTTGATGATCTGGATACCGTGGTTTGTTTCTTGACTGTCCAAGAAACCAATGTGTTGCCGAGAAATGTACAAAAACCTGAAATGGATTTTCTGGAGACTGGATCGGCCGCCCAATCTGCGTCCGAGTAGGTTTTGAGGAGCATTGTTGATCTCGTGATCGGAATGCCAAGATCTATGGTCCCTTTGATATAACGAAGCAGACGTTTAAGCAGAATTGTATGAAGGACCGTCGGATCGTGCATATGTTGTGATAGCATATTCACCGAAAATGCGACGTCAGGCCTCGTTAACGTCAGATACTGAAGAGATCCAATGAGACGCCGATAGGTTGCGGCGTCAAAACATGGTTCGTCATCAGCTGCAGGAGACGGTAGTTTTGTACACGAAGGGTTAGCAAGATGATTGCAATTAGTTAAATTTGCTAACTGGAGAATTGAAGAAGCATAAGAAGTTTGTGATAGATGATACTTATCTGGAGAAGATGTGATCTTAGTACCGAGAAAATGGTTCGCCAAGCCCAAATTCTTCATGGTAAATTTAGAATGAAGGTTTTGGAGAAGCTCCGCGATGGCCACTTTGTCATTGCCGGTGAGGAGTATATCGTCGACGTAAACAAGGAGATATATTTGTATTTCGCCGCGATGCATTATGAGTAAGGATTGATCGGCTTGACTGTGCTTGAACCCAAGACTAATTAGATAAGTAGTAAATGTTGTGTACCATTGCCTCGAGGCCTGTTTGAGGCCATATATCGCTTTCTGTAGAAGACAAACGTGGTCGGGATGGTTGGTGTCCTCAAACCTTTTTGGTTGCCGCATATACACTGTCTCGGAGAGATCGCCGTGGAGAAAAGCATTGGTGACGTCGAGCTGTTGAACGGGCCAGTGGTGATAAAGAGCAATGGCGAAGAGAATTCTTATAGTCGGCAATTTTGCGACCGGACAAAAAGTATCGCGGTAATCCAAGCCGTATTCTTGCCTGTTGCCTTGAGCGACTAATCGAGCTTTGAATCGTGCTATGGATCCATCGGAATTGAGTTTTGTGCGATATGTCCATTTGGAGCCAAGAACTTGTGCGTTGGGAGGAGGATGAACAAGTCGCCACGTTCCCTGTTTTTGAAGGGCAAAGAATTCTTCGGACATTGCCTTTCTCCAGTTGACGGACTTGCAAGCTTCGGTATACGATGTAGGTTCCGAGACAGAGGATGAATTGAACTCATCAGTGCGGTGGAGTAAATTGAGGCGCTGAGTTGGCTTGAGATGACCGGTTTGTCCTCTGGTGATCATGGGATGTTTCGGCATAGGTTGAACAGAAGAAACCTGAGAAAGAGTAGTAACTTGTTGCTCATTAGAATGGACAATAGGATCAGCATTTATAATAGCAGAAGTATTGATGTTGGGTTGCATAGTCTGTGGCTGAGGAGAAGAAGTGGAATGGATAGTGGAAACAGGGATAAGCAGAGATGGGTTAGTAATGGTGTCATCTGGAGTAGCATGAGAAGTGGACTGCATGAAAGGGAACAAGGTTTCATTGAATTGAACGTGTCGGGAAATAGTGATGCGGTTGGTGGTAGGAGAAAAACATTTGTAACCTTTTTGACTTTCGGAATAACCCAAAAAAATACAAGAGTCGGAAGTAGTGGTGAGTTTGGTGCGCAGGTGTGAAGGTTTGAGTGGAAAGCAAGCGCAACCGAAAGTCCGAAGATGTTCATATGAAGGGGAAGTGTTGAACATCAGTTGAATGGGTGAAATAAAGTTTGTAGTGGCAGATGGAGTCCTATTTATGAGATATGTAGCAGTGGTTGCGGCTTCAAGCCAAAAAACCGGTGGTAAGTGAGCCGTGTGAAGCAGAGTCCGAGTCGTCTCCATGATATGGCGATGCTTCCGTTCAGCGAGCCCGTTTTGTTCCGGAGTATATGGGCAAGAAGTCTGATGAAGAATTCCCTGTAGTTGAGTGAACTTGTGGAGGTGTTGGTTGACATATTCGCCGCCGCCGTCCGTACGGAGAGCCTTGATATGATGAGATGTCTGCCGCTCAATAAACGTAGCAAATTTAATGAAAAAGTTTGGGACGTCAGATTTAAACATAACAGGAAATAACCAAGTAAATCGCGAATAATCATCCACAAATATAACGTAGTAACGGAAACCTTGATGTGAAGGGACGGGAGAAGGTCCCCAAACATCGGAATGAATAAGCTCTAAGGGAGCATGTTTTCTATTTTCAGAAATATGGAATTGTAATTTGTGTCCTTTACATTGTTTGCAAGTATTACAAATAGAAGATAAAGAGGAAATGTTTAGAGCCGGATTAGTCTTGGAAATTTGCTGCATAATGTGCTGGCTGGGATGGCCGAGCCTATTGTGCCAATGGGAAACGGAGGTTCTTGCCACCGAGAGACCTGTATGCTGAGTGTTCTTGTTGTTCTTGGTAATCCGGTATAAGCCATCTCTACAAGGGCCTTTGAGAAGAATTTTGTTGGTCGTCAAATCCTTAAAAGTGAAACCAGTCGAGTCAAATATAATAGAAAGATTGTTGTCTTTAACGAGATTTGAGACAGAAAGTAAATTATGGGAGATAGAAGGAGTATGAAGAATATGAGAGAGGAAAATCTTACGAGAAAGGGTTGGAAGTAGTCCCGTGCCCGAGTGAGCTATGGGGACTGATCTTCCATCCACTAAGGTAACCTTATCAGTACCATTGTAGACATTTGACGTAGCAAGATTTTCCACAGAATTTGTCATGTGCGTGGAGGCGCCAGAATCAAGATACCAATCAACAGAATTGTTGGTATCGGTATTGGCAATGAGAGCTTGGCCGTTCTTGTTGGAGTTGGATTGCGGGATGTAGTTGGGGTTAAGTCGATGCCAACAAGCGTCAGCAGAATGCCCTCTCTTTTTGCAAATCTGGCATGTGACGCTGGAAGCAGAGGATGAACGGGTTGTCTGAGTTCTTTCAGAAGTCGGCTTCGAACGACCGCGACGACCGCGATAGTTGGATGCGTAGAGAGCAGTTTGTGTGTCCGTTGCTGTAGAGAACTTCAGTGCAGCCGTTTGAAGATGAATTTCCTCACTCATAAGAAGAGCGTATAGATTGTCAAGAGTGAGGGACGTTTGCATGGTGCGGATGGATGCAGTGAACGGCTGATAGGAAGGTGGAAGCCCATTCAAGATGTAAATAATTACATCTTCGGAGTCCACAGTAGATCCCGCCGAAGCAATTTGGTCTACGATCTTCTTGATCTCAGTTAAGTACTGAGACATGGAAAGATTTTTCATAGACACGTTGTGAAGCTCATTCTTGAGCTGAATGACTTTGGACCTGTTAGAGGACTGAAATCGAATTTGCAGAGCACGCCAGATATCGTGAGTGGAGTCGAGTTGAATCACGTAAGGAAGGACCGTCGGGGAGATTGTCGAGCACAGAGCAGCCGCCAGATTCTGATCAATGATCGACCATTGACTGGAATCTTGAGTTGGATCGGCTGCAGAGTTTGGCGTCGTCTCTCGCGTAGGATCGGACGTGGGTTTAGGATCAAGAAATGCAGCGAAGCCATTTGCCCGAAGAATCTTGATAATCTGATTGCTCCACAAAGGGTAGTTATCTGGAGTTAGGGAATTTGGGACAAGAAACTTGAGATTTGAGATCACAAATTTCAGGGACGGAGAAATGAGCTGAGCGGGAGGAATGACGCCGGAAGTGGCTTCGGCGTTGGAGGAAGAAGAAGCGGGAGTCGCCATGGATGATAAAGAAAAGATCGAACCTTGCTCTGATACCATGATGAAACTCTAGGCGTGAACAAGAAGACGCCGCAGAGAAGAAGAAGTGGCTTAAGGAAAAATGGAATTCATTTTATTGCCTGCAGAAACTATTACAAACGATATATATAGATAAGTCCTGAGCTAATGTGTACAGGTGTCAGAATATAACAGGTAGAAAATAAAATAAAATGTAATTAACTATTTGTCTGATTCTAACAAAAACTACTAAGGGACGCAACTCTTCGTTAAAAACGACAAAGGAAACGATCCAGCCAGCCAACCTCGCAACGTCATGGCGTCAAGTTTGGAGTTTCGTTACGCCCAACTCTCTATCTCTAATTTGCCTAACACTTGACAGCGTCACAATGCTTCACTCCTTTCTTCCTCTAAGCAAACAATACAATGCTGCAACACTCGGGTACACAACCCACAAACGCTATATATGGATGGACCCCTGCAACCCCTCGTCGAGTTCAAACGATGGAATTGAGATCCGAGACAACAATACACCTCGATTAATCGACACAATTAGACTCTGCACAAAAAGTATGATATAATAGTAAAAGTTTTTTTTATAAATTTATTCTTGAACTCCTAAATTCTAATATATTTTAAGTGTATGTTACATTAAATTTTTAAAAGCAAGTCAGCCCGTGAGCTAATGAGTTGAGTTGAGTCTACCTTGAGTTTAACCCGTGAGCTAATGAGTTGAATTGAGTCTACCTTGAGTTTAACTCGCTAGCACACCAAATTTAACTTACAAATCATTTACCTAACTGAACTCGAGCCAACTTAAAAGCTGGCCTGCCTCACCCTATGCATGAGAGCATAGGCGTACAGATAACAGCTACCAATGATCTACTGCCAGCTCATTAATAAGCATTAATTACATTTTCGGCTTACTTCCTAATAGATATAGCTAGACAGGAAATGCTTCTCACGTGCTAAGGCCCCAGCTATAGTTGTCAAACTTATTGCTTAGATGTGATATTTTTAGAAAATATTCCACCTAGTTTTTTTTTTTGGGCATTTAGGCCATTTAAGGCAAACTCACACACACAACGCATACACATGGACTCGAACCTTGGACCTCTTAGTTGGAAGCCTAAGCTCTCAACCAATATTCCACCTAGTCTAACTAGTATAACATAGCCAACAGACGTAACTTATCATTATTAGTTAAAAATTTTGACAATCAAGTAAGAGATTTTGAATTAATTTGAGTCTCACGTCTATGATATCAGTATAAATTTGACTTAGGTTTCATTTGAGACGGTTTTCTTCTTGCTTTCTAAAACATCTTTTTAATACAAAATTTTTTTGTGAAATTTTTTACTAAAAAACTGTTTTAAAAACATTAAGAAAGTTTCCCAAACAAAGCCTTAATTGACTTAAATAGTCAAAAAAAAAAAAAAAAAAAAAAGCCAATAGTTAATAGGAAGAGTCCAACACGTAATCAGCAATCACCAGCCGGTAGACACCGACTTAATAACTATTATGGCCTTTAGATTTTTTTTAATCTTTTACTTGACTTTTGATTTTATTATTAACTTTTAATATAAGTTACATTTTTAATATTTATTAGTTGATGGTTTAAAAAAAAATTAATAGCTGAACACAGAAAAAAGTGCAATTTAAATTTTGGTTAAAAATTAATAAGCTAATTAGCTTATATTGAAGGAAAACCTCCCCCACAGCAATTCCATAAAATAATTATAAATCGGCTCAGCAAAATATATAAAAAAAAATATTAATATTATGGAATTTATAACAAATTAGACTTATCACACTTTAGTACACCTGATCATAAGAAATTATTTTTCATCATAAAAATTAAAACTTCAATAAAAAAATTGAGTGAAAATATTTAATTTAAAATTTTGATATGAAAACTTTTTTAATATTTATTATATTGATTATATATAAAAATTACTATTTAAATATTTTATCTTATATTTCTCTTTTGATATTGTCCTAAAAATTTATTCATCTAATTTTTTTTTAATTATATATAACTCTAAATCCTCTAATTTTAATTTCTTGAATTTTATTTTTATTCCAAGGAAGAGAAAGAGAAAGTGAGAAGCGAGCGACTGACTCTGTAAGCTTCGGCCACGACAAGACTTCCATCGGAAGCCAAAGCAAGGCCGAGCGGGCGGCCACCAACTTTGACCCAATCCTCCACCTCCCCGTCCCTCGCCGGCGCCGCCACCCGAACTTTCCTTATCCATCCATCATAACATCCAGTATACAGAACCCCTTCCTTCTCATCGTAAGCCAAATCCTCCGGTCCCCGAAGCCCTTCACCGACTCGTTCGCTCACGCCGAGCACAGAGTTATGCTCCTCCGCTGCCGCCGCGGCCTTCGACCGGAAACCGTAGCTCACTGGAAGTGGCGAAGGGTCGAAGTCGCTATGCCAGCTTGTGAGAATCAGTGAGAGCAAGACGGGGAGTGAGGTTAGGAGAAGGAAGGGAAGAACGAGTTTTAGGCTGATGAGTCGGGGAGCTGTAGCGTTGTTTGAGTCGGCCATTGTTTCTGAAGAACGGCTTATTTTGGGGTTGGGGACGGAGAGTCAGAAGGAAAACCGCCGGTGAACGACTGGTTAGACTTTGGACCTGGATGTATTAAAGAAAGGAAGGATGATCCATGTGAAATTATTTTAATAATTTAATGAAATTATTTAATTAAAAAATAAAAAAATTAATTAAAAAATAAAAAATATGGGCTTTTGCCCTCTAATTTTCCAAAAAAAAAAAAAAAAAAAGCTACTATATCACTTCTTTGAGCTGTCACATGATTTGTTGAGTCAGTAGTAGGGGTGTAAGTGAGCCGAGCCGGCTCGCGCTCGACTCGTTTATGAGCTCGCTAGCCGAGCTTATCGAGCTCACGAGTTGAGCTCGAGCTCGAGTTCGAGCTCGTTTAGTAAACGAGCTCGAGCTCGAGCCGGCTTGGCTCGTGAGCTCGCAAGCCGGCTCGATTAAATATTAATATTTTTAAAATAATTTTATTTTATTTATTAAATTTAAATATTAAAAAATTATAATAATAATCACCTAAATTTTATTTAAAAGTGAAATATTTCATGTTTTTATAAAAATTTTGTTTAAGTTTTAAAAATCCCGCTTAAAGTTTAAAAATCCCGCCTAATTTTAAAATTTTTGAAAAATCCCGCCTAAATTTAAAAATTCCCGCCCATGGCTGGCGAGTCGGCTCGCGAGCCGGCTCGAGCTCGTTAACAGTGACACGAGCTCGAGCTCGAGCTCGAGTTCGAGCTCGCTATCTATCTAACGAGCCGAGCTCGATAAGGACCAAAACTCGACTCGTTTACACCCCTAGTAAGTAGCTAAGTCGTCCGTTTAATTAAATACTTTGCCTAGTTTTGAAATTTTTTTTATAATGCTTAATTAAATAGTTAAATTTTTAATTATACTTAAAAATTTCTCCGGAATGTAAATGAGTCAAATCAGCTTGTGAGCTGGCTTGGATGCAACTCGATAAAATACCTGAGCTAGATTCGATGAGCTAACAAATCAAATTTGAGACAACCACATCTAGACTCAGTAGTTTGAGAGCCGACTCTTTAAAAATATTAATATGAAATATACTTAAAATATATTTAATTTTAAGAATAAAGATATTAACCTATTTAAAAATATTATCTCACTTTATTATATTAAGTACTTTATTTTTTTTCTTAAAATTTCATTATCATAATTGTTTGTGTGCTGAGTCTTCGAACAAAACTAAGATGTTAAATGTCATATTTCTCTACTGCCGTGAATATTTCAGAACGCAACAACAACCAATTTCGAATCTCCTAGAACGTTGCCAAGCTGGTTAACACTTTATCAGTCATGAAGAATCAACTTTTAAGTGTCTGGGCCAGAATGGGTCAGACAGGTAGATTGGTGGGGTAGATTAGCTCAAATCCTTTGTCAATTCAAAATATAATGGGTTGTGTTAATGGGCTGCTAGCGGGTTAGATCTGACCAACCTGCAAACTAGTTTGTTGACCTTCTTCCTTACTGCGTTACAGAAAGCTTCGACTTGTCAAAATGTTGACTATTGTTTTCGCATCTCCTTGGGAGATGTCACTTGTTTGTTTAGCACGTCATTTGGTTAGTTAGACTCTTAGGCTTCGTCTAAGACAACTTTCTTACTAATTTTTAAAGCAATTTTTTAGTACAAAAATTTTAATTTTTGTATTAGATAGCTGCTTTAAGAAGTAGTAAGAAAGCCGTCACAAATGAGAACTTTTATTTGGTCCAGTGAAAGGACGTAGAGCTACGTTCGGTCGGCACTAAATCGTGCCACGTAGCAGGCACAAAACCACGTTTTTTTCGATTTTGCTCAGCAATAACGAGAAATACCATTATGTGAAGACAGATACAGAGCAATACCGAGTTTTTTCTAGAAAAACTCGGTATTGCTCGGTATTGGTCTTCACATAGCGATATTTCTCGTTATTACCAAGCAATACCTAGCAAATACCGGGTAACTCAGTATTGACCGGACGTAGAGCTATGTCTGGTCACCAGACCTAATAATAGAAGAGTGTTTTCCGTCCCATTTAGGATGGTTGCAGTTCTATATAAAATTATTTATAAAGTTGTTGCAAAGAAAGTAAAATTTTTAAAAAATGTTGTAGATGTTGTGCACATAAACAATGAAAAATAGAAATCACACAACCAAACTCAATGAACACGATGCGATTTACATGATTTGACGAAGCATTGCTTACGTGCACGAGGAGAAAATGGTTTCATTATTATGGAGAAAAAAGGTTACAATTACACTCTTCCTCTCATTATATAGATTTGAAATAAAAATTAATAAGGAAAATCTAATCAATGTCATAATTAGATCTCCGAATCAATGGCACAATTGGATAATGATGTAATAACATAATTGGATAGCCAATGAAACCAATAAAATCTTTCCCTAACAATAGAAAGCAACTTTCTATCCCAAAAATTTCTTGAAAGCAATGAAAAAGCATTGACCAAACATAAATTGTGATTACAATTTGAAAAATATAGTAGGAAAGTTCTTAATGCTTCATAAAACAACTTTTCAGTACAAAAATTAAAATTTTTATACTAAAAAACTACTTTAAGAAGCAGAAAAAAAATAGTCTCAAATGTAAGAATATCATATACATAAGAATAAAAGAATTTAATGTGGGTGACATATTGCCGACATCAGAGGTAGATAGTTAAACCTATTATAAACTAAAAGAAAGAAACAATCAAAACTTATATATATATATATAATATTATGTAAATAATATTTTTAATATTAGTAATTTAATTTATTAAATAATTATTTATACAAACTTTTTAATTAAAATAAATAAGCATAAAAATAATTTTTAATTAAAAACTTTTAGTCCATTTCTTATAAATGTAACGAAAATGAAAATAATATTTCATTACATTTTTAATCTATTTTTGTAAAAAATTTATGAGAATAAAATTTTAAAAGCTTTTGTAATAAATTAAATTAGTAATATTAAAATTCATTAGAATATATTTTATTAAATTATTAATATAAAAAAATTAAATTATATTTTTAATTTTTATCAAAATTTTCTTAGAATGCAAATTTAAAAGTTTTTGTAATAAATTAAATTACTAATGTAGATGTAATAGGGATGAAAATTTCATCCTAATAAAAATTTGATAAAAATTTGTTGAATTTATAAAATATAATGAAAATTTTAATTAAAAATATATTTTATACTTTTTTATTTTAATTAAAAATGTTTTTATAAATAACTATTTAACAAATTAAATTGCTAATATTAAAAATAATTTTTATGTAATATTATATATATATATATATATAATACCTTAACCATCTCTCTCTCCTCTTCTCTCTTATTCTTCCAATCCGGTGGCCCTCTCTCTCTCTCAATCTCTCACATTCTCTCTCCCCATGTCACTTGATTTTTTTTTAGTTTAAAGTGAATATGCCAAATCATTTGATGTATTATAAGCTTATTTAGAATATGTCAAATCATTTGGCTACTTTTCTCTTTTTTAGATTTTTTTTTAAATGTGTTCTTTAAACTAATTTTAGCAAATAGTATGCTTCCTTCTAAAATTTGGCCCCTTTTAGTATTCAAATTTTTTGAAAATAATAAAAAGCATTAGCGAAAATGTTGTCTCAAACGAAGCCTAACTTTTTTTTTTAGATAGATGAGAGATTAGCTAGTATGTAAGAGTTACATCTACCATCGTAGATTTGTTGTGTTCCTTTTTTATCGTTATTCATTACCTATCATTGACCAACATCTAACATTTGTATTCGTAAGATAATAACGTTGGGCGCCGATAACTTATCTATCTACCGTCCTGAATAAAAAAAATGATCAAGATGACAGACCCATCATCACCCAACATCAGACATGCATTTTCTATCAACCTATTTGTTTGATGCCTAATTAAAATTGATTGACATTTGCAAGCCATTGACCTTTGAAGTTTTTGTTCTTCTAACTTGTTGTGTTGATCTCTCTTCTCTTCTTATTAGGATAATGACCAAGTTGATAATATTTAAAAAAGATTTTTATTTTTTAACTTTTATCTTTATAAGAGCATGATTAATCAATAGAGATTATGATGATGAAAATTTGTTTTTTCTCTTTTTATGTTTCCTTTTAAATAAAGGGTGAAAATGACTTCCACCACTGAGTTTTTTTTTTCTCTAGCGAAAGATATTAAAATGTTTTTGTTTATAATAATTGGAACTTAGCATATTTCTAATAATTTTATCAATTAAATGAAAAAAAAGATCAAAATATACAGATTTAAATTTAGTTATGATATAGATTTTATTCCCATTAAATTTATGCTAAAATAAGTATTATATATTATTAATTTATCAATTCATATCCACAAGCCAAAATAACCTTTGAATCAGATATAAAATATTTAGAATTATTATGAATTTAAGCTCTAATAAAATAAAATTGTAATTGAGATTAAAGTTTTATTTGGGTTGACTTATTAAGCTTTTTTTATTTTTGTTTTAAATGCTCTATTCTCACGTTTCATTTGGGAGAGCTTTTGAATACAGATTTTTTTTGCTGTTTTAAAAAAAAAAATTAACTACAAAATTACTTTAAAAAACAGTAAAAAAATTTGTCTCAAATGAAACCTCAAGCACAATTTTAAAAATATTGTCTTAAAAAAAAACCAGTGGGAAAATGGTCTTTCAAACTCATTATTTTTTAACTAATATTGCTTTTCTAACCACGAAAGCAGCTTAAAAGTTGTTCCAAATAGAACCTAAATGTTATAATTAAATAACTTTTTTATTTTAAATTGTGATAAAATTATACATTTAGTCATTATTTGAAAAAGAAATTATTTCACGGTGTTAACTAACAATTCTAATTATATATTTTGTGACATTTTTTTGCCAAATAAATTTTTTTACTTATGTATAATTTTAATCATAGTATTTTTAACCATATTAAAGTTTGCTCATTGTTTTTAATTTTTTCTTTTAATTTGTAAATGGCTAATAACAACAAAAAAAAAAAAAACTTTTAAAAACGCGATTGTTCTTCCTGAACAGTCATGTTTTAATACTATATAATCTAATTCCCTTACGCTTTATTTGTGATTGCTTTAGATCATTATTTTTTCCTTGCTTTTAAGAAGTTTTTATACTGAAAAATAGCTTTGCAAAGCACTAAAAAAACTATCCTAAACAAAACCTTAAAAAACATTATCATATGCTTCAAGTGGGAGGTTTAATGTAGACATATTTTTCATTCCTTTTTTTTTTTGGGTTTTCTCCTTTTGTTTCACTCTCCTTATCTTTTTCATAATTTGTTTTCTCTTTAACTATATCTATATGTAATATTCTATAACTTTAGTGTATCTACATGATTATATTTATACGTACAGAAATTTACAATAATAGAGATACACTTTTTATGGAAGTTCGCTCTTCCCTTTAATTTAGAGAAGATGAGGTTGCAAAACTATTATTGGCATGATTCATAAGTATGTAGTAGAAAATGCTAAAGAAATAATAAAAAATGATGATAATAGACTAATGATATACAGTTAGATAATGGCAATCATGCTACAGATGTAAGGCAACGACTTTCGGAAAGTGGTTGTCAAATGACAAAAAGTTAAGCAAGTACATTCAAAAGACAATGGGCAATGGTGAATGGGATATGATTGTCATTGCCAATGGTTGTCAACATTTATTGTCAAGTAAAGCTCTCTCCAACTAAGTCCTAGTTTAGTTACATATATGCTTCCACCAAACTCAAATATAGATCCCTTACATATAGAAAATGTGGCTTTGACATATTCAGAGGTCTTGCCTTCACAAATTCACTTAACGTACGAGAACATGAAGCCTCGCTCTTAGGAAATTGTGAGGAATTCTTGAGTGCTTCTTGCAAGAGAGGGAAGAGAGCGTAATTTTAAGGAGGCAAATCTTCAAAAGCTTTATTCAAAATTTCCATAAACCTAATACATCTTATATGGCACTTATTTATAAAGATTTACATTGCTGTGATAACTTATAGGATCAACCTATCCTAAAACTAGACCAACACCTCACACTCGCCTTAGGCACTCACCTAAGGGATTTGCCTTATAAAAGATAACCACACTAAACAAAGGGATCCATGTGATAACCAATCCACTAAACCACATGTATGTGACGATCTCTAACAATCATATCATCTGGTGTGCTTTCTATTTATTTTAGGTCTAACCAACCATGTAGCTTAACTAGCCTCTCTTTTGTGGGTAGACAAAATATGATTGTGAAATGCATAATTTTATATATGAAATAGAAAAAAAAAAAATCTTAGAATTTGAGCAACCTCATGTATTGAAGGTGGGCAAATTCTTCTAAGAGGAAAAAAAAAAAAAAAAACAGGGTGAGTAATTGCCCACCACTACTAAAAAGCGTGGCTTTTCGCAGCACTTGTCATGGGCGGTTTAAAAAACGCTGTCAAAAATAGGTATTAGCAGATGTTTAAATCGGTGCAAAAACCATCAGTTTTAGCTGCTTCTATATCAAAACCCTACTTATGCTGGTTGGACTCTCGCGAACCACGACATATCCTTTCTTAGGGGTGTCAATTCGGGTCAGCGGGTCGAACCCGGAACTGACCCGGCACTATTCGGGTCAACCTGAACCCGACCCGTTTTTAAAAACGGGTCAGGTTTCCGGACCCAAACCCGACCCGATTCGGGTCCGGGTCAACCCAACCCGACACGAATGACCCGAAGTTGACTTAAAATTACTAATTTTTGGGTCAAAATCGGGTAAAAAACGGGTCAATCTCGGGTTTTCGGGTCAAATATGAGTTTTTCGTGTCACTTTCGGGTCAATTTCGGATTGCTGTGTCAACTCGAACCCGACCCGATTTTTAAAACGGGTTGATTTGTTCAACCCGAACCCGACCCGTTTCAGGTTCGGGTTGACCCGAACCCGAATTTTTCTAGGTCGTGTTCGGGTCGTGTTTCGGGTCGTGTCAAAAAATTGACAACCCTATCCTTTCTCCTTCTCTTTCGATACCGGCCCCTTCTGCATCGCGCAACGATCTCACTCTTTCCTTTGTTCCGTGCATGCATGGCCTTCGATCAGAGAGAGAGAGAGAGAGAGAGAGAGAGAGAGAGAGAGAGAGAGAGAGAGAGAGAGAGAGAGAGAGAGAGAGAGAGATCCGCGTCAAAGACTGAAGTTCGGCCATTCGCTCGTACCTTGTCGTTCGCTCGTGTCCAGCTCTTCCGGATCTCCCTGCCTTGTTTTTCCCCTAACCTAGGATTTTTTTTTTCCGAATGCTTGCACATTAGCTTGAAGAAAAATAACAATTGCTTGAATGATGAACCTTAAAGCTAGACAAGGATGACTTTGGTTGGTGTATTAGGATCATTACAGTTGGATTAAGATCTATCATAATACATAGAAAAAAAATATTGCATTTCTCGTTTTGAGTGGAAGTGTAAGATGATTCTTTACTCATAAAGGAGATGTGATTCTTCGCCTTGCATTTGTTAAGGAAGGGTTTGTGAAAATTTTGAGAGGACTCAAAAAATAGATAGGCATGCTAAACACAATAGATGAGTTTTCCTACTTTTCATTCTACACTATTTATAGTTCATAGTTTTACTATTTCTTATAATATATTATTATTGATTTTGTTTCGCTAAACCCTGAAATAGTCACGTTTAGAGTCATATGTGCCTAAAGTGCTGTCAGCGTAGAGCGGTCCTTTGGAGATTAACTAAGGCTTCGTTTGGAACGGCTTTTTTACTCCCTCTTAAAGCAGCTTTCTAGTTTAAGTATTAAAATTTTTGTACCAGAAAGCAGCTTTAAGAAGCAGTAAGAAAGCCGTCCCAAACGAAGCTTAAGTGTTTTTATAATCATATATGGCTATAATGTAAAATTATCTCTATAGTCATAAAATTTTCCAACACAAAAACTTTTAATTTTTTTAATTATTTACTATTTGTGTTTTTTTTTTCGAACTATAAAATTTTCAACATAAAAACTTTTAAAGCACCCGGAAAATCATTTTGTAAATTGTTAGATGACTATTAATATAAAAAAATTATTATATCATTAGTAAATAAATCATAAGGTATATAATTAATGCTAATGATAAGGTTTTTAAGTCATATGGCTACGTACTTCCTGCCATCATTGCATCAATGCATCTTGCAACATGTCCAAAAGTTTTCCTGATGGCCTTAGCACTGCCTTGAACAATTATTACGTCATCTGATCGGGCGTTCGGTCAGAGGCTTGTTACTCAATTTTTGCTCGGTATTTGATCGGTATTTGATAGGTATTGTTTGATAATATGGAGAAATACCGCTCTGGGAAGACCAATACCGAGCAATACTGAGTTATACCAAAAAGTACCGAGTTTTTCTTGGTATTTTTTGGTATAACTCGGTATAACTCGGTATTACTCGGTATAACTCGGTATTTTGTCTTCATCTAATGATATTTCTCGTTATTATTGGTATTGCTCGGTATTTCTCATTTTGTACATACAATCTTGGTGCCAACTGGACGTAGCTCTACATACGTTCACTGGACCAAATAAAAGTTCACCTTTTGGACAATCAGAAATATCCCTTGGTGACCAAACCGATGCCTAGGGGATATACATATAGTACTAAAACAGGTTTTCCTAAATTCTGTACAATTGTGACGGATTTAACTGCCACAAACACCCAAAATTGTGACGATTAAAACCGCCACCAACCGCCAGAATTGTGGCGGTGAAAACCGCTACAATCCTGAAAATCAGTTTAGGTTTTGAATTTGATGGAGGTTATAGCTGCTGCTAAAACTAGCATATCCTTAAATCTACCCCAACGATTCGAAAACCACTACGAAATGTCATCACTGCAATGGTTTTAGAACCACTGCAAAGTAAAATGTGGCAGTTATAACCGCCGGGATAAGTCAAAAATTATATTGCGATAACCCTATTTTTTTGGTAGTGCACCCAAAATACTTCATGAATCCCCCATGTAGCTCTCTAAGCTTTATAAATAAGAGTGACAAAAAAAAAACATTTTTTTTTTTTTTGTATTTAAGCCCTCTTAATTACTATTTGTTGGGGGACAAATATAGATTCTAGAGTTTTTTGTTTTTTGTTTTCTTACTCACTAGGGGCGGAACCAGTCCTAATTTTTAGGGGGGGGCAAACTTATAAGACATATATATCGGGGGTCCAAGGGGGCAGTGTCCCCTGGCGGGGTTCGACCTGTTGGGGGCAATTACCTAAAGACCATAGTATTTTAAAATTTTTAGGGGGGGGCAATTGCCTGAAAACCCTTGTAATAAAGACTAAAAAATAAATAGAAAGGGATAAATTATCTAAAACACCATAAAAAAAAATTTAAAAAAATTTTGAGGTGGGGCAATTGCCCCCCTGTAACCCATTGGATTCCGCCCATGTTCTTACTCTTCATAATCACTCAATCCTAATCTAATTTGCTGGCTCTCACTCACATATATTCTAAACCCTAAATTTAGGTGTCATTCATGGACCAATTTGAATCCATCAACTCCCTAAACGCTCTCTAACTTGGTTAAAGGCTAAAATTAATCAAAGCTGCCATTAAAAAAAACCTCTTGTGCTTAGAAAACGTTGTGTAGCGTTAAAATAAAGTCTAAAGCAAGCCCTGCTCCTCTTACTCAACTGTAAGTCTAAATAAAGTTGGTAGCAGAGTAAATCAAATAGTTCTTTACTTTATAAACATAAGTTGATATGAAAATATACAGAAATTTATCTGTTGATCAACAAGATTTCAGATAAATACACAGTGAACCGAATGTCATTCGCCTATCGCCTGTTTACCGTTGCTGTTAATCTCCATCTGAATCCAAACAAAAACTCATTTTGTTTTCTCTCCATTGTAGTGCGACTTCAATATTGACGTCACACTGTTCAAAACTCGAAAATGAAGTTTGATTTGCAGTTCGGTTGGACTGTCGTTGCTAATGTAAACCAAAGAATGTCAAACCTTAAGCACAAGAGGTATAATTAGGAAGAATATTATTTTATAAGAGAAATCCACAACCTTTCTTTTAATATACTTCATTTGATCTCTCTTATATCAAAAACCCTAATAGCAACAATTAAGGCGTGAAATCCCCTAATTCTATGCCTTTAAAGTATTTTATAAGACACTCAAGAGAAATTATTCCGTGCGCGACGTAGAATGTTGTCCTGAGATCAACAAGAATGTGCCACGAGCCGCTGTAGCGAACAAGAGGTGACGTGACTCATTCTGATTGTTCTCCTCCACATAGAATAATTAATCCTCAATCAGATCTTCAATTAAACAACGCTAACTAAATAAAAGAACGCCTAACTCAAGAAAATAGTAAAAGAGAAGAAACAGAAGAGAAAACATTGGGGACAGGACATATAGATGAGAGAGAGAGAGAGAGAGAGAGAGAGAGAGAGAGAGAGAGAGTTAATACAAGGATCAATGAGCTTATTGGGACAGATCTATGCTCTGTAAGAAATTCCTTATAGAATCTTATTTATATTGGAGGAAAAATTCCTTTCCATTAAATTTGCAGTGAGATCTGTTTGACTAACAAAATTGCAAATATGATATTGATCTCAATACAAAATTAAATGATTGGTTTATTCCTGAAGTAGGATTCTATGAGGAAAGAGTTCCTTCCAGCTGCCTATTGGATGTAAGAAAGGCCAGTGATGTCGGTATCACGATCGCCGGTGGAAGGAGGAGGCTTGTGCTTCGGTTCCGTCGAAGGCTCCGAAATCCCATCGGCGCTCTGCGTCTCGCTCGCCGGCGGCTTCCTCTGCTCCATCTCGCCGCCACCGCCGTCTTTGACGTCGTCCTTGCCGTACATCCCCCCGCCGTAGGCCTCGTGTGTTAGGGGCTTCAGATCGGAGATCTTAGAAGGGTGAATTGATTCTCCGCGCCTCTGTTCTTCCATTTTTTTTTTCTCTTTGAACTCGAATTGCTCGTCGGAGAAGACGATTGACATAGGGAAGGGCTTCGGGATTATATGATCCACGTTCGAGCAAGTGAGGTTTCCTAACACTGACACGTGTTTTTCTGCGAGCCACGTGGAGGGACGGGCGACAGCCGCGTTCAGTTACAGAAATTCACGAAAGGACAGCAAGGCCCCACCAAAGCTGAACGGGCAATGTTTGAGAAATTTACATTATTACCATTTTATATTATTCTATTTATGTATCTAACACTCAAAATTGATATATCATATTATATTATTTTAATATCAAATATATCACTTATATTTCTTTATTACCACTAATATATTTCATTTCTACGACTCATATTTGATATGAAAATAAACTATGGTGATTTGTATGTAATATTAAAATTTTAGATATTAAATATATAAATATATAAATTTGAGAATAATTCTTCTTATTTTGGACAGTTCTTAAACGCCTTCTCAATACAAGTTTTTTAATTAAAAAAAAATCACTAAAAAAATACTTTTAAAAGCATTAAAAGGCATCCCAAATAAAATATAAGTCCAATTATAATATCAAAAATCAAAATTCCTAAGCTAATTTATTTTTTTAAGTTTTTTTTTTTCGTTCTTAGCATATGTTTGGGATAGCTGAGGCACATACATATAACTGTAAAATTCTTATTGTAAAAAAAAAAAAAAAATTATTATTGGTATTATACATCTATATAAATAAATAAGTTTATAATAATATTTTTAAGTCAAGGGTGAATGCCCTATCCAACATTAAGGCCTTTTCCTCAGTTTGCACTGCTATGTTATTTTATGTATACATATTCATCTAATTGATGAAACAATGTATAAAGAGTTAAAATAAAGAGCACGAAAAATTAAGTTAAAATAAAGAGCACGAAAAATATGATCAATGGACAAAAACATACAAATTTATACATATTGATCTAATGGATGGATATATCATATAAAACATCAGCCTTCAGACGACACAGTTAGGAGAATGGATGCATTAGATTCAGTTTATGTTAAAAAAGATGGAAGTAGACCTAAAAAGGCTTAGGCTTTGTTTGGGACGGCTTTCTTACTACTTCATAAAGTAGATTTTTAGTACAAAAATTAAAATTTTTACACTAAAAAGCTGCTTTAAGAAGCATAAAGAAAGCCATTCCAAACAAAGCCTTAGTTAGAAAGCAATATAAAATGCCTTTTTATTATATTTAAAAGAGAATTTGATTTTTGATAGACATAATAGAGAAAAAATTTTCATATAGTTGATCCCACGTAGTGGAATAAAGGTTAGATGTTGTTGGCTATATCTCACTCCTCATATTTAATTATGATTGATTGTTGATATTTAAAATTTTATTTTCTCATATATATATATATAGTTTACGTCTTAGCATTGTACAAAGATCCATCACATAAGCAGATTAGATAGAGGGTGTAACGTTCATAAGAGACATCAGAGTTTTTACATACAAACCCTTAAAAAGGGGGAAAAATCACGGGGTCTGACCCAATTTTAATGAATCCACTAGTATTTGCAGTTGATTACAAATGAGGCCCTTCCTTGGGAGAATGGCTTAACTTGATGTCATAAATGTACGCCATAAAGAATGCATTATATGGTGGGAGTTACAATAATCAACATAAACATGTTTGTTTGTTTGGAAATGCCATAATCGGCACGAGACAGGGGTCCAAAAGACCGTAGTTAGCAAGAGACCGAGGTCAAAAAGATTGTTGTCTGGTGATGGAGATCAGAAGGATCATAATCGACAGGAGATAGGGGTCCGAAAAATCGTAGTAGAAGGGCAGTACTTCGGGAGAACTCTAGGAGTCAAGTGGTGGCCCGATAGAAGTTTGAATCTCAGGTGGTGGTCTGATAGAAGTTTGGGCCTTAGGTGGCGGTCCGGTAGATGTCCGAGCGTCAGGTGGTGTCTTGGTGGAGCTCAGGGAATCAAGTGATGATCCGGCAAAGGTCCGGGGGTCAAGTGGTGGCCCGACGGAACTCAAGCGGTGGTCGAGGACGAGAGACGAGGCAAGAGTGATCTCTGATCTCTCTCTTGTTCTCTTGCTTGAACCAAGAGAAAGAAGGTGTCTATTTATATATTTCTGTGGCATAGCCCGTAAATAGGTGAGAGATCAAGGTTAAATAGGGAGTGGTTGGATGGATGACCGATATTGAATCCCTTGATTGTGGAATGTTTGTCAGAAATTTGATGGTCTTAATGATGTCAAAATTTGGCAATCTTGGGCTCGTTGGTTTTGTCTCATCGAGCCGCTTGATTCGACTATAAGCACATAATGTTTGGAAACCATTTGGTAATCCAAATTGTGGTTCGAATCTTCCAACAACGCTTCGGGTCTTTGATTTGGACTCATTTGGGTTCAGATTGCGTTGGATTTGGTGTCGTTGGGCATGTATTTCCGAAACGTTCAGTTTGACTGTAAGTTTTCGAAATCGGAGTTCAAATGGTCCCAATTTTAATTTCGGAAGTTTCCAACTTGATTTTGCTTCGAGATTTGTGCCTGATCAAGATAATTTTTTTATTACATATCAATTATATTAGAATATTCTGATATATTTTGTATGTGAATGTGCATAGTTTTTTTTTCATGTGCTTTATTTCATGCATCATAGATTGCCCTTTAATATAAATAAATTGCTACATAATATGCCTAAATTTTTAAATAAATATAGTTAAATTATTATATAAATGATATACATATCTAATAGTCTAATGCTTCGTTTGGGACGACTTTCTTATTGCTTTTTAAAGCAGCATTCTCATACAATAAATAAAATTTTTATACCAAAAAGCTGCTTTAAGAAGCATTAAAAAAGCCATCCCAACGAATCCTAAGTCTATTATTTAAAATTTTAGTTACAATTTATTCTCCTAATTTCTAAGCCCTAAAAATAGCAAAAAAATTAATTATTCAATTTAACATATCACCAAAATCTTCTCAATCACAAATTAAAACAAATTATTAGCAATATTCCAAAGACACTTTCAACTTGCCCCGCCCCGCCCCGCCCCGCCCCGTCCCGTCCCGGCCCAATTGCATCCTATAATTGATCGCCGCTGAGCAACCGCTCAAACTGTTAGCGAAGTTGCGAAGAGGCGGTTCCATTCTCAAAAAACGCTTCATCTTCTTCGTCCTTCTCCGCTTTACCCGGAAACATAGATCGGAATAAGGAGAATCCGATAATCAAATCTCGAACTTGGCCTCCATGAGCTCTTCAAATACTCCTCTGCCGCCAGCTCTTCCGCTTTCCCCTTCCCTTCCACATCCTCTTCTTCCTCCTCGCTATCATTCCCACCGCTTCCGACCACCACAGCCGCCCGCCGGAGCAACAAAATCACGGGGCCGAAGAAAGCCCGAGTTTTCCAGCCTGCCCAAAGCCATTCCGCCTTGCACTGAATGCGGGAAGCACTTCTCCTCATTAAAAGCTCTATTCGGTCACATGCGTTGCCATCCGGAGCGCGGGTGGCGAGGAATCAATCCACCACCGCGTCCCCCCCGGGCTCACTTCACCGACGAGGAATACCAAGTCGCCTCCACCCTCCTTCTTCTCGCCAACGGCCCACCACGTGAAACCTCCTCTGGCGAACTTGGCGGTGCCGAAATTATCCACTCGTTGTCTTCTTCCTTCGATGGCTCAATCAAAAGCGAGAAACAAAAGTGTTTTCCAAATCAATTTTCTCCTTCTTCTTCTTCTTGTTTTTGTTCGCAAGATGACCGCTTGCTGGATTTAAACTTGCCGCCGCCATTGGAGAATGGTGAAGATGGGGAAGGTGAAATCAGCCCAGTTTTGGAGCTAAAGCTTGGGATTTGAATATAAAGATTTTGTTTTTGATACTTGTATAATAAAGTATATGGTGCTTTGACGATACTTTTTGTTTGTTTTCGTAAAATCCATCCCTTTTCTTGTCCTGTGAAGCAGGGCGAGATTGGACTGACTGGATTTTTACACTTGTTATATACTAAAACATGCATGTTGAAGCTTTTTTTTTTTTGTTAGAATAAAGCTTCGTTGTTTGTATAATATTGGTGTTGATAAGCTTTGTCAGAACTCTGTGGTTTGTAGAAATAATAAAAAAATTTCTATCTAAAGTTTGTTGAGCATTGTTATTTTCAATGTGTTTTATGCCACTGTTACAGATTACATGATTCATTTTTCTGAAGATTCTCTCTGTTTTCTTTGATTGTTTGATGAGTAATTACTTTTTTTTTCTTTTTTTTTTTTGAAGGGGTATCTAGTTGGTGTTACTTCAGCTTTTGAGATGCTTGACGGCGTAACTAATCCCTCCGCTGACCTAGAAGAGGCACCAACTCCAAATAACCTCCTAGCCGCATTTATTGGGACCCCACTTAAGAGGCGTTGGTGCTCGAGAGGGGATTCAAACACGGATTAAGGGATTCCCAATTGTACTCGCCCACTAAACTAAGCATCGGTGGGTGAGTGAGTACATTAATATGCAATATTTTTCTCATTTGGTTTTACTTTTTTGTTCAATTTGATAATTTTTTATATGATATGAAGGTTTCGTTAAAGTAGTTTTTTAGTACAAAAATTAAAAATTTAGATGCTAAAAGAATTGCCTTAATATAGGTATAAACATTTAAAAGCATATAATTAATTTATTTTATATTTATTATAATGATAATTTATTAAAAAAAATATTGCACTTTTTAATATATATATTTAGGGGTGTCAATTTCGGGTCACGGGTCGGGTTCGGGTCGAACCCGGAAATGACCCGGCACTATTCGGGTCAACCCGAACCCGACACGTTTTTAAAAAACGGATCGATTTACCGGACCCGAACCCGACCCGGTTCGGGTCGACCCGACCCGACCCGCGGACACGGCAAGGCCGGGATCAGCTTCAACGCGGTAGCAGCGTCTGGCTGCAGCGGTGTCCAGCGGCCACTACGACCGGCGTCCAGCGGCATCGACATCCGGCGGCAGCAGCGTCCCGGGCAGCGGTCACGCGATGCGCGCAGCCGTCAGGCCCGTCACCGCGTCACGGATTGACGCGAACGAAGCGACCGCGGGCAGTCGGACCGCGGGGGGAAGCCGGACCGAAGGCAGCGGGGCAGCCGGTCATGCGGGATTCGCCGATTCGGGCAGGGAGCGGGAATTCGAATTTTTTTAAATTAAACGGGTTGGCGGGTTCACCCGGCAACCCGCCGGGTCAACCCGAACCAGACCCGTTTTTTAAACGGGTCAATTTCTAGAACCCGAACCCGTCCCGTTTTGAAATCGGGTCGGGTTCAACCCGAATTTTTCGGGTCGGGTCCGGGTCGGATTTTCGTGTCGTGTCAAATATTGACACCCCTATATATATTTTAAAATTTTTTGTGACATGAAAAATAATTTAATAATGGATTACAAAAAAAATTAAAAGTATTAATATTTATATTTTTTTATCTACATTACAATAGTTACACATGTATAAAATATAAAAAATATTTACCTACCTACTACTTATAGGTGAATCACTAACTCTTTTCAATAAAATGATAGAAATATATACTTATGATTTACAAAATAAGAAATTTATCTATTTATTAAGATAAGAAATTAGTTAACTGATAACTAATTAATTAGATTTTTTTTTAAATCGAAGTTATGTTATAAAATAAATAAATTTATTTATTTAATGAAGATTAAGATACTTAATTTTTTTTATTAAGAAAAGAGAAGAGGGGAATTTTATACATGAGAAATATTATACTTAGATTAATTCTTTAATGAAAAATGAAGTGCTTGAATTGTAGGAGACGCACAATGTTGTGAAGGAAAATATAGGAGAGAAATTTTGATAGTTTTTTAAGCCATTCAAATTGAAGAAAAAAATATATTTAGATTTATTCATTTGCTTGAATTCTATTTTAGGATGGATAAATCTTAATTCATTTAAATTATAGTTTTTTTAGAAATAAAAATAATAATAATAATAATAATAATATAGAGAAAGTAAGATAGCTTTGAGATTAGGTTTTTTTTTTTTTTTAATTCTTTTGCATAACTCTGTGTGCCCATCTTTTAAATTTTTTAAATATAAGTTATTATTTGAATTTTCACATCATTATATTGCTATAAAAATAGGTAAGAATACCTTGACTTGTTTTGTATTATATTAAGACCAACTTTTAACGCTTTATTTAGGATAGCTTCCTACCTATTTTCTTAAACAACTCTTTAGTAAAAAAAATTATAATTTTAAATTTTTTGTACTAAAATATTGCTTTAGAAAGCAATAAGAAAGTTGTCGCAAACGTGAAGCCTTCTTAATGCTTCTTAAAACAGTTTTTTAGTAAAAAACTTTAATTTTTCTACTAAAAAATGCTTTAAAAAGTAGTAAGAAAGTCATCCCAAACGAAGCTTAAGGCCTAAGGCTTCATTTGGGCTTGTGTACCGTTTCCGAAAATAATTTTCTAGTATAAAATTTTCTAATTTAAGAAATTTTGTACTATAAAATTATTTTAAAAGAAATAAAAAAAATCGTCTCATTCAAAACGTAAGTCTTTAAATTTATGCTGAAAATATTGTGTTGCATACTTGCAACTTATATCCAGGAGGTGCACTAATGTCTGTATAAATTCAAGACTTTGATGCCCATTATGATATAAAATATATCAGAATATTTTTACTTAATCTATTTAATATTTGGTTTATAATTTTTTTTTATTCTAATGTAAGGACTGTTTTCTTTTCTTGGAAATATGAGCTCTATAATTTGAATTTTTTACATCATAATATTATGATATATATTGAAGTATAAATTTAATTAAAATGATCGTAGGCTCATGTCCAATCTAGAAAGAGTCTCGGAATTACTATTAGCATATTTTAAATGGGCCTTTTATAAAATGGGCCCTCATAAACCTGACTTGTCTAGACTTCTTAGCTGATTCTATCCTATAAAGCCGATTGTTTGATGTTAGAAAATTATATATTAATACATTATATTTTGATTAGCTATTTAAAGAAATATTTAAATAAATACTGAGTTCTTTATATAAAATTAGCCTAAAAAAGGCAAATCATTTATAAAAAAACACTAGTTTTAACATGGAAACTCTTGAAAAAGTGGAAAAAAATATGGGGCCTTATCAGTTTAAATGAATCCACTAGTATTTGTAGTCGATTACAAATGAGCCCTTTTCTTGGGAGAAGGTCTTGGCTTGATGTAGCGAATGTACATTTATATATAGTTTATTTTTTGGTGGGTGTTGGAAGAATCAATGCTTACATATTTGTTTGGTCAAATTTGATGTCGTTGGTGATAAGCCAGCTATCTTATAACAGACTCTGCTCCATCTCATGTGCCCACTACGCTTCCATGGCAGAGCACAGTTCTCTGAGCAAATCCTCACCGTTGGCTTCCAACGGACTAATCAACATCGTTGAAGTTGTTTTCATGCATTTTCCTTTATATACTATGTAACCCATAGCAACAAGGGAATGAAACAGTTTTCTGAAAATTGCTTCCTATGTTTCTCTTCTTCAACCTCACGGTGTAGTTTAGCTTTTCTTGCAGCTGCAGGAACTCATTGAAGAGAATGCAGTTCAACATGGTATCAGAGCTAGATGTGCCCGACGGCCTGAACTTCCTTCGCAATCACTGATTTTGGTGGTTCCTGTTTCCTCTCCGACATGGACAATCCTTCTCAGTCCTCTACTTCTTCTTCTCAAGCTCCCCAAGTAGCTGCTTCTTCTGTCACAGTGAAAATGGCGGAAGTCTCCATTCCGTCACAACTCAAATTTCTGATGACTAATGTTAAGTCAGTACTTAACATTCAATTGACAATTGAAAATTACCCTCTCTGGAAATTTCAGATCTTTAAGCTGTTCAATATGAATGGCTTTGATAGCTATTTGAACGGATCGACGCCTAAACCTCCAAAATTGATCTCAACTGCTGATGGACTGGTAGGGGTGTCAACATTTGACACGACACGACAACTCGACATGGACCCGACCCGGAAAATCCTTGTTGGACCCGACCCGTTTGATGAATAGGTCGGGTTCGGGTTCGCAGATTCAACCTGTTTGATAAAATGGGTCAGGTCGGGTTGACCCGGCTTGCCGGGTCAACCCGAAAACCTATTTATTTGAAAAAAAAATTAATTTCCCGCTGCCCCCGCCCGCTGCCCGATGCCCGCCAGCCCCGCGTGCAATCCGCGCTGCCCCTCGTGCTGCGCGTGCTGCACGTGCCGAACCCGCGTGCCGCCGCTGCCGCGCCATCACCGAACTCGCGTGACGTTGCCTAACCCGCGTGCAGTTGCCGAACCAGCGCCGTCGCCGAATCGCGCATGCTGAACCCGCAGCCCCGCTGCCCCGCGTGCCGTCGCCGAACCTGCGCCGTCATCGCTGCTGCGCTGCAGCGCTACCGAACCCTCGAACGTCGCTCACTGCCAGGTCGCGGTCAGGTCGGGTCAACCCGGCAACCCGGTTGGGTCGGGTCCGGGTTGAAATGTTCGACCCATTTGCAAAAATGGTTCGGGTTCGGGTTGACTCGTTTATATACGGGTCGGGTCGGGTTCGACCCGAACCCGACTGGTTGACCCGAATTGACACCCCTATGGTCTGGCTTCCAATCCAGAATATTCAACTTGGCTGCTAATAGATCAAAATCTCGCAGCCGTTCTGTACTCTAACATCTCTTTGACGTTTCTTCCTTATGTTCTCAATCTCAACTCCTGTTTTGAGATATGGACAACTGTCAAACGTCGCTTGCAATCCACGAACCATTCTCGCATTCTTCAGCTTAAGAATGAACTGCATCACGTTTCCATGAAAGATAAGTCGATGATGCAATATCTCTCTGAAATCAAGAGCAAAGTAGATGCTATCGGCTCTACTGGTTCTCCGTTGCCTGCAGATGATATCATTTTATACGCATTGAACGGTTTACCATCTTCTTATCAAGGTTTCAAAACGGCAATTAGAACAAATTTGAATCCAATTAGTTTGGATGATTTCTACTCATTGCTTTGTAGTGAAGAACTCAATTTGGTCGCTGATTCCATTCGAGATTTATCAGTTTTGTCTCCAGCCCCTGATTCTATTCCGGCATTCACAGCTCAATGCGGTCGAGGTCGCGGTTGTGGATATCGCAGTCGCTCCATCTCTCGTCCTCCTCGTGGGTGTTCATCTCCTGGTCGTGGATCGGGTGTAACACAGAATGTCGTTGAATGCCAAATCTGTGGAAAGTTTGAGCATACTGCTTTCAAATGCTGGTACCGTAGAGATTTTTCATTTCAACCTCCAAATGTATCATCTTACTCTGCTGATACAGTTCAACCATCTTCGGAATGGTTGCTTGATATTGGAGCCACCTCACATTTAACGTCTGACTTTGTTCAAGTTTCTAATCCCAAACAATATGTTGGAAATCAGCAAGTTCTGGTCGACAATGGTGAATTGCTACCTATTACACATACTGGTAAAGGTTTATTGCCAACTCCTCATCGTAAGCTTCGTTTATCTTCACTTCATCTCGTTCCCAATCTCACTCGAAATCTTTTATCTGTCAATCGTCTAACTAATGATAATTCTTGTTCCATTCTCTTTGACCCTCTTGGCTACAAAATCAAGGATCTGAAGACCAACCAAATTCTCCTTCAAGGTCGATGTCAATGCGGTTTTTACCCTATCCTTACTGAATCAGCTCGTCCTTCCTCACATTATACGTTAACTGCAACATCTTCTTCATATCAACTTTGGCATCGATGTTTAGGAATTAGGACATCCTTCACACCAAGTTCTTCTCAAATTGCCACATTCAACAAGATCCACGATACCTTCTATGTCTAAACTTTCTCATTGTACATCTTGTGAACTTTCTAAAAGTCACAAGTTACAGTTTATTGTTTCTTCTACTAGGTCTCTCTCTGTTTTAGACTTAATTCACAGTGATGTATTGGGTCCTTCCCCAATCTTATCTTTATATGGATATAAATATTGTGTTCTGTTTATCGATGACTTCTCTCGTTTTACTTGGCTTTATCTGTTAAAAGTGAAATCTGATGTTCCCTCTCTATTTTATCATTTTAAATCACAAGTTGAATGACAATTTAATAAATAAATTAAATATCTTCGCTCAGATGGCGGAAGAGAATTCTTGTCCAAATCCTTTCAAAACTTTCTTGCTCAGTGTGGGATTATACATCAGGTAACTTGTCCTTATACGCCTGAACAAAATGGAGTTGCCGAACGTAAGCATCAACATATCATTGAAGTTACTCGTGCTCTACTTCATGATGCCTCATTGCCACAAAAATTCTGGATGTACGTTGTTCTCACTGCTATTTACCTCATCAATCGTCTTCCGTCGTTATCCAAGAAATCTCACTCGCCATATCAATTACTCTTTAACCATCCACCAGATTACAACTTTCTCAAAACTTTTGGTTATCTTTGTTATCCATTTTTACCTCAAAAAGTTCAAAACAAATTTCAATCCAAGTCTTTAACTTGCAAATTTCTTGGTTATCCCTCTCATACTAAAGGCTATGTTTGTTTTCACATTGAATCAAATAAAACCTTTATTTCTCGTCATGTAAAACTTATGGAATCAAATTTTCCATTCTCCCAACGAATTGCCTTTCCGTGCTCTACAGATATTCCCAACACTTCCTATACTTCTCCGTCTCTAATTTTTTCAGAAAATATACAACATCCCTCTCAAAATATTTCTCCACACAACTATTTATTTGATCATTCTTACAATCCCCAAGATCATATGTCTTTACCTACCACATAACCAGAATCATCAGCCACAACAAATTCAATATCTCCTCCACCTACAGTTCAGCCTTCCTCCTCCCTCTCCCCTCCACAAATTAACCAACCTCCACCTCAAAATATTTCTACTCATCCTATGGTCACAAGTTTTCGGTCAGGGAAGCTTACCCCAAAAAATATTATCAGTATGCATGCCGACCATATACCCATTGATCCAACATCGTATACCGAAGCTATCAAGCACTCAGCTTGGCGAAGTGCAATGTCAGACGAATTTACTGCTCTTTAGCGGCAAGCTACTTGGACATTGGTTCCTCCAAATCCTTTTCACAACATTTTGGGTTGTAAATGAATATACAGGACTAAACTCAACACTGATGGCTCGGTTGCACGGTATAAAGCTCGGCTTGTCGCACTTGGTTGCCGACAACAATTTGGCTTAGATTACTTTTATACTTTTAGTCCGGTTGCCAAATTACCCACCATTAGAATCCTCCTTGCTGTTGCAACGTCCTTTCAATGGAAAATTCTACAGCTTGATGTGTCTAATGCCTTTTTACATGGAGAACTCAAAGAGACGGTTTATATGAGCCAACCCCCAGTTTTAAAGACTCATTACATCCTGATTATGTGTGTCTTCTACACAAATCACTCTATGGATTAAAACAATCTCCTCACCAATGGTTTGAAACCTTCTCCACTTGTTTACTGCATTATGGTTTCAATCATAGTACCACTGATCCCTCTTTGTTGATCTATCACAAACAATCAGTTACCCTTTATATTCTTGTATATGTCGACGATATATTACTTACAGGCAATGACAATGCTACTATCAGTCAGCTATTAACTGCACTATCCAGCAAATTCCAAATGAAAAACCTGGGCCGAATTTCTCATTTTTTGGGAATGCAAGTTTCCCATACTTCACAGGGACTTCATTTGTCTCAAGCATCTTATGTTGCTCAGATTCTCAATCGCGCTGGTATGTCGGAATGCAAGTCCATTTCGTCTCCTATTCCTACAAAACTTTCTATGAAGACGACCGACCCTCCGATTACTCTCTCTAATGATGCTTCAGACAGATTTTGCCATTTGGTTGGGTCTCTTCAATACCTAACCATCACCCATCCAGATATTACTTTCACTGTTAATAAATTATGCCAGCATATGCATTGTCCTCAAGAGCCTGATCTTAAACTCCTCAAACGGCTTCTTCGGTATCTTAAAGGTACTCTATCTTTTGGCATTCCGATTACAACTACTAACCTTAAGTTACATGCTTATTCGGACTCCGATTGGGCTGGCGATCCTCTTGATCGGAAATCTACCAATGGCTATTGTTCCTTTCTTGGTTCAAATCTAATGTCTTGGCAAGTCAAGAAACAAAAGACGGTTGCTCGATCCTCCACCGAAGCATAATACCGTGCACTTGCCACGGCAGCTACCGACATCATTTGACTGCGTCGTCTTTTACAGGAATTTCAAATTTCATGTTCTGAACCGACAATCTTGCTCTGTGATAACATCTCCTCTATAGCTCTTGCAAACAATCCCATTTTTCGTGCAAGAACCAAGCACATTGAAATCGATTTTCATTTTGTGCGTGAATGTATTAAGAACAAGCTGCTAACTATCTCATATGTGCATACCACGGATCAACTTGTTGACTTGTTTACCAAGTCTTTATCTATTCCTAGATTTCAGTTCTTATGAGACCAGCTCCACATTTCCGAAGCAAATGTTAGCTTGCGGGGAGGTGATAAGCCAGCCACCTTATAACAGACTCCGATAGATCTCTTGTGCCCACTACGCTTCCATGGCAGAGCACAGTTGCTCTGAGCAAATCCTTACCGTTGGCTTCCAACGGACTAATCAACATCGTTGAAGTTGTTTTCAGGCATTTTCCTTTATATACTATGTAACCCATAGCAACAAGGGAATGAAACAGTTTTCTGAGAATTGCTTCCTATGTTTCTCTTCTTCACCCTCACGGTGTAGTTTAGCTTTTCTTGCAGATGCAGGAACTCATCGAAGAGAATGCAGTTCAATAGTTGGGTTTGCCTTTTCGAAACATTCAATTTGACTATAAGTTTGCTGAAATCGGAGTTCGGATGATCCCATATTTAATTTCAAAAGTTTTTAGCTCAAATTTACTCTAGATTAATTTGTGATGATATATCAATTATTATTATTTTATTAATTCATATAATGTTTTCGTGAAATAAACAGAAGACATAGTCATATGCAAAGTGTACAGAGAGGCTACGACGATGAAGAAATTGGAACAGCTAGCTGCGATGGATCTGGAAGAAAGCAGAGTTTCTTCCATGGCCGAGACGGCGCTGTCGACTTCCTCCGACCATGAGAATCTTCACAAACCCAACGATGATGAGGTGGAGAAGCATCGGAAGGAAGATGAAGAGGTTCATATTAGAGAAACCGTGCAAGTATCATCGACTATGTTGCTACCGCCGGTGACTCTGCACGACTCCTCTTCCTTCCGACCACAGCCGGCAACGCCGGACAAAGTTTCTTGGATCGAAAACTTGTAAGGAAATTTATGCTAGATCATAATTATGTTGAGAATCATATAAATTTGTATCATAAATGACCTTCTAGTTCAAAATTTTTACCTTATAATAAATTATATTTTCTTCTATTTTAATTAAATATATTTTTTATCATTTGTATTATATTCTGAATAAAAAATAATCACGAAATTTCTAACGCAAATTTTTTTGCCTCTGAATCTAGCAATTAAGGCTTCTTTTGGAATGACTTCGTTTGTGCTTTTTATAGCAGTTTTTTTATTAAAATTTTTTTGTGCTAAAATTTTTTTTTAGAAAGTACTAAAAAAGATGTCCCAAATGAAATCTAAATGATTTTAAAAAATGGAAGCTACTTAGAATTAAGATGATTTCTCCCCCTTCTCAATATCAAAAAATTCTTACACGCTTCTGCATCTTTAGAAAACTCAAACTACATGATTGGAACCACTAACATTTGTATTAAATAAAACTGTGTCAAATTACGCATCTCATATTGATCTATTGGTTGAGAGTTTTGACTATCAATTAAGCGGTCTTGAATTCGAGTCTTGCATATACAATATATGTGTAAATTTATCTTAATTGATCTAAATGTCCCAAAAAAAATGTCAAATTAAATTTCTTAAATGAAAACTAAGCATAACCAAATCAAAATAACATTTATCAAAGCCTTGCACTATCATATAGCTTGCAAAGGCTTAACTACATTCTCTTATTCATTAGATAAAAGTATAAAACTCCTTTCAACCTCTAAACGGGCTCAAATGGGTTGGGTTGGGCTCGGGTCCTCCCAATCAAAAGGTTGTTGATTATAGCAGTCCAAGTTGTCGCCCACATCTGCACCCAAAATCTGACAATACCGGCTATAGAAACCAATTCTGCCGGCAACTCTGCCGTCGTAGCCGTGGCCGCACTCCCCTCTATTGACGATATTAGTGATGACCCCGAAGCCCGGCAGCCGGCCTGCCGCCGTATCGTTGCTCGATGGGACCCATTGCCCGGTGATCACGTCGTGGCACGACGGCCTCGGCGGCTGCGTCGTCATCCAGAACCACATCGCCGTCATGAACGCAACCGTCGCGTTCTTCTGCACAGCAGCCGGGTCGTTGAGCAGGTCCGACCCAAGATACTGCCCGGCCCGCCCGTAGTTGAAGTTCCTGGGTTTTGTTCATCATTTGGTTTGCTCTTATTATTATTATTATTATTTTAATATTTTTTAAATTTTAAAATGATAACCCTAAAATATATAAAGAAATAAATAATCATTAATAAAAATTTACCAGGTGAGCTGAATAGGGCCGCGACCATGGTAGCTTTGGCCAACGGCGCAGGGATAATTAACATATGAGTTTTTACAATAAATGGACGGTGGAGATAGCTGCTCGATCCAACAGTACCCCCATGAAAACCTTCCGTCAGGTGCGCCTTTCCAACCACCTATCTTCATGAAATAATCAATTAATATATTTTATATAAATAAATATTAAATTTCTTGTTTACTTATTTATTTTTAAATTTGAAATTATAGTGCTAAATAAAAATTAAATTTCTTATTTATTTTTAATATTTATGAAAATATTTGAATATGTATAAATTTGAAATTTTTGAATAGGTTATTTATTGAATTTGAAATGCTTTTTGAAATTACATTTTTATATTAAATTTTTTGGGATTTACATACATACCACTTTATTTCTTGCTATTTACATATTTAACATTCAAAAGTCAAAACATTAATATTACATATCTACCACTCATAAAATAAATATGGATGCATGAAATGAAATATTAAAGTTTATATGGTGTTATGAGTGGTACGAATGAAATATAGAAGTGATATATTTGATATTAAAAATATAAATGTATGATAAACATGTAATATTAATATTTTGAGAGTTAAATATATAAATATCATAAAATAAAGTGGTATGTATGTAAAAAAAAATATGGTATGTATGTAAATCCCTAGATATTCATAAAATTGTTCATAATAACTTTTAGTTTTTTGAGATTGTTATAATAAAATCAATAAAAACGTGAAAAATGTGAAATTGAATCATGTACGGCACATGTGCATAGTTGTAGCACCTCTGGTTTCATGAGAAGTCTGGCCGAGGAAGGCGGCAAGCTCCCGGCGGCAGGTGGCGGGGAGGCCGGTGGTTCCAAACCCGGGGAAGGCCTCTGCGGCGGCGATGAAGGCTTCGTAGGTGTAGAAGCTGCCTGGGCAGCGGAGATCGCCGCGGTGCTTAAGCATTTCCTCGAACATTGGACGGGTTATGATTGAGCTCACGCTTCCGCATGAATCTTCGGCTTCTTCTTTTTCCGCCAGCGGCGATGGAGATGGCGACGGCGACGGCGGTCCGAATTGACGGAGCAACGTGGCCAAGCCCGGCAAGAAAAGCAAAGCCAACGCCAAAACTTTCATCTTTCGATTAGGGATGTATAGATTAATATGGAGTTTTATTACTGTAACATGCTTGATCGATCTCTGGTATATATGAATGGTATGTGCCGGCCGTAAGATCGCCGGAGAAAAACATAAACGATTTGCACGAGGCTGGCGGACATGTGCGATTACGGAAGATCGAAGGAGGATCCAATGACATGGGAGGGGAACTTTAGTGGCCATGGAGTTGCGACTAGAAACTGGCACCAGCTTGTCAATATTCCTTGATCACAGGGGCGGACCTGGTCAGCCGGGTCCAGCTTCAACGCAGGAAATATTTTTGAGTTCGAATGATTAGAGCATCAGATGCAAATCTTGTTCAATCATTCCCCAGTGCAATTCGTGCCCAACTCTAAGCCTCGAATCGCTTGCAATCAGAGTTATGATCTTTAGAAAGTCAGTAAAATCGAGGTTTGACATTTGACAACCTTATTTTTCTATTTAGTGTCTTATTTTAGATAGTAATAATTTTTAATTTCTATCAGAATAAAATACAAAATTTTGCTTTAAATTTTGTCCTCGTTTTATTTATTTTTTAAATATTAATTCATTTATATAAAAATTTGGTCCACCCTAAATGAAAGCCCGGTTCCACCCTTCTTGATCATTAAAAAATTTTTATAAGATTTTAAGTTAATTTAAGCTTCATCTTAGAGGCTTTTTTTCTGCCTCTTAAAGTAATTTTTAAATATAAAAATTTTAATTGTTATATTAAAAAGCTGCTGTATTTTAAATATAAAAAATTAATTTTTATAAAAAACTGTTTTAAAATATAATAAAATTTTCTGACTACTTTTTACATAAACTTTCTAATAAAAAATTAAAAATTTATACTGAAAAGCTACTTTAATAAATAATAAAAGCCATTCCAAATGAAGCCTTAGGCTTTGTTCGGGATTGCTTTATTTATGCTTCTTAAAATAGCTTTTCAGTAGAAAAATAAATAAATTTTGATACTAAAAAATTGCTTTAAGAAGCAAAAGAAAGCCATCCCAAACGAATCATTTATTGCTTCATAAAGCAACTTTTTAGTACAAAATTTTAATTTTTATACTAAAAATTTACTTTAAAAAATCATCCCAAACAAAACCTTAATCTCAAATTTCACAAAAAAAAATGAATGAAATTCATGACTTCAGTGATAAGATTATCAGTCACAAATCCTCATGATTTTCACCAATATGAGATGAAATCAATAATAGTTATTAATGAAACTTACTAAATTTTTTAGTTGAATTCAATTAAAAATAAATGAGCTCAAAACTGAAAATTTAGAATTTGTGATTTTAAAACCACAATTTTGTATAATTAAATTTCAATCTACAAGCAACAATATGAACCCTAATTCAGGTTCAAGACACCAATAATCCTTCACACCTCATAATTAGGAGAGCTTCACAAAAGCACAGCAACACTATCTAAGCAAAAAAATGAGCTCTTCTGAAAAGTTCAAAATGTCTGTTTTGATCCTCTGTTCATATACATCAAAGTAAAGAATTAGAACCACCATTAATGAGTAAAAGGAACCCATTAATGTAATCCAAGAGCTTCCTCTACATCACATTTTATAACAAAAAAACCCCTAGTAATCACAAAATATCACACCTGAATCAACAATGTGGGCAAAGTAAACAGTTAAGACAGTTCAAGTACCTCTCCCACCATTTTGTCTCTTCTTTTCAAGCCCAGCTGCTTCATTTAACATATCAGCAGAGTCACTGTTCATGTTCAGCTTAGCTAACGCTACAGCCTGCATATAGAATGCTGTAGGCCATTCTGGATATATGCACTGTGCTTGCATGGCATCCCGAAGAGCAGCGTCAGGTTGATCACAGAGGAGATGGCAAAGGCTCCGCCGCGCGTATACGGTCGGTGAGACCATCGTTCCCACATCTAAGAACTGAATCAACATAAAAACGTACAAGAGAATTACCTCCAGGTTGTCTTCAGTATAACAGCCTACTTTGCAGGAAATAAATTATATACAGACGTTCCAGAAAATTTATAATATTTCTAATCAGATTCTATTATATAATAGAATCTAGCAAAGTTCATAGTTTTCTATATCATGTGCTCTAGGGGTGTCAATTTGGGTCAACGGGTCGGGTTCGCGTCCAATCCCTATTGATCTGCGCGTAAAAAGGTTGACCCGAACGCGACCCGTTTAGCTAAACGGGTGAAGATTTCCAACATGAACCCAACCCGCACGAGTTACCGGGTTGACTCGACCCGACTTGCGAACACGTGGGGCAGTGATGGACTGGCAAAGTGTGAACGCGAACAAGGGCCTGGGCGTCGTGGCCTCGTGGGTGACTGGCCAAGATGATGACCGCGGGTCGGACCTTCGGGTGATCTTGACACCTACGTGGAGTTCACGGTGTCTAGGGCCGTGATATGCCGATACTTACCTTGGCGACGGGACGTCGGGATGCAACTTCCGCTTCCACTACAGCCTGCAAGTTAGACCTTCGGGTGAGGCGGCGGGCGGGGGCGGCTTGGCGGAGGCATTGAGCCAAGTATTTTTCCAGCCGCAGCTCGCAGGTGCTAACGTACCGCAATGAGACCAATGGGTGCAGTCGCATGTCGGATGCGTAGCCGGGTCAATTCGAGTCGACCCGCGGGTTTCCAAGTCAACCCAAGCCCGACCCATTTTTCAAACAGGTCGTAAATTCGAACCCGAACCCGACCAGTTTCACAAACGGATTGACCCGAACCCGGATTTTTCCGTGTCGGGTCCGGATCGGGTTTCCGGTCGTGTCAATTTTTGACACCCCTAATGTGCTCTATCTCCCAACCAAAAGAGGATTCAACTGATTGTTGACATACCTGAGAGTAACAATCAATGGCAGTCTTAAAATCTTTATCTCTGAATGCCAAGTCTCCTCGTTTTCTTGCATCAAGCATGTCCCTCATTTGTTGTGTCCACTCCTGGAATGACAACTGATTCCAAAAAAAAGGTGGGGATTGATGTATTCAGTTAAATCATTCAATATTCATCTTGCACGTAACGTGATATTTCTTTTTCAAACAGAAGTGATTACCTCATTAGTTCCTTCGTCATCCCTGTAGTGTGTCATTACTAAGATTTGATGGATGGCCGTAAGATCCATCCTCGAGCAAGCTTCACCCATGGCAGAAAGGGGGTGTGGTGGAGTAGGAGGGGTCTCTTCATGTTTAGAAATTCCGAGCATCACATGAGAAGGTACCTGCATTTTGAAATTCTTTATTGATACAGAAGAAACTCAATGTACTTGAAGTTGACATTCAAATCACAGAAGATACAGGGGGAAACCCGGGATCATTCATACCGCATATCGATAACAGTTAATATATTGAACCATTTTGACAAAATATGATTTCAACTTTATACCAACTCACAACATCAATCAAATAAAACAAAATTTAATAGGTTGTGGTTCATTTGATTGAAAAATGATAATTCTTCAACCGGTTAGGCTTTGCACATAAAGAAGTTCAGAGAGAAATCAAAGCTACTGGTTCTCATCTATGTTTTAAGAGTTAGACAGTAACAAAAAACTATTGAACTGCAACTTTTTTTGACCATTTATTAAGCATAGGAACTACGAGTACTGAAGCCTAAAACTCTTAAAGTATTTAAAAATTTTGTTGGATTATTCAAGATAGAAATTTAGGAAAGCACAAAAAAATATGTGATTTAGGCTTTGTTTAAGACAACTTTTTTATTGCTTCTAAAATCAGTTTTTTAGTTTAAAAATCAAAATTTTATACTAAAAAATTGCTTTAAGAAGCAGCAAGAAAGCCATCCCAAACGAAGCCTTAATAATCTATTTATATATAAAGAGGAATGCTGTGTTATGTTATTTGAGATGAAGATCAATGGTCTTATTTTATATTTTCAAAGCCCATGTCCAAACATATCAAAGAAAATTCTATCTTTCTATCTACATATATTCACAGCCCTTAAATTTTCCATCCAAAAGTCTGCCAAAAAAGGAAGAGATTATTCTGTGCAGACACCGGACGGGAGAACCGTCTAGTATCGCTTGATACCGAGCGTTGGTACCACGCTCGGTACTGAGCGCGGTACACTTTTGGGTTGATGTGATGCATTTTTGTTGGTCTCTGGACGACGTCCGGACTCCGCACAGAATAAAAATTCCATAAAAGGGCTGATAGTGGTGAAGACGCTGTCCACCTGCAAACAACCCATTAACATGACAACCCTTGAAAGATAGCACGTACGCCTCCACATGAATAGAGTCATTTCTAGGTTAAACTGTGCCATTGTGGTAAACAATACCGACTATACTGCGTATTTTAGATAGGTTTAATTAAATAAAATTAAGCAAATAAAATCAAAAGTATGGAGAACATAAAGCATAGAGAGAAGCCTTACACTGGTTTTAGTTTGTAAGGGGGCAAGTGTAGTAACTAGATCTTTTGTATTGGGGCGATCTCTTGGTTCATACTGCAAACAACGAGAAGCAAGGTCCATCAAAGCAGTAGCTTCTTCTGTAGAAAATTTCCCCTCCAAATGTGAATCCATCAAAAGTAGGATGTTCTTACCTCTTATCATATCAAGAGCCTGCAAGCTCAAAACTAAATCTACTGAGAAACAATGTACCTCACATATAAGAAAATTTTGAGTAATTTCTTTTCACTGGGAAAACAGTTTATCGCAACTTAGAGATATCATTCTGATAAAAATATCATAGCATTGGAAAAAAAAAAGGGACAAATCACTGATGAGAAACAACAATTCTTTTTGGATCCAAACATCATATACATCCATCAGAAATCGTTTTTTGAACATAAAAGTTTTGACAAGCAATTCGGATTTGACAGTCACAAGAAAAGAGTTCATTATTAGTTGTTAGAACAAAGTATTGGACATACATATCTTCACTAAGTAATTGAAGCAAACATTGTTCACTCTATTATATATATATATATATATATATATATATATATATATATATATATTATACAGGTTAAAACAACAGAGATAGATGCAGTTAACGCATAAATTTTATCAAATAATGAAGATGCAAACAAGCAGTCTACTGAAACCATGAAGAATTCTAGGAAAAAGTAATACTAGCCAACATGAAAAGTAATACTTGGCTAGCAACCCATCATATTGCCACAAAACTACATAAAACTTTATGGATGGAATATTAAGATGATGACAAATATAACAACAACAACAATAACATCAAGTCTTTATCCCACTACGTGGGGTCAGCTCATTTAAATTTAATAAAGAAATGTCATTTCTAATATTTTCTAACCAAGTTTAAGTCTATCTCTACCTTTTTAAGCATAAGACAAATTTAATACATCTACACTCATAACCAAGTCATCAGAAGGCTGCCATTTTATGTGACCAAACCATCTAAGGCGACTCTCTCTAATCTTATCTTGCACTGGAGCTACTCCAACCTTTTCACGTATATGTTCGTTTCGTATCCTGTCTCTAAGAGTAAAGCCACTCATCCACTTGAGCATCCTTATCTTTGCAACACTTAATATTATGCTTCTCTTTTAATGAACAACAATATGCACCATAAAACATTGCAGTCTCACCATCATCTTATAGAATTTTTCCTTTAGTTTAAGGGGGACTATTCTATCACACAACAAGCCTGATGCATTCCTTCACTTCAACCATCCAACTTGAATTCTACTAATAATATCCCCATCTATTTCACCATCACTTTGAACAAAAGACCCAAGATATGTAAAACGTGTACTCTTATTAATAACTTGATCGCCCAAAGTCACAATCCTCCCACTAGATCTATTACTACTAAAATTACACTCCATATAGTCGGTTTTAGATATGCTCAAATGAAAACCTTTAGACCTAAGATTGACCTCCATAATTCAAGTTTACTTTCAACACCCTCTCTAGTCTTATCAACAAGAAGAATATCATTAGCAAAAAAGCATACACCAGGGTACAACCTTTTGTAAATATCTAGTGAGAGCATCCATAACTAAAGCAAAAAGATATGGGCTTAAGGCTGATCCTTCATGTAATCCAACTGAAATAAGAAAATACTTGGTCAAACTACTTTGTGCTTGAACACAACTAACAGCTCTTGCATACATATCCTTAATGACTTGAATATAAGCATTATCAACCCCTTTCTTTTCTAAAACTCTTCATAACACTTCTCTTGGAACTTTATCATATGCTTTTTCTAAATCAATAAATAACATATGTAGATCCTCCTTATTCTCTCTATACTTCTCCATCAAACCTCTCAATAAATGTATAGCATCCATAGAATATAATAAATTAACACTTTATGGTATTCCATACTTCAACTTATGGTTCTAGGAATTTGACTAAATTGAGCAATATAATAACTTTCAAATGTCCAGACCAAAGAATGCCCACATGAGAATATGATATGGTGGATTTTCCTAATGGGCTTTTGTTTCTACAACTTCGCCATGGGATTGTAGCTGCAACGGACTTCTTCGGCTATGTACTTCTTGCCATTATTCTTGTGGCATTCCCTTGCGGTTGTTTCAGCAGCTCCTTCCTTTAAGGTTTTTTCATGGGACAAAAGCAGGAATCAACATTTCATCACTTCTGAATTGAACAAAACTGTAGCAAGTTCAATGGCTCTTTTGCAGCAAAATGTGATTCTCCAAAGTTGATTGATTATGAGAGATATTATCTCCTTGAAGAACTTGCATTTCAGTGACTTCTTCTCATATCTTCCATTTTTCTCTCACTTCCCTCCTAAACATTTCTCACTACTGGCCGATAGTGTGAATAGATTTCATCAAATTTCCAGCAATCTAATTTCCTTTCTTTAGCACGAGATATTAATCATTAGAGTAAACTTCATGAACTTCCTTGTGGTCAATTTCTGATGGAAGACCAAAACTCATTTACCTGAATTGGAATTCTACTATCATTTATTTTCATAAAAAACAAGAGAGAATTGCTTAAAAGATCATTAGCTTGTTTAACAATAAAACTATATATATTTCTTACACTGGTTGACCATATCAAAACAAGCATTACATAATATATTGTATCAAAAGCCTTGTAAAATAAAACATCCCACATCAAAGTTAGTATTCTAACTCAAGTCATAACAAGGACTTTTAGACATAGGGACAACAATAAAGGTTAGTGGATAAATCAATAAAAAAATGCAATTTAAACAAAGTTAATTTATTTATGATTCTACATAATTTCAGAAAAACCACTATGGAGTAAAAAATAATGTGAGTATTTATTAAGAGGCATAACCCTGAGGTATTATCAAATTAGATTGATAATTTGAAGGTGGAATTTTAAAGAGGAGAAGCACTTAATTTAATTAAGCATGAGGAACATCATATAAACGTAATATAGGAAGAATTAGAAACCAAAAAATGCAACTCATTTTTAAGAAAACACAAAATAATTTCGGGTTTTCAAAGAAAACACAAAATGGTTTTTAATTTTTTGTTGAAACGGTTCTGTACTTTCAAGAGAGCAAATTGTGCTTTCATGCGATGTGAAACTGTGCTTTCACGGGAGAAGTGCCAATCACAGTTTTTTTTTTTGTTGATAGCACAATCCGAAGCATATGTATTTAATAGTTAGCAATATATAAATACATTTTTTTTTTTTTTATCTTTTGTTATGATTGGTCCAAGATTTACCTGTGTACTTTCTTTAGTTAGTTTTCTTTGTAGCATTTATGTTACTTTGTTTAGGATCTTGTGTAGCCCTTTGAGATAACATTTAGTGTCTATAAATAGACACAATAAGCTTGTAATAAAGCATTGAAGCCAAAAGCAAAATACAAAAATCCATTTCAGATTTTCCGATCTCTCCCTCTCCTCTTCCCTCTCTCCTCTCTCTCAAGAAGCTTAAGAGGAATAACTCCCTTCTCTCTAAGAAGACCCTTACATCCTTCAATCGTTCTCTTTCTACCTAACATCCTTCAATCATTTTATGATGAGTTTCATTTAGAGAACCTTTGAAAGGTTACAATAGATTTGTGATTAAGCATTCGTTAGTTAATTCAAGATATGTCAACTCCAATCCTTTCAAGGAGTATGAAATTTGAATATTTGACCCGCGTAGCATTCTTGGACTTCTAGATTTAGGAATTAAATGTGACGATCGGAACACATGCGTGACGAATTTTAGCATATTTGCGTAATGAATTTAACATGTTGATTAATGCTTATACAAAACATACATAATGTATTTTGCATATTTTTGCACTTGCATGATATGTTTGCATTTACCTATGCATAATACTTTAGCATTTAAATAATGCATTAATATTTTAATCACTGTACTTGCACAATGCATTCGTCCATGCATAGTACATTTCACATATTGTTTAGTATCATGCATGCTGCATTTGCACTTTTAATACACTTCATATCATGCATTTTACATATTTATTAATGAACATATCAGCATGTTATTTCTTTCTCATGTGAAATACATAGCTAGGCATGTTAAAATCCTAGATTACACATAAATCATGTCAATAATGAGTGATTTAATATCACTTAAGAATGGAGCGCACAATTATATTCATATGAATTATCAAGATCATGAATAGTGAGCAATCATGTGAAAATACTTTAATGATTGATGAATTATGTGCTTCCTAGCAATGCCTTCACATCTTATATTTTAATACCTTAGTTATTCGTGACATGTAATATAGGTCATCTCTCATATTCGCTTTAACTCGCAACATTCTTCTTATTACAAAATTTTCATTGCTCATGTATGCTTGCCTTTACACGAGACTGGACCTAGCACAATCTCCTCGTGGTCCCTCAAATTCACATTAATTTCATTGTCATACTTTTCCTCACAGTCTGTTTTACATCATATATCACGAATCAAAACTTTTATTCTACTTCTCCAATGATCAACCTCTAATCATGTGCACTATATTGATACATATGATATATTTGCACTCCTATCAAATCATTGTTTCTTAAAGCTTGCCTAGTCATCATTGTCTTTGTTTACTATAATCATCTAACCCTTGTGAGTTATCTTTCGCCAATTTATATAATTGTCTATATTTCAAGTGATGATGAGTTAGACAGTTCAGATTAGAATTAATGAATTATTCTGTTCATTCTTTTTTTTTTTTAATTTAATTGAATGACATGCATTCAAAATTTTGACAACCTCCCGAAGTCGCCTCCCCGCAAAGGAGGGTTGGGCTTGCCTTTCCAATCCACCCGACTGTATTAAAAATTCGACGGTCAAGGGCTTCGGGACAATGATCGATCCCCTCCTTCCAAAACCAGCACCTCTTCGATCATAATCAACTCCTCTCCTTTCAAAATCAGCACACTTTCACTCATACCCAACATACCCACACATCTTGCCATACCTCATACTTGTTCCTCCCTCGGAACAGGCTCTAGGGAAGGCATTCTCCCCCTTCTTTCTAGAATCTCCACCTCTTGGTCTTCCCCTCTCCTTATCAAATTACGGTTTCCCCTTCCCTTGACCACTAGCGGCTCCCCTTGACTTCGACGATGTTGTTTTGGTTTAGACCTCGAGCATATTTCTCATCATCTCTTCCGTGATGGCAAACTTCTCATCAATTTTCTCATGGACGGATGAAAATTGATGTTTGAAATCTAAAATCTTTACCGCCAAATCGGATTTCAATTGTCTGATCTCCCCTTTCAACACTTTTATCTTTTTCTCGCCATAGGTACCCAGATTTATGCTCTGATACCAATTTGATAGGAGTGCTTATAGAAATCAAATAACCTTTGGCTGTAATTTTAATTAGTGCACTCCCAAACTCAATCCACAAGAAGAACCAATAGGAAAAACCAAAGAAAACTATTTTAATTGATGATGGATAGAAGAAAATAGTAAGATAGAATGGATCCTCAATTGGAGAGGAGGATCCGGCTCTCCCAATTCCCTACCCATTGGCTAGAGCCTAAAGCACCCTAAGAACACTACAATTTCAGCAAAATAAAACATAACATAACTCTAGGTTTAACAAAACTACTTAAAGCATATAATATCCAGCAAAATACCCAAAACAACCATCCAATTTGAATTTCCCTCCTAAACTGCTACCTCCTCTCTCTTCATTAAGTCATGGGCCCCACCCTAAGTGGGGACGAATGGCTATTGGGTGAACTGGCTTCCTTCAGGAGTAAACAAGGGCCAATCCCTTTTGGACCGGCTAGACCGGTCTAAGAGCTTCCTAATTGTGTTTATGCTATTTAGAAAGGTGTCCTAATCATGTTTATGCTATTTTCTGAATATTTAAATTATTTAAAAAGGTTTCCTAATTTTGTTTATGCTATTTAGGAAGATTTCAATTATGTTTATTGTGTATGAGGGTTATTTAAAGGGGAGTTTTGTCTAGGGTTATGATGATATATGTGTGTTAAGTTTATTTTCTAGAATTTTGTGTGAGTTTCTTAGAGCAGTTAGGGTTTGTGGGAGATCTGATCTACCTCTCAAATAGTAGATCAATTGTCTCTTTCATTATTATTGAAGAAGTAATAAAAAATCAGCTCCCATATCTGTATTCATGTTTTCTTATATCAATTTTGTCATTTTTACTTCCAAGATGCATCAAATTGGTATCAAAGCGAGGTTTTAGACATATGGAAGGAAAGAAGGTAAAAGCGTTGAAAGGTGAAGTGGAGCAAATTAAATCCGAGATGGAGGAGAAGTTCTCAACCATCAAAGGATGGTTTTCAACAATGGAGAATCAGATGAAGAGCTTATTTGGAGAGTTGGAGGAGATGATGAGGAAGTTCATGAAGATGCAATCCAAACATCCACTGATAATTTCGATTGCTAACACTAACCAAGATTTGACCAGGATTCCCTTGGTCGAACCTAAGGGTAAGGAAATCGGACGGGAGGAATCCGACGAGGAGAGTTTCTTTCATTAAGAGTCACATCCTAGGGCTATGATAAGGGACGAATCAAGATTTCTGAATGGGGGAACAACAAGGAGGGAATTTTGTGGTATAGATAACAGGGTGGCCAACCACTATGAGAGGCATTTTGAGCAAGGGGAGTGGGCAACCGAATATGGAGGGGGTTGAGCCGAACCATGAGGATCGGGTCATGCAAGGAGGTTGGGAGAGAGGTGGGATTCCCACCCTCAATGCACGAGGGGAACCGTTGGAGGGAGAGGAAGTTGGAGTGGAGATGATAGGGCGAGCAAGTTTAAAATGCCAATGTTTGAAGAGAAAGATGCCCATGGGTGGGTGTACTGGGTGGAGAGGTATTTTGTGGGGAATGGGTTGACCAAGAAAAAGCTTACGGTCGCAGTGTTATATTTGAAGGGGAATGCCCTAGCTTGGTTTCAATAGAGGGAGACTAAATATCCAATCCACACTTGGGATGAGTTTATGATGTGAAACTAACAAGAATTGCACGGGAATATTTAAAAGAATTACGATGCTTGCTACTTTAAGAATAATGTTTCGTAAGGCGAGATTAAAGAGCTCGCAATCGTCAAGTTTATTATGGCAAGCAATTACAAGACTAGAAGTTTGGAACAACTGAAGATGGATATGAAATTATCACAGTAAAAACAAATATTTTGTAATACAATGCCACGGTTAATATTTAGAGAGTTAACTATGAGTTACCATACTCACTCACACTCAAAGTATGGCTTAGCGGAGAAAGGTCTTCAACACACCCAACGATACCACAAGGACAATCGCAATGCCAATGGTCTTAATCCACAGAAAGGTCGACGGTGGTGGAGAGGTAGCCACAGACGGAGAAGGTGTAGATCTCCCAACGAGAAGCCAAGGCATCTTAGGCTTTTGAAGATCGATCGTATGTGCTAAGCAATAGAGGATGCGCTTGACGTATCTTTCCGCCTTCTCGTCGTATTCCCAATCGGGGTCGTAGAAAGGAGAGAGAAGAATGTCAATCTCCCCACGATCGTTGTAAGTGAACCCGTGGTCAACCTCGGGATCGGACATTCATCATAAGAATGAGATGGCGAGGGAGAGCACGAGGGAGTAAGCAACGAGAGCAAGAGGTGAAGGAGAGGGGTGGAGGTTTGAATAGAAAGTAGGGAGAGGGCCGGCGGCTTCAAGGGGAGGAGGACTAGGGTTTGGAATCCGATTCCAATAAGTCTCCCAATAAATCTGAAATAAATTTCAGACTTAATTAGGTTTGGAGGGAATCAAATTAAGATTTGAATTTAAATTCAATTTGGGTTGAGGCTAGAATTGGAAACAAACAAAGGGAGAGCCCATTAATGGGGCCGGCGGGTTCAAGAGAGAGGTGGTGGGGGTTTTATTTCCAAAACCTGAAATTAATTTCAGCATTTAAATGAGATTGGGGGGAGAATAATTTGAAATTTAATTTCTAAGTTGGCATTAAGTGGAGAGGGCCCTAGCCGGCGGCATAGAGAGAGGGAGGAAATTTGGGGAGGTGTTTAAGAGGTTTCCAAACAAGGATTATGATTTAGGAAAATTAATATTGAATCCAATCTATTTTGAATTTAGACTGATGTCATGACTAACTTTCCTATTTCGGAATTCTAAAAATGGAAAGAATTCAAAATTCAAAATTTGAATTTCAAATGAACTTGAATATTCCCTCTCATGCGTAGCTAAATTAGGAAATCGTTATGATGATTGAAATCATCATAATGAAGGGCAATTATGAGGGAAGGGGGGCGGCGGCAAGGGGGAAAGGGGCGGGTTGAGGTTTTGGTTGGTGGTTGGATTTTGGATGGTGGAGCCAGGGGATGATGTGAGTGGAGGGGATGAGCCACCGGTGGTGGGAAATTTGGACGTGGCCTGCGATGGGTTTGAGAAGGGGAAAGGGAGATGAAGAAGAAAACGATTAGGATAAAATTAAACTAACCACGAGTCGCAGACTCCTCCAACGACTGGTGGGCCTTGCAATTGCTCACTTTGAGCTCTCTCCCTTCTCTCTAGCTCCCATGCAAGAAAAAGAAGAAACAAGTAAAATTTCATTAAACATTCATCATCCAATACATAAGAGGATGACCATATATATAGGCCTCACAATGACAAATAAAACAAAAGACAAGAATGCCCCTTGGGCTACAATAGTGACCAACTACCCATAAGGACAAAAACGAAAACTGAAAAATAAAAATGATGAATACATAAAATGCATCAAAAGTAAAGACTCTCCATCATGGCCATCGATCTTCTGTGTCGCCTCTGATAGACACGTCGAAACCTCGTATCGATGTCCCCATCAGTTTAAGTATTGTTTGTTGGAGCATTTTCAAGCCATTCGAGAAGGGGACCTACACGAGCAATTCTTTGTTTTGACACAAGAAGGGATCATCATGGAGTATAAGGAGAGATTTGAGTTCATGTCAAAGTGGTTAGGGGAAATTTCAGGGGCGGTGTTGGAGGGAAATTTCATGAAGGGCCTAAAGCCAAACATATAGACAGACAATGAAGCTAACCTAGATAGCGGAGGATTAGAGACTAATGGAGAAGACCAATAGAAGTGGAGTTACGAAGGCTCCAATAGAAGTGCCTCGACTTCCCTAGCACCGAGGACCTAGACGATGTAATTTTAGCGAGAGACACTGAGGGAGAAGAGTGGGGGAGTTTGCCCCGTGGCCAACTTCAAGCGCCTCACAGAGGTAGAGGTGCATGACAAGAGAGTAAGGGTTTGTGCTTTCAATGTGATGAGAAGTATGCATCATCGATGCAAGGACCACACATTCCATGTCCTTATGGTTTGTGAGAAGGAGGAGACCAACAATGAGGAGTTGGAGGAAGCGGGAAGAGAGCACCTAATCTTTGATGTGGCAGAAGTGCCCCTTAACTTAGTGGTGGAATTTACTCCAAATCACACCATGAAGGTGAGGGGAAAAATCAGAGATGGAAAGCGGAGCTACTTATAACTTCATCTCAAATCGGGTGGTGTACCAGTTGGGATTGAAGTTGGTGGATAAAAGGAGCTTTGCAGTCGTGATGAGGATAGAAGGTAAAGAGTAGGGGGATTTGAAGGAAGTTACTACTGACACTTCAAGGCATACAGATAGTGTAAGATTTTCTTCCATTGAATTTGGGGAGCACTGATGTGATCCTAGGGATGAAGTGGTTACCGACAATCGAGGAGACGAAGGTGGACTGGAAATATTTGACTACGAAGATTCAGGTAGAGGGAAGGGGTGGTGTTGCGAGGAGATGCCAGCTTGTGCAGAATCATGGTTTCACTCAAAACTATGGTCAAGGTGATAAAGGGAGCAGGGTTGGGCTATTTGGTGGAGTTATAGAGCTTGGATGAGAACCAAGATTCAAAGCTAATTGAGGGGCCTAAGTGTGTACATTAGCTTTTGTAGCAATTTTCTGAGGTTTTTCAACAGCCTCGCAGATTACCTCCACCTATGGAGCACGAGCACGCCATTACCTTAAAGGAGGTAGCTTCTCCTATCAATGTCAGACCGCACCAGTACCTACAGATTTAGAAGGATGAGATAGAGAGATTCATCGGAGAGATGCTTGAGGCAGGGATTATCAAGCCCAGTGTAAACCCCTTTTCTAGCTTAGTTTTACTGGTGAAAAAGAAGGAAGACAGTTGGAGGATTAGCATGAATTATAGGGCTCTACATAAGGCAACTGCGCTGGACAGGTTTTAATTCCCGTAATAGATGTATGTTGGATGAGCTATTTGGGGCAATCATCTTCTCAATAAGTTTTTGGTAAGGCCGACGCTCCAACCACTTTAGTCCCTCATGAACTGAGTTTTTCAACCCTAACTCAGAAAATTTGTCCTTATATTTTTTTATGCCATTTTGATCTACAATTGTATGGAGGCAGAGCATGTGGGTCACCTAAGGAAAGTACTGGAGACTTTGAGGGAGCACCAACTGTATACCAACTTGAAGAAATGTTTCTTTGCACAGCCATAGGTGGAGCACCTAGAACATGTGGTGAGCAGAGTCAGAGTAGCAGCAGACCACTCCAAGAATGAGGCTATGTTGGATTGGCCTTTACCTAAGAACCTGAAGGAGTTTAGAGGTTTTATACAATCTTCGTTCCCCAATGGAGGTGGCTAGTTGGAAGAGAACTCTATCCACATATCCTTCCATGGAATTGTCGAGCTCCAAATCTAGGTTGTCGAACGAAGATTGTTGAATGTTGATAAAACCCTCTTGATCGTAGACGAGTCCAGGGTCAAGCTCAGGATCCGCTAACCATGGACAATGACACTTTGATGTTTGGAACAATGGTGGTCGACAACTTGGGAACAAAGAGGGAGGAGAGGAACGGGTAGGGTTAGGTGGGTGGGGGTATTTTGGGTTTAGTGGAAGAGGAAATAAATTAGAAAATTCTACGTTTTGATTTCAGATTTTATAAATGGAAGGAGGATTAATTTGAATTCAAATTAACCCAAATTTGAGCTAGGGGGAAGTGGCAGCAACGGGAGAATTAAGGGAGGAATTAATTGATTCTTATGTGGCAAGTGGAGAGAGAAAGGAAGGAGAGATGGGCCGGCCAAACAAAGGGGGGAATTAAGGATTTACTAATTAATTGTGGGCCCCATATGATTAACTCTTGATTTAAATCAAATCTGAAATTAATTCATATTTTTTATTTATTTGGAGAGTTTCCTAATTGAAATTGCATAAGAGGGAAATAGTTTTGAATTTCAAAATTAATTGAATAGCAATTAAATCACTTTCCTATTTGTGATGAGGTATTTTAGGAAAGAGTTAACGAGGGGATTTGAATTTTGAAATTCAAAATTCAAACATGGGAGGGAAATTTGAATTTGAATCCCAAATACAAAATTAGGTAGTGTTAATGTGAGGATACTACCATTTGTGGTGGAGACGGATGCATCAGAATACAGACTAGAGGTAGTAATCATGCAGGAGCATCGACCCATTGCTTATTTCAAACAAGTGCTCATGACCAAAGGAGTATGAAGTTTATGCTGGAGTAGAGGATGGTGATTGAGGAGCATCAAAGGTGTTTATCCAAGTTGCTTGTATATGATTTTTAGACCCGATATCCCCTAGGACTAGATAATAACGCAGCGTATATACCATCGGGAAAGACGAACGAGCCATAGTTGACAACTCTATCAGTACCTATGATCCTAGATTAGGAAGCCCTGAGACAAGAGAGCGAACAAGATGAGGATTTGAGGAATATCAGAATAGACACATTGTAGGACCCAGACATCCCAATTACGTTGAGGGGGCCCCAACTTCTACATCAGAAGTGATTAGTCTTACTAAGGACATTAGGGTACATTTGTAAGCTGTTGAAGGAGTTTCATGGCAATGTAGTTGGAGGACACTCGGGAGTTCAGAAAACCTACAGTCAGTTGCCCGTAGAGTTATACTAGGTAGGATGCGTCGAGATGTAGAGGACCAAGTGGAGAAATGTGATGTGTGCCAGTGGCACAAGTACATGGCCATAACACCAGGAGGATTACTACAGCCTCTAGCTCTGCCAAAGAGGGTGTAGAAAGGGTGAAGATGGACTTCATCGAAGGGTTATCACGTTTGGAGGGATTTTCTGTGATACTGGTAGTGGTGGATTGTATGAGCAAGTATGCACACTTCATTCCTCTGAACACCCTTGCATCGTGGTCTCTGTGGCTATTGCTTTCATATGGGAGGTGGTGCACTTACATGGATTTCATAATGCATTATACCAGATACAGACAAATGTTCCTTAGTTATTTCTAGGAGTTGTTCCTTTTATAGGGGACATCCTTGAAGAAAAGCACAACATACCATCTCTAGACAGATGGCTAGATGGAGGTGGTCAACGGAAGCGTAGAGACCTATTTACGATGCTTTGTATATAATATATTAGCCTTGATGTGGGCTCCGAAAATTCGGCCCCGGCCTCCGCTCGCTTTTCTTTTTATTCAGCGAGGGAGTTTTAACGGAATAAGTTCCGGGGTAAATTTTGAAAGGCAGATGGGTTTGTAGATAAGACACTACCCAGAGATTTCGCCCTCATTTGGTGAGGACTTTATGATCTGAGTTCTGGTTTACTATAGGCGCAAGCCTCTATAGTTAATTACCCCTCCCGATAACGAGAGAGAACTTTCGATTAAGGCTAGTCGTCAATTAGATACATTGTATCCATAGATACTTAGTATCAGACATATAGTAGCAACAATAGACATTGGTATTGGAGAGTTGAGTTTGAAAATTGATTGGAAATTGGAAATTTGGGAAGAATTTGGATGTTTGGGAAAATGGTTGGGAATTGAAGAGTTTGATATTTAAAATAAGAAATTTCACCATCTTTCACTTAAACCGGATGGTGGGGGAATGGATGATGGACCCGATCAAGATCCCATGGTTCCGTCGTCCCGGGCCATCGTGGTCCCTGGTCTACTTAGTCAGAGGAGGTAATCGACCCAACCTGACAGAAGGATCCTTGTCGGCAGCCAAGGGTTGCTTGGTCAAAGGGGACCTTGTAGACCTGGGTTGAATGTTTGCCTAAGCGGACAAATTTGAATCCACCTTAGCTAGCAAAGGGCTTTGTGTCCTATCGATAATATCCTATTGATTCATATCTCAAGGATTTGATGCCAATAAGGAACGTAACGGCGCTGGTCATAACCGGTATTTCGTGGTGCCATTTGGGGCAAAACCACCCGGTTTAGAGGGCCCTGGGTCATAACCGTTTATCCTGCGGTGCCATTTAGTGGCAAAATTGCCGGTCAGAGGACACGTACTACGTCCTTATCGGCAGGAGACTGTTTGAGAATGGATCCTAGTAATATTTTCGACTAGGCATTTGGTTCTTTGTAAGCTGAAGTAGTTTTAAATTTGTCCACCTCGGCAAACTGTTGCGGAGGGTGGATGGATTTTGCTTTAAGTGGGTTGATGGATTTATTTCATTTTAAATATTTTTTGGGACTTTTGGAATTTTGAGATTTTTGGATTTTTCTGGAATTTTGGGTGGAGTTTTGGAATATTTGAAATGAACTTTGGATATTTGAGAGATATTTAATTGGGAACCCCTCCGATTGAGATCTGCATTCAACACGGCCATCATCGGGATGTTTGGGGGTCATTTTTATTTGTTTGATCGAACCCTGTCAACTCAGCCGAGCTATTGACTGAGGATCGGGTTTCGTAGGTTTTATGCCCTTGATAGTGAATTCTCATTGTTATAGGCCTTAAAGGCCTAATATGAATGTATTAAGACAAATATAACGGTCGCCACAACCGTATATTTATTTGTTGGTTCGAACCCTGTCGACTTCTATTGACCCGTATAGAAGGATCGGTTTCGAACTTGAATTCACTTGTCAACCCGCACAGCATCCCTAGACGTCACGTGTGTACCAATAACACGCTCACCGGGGCCCTTGTGGGTTTGGGGGCATTTTATAATTAAACCCTGTCGACTCCTTTTTAACTGCTAAGTTTAAAATTTGATAACCCGCGCAGCATCCCTAGACGTCACGTGTGTACCAATAATACGCTCGCCGGGGCCCATGCGGGTTGAGATTGTATTTTTCCCTTTTAGTGTACCTATATGTATACAAACTATGGTGCACATGCGGGGGTACTTTGAAAGTATTCGTAGAAGCCTTCTGTCCGCTTGCATAGAAGTTGCGGATCTGGTGACGTGGCGTAGCAGCTTCTGAATAGAGTTGTTCGCTTCTTCGTACAGGTAGACTGTCGTGCACTAATTATTGCTTTATGTGGGCGGATCATAGTGCACTAACTAATCTCCTGCTTTGTACTTATAGATGCTCGTAGATAGCTTATTGTATGCACAATGAATTTCTCACTTGCACTTGATATAGTCACTTTGTATCTTGCTCGTGGACAATAGAATGGGTGTACTACGAGTCCTCTACAGTGGCCCGTAGATACTTGCATTTGTTACATTTCATCCAACGTTTACTTGTAAATGTGATATAGTGCATATGATGAATCCTCTACGACCTCATAAATATTTGCACTTTGTCATATACTATCTACTCTTGCATATAAGGACTCTTGCTTATACGGGGCTAGTATATTTGCTTAACATTTGTTTACTGCTGATCGTAGGAGTGTTATAACGTTCATTGCATGTTGAATCATTTTGCTAGTGGGGGAGAGATGTATTTGCTTTTATGAATGACTCGTAGGTGGGTTAAACTCACTACGACCCTCTCATTCATGTTTGCTAGTGATTCATTGAATTCATGACATATGAATTTCAATAATCCATAAGAGGTCGATGTGTCTATAAGCAGATCGTTATTAACCATCAGGTTGATTGTGTTCATTGTTGATTGATTCACATGTATTAGCCACCCACTTGCCACATTCACTTATGTGCCAATTTCATTGTGCTTATAAGAGACCAATATATTTGCTTGCATACCAAGTCCCTCCACTTGCATGTGGGATGTTGCAATCATTTCATGCTCCTTATAGATTATTCAAGCCTCCTAAAGTTCAAGTTCTAGTTTGGTTCAGGCTCATCGTAGTTCCCTTATAAATTCGGGTCTAAGTCCTTTGTAATCAAAGTACAAATTCTTTGCTTGAGTTCAATTCCAATCAAGCTCTATGAATGCATCTCTTTATCATTCATTGCTTATCTTAAGTAACTCAATTGTATGGAATTTCCTCATCATTTATGAATAAGTGGTATTTGTAAGTTTTCTCAATTTGCCACGATTCCCACTTGTGTTCTTCAGCATACGATTCAAGTCTCACAAATTCCTTGTATCAAATTCAAATTTTATGTCCCTTGTAGTTATAATGAGTTTTTTGCTCAAATTCAAATTGTTCAAATCTTTATTTGTGTTCAAGTCCTTGCTTGAATTCAAATAGCAAACTCAAGTTCTTAATGTCTTTTGTTCAATTCGGTTCACTTGATGTATAAATCAAGTTCAAATTTGAGTCCAAGTTCACATTTAAGTCCTCTTGCAGTTGTTCAAAACTACAATCTCAAGTCAATGCTCTTTGTATTTGAGTTCAATCAAGTCCTCATTCCTTAAAACATCACTTGATTAAGTTTTGATTTTGTCTTAAATTATGCCCAAGTTAAGTTCATGCTCACTTTTGATTTCTTTTAGGTTCAAGTTTAATTTAATACTTCTTGTACCAAGTTCACTTAGGTTCAAGCTTTGTCTTGAGTTCAATATGTCGATTCATTTCAAGTTCAAGATGAGTTCAGTTCAGCTTGAGTCCAACTCAAGTCTTACACAAGTCCTCCATGTTCGTTCATATGGCAAGTCTAAGTCCTCACTTGGTTCAAACCAAGTTCATGTTCATTATGCTTAAGTTATGATTCATTTAGGTTTGAGTTCAATTAAGTAGATTGAATCAAGTCCACATGTCCCATTCTGCTCAGGGTCTTTGTCTGTATTTCAAACAAAAATTTGGCAGCCTCTCGACGTCTCCCTCGTTTAGGGGAAAAACGAAGAGGCCGCCTACCCGACACGTCACTAAAGACGTGCACGGTTGGTGTTGGTGAGACACCGCGGCGGTTGTATTTTGTTTTTATCCCACCACGCGCACTAAAGGCGTGCTTGGGGTTTTAAAAAGCATTTTTGAAAAGCAATTTTGATTTCTCCTGCTCGGAGGTACTTATGAGCGACCACGCCTCGCCGTAGGTGCCGCACCGGGGTCCCATCCCACCACGCGCACCAAAGGCGTGCTTGGGGCGATTTTCCGGTTCGCCAAGAACATTGAAGTAGAGTTCTGAGTTTAGAAGAATTCGTACCTTCGCGGGGTTGTCATGGTTGGCACGTGGATCGAGGGATCACTCGCCTACCTCGCCGTAGGTGTCGCACCGGGTTCCCTCCTACCACGCTCACTAAAGGCGTGCTTAGGTGGTTTGCCGGTCCGACGCGAACGTCGAGGAAGAAGAGGGAAGGGAATTATTATTATTTTATATTTATAATTAAAATCAATTAATTATAACTAATTAAATAATTATTTTTAATTAATCATTTTAATTAAATATAATTAATTAAAGTAATTAATTAAAATTATTAAAATTAATTAAGATAATAAGTTACAATTAATTTAAAATTAATTATAACTTAATATTAATAATTCTAATAAAATGTAATTAATTAACAATAATTAATAATAATTAATTTATAAATTTGATTAATTAAAATAATAAAATTTAATTAATTATATTTAATTAATATAATCATAATTAGAGTTATATATATATCATAGTTAGCTCGTCTCCCTCTTATAGACGCAAATGGGAGGCGATCGAAGCCGTCGTCGCGGAAATAGCGGAGAAGCGACGCGAACGGCGACGAACAAGTACGAAGTTACGAGATTTCTGTTTGAGTTCGGCGGGTTTTCTGCAGGATACGAGGAGTACGTGGATTTTTATTTTGATTTTCTCTTTTTTCTTTTGTTGATTTCTGATCATTATCTGGTGGTCAACACTTGAAGAGTTTGACAAATTGGATTTCTTGGGTCGAGCATTGGTACAACACTTTTTACCATTTAACAGCACAGACACCCCTTTCAGGATTCTTTGTGGAGGAGATCAACCTCATTTGATATATTATAGGCATAACATTACACAAGCATCCAATGTAGATTAATACTTAGAGTAGAGGGACATGGTATTAGCAGAGCTCAATGGACATCTGTTGAGGGCCTAGCAAATCATGAAGAGGATGGTTGATGAGCACAGGAGAGAAGTACACTTCGAGCCATAAAACATGTTTTACTTGAAGCTGAGACCCTATCGACCAAAGACTTTAGCTAGGAGGAATGAGAAATTATCCCCATGATACTTTATACCCATTTCATTCCGTTGAAACATCCCTACACTACTATATCAATCGCCACAGTCTTTATCTGAGAGATAATGTGTTTACATGGCATTCCAAAATCAATAATAACAGACAAAGACAAGGCATTTAATGCAATCAAAAATTTGGGAGAGGGCCCCAAATTTTTTATTACAAAAAGAAATACTCTTCCTAGATAAAATAAAGGCACAAGATTGCTCAAAAAAACACATACGATAAACCACAACTTTATAATAAAATGACTTACAAACAAAGACTCTTACAAACTTTGACGCTTACAAACATTTGACAAGTTTATGACTTCAAAACAAACACCTAAAGAAGCTTTCATCCATTAGAAGAATGATACAGGTGAGGTGGTCGAGACGAAAGAGGTTAGAAGCCGAGAAGAAGGGTGGAAAGAACTCGCAAGTCTTTCCCAGAGAAGAAGAGAAGAAGAATGGAACAAGCTCGCAAGCTTTTCCAACAAAACCCACAGGTTTACATTTCCAAAAATCATTCATATAACATACTCAAACAACCCAAAACATCTACTATTTATAGACATGAGAGGGAATACAAACAGCCACTAAAACTTAATTAAAAGCTAATTAAAATAGGAAGATAGAAGGCCAAAAGTTACTCCAAAATAGCAGCCCAAAAGTCACGAAACAGCAGCCCAAAAGTCACGAAACAGCAGCCCAAAAGTCCTTCAAACAGCAGCCCAAAAACCTTCAAACAGCAGCCCAAAAACCTTCAAGCAGCAGCCCAACATTGCACAGGAAACAGGGCATCAATTCCACGGGAAAAGCCCCCCAGCTGCTACGGGAAAACAGCCCAGGCAGAACCCGAAGAGGCAACCGCAAGAACCAAGGAGGTAGTCGTGGGAACCAAGGAGGCAGCCATGGGAAACAAGGAGTCAAGGCACGAAAACCCAAGAGCCAACCACGGGAAACGAATAAACAAAGGGGGGAAGGAGAAAAGACAAGATCAAAGAAATAATGAGCTAATTTTTAGCTCCATAAATAAACTAAAAACCTAATGAGCTAACCTTCCACTTGACATTAATGAGCTAGAGAAGGCAAAAATCAATTTTTTTGGTACACTACATCCTTCCACATAGCCGCACAGACGACCTCCTTAAGGATTCTGTATGGGAGGGACACACCCCATCTGATACACTATCGACAGAGCACTACACCAATGTCCAATGTAGATTAGTACTTGGAGGAGAGGAACATGATTCTAGTAGAACTCAAAAGGCATCTATTAAGGACTCAGCAATTTATGAAAAAGAAGTCAGATGAACAGAGACAAGAAGTGCAATTACAACCCAGGGATAGAGTTTATTTGAAACTAAGACCATATAGGCATAAGACATTAGCCAAGAGGAGTAATGAGAAGCTTTCCCCACGCTACTTCGGTCCTTATGAGGTGATGGAGCGCATTAGGACAACAGTCTATCGTTTGAGGTTACCAACATCATCATCCATCCATCCAGTATTCCATGTATCATAACTGAAGTGCACTATCAGAGATCACACACCCTCTTCCTTACTACCGACAACTTTTATTGAGGACATGGAAGTGATTCTGAAACCCATGGAGGTTAGGGGAGCACGACAAGGGACAATAAGAGCAAAGAAGGTTCTTGTCGATGGAAGGATCTACCTGATTATGAAGCTACATAGGAGCCCTATGAAATGATCATGAGAAAATTTTCATCCCTCCACCTCGAGGACAACATGCATTTTGAGGAGCGAAGTATTGATATGGTAACAAGGTCGGTCTAGCAGGAAGGGGCGGACCAGGCGAGATCAGGGAAACCAGAGAAGGTTTGGCCCCACTTTTGGGGCTCAACAAAACTATGATTCTAGATTTACAAAGAAGGATTAAGGAAGGAAATTAATTATTGTTTAATGCTACTTTGAATTCAAAATAAAGGAGAGAATTCATTAAAGCATTAAACTATTTTGGTGGGATATAGGAATAGCTTATTTAAGAGCTAGTTATTTTGTATTAGGGTTATGATTTGATTGAATTTATTGTAGTCTTTTTCTGTGAGGGCTTCCTAGCGGCTTCTAGATTGTTTGGAAGAGACGATCTACCTCTTTAATCATAGATCATTGTATATTGCTTTTGTATTAAGGTATAATCCAAAAAAACCAGCCACCATTGGAGTATTTCTGCAGTTTTTATCTTCTTTCTTCGTTGTTTTCACTTCTAAGGCGTATCAAAATCACACACTGTCTTCACTTCTAAGGAAAATATATCAACTATACTGAAAATTGCAAGTGTATCTAAAGATTCATGAAGGCACAGAGATGAATTTTTGGAGATCCACTAAATGAAAATCTTAGTGTGACATCCAAATAAACTTTTGGAGATCCACTAAATGAAGATCTCAGTATGACATCCAAATAAACTTTTGGATATCCACTAAATGAAAATATTAGTGTGACATCCAGAGCAAATATCTGGAAATCCACAGGGTCAATCAACATACAACAAATGTGGTTCGCTCTAGCCACTTTTGTTGCCCAGATCCTTAGAAGCAGTCGCCCCCATACATGATCTACAAACGGCGCCCAAGTCTCGCCTCACACGTCTCGATCGCACGCCTCGACCCTGCTCTTCAGCGTCGTTAACAAGAAGGGGGGAGGACCTTCGGAGCTTCTTCCATTCCGACTCAACCGAGGCCTTTGTTCGCAGCTTCCCCTCTCGCACTCCACGCATAAACTCCGAACCAGAGCTCTCCAACCCGATTCCTTCCGATTCTCCCTTCGACTTTATGATCCTAAACCCCATCTTGTTGCCTCTAGCATACGCTAAGCCCACGATCCCCCCTCCGACTCCACCTGCTTTGACATCTCCTTCCACACGCGAGCTCCCACCCTCTCAACCTTCCAATCCCGACTTCCCTATCCACCTAGCCGCAAGCATAGAGAGAGAGAGAGAGAAGGAGATCGGCCTACCTTCTCCGCGCCCTAGCCGAGGACCTCCGCCCCTTTGACGATTCTCCCTTCCTGTTAGAGCAGAAGTTACGGTATTTTGATTGGAAGTAGCGACGAGAGCTCGCTGTTTAGATAACTTTCTCCCTTCTTTTCACTTCTTCGGCCAAATCCTGTAAATCCCCTGAGTCCCTAAGGCTTCAATTGTTTTATTTTCTGTTTCAGTATAAAAAACGTCAATGCAAGAAAAGGTCTTTTTAAAACGGAAAAACTAATATATATAATGCTTCTCAAAACAATACCAAAACGGAGTTTTTAAAAAAGTCTAATAAACATCCAAACATCTTCCACGACCGCGTTTTCCATTTTCAAACGAAAAAAAGGAGAAAAAAGGAGAAATAACGTGAAAACAAACGAGCCCTAAGTCAGCTGAGGTAAAGAGAGGTAAAACAAAGGGTTTAATGTGCTTTTAATAGGATTTATCATAAATCTTGCTCAATCCTTGATGTAATCAAAAAATATAGGGGACCTATATTTTTTTATCACAAAAAGAAATTGACTTCCTATATAAAGGAAGACACAAAATACCTCAAAAAGAAGAGATAACTTAGAGATAATAGAACAAACTCTTACATTTTATATAAACGAACACTTTTATAAATAAAGACTCTTACAAACTTGACTTTTAACATAACATGACATTACAACCCTTGACTCTTACAAATGACTCAAACAAAATGACACCCTAAACTTGCTTCACTTAGAGAAGAGGGATATAGGTGGAGTGGCACTTGCGGATAGACGAAAGAGATTAGAAGCCAAGACAAAGGTTGGAAAGAGCTCGCAAGATTTCCGGAGGGGATGAGAAGGAGTGGACAAAGCTCGCAAGCTTTTCCAACGAAACCCGCAGGTTTACATTTCCAAAAATCAATCACATCACATATCTAAAACAGCCACAAACAACTCCTATTTATAGGCACAAAAGAAGGAATACAAACAGCCACTAAAACTTAATTAAAAGCTAATTAAAATAAGACACCTAAAAACGGCAGTAGAAAACTGCATAGAAATCAGCAAAAGTCTCTTGGAATTCTTTCCAAAACAGCAACCAAATCAGTCCCAAAAACTGTCCAAATTCTGTCCAAAAACAGCCCCAAAATCTCTTCAAACAGCAGTCCAAAAATCTTCAAACAGCAGCCCAACATTGCACAGGAAACAGGGCATTAAATCCACGGGAAAAGCCCCCTGGCTGCTTCGGGAAAACAGCCCAGCTAGGGACCCGAAAACAGCACAGGAAACAAGGGGTTAAGGCATGGGAAAACAAGAGCCAGCACGGGAAACGAATAGACAAAGGGGGGAAGGAGAATAGACAAGATCAAATAAATAATGAGCTAATTTTTAGCTCCATAAATGAACTAAAAACCAGCTCATAATGAGCTAACCTTCCACTTGACATTAATGAGCTGGAGAAGTCAAAAATCAAATTTTTTGGGTTTGATTTGACCCCCCTTTTGTCTACATCAATCCTGTATAAATCCTAATGCAAATTTTATATAAACCCTATCCAAATCTTGTATTAATCCTATTTTACAGGATTTGATTGAATCCTGCCCAGATGATGTGCAAATCCTATATCAAAATCCTGCTGTTTGATGGGTTTAGCTCAGATCTTGCTCAATCCTATATAAATCCTGATGCAAATTTTATATAAACCCTATCCAAATCTTGCATTAATCCTATTTAACAGGATTTGATTGAATCCTGCCCAGATGATGTGTAAATCCTATATAAAATCCCTGCTGTTTGATGGGTTTAGCTCAGATATTGCGTAAGTCCTGTTAATTCTTATAAAATCCTGTATAAATCATACATAATTTTTTTTAAATTTAAACTAATTATTTTTAATTATAATTAATAATTTTTATTATATTTAATTATAATTAAATATTTAATTATTTTTAATCATTATTAATAATGGTTAGTTTTAATTAAAATAAATTATAATTAATTTTTATTATTATTATAGTTAATTATTACTAATAGTTGACTATAATTATTTAAAATTGACTATAATTAATTATTTTAATTTAAATTAATTATTATTAATTATGATTAATTGTGATTATTTATTAATTATAGTTAATTATTTTTAAATTATAATTCATTATTATTAATTATAATTAATTTTAATAAATTAAAGAAAAGTAGTACCTCTTGTGCCTCGATATGTGTGCCAACACCATCTTGCCGGTCGCCAAGGTATAACATCCTAAACTTGAGAAAGTCCATCTCGACGCTTGCAACGCGGCGAACGATCACCCATGCACGCTTTTCTTAGCACGGTGGGAGGATGTTTGTTGCAGTGCTTGTGGCGAGGCGGGTTATCCCCTAAAGTCCTATTTTCGGCGTTTGCAGCGCATCTAGGGACCCACTGTACATGCTTTTATTAGCGTGGTGGGAGGAAACTCAGTGCGAAGCTTACAACGAAGTGGGCGAACCTTGTGTGTGCTTCTCTTAACATGGCGGGGCAAAAATATAAGTCATGTATGAGAGGAAAGAACTGCTTTTTCAAATATCTGCTTTTAAAGATCCATGCACGCCTTTCTTAGCGTAGTGGATGACGAATACTACGGCCGCGGTGTCTCATAACAAAGACCGTACACGTCTTTCTTGACGTGGCGGTAGAGTCGGTAGACTACCTCTTGGTTTTTCCTCTAAATGGGGGAGACGACGGGAAGCTGCCGAAATTTTGTATGAAAAAATAAGGACTTGGAACAAACAGTGGACTTGATTTGAACAATTCAATTGACTAAATACAAATGTAAATGATTAACTAAAAGACCTAATTCAAAACTTGATTCAAACTTAATCAAAATGAACTTGAACTGAAGGACTAGAGCTCAAGGAAATTAAGTGCAAAGAACTTAAGCATTTGAACATGTTTTGGACTTGAACTTGTGTTTAGAACTCGAACATGATTTAAACTCAAAAGACCACATGGGACTTTGATTTGTACATGAACAATAGAACAAAGACCTTGAACTCAAATGAGCTGCATAAGAGATTTATGAACATAAACTTAAATCAAGTGATGAAGAATTGTGAACTTAAATATGACAAACAACATTACATGGGATTCAAAATTGACATGAATATGAACTTGAACTTGAACTAAATAAGACCATAGGAGACATGGACCTGAATATGAAACAGTGGCTACACTTGAACTTGAGCTCAAAGAAATGTGTTACAAGGGAAGAGCAATATATGTACAAAAAAAATGCAATCACCCGCATATGATCATGAACATGAATTTGACACTTGCATAAATGCAACAGTTCATTTGTATGTGAAGAAAGAACTGTGAAAAATTCTCATGTATGTTACAAATTATATAAAAAAGCAAAGGATTTGTAACCATAACTTGCCTACGAACAATGCATTCAATAAGAATTGCAAGACATGTGTCAGTGTGCCTATGATCAACAAAATGGAGTTTCCTACAACCGCTCAAAACCTTCATATCGAATGAGAATAAGATATCGAAGGGACATTAGTCGTTGAGAGCATTTTGAAGCTATCTTCAAGGATGAAAGAACCATGATGCGTATAACAAGTCACATATTAATATTAATGATTTGTTAGATATAGAGGCATTCCAATCAACGTGCCTACGATCATAAGTATGAAGTTTTCAGTAAATGTTGAGAAACTACATGCCAATTAAAATTCAAATATCAACAAATGATAAAAATTAGTACACAAGCAAATAAGGCGATCAATGTGTATAAGGCAGATGCCAACAAATACAACTCCTCGCAGTTAAGATCAACATACAAACAGATGAGCATAGTGAACTTGCCCACAATTGATGATACTTCCCTTGTAGATATATACACAAGCATACAATGAGTATTAAAGTATTCATACAATGCGCTACAACACAATGGGGAAGTAAATACATCTACCACTTACAAGTAGTTACAACTCGCCAAAGTGAATATATCAATACCCTGCAGTTCATATGCAGAAAGAATCATGAATCAACTACAAATATGAGTATCTACGAGCTATTATAACAAGTATACCGTGACATCTCTACAACAAGCAATCATCCAATATAAGACAAAAGTGGTATGCAGTTAAGGTTGTGATATCCCTAAGGTTGAGGTCGGTTCACTTGTAGACGAATACAATTATTCCTAGTGAGCTACGATGACTAATGAAGTTTCTTGTGGATAACAACAAGGGATATAAAGTGCGGTAAATCCTCTGTGGACACAAGTATGCATGTTCTCCGTAAGCAAAGAAATAAAGCTACAGCACATCCATATACTTATGAACCATCCTGGGAAGCTTCTTATGTATGCAAAGTACCATCTACGAGCTAACACTAAAAGCTTATGATGAATGCATCTACATGCCTACAAACAACAATAGCAGGTGTACAACAAATATTGAAAATTGTAGCAAAGGCATAAGGAAACTCGTCATGCATACAAGATACAATGATAAATGCAAATACATACAAGTACTTGTAAGGGACCCAACGCCTAGAAGCGCAATGCAAGATAACTACGACAACACAGTTCACCTGCAAGCAGTGGTAATAGATATACTACAAAGGCGAGAGATCCTTTATGAACAAGCAATTTGTTATTCCCTAGCAAAGATCAAAGGCCCGGAACAAAGAAGTAAAAAAATTATAATAGAGGCAAGCATTACAACCAAAAATAGGAGATTAGTTAGTGCACTACAATCTACCCGCATAAATCATGCAAGTAGTGCACGACAGTCTACATGTACAAGACAGCAAACAACTCAATCTATAAGCTGCTACGCCACGCTATCGGATCCGCAGCATCCATGCAAGCGGACAGAAGGAGTTTATAAATATTTTGAAGTACCCCCACACATGCACCCTCGTTTGTATACACATAGGAGGTACACTAAAGGGGTAAATACAATCACGAACCGTATGGGCCCCGGCAAGCGTTTTGTAGGAACACACGTGACGCCTAAGGATGCTGTGCGGGTCAATAAATTTGAACCCGATCCTTCTAAGAAAGTAGATAGGAGTCGACAATATTCAATAAATAATTACAAAATGCTCCTAAACACCCGCATGAGCCCCGGTGAGCCTGTTATAGGAATACACGTGACGTCTAGGGATGTTGTGCGAGTCAATAAATTTGAACCCGATCCTTCTAATCAGGTAGATAGGAGTCGACAAGGTTCGATAAATAATTACAAAATACCCCCAAACACCCGCATAGGCCCCAATGAACGTGTTATTGGTACACACGTGACATCTAGGGATGTTGCGCGGGCTATTAAATTCAAACATGATCCTCTTAAACAGGTAAATAGGAGTTGACAATATATGATAAATAAATCATAAAATACCCCCAAGCATTCGTATGGGCTCTAGCGAGCATGTTATTGGTACACATGTAACGTCTAGGGATGTTGTACGGGTTAATAAGTGAAATCAAGTTTGAACCCGATCTTTCTATACGGATCAATAGGAATCGATAGGGTTTGAACCATCAAATAAATATATGGTTGCGACGACTAATATATTTGTTTTAATACATTCATATTATACCTTCAAGGCCTATAACAATGAGAATTCACTAACAAATGCATAAAGCCTACGAAACCCGATCCCCTATCAGCAAGTTGTTAGGGTCGACAAGGTTCAAGCGTTAAATAGAAATAACCCCAAACACACCGATGATTGCCGCGTTAAATAAAAAATCTCAACCGGAGGGGTTAATTCCAAATATTTCAATCTCCAATCAAATACCCACAAAATCCAAATTTCCATAATCATCTGAAATCCCAGATATCTAAAATTGAAATTCAAACATCAAAACACTTAAAGCAAAATCCATCCACCCTCCGTAATAGTTTGCCGATGTTGACAAATTAAAAGTTACTTCAGCTCACATAGAGTTAATGCCTGGTCGAAAATATCACTAGGATCCATTCTCAAACAATCTCCTGCAGTAAGGACATGATATGTATCCTCTGACTGACAGTTTTGCCGCCAAATGACACCACGAAATACCGGTTATAATCAGAGCCAATACATTCCTTATTGACATTAAATACATGAGATATGAATCAATATGGTATAATTGATAAGGCACAAAGCCCTCTGTTAGCTAAGGTGGATTCAAATTTGTCCCCTTAGACAAATACCAACAACAGGTCTACAAGGTCCCCTTGAACGAAGCAACCCATGACTGCCGACAAAGATCCTTCTGTCAGATTGGGCCGACTATCTCCTCTGACTAAGTAGACCAAGGACCACGATGGCCCGAGACGATGGAACCATGGGATATTGATCGGGCCTATCATCCATTCCCCCAACATTTGCTTTAAATGCAAAATGATACAATTTCTAATTTTAAATATCAAACCATTCAAATACCCAAACCCAATGTTGTTACTATATGTCAGATACTATGTATCTTCTACGTATCTAATTGACGACTAGTCTTAATCAAAAGTTATCTCTCGTGATCGAGGGGGGTAATTAACTATAGGTGCTTGCGCCTATAGGAAATCAGAACTCAGATAATAAAGTCCTAGCAAAATGATGGCGAAATCTCTAGGTAGTGTCTTATATACAAACCCAACTGCCTTCCAAAATTTACTCTGAAACTTATTCCGTTAAAACTCCTCCCCCCCGAAAGAAAAAGCAACAACGGGCGGAGGCCGGGGCCGAATTTTTGGAGCCCACACCAGTCTAGACCAGCTCAGCTAAACCGGCCCAGCCCTACCCAGCCCAGGTTGAACCAACCCTTTAGCTAGGCGAAACTAGGGTTCGCCAAGGGAGCTATTATTCATAATGTAAGGAAGAATCAAGGGGTTCAATTTAGGAAGATTTCCTAATTGTGTTTATGCTATTTAGGAAAATTTTAATTATTAGGAAGGTTTCTTAGTCATGTTTATGTTGATTAGGAAGATTTTAATTGTTTAGAAATATTTCATAATTATGTTTATGCTGTTTGGAAAGGATCCAATTGTGTTTATAGTGAGTGAGGGCTATTTAAGGGGGAGTTTTGTCTAAAGTTATGATGATATATGTGTACTGAGTTTATTTTATAAGGTTTGGTGTGAGTTCCCTAGTGGAGGCTAGGTTTATAAGAGAGATGATCTACCACTCAAATATTAGATCAATTGTATCTATTATTTTTATTTAAGAAGTAATAAAAAATCAGCCCTCATATTTGTATTCCAGCATTTTTTCTTCTATCTATTTTGCTTCTTTTACTTCCAAGACACATCAATATCCCACGGATAAACATAACTTCTCTTCTAATTCATGGAATAAAACTTCAATTTCACTTCTCTTTATTTTTTTTTTTTTTTTTTTTGCATAGGAAATCAAATTATTATATTATCAAGATATTTTGATTTCTTGAATTAAAAGAATCTATATGTTACATACTAGATACTTGGGTGCCCTTTTAATCTATCCAATCGCTTACTTCAGTGACTTTCAGAACAAGTCACCTTATATCTAATTTAGACCTAGGAAATAAAGATTTCTTGAAGACTGTTATTCATAGAAAACTCCCAACTTTTGACCGTCTTGAAACATCACAAGATTATCATACCTCTTGCTCCTTGAAATTTCTAGATTGCATTTATGAGGAAATGAACTTAAAATTTTATCAAGGTGCATACCCGGTGCATAAAGCACCCACTAATGTAAGATATAAGAAGTTTGATGCATCCAGCCTTATCTTTACAAGCATTATAATGCGGCCGTTTTTTGTTTTTTATTCCTTCTTTCTTTTAACTTGTGACCTCCAAAACACAATAGAGATTAGAGACAACCTAACTACTACTCCAGTTTTACCCTCACTAATATTGAAAAGATAGGGTCTGTTTTCTTCTTCTAGCTTCACCGAATGCCGGAGGCTGGTGCTATTCAAACAATATAAGGAAAAAAAAAAAACACTAATACCTAAAACGTGATAACTTGCATGCTACATCAGAACCAAACGTAACATATCAACCTTAGTAGAAAATCAACTTTTCCAAGCAAGGACCACAAAAAACTGCTGAAGCATCAGGTGAATTGAAGTTAATTTGAAATAAATTTCTCAGTAGGTGTATATTTCGAATCTTAGGTTCCTCTTTCATGTTTTAAGATCTTCGGGGCCATCCCAAAAGGATAAAACTATTTAGGTACTAGTAATAGAAGTGAACAATTGCCTGATTGTTATGCGTACATGTGATGAATTATATTCCACTTTTGGCCTAGTCTTACAAGCCACAATTGAACCGTCCCCTTTCAAAGCCTTATCATCAACTAAACAAAAAAATAACCATATGAAGGGTATAGTATTCTAAAATGAAAATTTTGCCATATGTTGGTGAAGTTATAGTATTTAAGAATGCAAAGAACTTTCTCAATTTCTATGATGTGTTTGAGCATGTTTTGGTGTGTAGGGTGGAGACAGTTTTGGGGACTAAGTTGAGTATTTCATAAAGATTATTTGATTGCCTAATGTAAGGTACATGACGAAATGGAAAAAAGGATCAGCTGAAAGTGGTGAAATGTAGGTACAATCTTATAAAAATTTAATTTTTAACATAAGAACTACCATTGTAAGTTTATAACTTAAGATACTATGTGACAGCTGACAAGAATAATGCAAAATATTCCAAATACCAAAAGGCTGAATGAGGAAAGCAAAATATTGAAACATGAAAAAATATTTATTAACTCAAAATTGATGCTAAAATGAAAAGTTAAGAAAGGGATAAGTAAAGAAATGATTGAAATTAAGAGTTTAAGAAAAATAAATGTTCAATATGTTAAACTTACATGAGTAGGAGGTATATGCTTCCCACTAAGCAGATCCAAGAGAACAGTACCAAAACTAAATATCACACTCTCAGGAGTAACCCTTCCTGTAAAAAACAGTCTTAATAATTCTACCATTATGGTCTACAAAATTTCTCAAATATAGAAAAATTTCATTGCTAAGAAATATGTGATAAAATGATATCATGAAGACTTAAAAAAAAAGTAAATTTTTTAAATTGATATTACACCAACTATGCTGTAAGAATATGAGAGTTTTGCAACAAAGAAGTCAACTAAAGACCATAGCATGATTCATTAGAGGGGCTTCAAAGATCAAATTGGTTCACAAAAGTTCAAATGGCTATATACCAGCCATAGGAAGCCAAATCATACCATTAAAGTATAAACCAAGCAAAATTTTAAGTATTTTCAAACTCCCGACCATTGTTGCTCGACTAATGTTGTTTGACTATGATCTCTCAATCACTGTAGCCCGACTATGATCCCCCAACCTTCATCGCCTAACTATGTTTTTTGGACCACTATTATCAAACTGCCACCCAACTACAATCTCCCAAACACCATCGTCGGATTATGGTCCTACAATCATAGTCGTCCAACTAACATCTTCATACCACACCAAATTCCTTTCGCTCGACTATGCTTTCCAAACCACATTGCAAGACTATTGTCGCCTACCTACAATCTTCAGGCCACTACTGCTTGACGGTTATCTTCTGACCACCGTCACTCGATTATGATCTCCCAAGCACCTTCACACAACTACATTCTTTTGACCACCATCACACAACAATGATCTCCCAACTTGCTTGAAGATGGTCTCCCAACCACCATAGCCCGACTAAGGTCTCCTGAATACTGTCACCCAATTATAGTATGTTGACCGCCATCACCCAACAACGATCTCCCTACCACCATCACCTAACTATGATCTCCTAACCATCATCGTTCAACTATGATCTCCTAACCAACTTCACCTGTCCAATAACGATTGAGTATGATATCCAAATCAATGTCACCCAACTAAAGTCTCCTGATCACCATCACCCAACTATAATTTCTTGACCACTATCGCCAGACTACAGTCTCCTAAGAACCGCAACTTGATTAAGAACTCTTGCATACAGTTATGTTATCCAACTATCATTTCTTGACCATGTTGTCAAGCTATCATCGCCTAATTAGGGTCTCCTAACCATTGTAGACTTATTATGATCTCCCGACCACCATCCCCCCCCCCAAAAAAAAAACGATCTCCTAAACACCTTACGACTACAATCTCCTGACCAGCATCACCAAACTACAATCTACAGATCACTGCTGCCCAACTATGATCTCCCGACCATCATCATCAAAATATGGTCTCCTGAGTCCCGACCACCTTCACATAGCTATGATATTCCAACTACCATCATCCAACTACAATCTCCTAACAATTGTCACTCGATTATGATCTCTCGACAACTTTTGCCTAACACCGGTCTCTCGACCATTGTCACCGAACTACGGTCTCTTGACCATCCTCACCTAATTATAGTATATGGAACACCGTCACTCGACTATATCTCTCGACCATCATCATCCGAATATGATCCCTCGACAATCATCGTCTGACTATAATTTCTTGACCACTATTGTCCCTTACTACGACCTCTCGACACTCTGCTATGGTCTTCTAACCATCATTGCTCAACTACAACCTCCCAACCACCGTTTTCAACTAAGGTTTCCTGACTACCATTGCTCAATTATAATTTCTTGACCATTGCCGCCAGACTACTTCCACCTGACTATGGCCTCCTGAACACCATTGTCGCAATATGGTCCCGCGACCCACATCACCCAACTAAGGTCTCGAAGTCACTGTCAGTCAACCAATTACACCGCCACCTAACTTTGGTCTCTCAACCACCATCACCTAATTGTGATCTCCCGACCACTGTCGTCTAACTACGATCTACTAAGCATCATCACCTTACTATAGATCGTCAACCCTTGTCACCCAACTGAGGCCTTCAGACCATTGTGCTCGACCAAGATGTCCTGATCAATGTTGCCCAACTACAATCTAGCAACCACATACACCCAACTATAATCTCCCAACCACCGCCATTCGAATATGATCTTTTGACCACTATCACCCAACTATAAAATTCAAATTATTGTCACCTGATTATTATATTCTAACTACCATCGTCCGACTACAGTCCTTTGACCACTATCACCCAATTATAATCTCTAGACCACTGTCATCCAATTATGGTTTCCCGACCACCATCACTCAACTAAGGTCTGCGACCATCATAGCCCGACGATGGTCTCCAGGCTATCATCACCCGACTAAAATCTCTCAACCACTGTCACCTAACTACAATCTCCCCATTACCATCACCTGACAATAATCACCCTAAACCCTAAACCCAATTAGATTTACAGGATGCCTAAAACTAAACTGGAATGGAATTAATAAGATATGCCATAGAGCACTCACATTCAGCTCACATGAAACTTCCTAAGATATGTCATTCGTTTTGTCTAATTCCTTAACTCTGTGAGCTGAGTTGATTTTGGAACCTTATTTTGAAGTATGTTTGCCTTTTGGAGCATGGCTACCATATCTGCCTTTCATATGTTTATTGATGATGTAACTATTGCTACTACCATTTTATGCTAGTCTTTGATATATAATCATCCACCATGTATTATAAAAAGTACATGGTTGCAACAACATGTTTATAAACAAGAAACCAGGCACAAAGTAATTAAGCTAACCAAACACAAAAAATTTTGAAAATCAAACTTGGAGAAACAATATAGCAACATCCCTTAACAATACCTCCAAATAAGAGGCAAGAATGGCAGCTAAAATTCTATCATCAAAACAGAACAACTTTGAATAGATGACACTAGGAAGACGGGCATCTCACACTTTTCTTGTTTCATTTTCTCGCAGGATTTTAGAAAGTAAGGATCACCCCGAATACGATAGTTAAATCAAGTAAAACAAATTTTATTTAGTCAAGAGAATTAGATACCATTTCTTAAGTATTCTGGAGGCGTGTACGCTAGGTTTGTGCTGTAGCTTTTTCCATCCCTGCTATTTTTCATAAGACCAAAACAAGAAAGGCGAGGATCACCGTCCTGCAAAATAGTTCATATTAAAAAAATGAAGCCAGATCCAATTCAAGAGAAAACTGAAATTAGAGTAAATCATAAGAATGGCAGTGCATCTGACAGCTACTATGAAGGCAGAAAAATAAAATAGTGTATAGTAAGATTCCCTACAATATCCACAGTGAAAAGCACTTCCTCAGCTATACTGTAATAAGCATTGTACACATATGAAGTGGTCGTCAGAAAACTTTGCTAGCTGAGGACACTGCATTTCTAGAGATTCTAGTACAGGTTCCATGTGAGCTTTCGATTACACTATACAGAATTCTGTAGAAATCTAATATTAAGGCAATCACAATTTACTCTTAAAAAGTCTATTTCTATGCTTTACAAATGGGAACTACTAATCTCTTAGGAGATGTGCCTATATGGCTGTACGCACTTAAGATAGCCACGTTAGCTTTATATTTAGGTTTCGTTTGGGACGGCTTCCTTATTGCTTCTTAAAGCAACTTTTTAGTTTAAAAATTAAAATTTCTATACTAAAAAACTGCTTTAAGAAGCAATTAGAAAGCTGCCCCAAACGAAACATTAATGGATAGATAGATAGTACTTCTGATATATTTTGTAATAAGCCAACTACTATGGCTCAACTATGCCACAAAGACGATTGTTAAAATAAAGAGAAAAGAAAGAACATCATTCAGGTGATGTAAAAGCTGAAATAGACAAAATATCCCAAGAGAGATGTATTCACCTCATCAAAAAGAACTCTGTACGCATTTAGATCATGATACAAAGGTCGTCCTTCACTGCTGCAATATTCCAGTGCTTCAGCTATATAATATGCAACCCTTAGACGCATAGCCCATTCAATAGTTTGATTTTCCCCTGCCAAAATTAAAAAGTTGCATTTAGCATCTGAAATACTGCAAATCTGTAAATTGGAAAAGCAGTATAGGATCATTAATATATTTTAGGGAAAGAAGCGTTGAATGGTTAAAATAAACATAAATTTTATTGATGAACTTGATATAACCATTATTAAAAAGGGGCAATTACATACATAACACTCAAATATTGACTATTTATAGAAACTAAAACCCGACTATCCACATTTAGAATAGTAGCATCCAAATCTTGAGGAGCACAACAAAATCACAACTCTTATTTTTTACTTTCATTAAATTATAAAAGGTTTGGTCTTTAGCATGTACAAATACATTGGTTTAGTAGTTCATTTTAAAAATCTAGGCATTAATTTTGCAAATAAGAAACTTTTCAGTGATATTTATTATTTAAAGAGACAAACATGAAATCAAATCATCTCATATATGAGCATTCACAATTCCATCTAGCTCAATAAAATTACATCATCATTATCATGATAATCATTAGACTTATAATGTAATCTTTCCAATTAGCCATGCATGTTTAATTAAACAAAAAAAAAACTATCAATTTCTGTTCTTACTGTTGTCATGCAATCTGCAATTTTAAGAAATTAAAAAAAAAAAAAAAAAAAACAAGGCACACAACTTCGAACAAAATACAAAATCCTAATATGTTATCTCCTTAATGCAACGCAAAACTCAAGTTACTTTTGGAAAACTTTGCTGAAGGCTTTGTTTGGAACAGCTTTTTCACTGCTGCTTAAAATAGCTTTCTTGTACAAAATTTTTAATTTTTTTATTAAAAAGCTATTTTAAGAAGCAGTATGAAAGCCATCCCAAACAAAGCCGAAGAGTGAGCCACATATGACACACATAGAACACTGGTAGGAATGATGTTCATGTTTCTGGAAGAATCATGGTGTTGCACTATCAACTGGTGAATACAAAGTTGGGTTCAACGGAATCTTTTTCTTCTTTTCCCCTTTTTATTGTGATTGATTGTTAGCAATAAGAGGAGGATGAGGCCAACAAATCATGTGTTAGGCAATAAATGCACATGGTAAAAGGCCAACATCATCATTCACGATAAAGGTAACAACATCGCTCCTATAAATGGCCAATAATTACACATTGCAAAATTAGCAGAAGATGGAGATTATTAAATATATCAATCCTAAAAATTAGGAAATAACGTACAGTGAAAGAGGTGCTTGGCAAGCGTGTCATTAGGCATGTACTCGGCCACCAGAAGCCGCTCATCCCCATCGCAGCAGTAGCCGATTAAATTCGCCAGCCTCCTATGTCTGAACTTCCCCACTCCCCATGCCTCGTCCTGCAAGTCCACAATTCGATTTCATTTACATACCAAATAAAAATTTTTAAAAAAAGAACATGCTAATCGTTTTCGCGAAAGAGGGCGCTTTAGGGATTGGAGCATACGGCGAACTGCTTGGGATCGGGCCAGGCAATCTTGGTGAACTTCTTGACTGCGATCCATCTGCGGCTCTGTAGCCGGCCCTTGTAGACTAGGTTGGGGGCCTTCTCTCCGCTTTCCGAGACGATGTTCTCGGAGCTGAAGCCATTAGTGGCCGCCTTCAAATCAGCGAACGAGAACTCGGAGAAGGCCGGCACCTCGCTGACTGCCTCCGCCGCTCCAAAAGGCTGTGGTGCCTGCTGGATAGAGAAAGATCGGCGCTGAGTCTGCTGAAGCCGGATTTGCTTCTTCTCCGGTAGCTCTTTCTTCGGCGACGAGCAGCAGCCTCCCATCGCCTTCCCCTTCGCAACTCCGAGTGAGATAAAAATAGCTTTTTTTTGCTGCTAGGGTCGCTATAATGGCTAGCTTGATGGAATTTAGGGAAGAAGAGCGGATGGGCAAGAAAAGTTACAAAAGAAGGAAGAAGGAATCCCTCTTCTATGCAAGAGCTATAATAACTTCTTTTCACTTCTGCGCGTGGGAAAGCAAAAGGAGATCAAAATCTAATCATTTCTTTTACCTTCCTATTTCCCCCTCTCGTTGTCTCTTTCACTTTGGCCAACTCTTTTTCAGTTCATTTTCCTTTCTTATTCCCTCCCATTCTACTATAAAGTTTAGATTCCAAATTCCAAATCTTGATGGTGGCAGAGACATTTTAGCGTATATAATAAGGCACGATGGGGTGTTAACCTAAAGAGTTCATATTGGCATTAGGGAAGCACACAAGCTATTGTAATGTTCAATGTGTTACATTATTTTGGATATATTTGATCATGAAAAATCTTTTCATTGCATATTTTTTATTATTATTCCAAGAGAATGAGGGTTAAAATAGGGGTGCAACAAGAGAAGGCGGGTTAAAATAGGGGTGCAAAAATAGAACTTTTTAGGAGATCACCCATCTTAGTACTACTCTCGTCCATAACTGTAGACTTCTGATGGGATCCAATGCACTAGTGCTGATATGATCCCACCCCTCTTTTCATTGTATTATGATATGGCCGCTAAAATCACACATGATTATGAGAACATTTAAGATTTAGATGTTTAGAGTATAGGATTTGCGCCACATGCGAATGTTGCTCTCAACCGTTTTTTGACTGATATATATTTAAGGATGTAGTATCGAGTATTATGTTATAAATGTGTTACTTCTGAAAATATACCTCTAAAATATTTATAAATGTGTTTTCATGTTATGAGCATATATTTATGTGGTTCTAATAATTTGATTATATGCATATGATACAAAATAATCTGAAATACTACACTTAGGTTGAATCATCAAAAGTTGAATGTTAAAAGTGAAACTTTTAGTGGTTCTATATTTTTAATTGAATTTTTCGTGAAATAGTGGCAAGCACTCCACAAATTATATTTGTGTATCAAATATTTATATCTATACTACTATATAAAAGTGGCTTGGGATTCCACTCTTAGCAAATCTTGATCGTTCATTTATAAATTTTCAAAATGATCTGAAACGTTCATTTATGACTCCTCAAATTCTTTATTTAAAACGCACTTGCATAACTTCTACATACAAAACATTTTTTCACTCATTTAAAAAAATTAATTTCACACTAACGTTTCTATAACAATTTCATACGATATATAAATGCCCCTTATAACTCATATTAAATTAATTTTAATTGTTCTTAACGCTTGAGTTTCCATCCATTATATTAAAAAGTGAGCTCGTTCTAAATTAATTTTAAATATTTTTAACGTTTTAATTTCCCGTCTGTTTTAACTAAAAACTGAGCTCATTCGAAAGATGAGACGTCGGCCCCTCCTCTTCCAACTCTTCGTTTATTTCAGAAATGAATAATGAAGTAATACACATCAACAGCCTAAAGTCTTCCTCTTCACGATGCTTGATTTCGCGCCTCTTCCAATTCCGCTACCGTCTATTTAAAAAAAAACTCTAAAATGAGCTTCTTTGCATTCTTCACCTGGAAGTCACGATGGGAGTCATGGTTTTTTAAGCTTCCCACTCTTGGAGTCTCACACGAGCAGCTCGTCGACGACGGCCATCCCTCCTCTCTTGCGACTCCAGTAAGCCGTAGTCCACCTCCTCTCTCCTAGCCGCCGGCCAGATCCCCATGCCGACCTCCCTCTCTCCCGTCCGACCTGCTGCCGCCGTGCCTCATTCCAGTCGGCCTACCACGTCGACGTCGGCCTCGACCTCCTAGCGGAGCCGCCCTTCACCAGGGAAGCCTAGCTCGCTCACTGATACTACAAACTCCAATTTGATGGAAGGTGTTGGCAACTCATGTCATTGCAAAGCCAGGAACGACATTTATTCATGTAAGAAAGCAAAGCAATATTAACACCAGCTGCTATTCTTCCTATAAATTCACATTTCATTTTTTTTTTTTTCTTTTGTTCCCAGCAAAGGAGAAAAATGTTTGTGCAGAAACAAATTTATTTTGTTGTTGAAAGGCAAAATAAATTATTAACTAAATTTCCTGCTATCCTTTATAGGTTCAGATTATATTGAAGGATAATCATCGTTTCTCACCTAATTAAATTTTGTATTATCACCTTTGAATGCAGTATCATAATTGCTCCGTCTCTTTAACATCATTACAGCCTATTTTAAGCATGATTGCAAGTTTTTTTTTTCTTTTTTAGATAACTTTATTATAAACCTAATGCATCAGGAACATTCCAGTTGCATGATAAGAGAATTGTGATTTTTAAAACATAGTGATTTTGAAATAAGATTGAAATCAAATAAACGGGTTGTCGTTAATATCTTATATGTATTAGAAAATTTTGATAGGTCAAATACTTTTGAGTAAAACTAGACTTTTAAAATAACTTGTATATGACATGCAATCCTGACTAATTTTGATAAGTGCAGCTTTTTGTCATTTCCGTTTGGGGTTAAGGGTTTCGTTGCTTAGTTTTGATTCTTTTTTATGATAATTCGAGGATAAAACTCTTTGTTGTTAGGTGTTTAGAGTGATGATATCCTATCTTAGCTTGGTTGATTCGAGGAACGATTTGATGATTTTGTTGGATTTGTGGAAATAAAGAAGGCATTGGATTATAGCAGGTTGTGATCTATTGTTAGAATTGTGTAAATTGATTTATTTTATGAGTTTAATGCATTGAATTTCTGTTTGTTGTCTATTCTTATTTTATTCTCAAATGTATGTCATCTTGAGTCATTTTTGAACCTATGCACGTTGCAAAGTTCCTGTATCGAACTTATGTTAAGGAAAGTGTAGGTAGACTTTCGACAAGAAGTAAATCGACAATGATATATTCTCATAAGATAATGATGACAATTAAATGGATTTATATCTATATTTATACTACTATTATGAAATGGGCTTAAGTTTCCACCTCTAGCAAATCTTGTTCTTTCTTTTTATTTCTTCAAAAATTATACTAGCCATCCATTTAATTGTACTATATTTTTTTATTACTTCAAACGGCTCTTTAAAATGCATTTATATTATATTACATTTTATTACTTTAAATTGCTATTTAAATTGCATTTTATTATTTTAAATGGCTCTTTAAACAGCTAGCTCTTTGAATTGCTCTTTAAATTGCATTTATATTTTTTTATTTCTTCAAAAATTATACCATATTAATTGCATTTAAATATTTCATAGAGAATCCACAACCTTTTCAATACAATTAATTACAAAATTTAAACTATTTAATAGGTTTAAACACAATAATAGTACTTCATTTAAGCAAATAAATGACCAGTTGAGCCTCCGTTTCGACTTTCCTATTCACGATCTATTAGTCCTTTGTTTCCTATCACGAGTGATTTTGCCTAGCATTACATTCGTTGTTACATATTCGGGTCACTTCGGCTTGCCCTAACTTTTCTTCTTCCTCTCCGCTGTCTCTTACGGTAGGTATCTTCTACAATTATTTTATCCTCGTCAAAGTTTATAACAATTATCCTACAATTGCATCTCTTCATTTTAAGCATTCTTCTTTTCTCTCCGTCCTATTAAATGTCATACTCCTTCGCCTCTCATTGATATTAAATCTTTTATTTCATAGTCGAACTGGTTGAAATATCTATCAGAGCCGAAAAAATGTTTGAACTTCATGCTGGTTGGAATCTCCATTAGTGGTTGATAAAATGATTAAATTGCTTACATTTGAAATGACATTTTCATCCATGTGACTACTTTCATTGGTCTATTATGATTTCCCTTTTTCTATTTCAATTGAGCTCTCTACTCTTCTTGTTTCTAAAAATAGGCAATATTTTTAATAAATTTATATTTGTCAAATATCTAATAAATTTATATTTGTATATGTGCACTAACTTTTTTTTTTTTTTTAATTTTCATGTTGATATTTTTTATTGCTTTTGCTATTTTTACTATAGTACAAGATACAATATATAGATTTTGCTATATGATTCTATAAGTCGCATTGTGGCAATTGGTATACTCATTTGATTCATTAGCTTGTTTGGCTTTTTCAACTGTTGGAACAATGATTTAAGTTTTCTTTATTGGTTTTACTGAGAAGGCAACCATTTGTTTTTATGCTTGGGCTATTATTTTGTATATTATGACTTTCCATCAAACTTGAGGATATGTTTGATGTCATAAAGCATTTATTATTCCAAGTCATAATTATGACTTTCCACGGTATGCTGCTTTCCATGGTTTCGAAGAACAAAAATGACGCAACTCTCTTCATACTCTCTTCCTTAGGTTTTTAACCAATAAAGAATATACAAATATTATATGAGGAGCAAAATTGCTTTTTATGAAAATCATGACATCAAACTTGAGGATATACAAAATTGTATATTATGACTTCTTCGACGGAGGTCATGAAAATCATGCTTTTTATGTCACAAAATTGTAATCATTCAAATTCAAACATATCCTCAAGTTTGATGGAAAGTCATAATATACAAAATAATAGCCCAAGCATATAAACAATCAAAAATTAGGAATGACATTATTATTTGATGTTGCTTTGTCTTCTAGACTTTGGAGGAGAAAGACGATAAGTTGTTGCTTTGATCTAATTTGAATCGAAAGAGGAAATATGAAATGATGAAGAGGAGGTGTGTTTATGCCTTGATTGTGAGATTTAATTTTGATAATTCAAAATTATTAATTAATTTTAGATTAATTATATACTGAAATGGTAATATTTTATATTAGATTAAAAATAACTGAATCATAAATAACTTATTTATAAAAATCTCTTCTTTTTGAAAAATAATTTTTTTGATTAATTATTACAATAATTGAATATCATAGAGCATTTACAATCTAACAATCAATTAAATTTTAATTAAAATATTTATTTTTATTCAAATATGTAAACACAACTTATTTTTCTCTCTTAAAATTTAAACGCAGAAAATTAAAATATTTATCCAATTTTTTTCTTGAAGGGCTATACATTATAAAATTTATTATTATAATAATTATTAAAATATTCATTGAGGTATAATTATACATCTCTATTTAAGAAGTAAACTAAAATTTATAAACTTTTTTATTTTTTTAAATTTAAATATAAATCGCCGGAATAAAAGATTAAAATTTTCAAAATTTATCTCATATAAAGAGGATAATGTATCATATTGATTACAATTATGATAAAAAAACCGACAAATGAAGTTTACTCTTATCGAATATATTATATTAGCAATTTTCTCATTGGTAATTAATTTTATTTTAAAAAGAAAAACTAAAATTTATAAGCTTTTTTATATTACTTGACAATTTAATAGTATAAATTTATAATTATACTTGGAAAACTAAAATTTATAAATTTTTTTTTATTTTTTAATTTAAATATAAATCGCTGAGATAAAAGATAAAAATTTTCAAAACCTATCTCATATAAAGAGGATAATGTATCATATTGATTACAATTATGATAAAAAAAATCACAAATGAAGTTTACTCTTATCGAATATATTATATTACCAACTTTCTCATTGGTAATTAATTTGATTTTAAAATTATTTGTAGCAATAAATTTATAAAATGAAATATAATGAATTAAAAGTAATTATATTTTATCTGACATGTATTCTGTTAATTTTTTTATTTATTATTAATGTTTAAAATTTATTACCGTGCAATTAAAAGACTTATAACTTAAAAGAAAATCCTACTTAAAAATTAAATAGTTTGTTTATTAACTAATAAATTGAATTTAAAACCAAAATAATTCATGAATGATAGAAAATCCATATCAATAAAAACTATTTACTTAATCATGTAAAACTTATCATAATGTTTATAATTATTTATAAAAATAATTTTTTTTCATCTTAATAATGATAGCATATTTAAAATATTTATAATATGAATCTTTATTACTAAATTTTTAGTCACGTGCATTTAATGCACGGACATTTTTACTAGTAGTTGTAAATATGAGGTGGTGACTTTTGTTGAAAAGAATTGATCTTGAGGATGGCAAAAGTCATCATGGTTGCTATTTTTAATATAATATACTAGTTACCCTTAACATCTCTCAATCAAGAAAACATAATGTATCTTATATTCCTTAAGCATCTAAACACCCTTATCATAATTCATGCAAGTAGCTAAAGATGTCAAATATATGTGATTATGAGGTACATAATCTATCTTTTATAAGGCTATGATAGGATTTCTAAGATGTTAGTTGGATGATTGACTATATAGCACAATATATATATATATATATATATATATATATATATATATATATATATATAACAATTATAGCTATTCACTCTATAGAATATTAGGGTTAAAAATATCTCCTAAAAACTATTTTAAGTATGTCACAATTAATTTTCAATAACTAAGTAAAAGAGCGATAAAAGTGCCCTATTGCACTTTGTGTTCCTTAACAATATTTTATTGAGTTATGCATAGACATTTTTGCATTTTAGACTACTAGAGATATATCCCTACATCCTATTGTTAACAAGACTTTTGAGATCACTAGTCAATGATAAAAAGTATATTAATATGTTGTCCTACAAGGCCTACTGCTTATATCATCAAACTATGAGGAACACGTGTTATAGCTTTTTTCATCACAAAATTTTCACACAAATTAAATTATCTTAAATTTTGGTACACCCTTACCGTAAGGCTATTTTGATACGCCCTATAAAGTCCATCACATACTTAAACTAGAAACATTTTATAAACTCAAGTGATTAAAAATTAATCAAATCTATGGACATGACATAAGCAAATGACTCGACTTGAATATGCTATTAACCTAAACAAATCGTGTTCACAACTCAATTAGGACATGTCATTAGCCATCAGCAAACAATAGACGCCAACGATAACCTACAATATTGTTCAACTAAGGCCAATGATTTCCAACAATTATAACTATCTTCATCATTGAAGGGAGGTTGTTTCTATCATGCACTTATATATTTTATATTTTTTTAATTTAATATTAAAAATAATGCCAAATTGCATGTTATAAGAAAAAAAATATGGGGATTTTATAAATTGTCAAATGTTTGTGATCAAAGAGTAAATTGCTGCGATTTTTAATATTCTTTATGCAGCGTAACAATCACCTCTTAATCTCTCTTAGAATAAAGCAGGACGATATGTATAAAATGATTTTACATTGATTGATTGATGGAATGACTGCATATTCCATTTGGGAAGCTACAGATTACTAAAGGTTGCAGAGGCAAGACAAATATGTAAATAGTGGAAGAAGTGCAGCTGAAGACAAATTTTTTTTCTTCGAGCTCTCAGGTGTCTACTTCATGAGAAATTATTATGTACACATACTGATGCCGTCAGGAGGTGAATCAGAACGCGCCACATCACCTATTTATTGTGTATCGTGGCTGTGTACCGGGTGACATGGCGCATTCTGATTCGCTTCCGAACAGTCCGGTGTCCGAACAAAATAATTTCTCCTACTCCATCAGACAATTTGCCCAATGCATGGCAATTTAGATTTCCACGCCTATCTGCACAGTTCTCTCAAGCGAATTATAGTACATCCACCTCAAATATAACAATTTGGACATAATTTGGTCACTTGATTCGATTCTAAATTCCTGCAAGGTTTTAATTTAGGTTTTGTTTGAGATAACTTTATTATCATTTTTTAAAGTAACTTAGGCTTCGTTTGGGACGGTTTTCTTACTGCTTCTTAAAGCTGCTTTCTAGTATCAAAATTAAAATTTTTGTATTAGAAAGCAGCTTTAAGAAGCAGTAAAAAAGCCCTCCCAAACGAAGCCTTAATTTCTAGTACATAAAATTTTTAAACTGAAAAACTTTGTATTAAAACACTGTTTTATAAAGCAATAAGAAAGTTGTCTCAAACTAAGCCTTAGTTTAAACGAAAGTCGAACAAAGGTTTGAATGGAATTCAAACTAGTTTAAACCAGTTCTTTCTCAACAGATTCCAAATTAGCAGTAAAATAAGAGTATCTTAGTCATAAATAAATTTTCGAGTATATTTTTCTAAAAAATAAATATACTTAATGAAGCATATAAAGCCAAATTTTCCACGTACTAAACATAAAATTATGAGGTTATATTTGACACATCATATAGGAAATATATACCATATATTTAAATTTATTTAGGAATCAATTATGACATCTAATATATCATTATTTGAAACTTTAAAAATGAAACATGATATAATTTTAATCTTAAAATTTTAAATTTAATTTCAACCATATTAAAAAACTAATTATCATATTATAAGATCATTATTTTAAAATTTAAACATGACTAATGCCATAAATTTTTTTAAAAAAAATATTTTATGCCACATAACTATAACATTTTTTTTAAAAAAATTTGAATTCAAATCATAAATCACTTTTATATAATAATAATTTTTATTATTATTGTTGCGGGCTAGAATATATGTGGCTATAGAGTTATAATATTACGTCTTAGCGTTGGACGGATATCAGCTCACACGTAGAGAACACAAAATTTTTTACGTGGAAACCCCTGGAAAGAGAAAAAACTACAGGGCATGGCCCAGTCTGAAATGATTCCACTAGTGTTTGGATATATTACAGCGGGCTGACTCTCATCACTGAGGGCGATCGGATCATAAATGTCAACCGTATGGTTGAAATCTAGTGACAGAAAGGGATGAAAGTACGTCACTTGGTGGTTTGGTGGAATTCCGATTTTACTTAGATGATGTTCAGGTAGAGCTTTGATGTCGGGCGGTGATCTAATAGAGCCCCAGCATCGGGCGATGATCTGATAGAACTCAGGGGTCGGATGGTGGTCCTACAGAACTATGGGCATTAGGTGGTAGTCTAGTGGAACTCCGGCGTCAAGTGGTGGTCCGACGGAGCTTTCGAGTGTCAAGTGGTGGTCTGGTTGTACTCCGGCGCTAGGTGGTGGTCTGGAGGAACTCTGGGTGGTGGTTTGGCGGAACTCCGGCATTAGGTTGTTGTCCGGCTAAACTTCGGCGTCAGGTGGTGATCCGGCGGAACTCTGGATGTTAGATGGTGGTCTGGCGAAACTCCGGGCAGTGGTCGAGGAGGCAAGAGCGATCTCCGATCTCTCTCTTGTTTCCTTAGGCTTAGGGATCCCTTTTCAAGAGGAATGAGAAGTTTATTTATAGATTTCCTAGAGCATGGGTGAAACCCTTTGGAGGCTAGGGGGGCAATTGCCCCCAATATAATTAAATACATTTTGTAGAGGTGTTATTGTTACGAAATGATGAACTAAATACAAAGAGAAATAATAAAGCAAACTTTGCTCCAGGGGCACTGTCCCCGAAAACCCCCTCAAGGGCACTGCCCCTTGACCCAGCGACCTGACCAAGCAGGTCGAACCCCGCTAGGGGGCGCTGCTCCCTTGGACCCCCCGACATATATGTCAACGGTTACTTATAAGTTTGTTCCCCCTACAAATTATGGCTGGTTCCGCCCCTGCCCTAGAGTGACATGACCCGTAAATAGGAGGAATATCAAGGGTGAATGGGGAGTGGTTTGGATGGACGGCCGATGTTAAATCCCTTGATCGTGGACCATTCGGTAGCAATTTGAAGGTTTTAAAGATGTCGGAATTCCCTGATCTTGGGCTCGTTGGATTTGTCTCGTTGAGTTGCTCGATTCGACTATAAGCATGTCACGTTTGGAAACCATTTGACAATCCAATTTATGGTTTGAATCTCCCAATGGCGCTTTGAGTCCTTCGTTTGGACCTATTTGGGCTCGGATTGTGTCGAATTTGGTGTTGTTGGGTTAGTATTCTCGAGACGTTCAGTTCAACTGTAAGTTTGCTAAAATCGGAGTTCGGATGATCCCAAATTTAATTTTGGAAGTTTCCAACTTGATTTTCCTCGAGATTCGTGCCCGATCAAGATAATTTTTTCAGGATATATCAATTATATTTTTGCTAATAATTTATTTGCGCAATCTTTAATTATTTTAACCCAAGTAGGGTCCTAGATTTCGACTAATTAATATTATTTTAAATATTTTCCCCTATAATTAATATACGTACGTGACTTAGTGACATTTGGTGCAATCTATGATGGGCGCATGCCATGATTTAAAATTTGGATTCTAATATATTGTCGGCTACCAGATAACATGCAATAATTTTGATTTAAATGCTTCAATTATTTTATTTAATTTATATTTAATTATCACATCAAGGATGCTATTGCTTAAATTTGAATTAATATTTATGTATTTAAAATTTGATATGTAATTAAAACATTTACTTGATCAATCATAAATATTGATAAATGTAATTTTCTTAAAAATTAAAATCAATTTTAGTTTTTTTTTTTAAATTTAATTTAAGCTAATTTGGAGTAGAATTGAATGTCTCTATAAAAGGAATCTATCATCACTAAAAATGATTTGATCATATTTCAAATGAATATTAATTGTGTGCTTGAAGTATAGTTAAAGTTTTGGGATATTGATTAGAGGAGCAAATAATCTTCAAATCTTACTTGTTTATAATTTAATCGAGATGAATTCAATGAGCTCAAGATCACTTTAAAAAATATATGATAGCCATATTGCAAGTGCTTTATTATTTTAGATTTAGGGTTCGTTTGGGACGGCTTTTTTATTGCTTTCTAAAACGGAGTTTTAGTACAATTTTTTTAATTTTTATACGAAAACTTCGTTTTAGAAAGCAATAAAAAAGCCGTCCCAAACGAAGCCTTGGGCTTAGTTTGGGATGGCTTTCTTGCTGCTTCTTAATGCAGCTTTCTAGTACAAAATTTTTAATTTTTATGCTAAAAAGCTGCTTTAAGAAGCAGTAAAAAAGCTGTCCCAAACGAAACTTTAGTAATCATAAAAATATGATGTGGAGCACCTTGTACATGCTTATTAAAATTAAGATTATTTTATTTCATACAATTAATACATTATGAATGATCAATATTTGTAGCATGAAATTCACAATTCAAGACTTGGAAAATTGTTGTTCATAACAATACATTTGGATTGGGTGCATAGACAACATCTATCTGTTTTTTCAATTACATTTCAATATTTTTTCTTCCTTCAATTTGGGCTTTATTTTATGTATAGGATAAGGGTGTAAGTGAGCTGAGTCGGCTCACGAGTCAAGCTCATAAGATGAGTTTAATGAATTATAAGTTTGAGCTCAAATCTATACTCGAGCTTATATATAATACAAGCTCGAGCTAGAGCTAAGTTTGGCTCGGCTTGTATGCTCATTGAGCTGTTCTCTTAAATTAAACTATATTTCAAAATAAATTTTAAAATAATAAAAGTATATATATTAAATATCCTTAATGATTTTTCAGCCAAACTCAAGTTTCCAAATGAGCTCGAGCCTAATAATTTTTAAACAAGCTGAGTTCGAGCTCAATAAATGAGGTTGAGCTTGAGCTTGAGCTCAATAAAACTTAAATGATGTTAGCTTGATTATACAAATGCTCGACTCGACTTGGCTCGGTTATGCCCTTGGTATAGGACAGCTCTAAGCTAAGCTTAGTTTCATGTGAAGTATCCTCCTTTAATCTGCAATAAGCTTAATAAATCAATCAATAATGTAAAAATAAGCATCATAAGAGCCAGTTGGAAGGTCAAAAGCAAAGGGGAAAACATATCTTGGTCTATTTGTTACCAACACATTAAAAACAAGAATTTTGCTATAATAAGCAACTGAGTATAGAGGTTGCAGACAGCTATTAAATGACTAATGAAGGGATGAGATAAGAAGTTTGAAAGGATCAACTCAACACTTTTTTATTAAATAAGCCAAGCAAAATATAGCTGTGTGAATAGTTTATTTTATTTTATTTTTATTTTTTTTGGGAAATTTTGGGGCAAAAGCCCTTGTATTAAAAACAAAATCAATTACAAGGTGTAAAGAAACAAACAAACTAACTAAAAAAAATGAGAAAATCACACAACCCCAAAAACAAAAGGTGGGCGGAATCAAAAAGGGACTCAAAACATTAGGTTAACATTTAAAACCAAAACATCATCATAATTCAGAAATTGGCAGAGATAGCAGAGGACTCGAAGACCCTAGGTTGCCACAGGCCTGCCAAGTATAAACCGGTAGGCACAGGGCCATCACAAAAGGAGTAGGCAGCAACAAAAATACCCGCCAGGAACTAACCTGGAACATCATCGTCCACCAAAAACCAAAACAGACTGTATCACAACGCCAGAGAACCAACATAAACCTAAAAAATCCCAGCAAATTTTCCTTTGAGCCTATCCACATTTTCCACCTCTTAACTTTAGCAGTAACAACAACTTTAATAGCAAAAATGATAGACGGAGGGCCGAACCAAGAATTAGAGAAACAACGATTGTTTCTTTCCCTCTAGAGATGATAAATAGTGCAGTTCAATAGAAAGAAATAAAAGTTTTTCTCTAATCTGTTGAATTGAGGCATGCCATCCAGAAATTTAAATGCTTGTAATATCTTCGGCCTGAGCAGAAAGGAGCTGAAAGCTGGGAGCAAATCAGTGAGCACTAGAAATGAAAAATAGCAATCAAAGAACAAGTGCTGGTGGGATTCCGGAGACCCACGACAAAAAGAACACAACGGGTTAACAGAAATGCCCCTTGAAATGAGAAGGTCAGCGCATTTAAGCTTTCCCAATATAGCCATTCAAGCGTAACAGGAGAATATGAGGGAACACTTCTTGTGCCAGATGAATTTATCCCAAGAAACCTTACTCAAATGAGAGAAGAAGAATTCAGTGAACTACTTAAAGGAAGGGTGGTTGGAGCCATCCAAGGATAACTCCGATTGCTCCAAAATATTCACTCCATTAATAGCCAGATGCAAGGGCTCAGGAAAATAATCAGGAAGGGACAAATGGCCGTTTCTAATAAACTCACTCACAGGTTTATGGTAACATCTCAAACCCGCAAAAATATCAGCCAAGGATTGGCCATTGCACCAGGGATCCCAAAATATAGAGAATTGACATAGAGGAGCGACAGAGAGTTTGATCGAAGGTTTAATTTTTTGAGCAGTAGAGCACAATAGTTTCCAATATTTGGAGGCATAAAGAGGAGGGGCCTTCCAAGGAGAATCATATTTAACATGGACCAAAGAGCTAAAAAGGGAGTTGTGATTGTAAATGCGCCAGATGCAAGCACAGGAAGCCCCAAAATACAAAGCCTCAATAGACATAATGCCTAGCCCCCCAAAGTGTTTAGGCCTAGCAGTAAAATTCCAAGCAATTAAATGCATCTTCCTCTCCTTGATGTTCCCGTGGTAAAGGAACTTAGAACAGAGCTTAGAAATAGAAGCCTGGCAAGCATTAGAGATAATGGACCCCATAATTCAGTAAGTAATGGTGTTGGCCATAGTGATTTTCAGGTATTGGACACGACCTGCAAAAGAGAGGAATTTGATTTTCCAACCCTCAAGAAGAGCAGAAATTTTGCTCAAAAGGGGTTGGAAGTGAGCAAACTTAAGTTTGAAAGGGGAAATAGGAAGCCCCAAATAAATTAGAGAATACTCCAATTGATGAATCCCAAGCACATCCAATATATCACTAGCAAAGGCAATATTTCTATTGAAAATAATAGAGCTCTTATTGGGATTGATTTGCAGTCCAGAAGAATAAGCAAAAAGTTGGAGAGTATAATGAAGATTTTTAGCATTAGGAATCGTGGCAACCCCAAAAACGAGATGATCACCCGCATACATAAGTGGTTGATGGTGATTCCTTTATACCAAAAGCCCAAGAAGAAATAAAGCTGGAGGCAGCAAGAAAGACCGTCCATAGCAATACAAAATAGCAACGGAGAAAGGGGACAGCCCTGCCTAAGCCCAGGAGTGGACTTGAAGAAACCTTTCAAAGAACCGTTAATGCATATGGAAAAATAAACATAAATGATATAGCCCTTGATCCATTTGATGAATAAATCAGAAAAACCTTTTAGTTTAAGCCTCTCTAAAAGAAATTCCATCGAGAGGCAGTCAAAAGCTTTCTTAGTATCAAGTTTGGCAAAAAATAAGTTCCTTCCCAATTTAAATTCCTTCAAAATCTTAGCAGCCAACATAATGTTATCCGTGGATGATCTATTAGAGATGAAACTAGCTAGGCTATCATGAATGATAAAAGGCAAAACATATTTTAGCATGTTGGCAAGTAACTTAGCCATAATATTATAGAACAGATTGTATAGAGATATGGGCCTGAAATCTGAAATGCTAGAGGCATAGGAACACTTGGGGATACGGGTGATGGCGATGGCTTTTGCTCCTCTAGTGAGGTGCCCATAATTAAAGAAGCTCTTGATAGCATTGCAACATTAGGCCCAACAAGATGCCAAGAATATTTGTAAAATTGAAATGAAAAACCATCTGGGCCAGGAAGAGGCAGTCCCAGCAAAAACAATGCCTTTAATATCATCATTGGAAATATAAGCTAACAAAGTGCTGAAGAGTGAGGAGGGAACCAAGTTCCCAACAGGAAGAGGAGATTCCTGTCCAAGGGTAGGATCAGGGGAGTTGTAAATTTCATTAAAATGAGCAATAATAGCATATGCAATCTCCTAATGGGAAGTAAAATGGTCATGGGGAGTAGTGATTTCTTTTATTGAATTGTTATTCTTCCTAACTCTGATTTTGACATATATAAAGCCCAAATCGTCCTCCCCTTCAGAGAGCCAGCTAGCTTTTGCCCTTTAGGAGACCCAAGAGGACCAGTTGTTTTGAAAAGAGGCCAACAAACCATTCACCTTCTTAAGAGAGGAGTTCAAATCTTAGTCCAATGGTTGGCTTTGAAGCTCCCTAAGGAACCTATGTTGCAAGGATTTAAGCTCAAGGATGGAGCTAGAAAGATAGTTGGAGGAGGCCCAGTTCACACATTTAAGGGAATCTTTGAGTTCCTCAAGACAGGAGTAAAAGGCAGTAACAGGGCTACCACAAAAATTCCTGTTGAAGGCATTAAAAACCAAGTCCTAATAACCATTCATATTAATCCAGAAATTCTTATACATGAATCTGACCGGGGCTTAATAATGTTGGAGGGAATAAAAATAATTGGGGAGTGATCCGAGCCCAAAGGGGCGTCCACCTTAAAGAAGGCAGATTGAAAACAATCCAACAAAGTTGAATTAACCAGCATGTGATCCAGTTTGATGTGGATAGGAAGATCCACCCTTTGATTGAACCAAGTAAAAAACAAACCTATAGAAGCAAGGTCATGAACTCCACAGTAAAAAATGAACTTGTTGAGTTCCTCCAGCCTATTGTAAATAAATCGGACACACCAGATTTCTCATATTCAAACATGCAACAATTGAAATCACCAAGTATAATCTAGGGAAGGCCAGGATCAAGTACCAAATCCCTCAACTGATTCCAGAGGATCCTCCTATCTTCCGCATTATTAGCAACGTAGATAGCAGAGAGGTGTATAGGGGTTGATGAAGAAAATGCTATGGACAACTTGAGAAAAGGAGAAAATATGAGAGAATGACACCTAGGAAGAATCCCATTTAATCCAGATCCTACCAAGGGTAGAAAAATTGAAATTGTTGCAGCTCTCTTCCTTATCAAACACAGGTTAAGAGTTTACGAACCACAGGTCCATGAAATCTCACTTGACTACTCTTGGTAACTATATATTCAGAAATATTTTATGTAACTAACATTTAACATTAGAATTCTTCAATCAACTTAATAGTTGTGAGATGTTATTTAACACAACTGAATCCATCCAATCCAAGCTTACCTGATGGAAGGTTAGGTTGGTTTATGGCTGAGTACCATCCCAACTGAACTATAACAAAGAATTTATTGCATATGAAATTATTTAGTTTTTCCTGCAAATTATTGAGTTTTCTTTTAATTTGGATTTCAGGATCAAAAAGATCTTATAGTTAATCAAGTTCTACAACAACAACAACCACATCATCAAGTATTTATCCCATTACGTGGGTTCAAGTTCTACTGGTTAAATAAAATTGAATTGATAGCCATAGTTTTCTTGTATTGTGATGTTTGGAAATCCTTTTAGCAGTAGTCAAATAATGATTTGTAACTTCATCTTGTGCTTACCACCTATCCTATGAAATGCCATAATTTAGAGCATGTTCATTGATGAGCAAGATTGAAGTGCTTGCTGGATCAGCTAGTGTGAATTGATTCCTGTAAATATAGTGCTCAGTTTTTTTTCTAAGTGTTATAATTTATCTTCAAACTTTCAGGGGGGTGATGCTGATTGGTAATACACTTGTACTTTATTTGCAATCATCCCATGATATCCGATAACTACGAAAACACACTTAGGCTTATTTTGGGACGGCTTGAGCTTTTCTTCTTTAGCTTTAAAAAGCTCATTTCCTCGCCACAATTTCAAATACGGACGGTTTCTCTAAAACAACTTCTTAAAGCAGATTTTGAAAAGCTGTGAAGAAGTTGTTGACTCGGCGAATCATCAACACATTCAACGGAACTCATAAATACCTGACGACTGTTGCCGGCCGCCGTGAAGCGCTGAAGGTGAGGTGTGGGTGACTAGGCGTTTGAATGAGAAAGAAGAAAGGAGTAATGAGAGTTCTGCGTGAATGAAGAAGCCTTTGCCGATCGCTCTGTGGTCCGTGCGCACGTGAAAGAAGCCAAGCGGGCCAGATAGAGGCTGACAAAAAAATCTAATATCAATAATTGCTTTAGGCGGTAATTAGACATTAATCACACATTCAGTGGGGTCCCTGACACAGAGTCAATACAAGAAGTGGGGTCGAGGTTGACATAGGATTGTGGCACAAAGTTTACATGAGGCTTGAGCTAGATTAATTATTTTGTGGCCGTCCGGAGACTAATCAGAATGCACCACGTTACCCCTTTTCACTCGGTACCGCGGCTCGTTACTGTTCGGCACCGCAGCTCGGTACTGATAACGTGGTACATTCTGATTGGTCTCCAGACGGTATTCTGCATGAGGTCTCGGCACAGAATAATTTCTCCATGAGCTGGGGTTAATGCAGAGTTGCCAACGATACGTCAAGTTGGGGATGAGGGGTCATGTCTTAAACATACCCTAAGCATTCACCAATCCGTAATCGGTTGCCGGGCTGTTAGCTTCCATTGCCCTCCATCATGAATCCAGAAATTCAGCCATAGGCAAGGAGAAAATACTAATGCAAACAAATGAACAACAATGTATACTCCAGGCAACAGTAAGAAACATAGATATATTTTGTCAGCCTTGCAACAAAAGAAATGATTCCAATTAAATAGAGAGAAATGTACATAAGATAGTATCCTATGATTATTTTACTACACATTATCAGACCTAGTTGAAAATTTACATAATGCAACACTAATTGCCTTTGCTTAAAGACAGAATGGGAACATTTACCTGCCTAGCTTCGTCTATGAACCGAAGGCAACAATTCATCCAGTCTCTTTAGGACATCCATTTCCCACAAAAATGGAGTATCAGTGCCTGCAACTGGTTTCAGGATGTCTAGCTCCGCCGGAGATTGCAGAGCTGGATCACAGTTTGATTTCTTATCAGTCAATCCTCTTTTAAGTTTTTTTCCTTTCTGTCCAGTATGCGTTCTTCAACTCAGGAAGCAAAGCCATCTGCCATTAAAAGAGCAGCTCCCATTGCTCAAATAACCTTTCATAATCAGTGCAAAGCAGCAATTTGATGAACTAATGAAGGTCATTGAAAGTCATTGAAACAAGCTCGCCACAAGATTGGTTCTTCACATGGCTTCACCTTCAGCATAATAGTTCCACGGAAGATCATGATTGCAAGCTTATGGAAGATTGCTTCTTTACATCTGTGAGGTTTTTGCTTCCTCTGTAACTGCCTTCTGTTCTACTGCACGGGCATGGAGATCCTCATAAGCTTTCATGGTATCAGTTGCAAAATTTTCCATGGACTGAAACAGTTTTCTTAGAGCAGATTGAAGACTGGTAGGTTCAGCAGATTGGTTCTTCAATGAGACGTTAAGGGCATCTAATTCCTTGTTAATGGCTTGTACTTCTCTTTCCCTCATCTTAAACAGTCTCTCCATGTCTCTATTGGAAATCATCTTCTGACGTAGTTCCATGTCACTCTGTTGCCATAGTTGCTTTATGGTGGCAGCAGAAGACTGCATGGCAAGCACAATCTCCTTATCTGAAACCCTATCAAGAGCTTGAGACCAGCAATTAAATATGACAAAGACTGGGGGAGCACCAATTCTCCCAGGAGAATAAGGAGGAATCCCATCAGCTGTTACTTCTGGTTCGTAGTGAAGGCAAAGTACCAGCCAGCTATTCAATGCTTTAATGAAGTTTTTCTGTGAATTTATCCAGGCAGAGAAGTTTCCTATCCACCTCATTAACTCCATTTCAAGATGCATAATGGCATTCATAAGTTCATCACTGACCTTTCCTCTAGATGCAATGGAATCTAGATGACTAGCTTCAGCTATTGCCCGGTTTTGAATTTGATGGCATTCCAACATAACCCCCCACATTCTCACAAAGCTGTGAAAAAGAAAATTGATTAGTAATTTTAGTTTTGAAGAAGTAGAGATTTGCAATATATTGCTTCAACAAAAGGTGAACTTTAATAGCATTTCCAATCGTGGGCATGTACATTAACTTCTTAAATTAGCTACTGCTCATATGTTTCACACTTACTTGGCATAAGTAGGAAAGAAATCGACAAACAAAGCTATACTTTATATTTTCTAAGAAGAAAAGGCAGAGTAAAAACAGGAAATAAACATTTTACTCTGAATTTTTAGATGCAAGTGTCAAGTGAAGGATCTTCTGAAAAGTTAAAACAAAGAAGTTTCGACGAGGCTCGAATGAATTTGTTTGATTATTAATCAAATTTATTTGGGCTCAATTAGACACTTTTTAATGATCGGTGATGACGTCGAAATCAAATCAAGTTCGAATCAAGTCAAATTGGACTTGACATCAAATTAAGTTTATGTGATCAAATCGACTTCGATTGACAGGAAAGCGGTTCAATTTTGAATTTATCGGCGATCGACGAGGTGATTGCAAGCCAAATACGAGGTCAACGAGGGTGGCATCCCTTAGTGATTTGTATTGTAACTTTTTGTTTGTTCTTGAAGTAGAATGGTGGAAGAGAGAAGAGAAGCAATGAGAGAGTTTGAAAAGACAAAGATCTGTACTTGTCTATCCCAATTTTCATAATGGATTTGTTGGTGTGGTGCGGCTTCGTAAAATTTTCCCGGTTTCGAGTTTTTTTTTTCACGTTCTTGGCATTTTTTTTATTTCTACTATTTTTACCTTTCTTGTTTGTTTTGCTGCAGTGTTTTAATTCGCACCCCCAACAATTGATACAATCGATATATGATAAATGTGACATTTGCATGAAAGCAAGGAATGTTAATTATCAACACTGTAATTCATACGGATTGATTGTTAAAACATAATACCCTATGAAGGAGGGTGGGCTGACCGAACTACATCACCAGGCAGGGGGTGATGACTCATAATAATATATTGAAAGCCGCCTGTAGTAGTAATAATAATAAAGTTGATGCAATGATAATGATAATGATAATGATGATGTTACAATGATATTATAAATATAAATGAAAGATGAAAACACCACATTAAATTTGGATGCATTACCTTGTTGAATCATATACTGATACATATATATCATCTCGCCAAGTTCTACCCAAAACCTTTGCAACCATATCATCTCCTTGCTAGCCAAATTGATATCAATATACTCGGCTTCTGTGATTGAGAGCGTAATAATCTTCTGCAACTTGGAAACTCAGCTCATTGTAGCATTTCACGAAATGAAGATATAACATGTTGTGCTCCTCTTACCATCAAGATCTCCAACAAGATCAGAATCTACATACACTTGGAGATCAATCCTTGCACCTCCAAAGCAAATAATTTTGTCAACTAGTCCTCTTAAGCACCTGAGAATTCACTTAACCACCTCCCAATGAAGTTTGTATGGGTTACACATAAATCTGCTAACTGCTCCCACTACATATGCTAAATTAGGTCTAGTATATATTATAACATACATCAACTTTCAACTGCTGAAGCATATGGAGTCCTCTCCATCTATTCTTGCTTTACATCAAATTTCGGCTATTGTACCTTAGATAGTTTAAAATGACTATCCAAGGTAGTGGAAATTGATTGTCTCACTCATATTGAATCTCTGCAACACATGTTCAACATACTCAGCTCGATACAACTTCAATATACATGCAATTCTATCCTCGCTAATTCTCATACTGAGATTTTTCTTTGCTGGGCCCATATTTTTCATTTCAAACTCCATTGATAACTACTAATTCAAACATCTTATCTTCTCTATATCTAATCCTACAATCAGCGTGTCATCCACATACAAAAATAGAATAATATTACAATTATCAAAATATTTTTAAAAATGATAATGATATGTCTGACACTTTGTGTACTCATTATCTGACATAAACTTGTCAAATCTCCTATATCACTATCGTGGTGCCTGCTTCAGTCCATATAGGCTCTTTTTGAGCCTACACATTAGATCTTTTTTAAATGTGACCATATATCCCTAAGGTTGTACCTTGTATAATTCTTCTTCAATGTCACCATGAAAATATATTGTCTTTACATCCATCAAGTTTAGATGTAAATCCTCCACTCCTACCATACTAAAACAACTCTGGTTGTAGTCATCTTGACCACTTAAGAGAAAATTTAAGTGAAGTCCAATTCTTCCTTTTGCTGAAAATCTTTTAACTGCAAGCCTAACTTGTAGTGTTTGTTATCATCAGGTTCTTCTTTCAATCTGTAAACTCACTTATTCTGTAGTGCTCTCTTGTCATCTGGTAGTTGTGTCAAATTCCAAGTCTGATTCAACTCAAGTGAATGCATCTCGCTATCTATGACTTGTTCCAACTTCTTTGAGTCATCAACATGAATGACCTCACCATAACACTCAAGTTTACCACTATCTGTCAGCAATAGATAGTACAAGGAGGAAGAATACTTTTGTATTTACTATGAGGTTCTAGTGAATCTCCTAACTTCAGTAGCAGACATCTGAGAAACCCACAGTTCATAAGCTTTGTATTCTTGATTACTATCATCATCCTCTATCTCAATATATTTGAAAGAATTTCAAAAGCCTCATTTTTACCCTTATACATTTCATTTTCATTGATTTTAACATCCTTGCTCCTCATCAATTTCTAATTATGATAATCCCATAATTTGTAACCAAATTCATCTTAGCTATATTCAATAAATGTATACTTGATAGATTTTGGATCAAGCTTACTCCTAGATCTTTCATCAATATGAACATAGGATGAACATCCAAAAATTTTAAGGTAAGATAAACTAACCTCCTTGCGACTCCAGAGTTCCTCAAGTAACCTCTCATTTGGAGGAACTAAAGAACCACGCTTGATCATATAAACAACAGTATTCACTGCCTCTGCCCAGAACTATTTAGGTAAACCTGCATGTAGCCTCATGCTCCTGACACGCTTGGTAATAGTTCTATTCATGTGCTTTGCAACACCATTTTATTATGGTGCTCTTGGAACAGTGAATTCATGTCTAATCTCATTCAAAGCACAATACTTCTTGAACTTCTTATTAAGATACTCATCATTATTATCTGACCTGAGACACTTGAGCTTTAAACATGTCTCATTTTAAATCATGACATTCCCATTTTAAATAATGACATTCCACTTCTTTTAAAACATCAAACACATTTGACTTGTGTTTTAAGAAGTATACTTACACCTTTTTGCTATGAACATCTATAAAAATGACAAAATACAAAGATCGTATTATACAAGAAATTGGAGCAAGATCTCATACATCAGTATGCACTAATTCCAACTTCTTTGACTTCACACCTTTGAACCAGTTTTTGAAAAACTCACCCTTATTGCTTGTCATATATACAATCTTTACAAAAAATTAAATTTATAAATTTAAAACCAAGAAGTTTTCCTCTAGTAAGAAGTGAACGCATACCTTTTATACTCATAAGACCAAGGCTACCAAGCCTTCAATGTCAAAGACCTCCATCAACATCTGAATCAACTACACCAATAGAATCTGATCTTTTCTTAATAGCATACAGTGTGTATTTAATATTGCCACGATCTATAACCATAGCCCTTTTTGTCATCTTTCATGAATCTCTTATGAATGATATCACACATCTTAAGTTTGCAAGCTGACTCATAGAAATTAAATTCCTCTTCAAAATAGGAACATGCCTAACATCCTTGAGTCTCCAAGTTGACCCATCTGACATTATGACATTAACATCTCTCTGCCCAATAATGTCACAGCGCTCGTTGTCACCAAGATACACTTTACCCAAATCACATTGAGTGTATTTTTTGAATCCTCCTTGTTAGAACTTGCATGGAATGAAGCACTTGAATCTATAACCTAAAATTCAGAATTATCCATAGATAAGACCAGAGAATTCGACTAAAACTCTTCTGCATTTATATTTTTGTCTTAACCTCCACCACTAGCTTTCTTTCCAACAGTACAGTCCTTTAAATGATTCTTCTTTCCATAGCTCCAACACACAACTTTTCCTCTACCTAAGTAAACTTTCCTCTTTTGGGTTAAGATATTTCTCTCCAAACCTCTTCATCTTGCTTCAACATTTAGAATAGAATTTGAAGATTCATCGTTGGCCCTTCTACGAACCTCTTCATTAAGCACTAACCCCACAATGCTCTTAAAGTTCAGTTATGAACTTCCGAAAGAGTTACAAACAACAAAAACAAACCCATCCCAACTTTCTGACAATGAAGATAACAACAACAACGCTCTCAACTCATCATCAAACTTGATGCCAACTGAACACAATAGACTCATCATGGTGTTCAGATTATTCAGGTGTTATGCCATTGAAGTGTTGTCCAATATCTTCATATTGAATAACTTCTACATCAAAAATACTTTGTTTGAGGTTGACGACTTCTCAAACATTTTAGTCAATGCAGCCATGAGATCGACTGTAGTCTTATTATATACAATATTGAATATAACATATGAGGATAGTGAAAATTGTATCAAACCTAGGGCAGTCCGGTCAAGAACCTCTACTCCTCCATAGCCATAGAATTTGACTTCTTGGCCATTCCTAACAAATATTCAATTTGTATCGTAAAAAATGTAAAGTTTGAACCATTGAACTTCTCAATATTGTATCTTGCTCCATCCACCATTTCTCCCACTCATACTAATGAACTTGGCTCTGATATCAGTTGTTGGGGGTGAAAAGTAAAACATCACAGAGAAACAAACAAGAAAGGTGAAAGTACCAGAAATAAAAAAGAAAATCAAGATATAACATGGAAAAACCCAAAACTGGGAAAAATATTGAGCCACGCCATATCAAAAAATCCACTACAAAAATTGGGAGAAATAAATACAAATCTCTCTTCTTTTTAACTCTCTCCTAACTTCTCTTCACTCTTCCACCATTCTCATACAAGAACAAACAAAGAGATGCAACACAAACCACCAAAGGATGTCACCCTTAATGAAAAACGAGAAAAAAAGTGTCAACCCATCTCACAGCACTGTGGTGTCAATTTAGAACACTATGGAACTCTAACCACTGTTATTCAGTCTGTCTAATAGCACTATAGCGCCGAATATAAAGCGTTGCTTACAATAAATTAGAAGATTTTTAATAACTGAAGCAACAGACAAAAATAACCAAAACTTGATATCTCTTTCTTTCCTCTCTTTTTCCTCTCCCTTCTCTTCTTCCACGACAAGCCAAGCGCAAATGGGATAGGTGGGATGGTTGGTGGCTGAAGTGCTTAAGGTTGGGAATAATATATATATATATATATATATAAACATTGTAGTGGCCTAGTGCCTCAGCACCACATATTGAATCCAAAATTATTATAGAACAAAGTCTTTAATGTTGCAATGATGATTTTTGGCGTCGTTGTGCTCATGAGCCTAGCCCCACAGTGCTACCAAGCACAGCGTTGAAGGCTCTAATTAAAATAGAAATTAAAATTTTTATTTTTAAATAAGTGTCATATTTTGGATTGTTATTAACACTATCGCTTGACTACAGTACTCTTACCATTTCACCCGACTATGATTCTTCCGACCACTCTCGTCAAACTATGATTCTTCCTATCACTCTCGCCTGACTATAGTCCTAGTCCTTCCGACCTCTGTCACTCCACAGTCATTTGGACCACAGTTGCCTGTCTACTCTAGGGTCTAGTGCCTTCATCACCTACAATCACCAATAAAGTCAACACAAACCGTCACTTATAAGATCGATGTCATTGTCAACATCAACTCTGACTTCCAACTTTTGCACCAAAATTTATGATGTGTTTCCGCCATCGGACACTTCCAGCTTCAAAAATATAATAGGTATATTAATGTCTTTCTTGAGGAATAGTATTATTTGTAATTGATGAGAAACGCTACTGGAATCATTTTAATTGAGTCAGTCCCCATAATTTTTCTCTTTCTTGGGGGTTTTACATAAAAATTATGGTGTTTCCGATAATTTTTTCACTGCTCTCTTATCTTTTTGTGTGTTAGATCTTCGCGCAAAGCTAAGATGTTAAACTGTTCATTTCTCTATCATCAAATATTCTAGCATGCAATAATTATAATTATTAATATTCAATCAAACAAATTATATATATATATATATATATATATATATATATATATATATATATGATAATTTACATACATAACACTTAATGCTTCCTGATTTACATATCTCATCCAAAACTAAGCAATAGAAGATAATGGGGGAAAACAAAAAAAATTAACACACAATCCATTCTTACTAATGATCAACTACAATAGATCGGGGTTTGCAAAGCACCACAAACCAATTTTTTTCCGAGATAGAAGCCCCAGTAGATCTCAGAACAAGATCGAAGCAAAAAAGAGGGAGGATCGGTAGTTACTGGCGAGACTAATGGCGACAAAGGCAATAAGACTGAAGGGGGCAAGGATGAGCGATGACGGTGTTTCGGGATTTAATGGGGGAAGTTTTTTTTATTTTATTTTGACGTTTAGAGTGCTATAATATAAATGGCAAAATTTAGATGAGAAATATGCAAATGAGGAAATATTGAGTAGTGCATATGTATGTATGTGTATGTTAATTAAGCAATTAAATTAATCTTAGTAATTAACATTAGTTCATTAAAACTTTATTATCATAAGTAAATTGATATTTTTATCTATTTTTTTTAAATATAAGTTATTATTTTATTAGCTAGTAAATTATTAATTAATTATTAGTTGAAATGTTTCAAAAGATTGATTATATTTAATTGGTCTCAACATAAATATAAGAAGATATCGCAACCATGTAAATCCTTAAATCCTGAAATAAGTAGCCAAACAATTTACCTTGATTTCATTGGATTTAACATCTATCATACCAAATACTTTTCAGATTTGAACCCACATAGGATTTATTAAATCATGATTTACATGAATTAGTAAATCTTATAGCCAAACAGCCCCTAAATCACTAGCAAAAACATTGCTTTTATAACCCTTTTAATAACGCAACAATGAAAAAACAAGCAACAATGAAATAAAAGTCTCGCATCCATAAGTCAATAATGTATTGCTAAAACAATTTGCAATACATTGATATCAGCAAAAAGCAGACTCAAATCCCAAAGTATCAGTCATAACAGATTATGAAAACAAGTTATTAGAGAAGAAATGGGGAAAAGCCACATTTTTACGAATGAAAAAGAAAAATAATTTGGGCTAACTAGAACTGCATGCAATTAGATTTAAGCTTAAGAGTTCAAACTATATGAAGTAGCAAAGCAGTACTTATCCTCATCTGCAAAAAGAAATCAGTTTAGAGTAGACGAGAAGACAAGATAACGGAATACCCCTGGATGAGTCCGTCTATCTGTGGCCACAGCTCTTCATCTCTCAGAACATCTATCTTTGTAGTTATAGAGTTAACAATCTGTATTGCAATCCTTATCTTTGTTGACAACTTCCTTACAAATGTTTGAGTAGCCTCTATCTTGTGAGCTTCTGCCCCTCTTACATCCAAGCGCTTCAGTTTTTTACTGTTTCTATCATGAAGCAACCGCATCTTTTCCTCAACCTAAGAAATGGTAAAATTAAGTATAAACACAAACTAGGAGACAAAAGTTACTAAAATTTCATCTCTTTAACAAGGAATTCTTCGAATTATGTACAACAAGGTCAATTGAAGAAACAATAAAAGTTAAAAGCAAACTCCGGGGGTGGAGCTGGAGGGTTGGGGCCGTTGTTTGGGGCAAATTATTATGTGCTGACACCGAACTCAAGCCGTGCAGAGCCCAATAAAAATGCGTCACGTCGCCCCCTACTAGGTACCGAGCTCGGTACTAGATGACGCCTCTAGACAGTAAACTGTGTCCGGTGTCCGCACAGAATAATCTCTCATTGTTTGGAGGATGGGGTTCTATTTTTGGGGTGAGATGGACAACAATCAACATTGATAGGAAAGAACAATGTTGTGGCACATATAGAATGGCACAGAGGACCTAATACTCCATCAGAATGTACCCGGTACAGAATAATCTCGAACACCTCTAGAAATTTTTGTTGGGAAAGAGTGTATAAATGGTGCCTCCTAACATCAAAAATAGAAAGATTGAGCGCATACTCTGACTTCAGCGTGGAGCTTTTGTTCCCAAATATATAGCTTCTGCAATGTTGAAGAAAGATTCCCAGTGCTCATTACTTTATCCTCATCATATACTAAATCTTCATCCTTCGACATGAGGGCTGGAATCAAACACATCATTCTTGAAGATGCTGTTCTCCAGAAAAAAAACAAAAGACAATCAATATAAGAGAGAGATCAACCGCAAGGAATTATTGCTTAACAAGGAAGAAAATAAGATCATAAAATTCAGAAACCCTTCACCTGCAAAAACAGATTTTTTTCTGATGTAGGGAAGCTTTCCCACTTCGAGCAGCCTAGCCAAGTCTTTGGTTGACTCAGCTGCCCGCTCAAACTGGACCCTTATCTCGCTTGCAACCTCTGACACATCATGATATCTGCGAGGAGCCGCTACAGACCTCCCTTCATGGGGCTTCTGCACCGCACCACCAACAACATTCTTTTCCACCACTTCCACCTCATCCTCCTTCGGCCTCAGATCATACCTTGAACCCTCCACTGAACTGCCAACATTCTCTCCGGAAGCTGATGCACCTTTACTGGAGTACTTCGGCATAGCGGCTGCAGAGTTATAAGCTACAAAATTTTGGTCCACATAAGCTTCCTTTATGACTTCTTGCTCATCCTCTTCAAGATCAGGGATGCCTTCATCTTCCCTCGCCTCCCTAGAGGTCCGGCTGGGTGTGTAAGGCGGGTAGTAGCTCTCAAAGGACTCAAATGGGTTCAGGAAGTCCCAGGTAGACGTCCTCGGCGGGGAAGGAGGAAGCAGAGCTGCCCGGGAAGTGGAAGCTTTGGAGTTAGCTTCAGGGCCATTAGGAGGAGCCTGAGACATTGCAGCAGGTGGTGATTGAGAGCCGAAGAAACCGCCCATTCCAGGGTAGCCATAATAGCTGGGCTGATGAACGTAAGCAAAGGGGTAAGTGTAAGAAGACGACGATGAGGGTTCAGTAACAGAGCCGTAGTGCACTAGCTCAGGGCTTTCCACGCGCTGTTCAAAAGAAACAGAGGTAGGAGGCGGATTGCTACGCGCGTAGTGAACGTTGAAATAGGTTGGTCCACTTAGGAGTTCATGGTGATCGGTGTGAAGATGAACGGGGGAGTCGCTGTCGGAGTGTTGAAGCAAGTCGCCGTCCGAGTCGGAGTCATCGGAGGAGTGGAAGTGAATGTGTGAGCCAGATTGAGATCGGGAGCGAGAGTGCGCCGTGGAAATGCCTTCCACAGCCGCAGCAGCCGGTGGTGGCGGCGCAGGCGAAAATGGGGGAAATGGATCGCCTTTACGCTGCGCTGGAAGAGAAAGGATGGGCGATCCCTGCAAGTGGGCTCCAAGGTCGCTGTCGAGAAACCGATGGAGTGCGGCGCCGACGGAACGGAGCGAGTCAGCGTAAGCCGCGTGCGCGTCCGCAAGAGCGTAGCGGTGGCGAATAGCTTCGGCGAGAAGGTCGGACCTTTCGCGGCAGAGAGCAACAGCATTCAGCTCCTCGAGCTTCGAACCGGCGCAGCCCATCGGAGAAACCAGAAAGGGAAAGCGCTTTGGACGTACGGCAACAAAGAGAACGAAAGAGCTCCAGAGAGCAATCACATCATCTGTATGATCATAGATCTAGGGTTTTAGGGCGGGCAAGGTGGAATGGGGAAGGGAAAGGGAAAAGGAAGAAGAGGGGGAATCTTCTTTTGCTTTAGTATGCCAGCGCGGAGTGCGTCGTCCGGTTGCAGGTAGGTAAAAGCCAAACAAAGACCATAGCATCGCCCTTTGGCTAATAGGAGGATTCTCGCTTCTCTGCTTCTCTCACTGTTCATCATAAAGTGGGCACAGTACCTTCCCTTTTTACCGTTTGGAGGTTTAGGAGAAACAAAGAGCGGCCGAGGCAGCGTACGCTTGGGGAGAATTGGAGCGACTGCACGACAGCGGTCGGCGCATCGCCGACGGCGACTTTGTGCTATAGAAACTGATGGATATCTACGGGAATGCCACCGACGGCGGTCGGCATCGGGTCGGGTTCGGGCTCCCCGGTTTTCGGGTTGGTGAAATTTTTGGAATTTACATGCATGTGAGAAATTTTTTATACATTTATATATAAAATATTTAAATTTTTATATTATTTATACATATTTTTTTAATCTTAATCACATTAAATTATATATATATAAATTAATATTAAGGATATATTTAACATAGTTTAAAATTTTAAATATAATATAAACAAATATAAAATTTTAAGTTTTAAATATATAAATAAACAAATTATATGATATGAATATAAATCTTCATAAGTGGAGATTATTTTAACAGCTTTTTTATAAAATTGACTTAAAATGAGAAATAAATCAGATATTGTATTAAAAAAATTACAACGTGAAAAGAACACGGCTATTCAATTTAATGTATTTAAAAATTTTGTGACAAAATTAATAATAATTTTTATATTTTTATACACTAAGTTAATTAATATATTTTAATAAATTAAAAAATAATGGTAATTTTATATTTTGGTAAATTTATAAGTCTGATATAAATTTGAAAAATATTTTAATTATTTAACAAATGTGTCATGTCAAATTGTCACATTTGACATGAGAATAATTTTCTATGTTTGTTCTTTAATGAGTAATGTCATAATCTACATGTTTATTTTTTTTATTAATGTCACATCACTCATTTGTATAATAACTTAGGTGTTTATTAGCCCACATATGCTCAACTTATTTAGTGGGCGAGTACGGTTGGGAACCTCCCAATTCGTGTTTGCTTCCCCTCGAACCGCAGTTACTTTTAAGCAGGGGCGGAACCAGCTTCAATTTTGAGGGGGGCAAATACAAAAAAAAAAATTAAATATTAAAAAAAATATTATATATCTATATATTACGAAAAGTTTTTTGAAAAAAATTAAGTGTTAATTAAATTATTTTATTTTCTTCATAATCTTTAGCTGATTTATTATTTACCAGATTATTTGGCTAAAAAATGTAAGAATATTAAAAAAAATAATAATAAAATAAAATTATTCAAAAATAGTACATATCTATATTTTTAATGTTGAGTGATAAATTATAAAATTTATAAATTTAATTTGTGATTTTAAAGATTTTTTTTTTAATTACGAGCAATAAAAAATAATCCTCTTAATTCCTTTTACGCTCATCCATATAACTTCAAATATTTTAAATATATCATATTCATTTTACATTATATTCATTTTATTTTTCATTTCTTCTTCAACAAATCAAATAACCCCACAATAAAATACTTAATTTTTTACTTAAAACAATTAAATTATGAGTAATAAAACTTATTATGAGATAAAAAATAATTAAAATTGAATTAGTTTTTTACAACAATAAAATTTAGTTCGAAAGTTATAGTTCATATATAAAATTAACCAAAATCAAATTAAGGTGTTTAGAATGGTTTCAATATTTTATAAAGTTTATTATAGAAAAAATAATTTCGTTATTATTATTGAAGAAAATAACTTTTCACAGCAATTTTTTTTTTTAAATAGTGAAAATACTGAAAAAATAAGCAACCTAATAAAATTAAAATACTATCTGAAAATTTAAGTAACGAGAAACATATTTCAAATAGACTATAATTTTATTTATGATAGCTTATAATTTTCTACAATAATTTGTTAATATCAAAATTTTTAACTAAAAAAAATTATATAATTCAATGAGAGCCGGAATCGTTGTGGCCTGGCGACGGAGCTGTTATTACGTACTCCAATCGGATGCAGAGGAACATCCGCTCGTAGGCAAAATCCCGCCTATATCGAGGTGTATCGAGTTTTTTGAAAAAATCTGGGTACACCTCGGTATAGGCGGGATTTTGCCTACAACCGGATGTTTCTCTGCATCCGGTCAACCGAACCAAATAAAAGTTCCCATGGCCTTTGATAAGGCCATATTAATTTTCCCTGAATAATTATTTCGATATAAAATAATCTATAAAGTTAATTATTTTTTCATGATATTTGAGGCCATGTGATGGGCACCATTTTGATTGCTCTGAGGAGTTAGGGAATATTTTTCGCGAGTTATTTTATAATAATAATAACAGAAAGGACCCACCGATGTTTAGCTTGGTTGGGAAGCCCCCATCCCGAATTCGATTCCCTCGAGCGGCAGTCGGCCCTTAAGTGGGGGCTCCAAAGTGCCGGCTATGGATTTGTGGCTGAGTAGCCCATTAGGTCGGTCGGGGTTTACGGACCACCAAGCGCGCTCGATGAAGTCGGGTGTGACAGCGGACGATTCCTCGTCATAAAAAAAAAATAACAGAAAGGAAAGAAATTCTCTGTGCTCCGTACCATTAGTTTTCGTGCTCAGCGGCTGGTGGGAAAGTTATTTTGTCTTCAAGTGGAGATCGAGGGGAAAAAATATGGTCCCGGAAAAATAAAGTTCATGAGGTTCAATGAACTAAAAAAAATGCTCAGGCTATTTTCATCAAGTTTTTAATAATAAAATTGAATTATTAAAATTATATTAAAATGAAGGTAATAGAAATTGTAATTAGTTTTGATATATCATAAGAAAATTATCTTGATCAAGCATGAATCTTGATGCAAATTTAAGTTAAAAACTTCAAAGATTAAATTTAGAGTTGTCCATACTCCAATTTCAGCAAATTTATAGTTGAATTAAACAACTTAAAAGGATGAACCCAACGACACAAAATTCGATCTAATTTGAGCTCAAATGGATCCAAATCGAGAGCCAGAAGCATATTTTAAACATTCAAAGAATAAATTGGAAGACCAAATGACATTCAAATGTGATATGCTTATAATCAAATTTAGTGGCTCGACAAGACGAACCCAACTAGCCCATGATTGCTGAATTTAAACATCTTTAAGGAAGCTAAACTCTTGAAAAATATTTTATAATCGAAGAAATCAATACGGGTCATCTGATAGAGCACTCTCAACATGCACAAGATCTTCTCTATATTTATGGGGTATGCAATTAACAAAAATTTATAAATAGACCCGTACTCTCTACATGAGGGGGAACCTTTTGGCTGAAGATTCGAGAGAGATCTAAGGCTTGAAGAGTTTTAGCACCACTGTCGGCGAACCTCCATTAACCATCGTCGGACCACCAACCGGCAGCTGAACGCCGCCGTCGGACTTCAGCCAAGCCGTCATACTTCCATTGAACCTTCATCGGACCACCATCTGGGTGTCGACGGTTGTTGAACTACCACGCGGCCATCGACCGTTGTTGGAGTTTCACCAAATCATCACTGGAACACCGCCATCCCATCGGCTGCCGCAATACTACCTTCTATCCACCGACTTTTGACTACCTTCTGTCCACCATGTTACTAACCAATCATCGTCGAACCACCACTCAGCTGCCGATAGCCTTCAGACTTCCACTGAGCTGCCAATAGCCACTGGACTTCTACGACCGTCGTCAAACAACCTCTCGGCCACTGATCCCTGCTAGACTATCACCGACCATTGATCGACGCTAGACTTTTGCCCGTCCGTCATCAAACCACCACCACACCGCAAACCACTATCTCTTGGCTCTCAATTGTTGCTGGACTTTAGCCTGGCCTTCACTGGACCATCGCCTGGCAGCCAACCACAGCCTGACTGCTGACCTCCGCCACCTACCAATTATCCCTTAGACCACTGACGCTCCCCGATTATGGTCCTTCGGACCATAATCGTCGGTCGACTACGGTACTTTTGACCATCGGACCATAATCGTCGGTCGACTACGGTACTTTTGACCATCATTGCCCGTAGACTACAGTACCTCCGACATCGATCGTATGCCGATAATGGTTCCTCCAACCACAGTCATCTGCTGACTAAGGTTCCTCCAATCACAGTCGCCCGTTGACTACAGACCCTTTGACCTATGTTACCCATCAACTACGGTCCCTCCATCCTTCGTCTCCCGTTTGTCTCCCACCGACTACGGTCCCTTCGACCACCATCATCGATCGATTACAACGCCTTCGACCTCCATCTCCCACTAACTATGCTTGGTTTCTCCTACCACTGTTATCCGTCGATTGCATCCCCTTTAATCACTGTCTCCCACCGACTACAACTCCTCCTACCACCATTGCCCCCCCAACTATGGTCCCTTCGACCTCCGTCTCCCGTCGACCGAGGTCGGAGGGTCCCTCCGACCTCCGTCACCCACTGACTAGGATTCCTCTGATCGCCATCGTCTGCCGACTATGGTCCCTCTGACCTACGTCGCCCGTCAACTATAGTCCCTCAGACCTCTGTCGCTTGTCGACTACAATTCCTCTGACAAACCGTCACCCATTAGTTACAGTCCGACCAACCACCGTCGTCGCCCACCTTTACGGTCCCTCTGACCACCATCTCCTGCCGACTATAGTCCCTCTAATCCCCATTGCCCAAATACAGCCTGCAAATCAAATGAACCATCCAACATTCTTTTAAGTATGACTCATTTATTATTGGATTCTTTCAACACTAACTATGTAATGTAGTATCATTTTAACTGTGGAAGGCCTTGTGGTTTCTTCCCTTTTCAGAATTTTTCACATAAAAATGTTAGAGTCTTTAATGACTCTCGTAACCTTCTCTCTTATCTATATATATGTTGGGTCTTTATTCAAAGCTAAGACATTAAGCTCTTCATCTCTCTAACGCTGTGAATGTTCCAGTCCGCAACAATATCAAATATAAATGTTTGGAACTACTAGTTTTGAACTTCAAATTGAAATCTAATTTGATAGTGTTATAAAATTTTCATTATGATAGACTTAAAAATGTGCTACATGTTTGATACCACTTAAGAAAATTCATTTTGATCAGTGTGAATGTTGATATAATATTCATATAGAAATTTTTTAGAATTAAATTTGAAATCATCCACAGTTTAATTTCAATAAACTTATAGTTAGATTAAACTTCCTGACAAGATGAACTCAATGACATCAAAGGAAATTCGATCCGTGTTTCAATGAGCCCAATCAAGCACTTGAAATAAAGTTAAAAATTTTGGAACATTAATTGGAAAATAAGCAGCTCGACGAGAAAAATTTAAGAAACATAAGATCAATCAATTATGAAATTATTAATGTATACTTAAATGCTAAATAAATGATTTATGATCAAATGATTCAATATGAGTTATTTGATGTAAAGAACTCTGGAACTCTAATTGACATTCGACATAGACAATCATCATCAACCATCATTATTGCCCGATAATATTGTCTGACTGCCATCACTCAATTGATCGATGGCATCCGACCACCATCGATTGATTGCTATTGTCTGATAGTCTTCACTCAAATATCATCATTTAATCACCATCATTGAACTGTTATTACTCAACTAATGTCATTTGGCCAACATCTTCTGATTGGTTTTGCTAGATTGCTATTGTTTGGCTGCTAGCTTGACTGTCATCATCCAATCACCATCTCTCGACAATAGTAGTATGACCATAATTGCTTGATTATCATAATCCACTGCCTGCACTCCAACCACCATCATCTGATTTCCATCATCAAACCATTATTATCAAACTAACGCAATCTAACTATTGCATCTCTAGTGTTCTACTTCACATTTATAGAAATACAAATTACTAATCCCATCTTCTCCAATTGAGAGGGAGAGTGAACTCTTGAAGCATATATTTTTTTTTTCTTCTTTTTTCTTTTTTTTTTAATATTTTTATTTTTTTTTATTTCATGGTGAATCATTTCATTTAGGTTAGGTCTCCTAATTTTTTTTCTTTTCAAGATTTCCATGTACAAAATTGATGTCTACAATATTTTTTGTTATCTACGTGTATTGGATTTTTGTGAAAAGCCAAGATGAAAAAACTTCAATATTTATCATCATAAATTTTTTAGCATTGCAAATGTAAAAATTTTCCATTAATTTCATAAGATGTTTATTTTGCTGATTATATATAAATGTAAAAATCTTTTATTATTTTATCATATATAAATGTAAAAATCATTTGGCATTGAGATTATGTGATTTTTTCGAGTTGCAATAATATGATCGCGCTTAAATAGACTTTGGCCAAGCTTTTTGGATTACAAAAATTTGTATTTCAACAAGCATAACTTTTAGAGGTAAGCACGTGCCTTAGGCTCTGTTTGGGATGTCTTTTTTACTACTTCTTAAAACAGCTTTTTAATACAAAATTTTTAATTTTAATATTAAAAAGTTATTTTAAAAAGTAGTAAAAAAAACCGTCCTAAATAAAACCTTAGAATAATTAAAATAAATTGACTAAATGAAGCATATTTATCGACAAATTTGCAATTGATTTCAACGAAGCTAAATTTGAAGATAAATATGCTTCAAGAGTTCTAAAAGAAGCACCTGAACTGATAGTGTATTAGTTAAAAATAAATTTGGGAATTCAATATATTTGGTACTATTTTTTATGGTGAATATGAGAAGAAAAAAAATTTAATCATATATACTAGTCTTCTCGAATCTAGATGGGCAAGGCCAGATTACATCACTACTAATCATTAATGATGATCATTAATGATGGTCATTATTTATACTTATAAAAATAAATTTCATGTACTTGTCATTGTTGTTGAATATAGTGATATATTAAAACGTTCATTTACTTTGATAGCCACATAGGATATCATTATCCAAATAAATAAAACTGGCAAGTTAGTTCTGGGTTGTACTGTAATGGATATGTGAGGATGTCAAAATGAGTTTTGGGATCAAATTTAGATTCAACCTGAATATGACCTTCTCTCGACTGATCCAACTTGAAACTAACATGATTACATAAAGGGTTAGAAATGTGAATTAGACTTAACCAGTCCCAAAATCGGGGTTTACCTGACCGAACATGTTGACTTGGTGAGTGAAGAGCAAGCAAGGTTAGTGTGGTCAAGCGCGAGCCATGGAGTGCTGGGGGAGCACTGATGCGTGCACGACACAAACTCGATTTGCGAGGTGTGGGACCAAGGCTGCCAGCGCGCACCGCGGTGCAACTGTACAAGTCTACCATCACTATGCAGTGGCGATCGGGCGCGCTAGATGCAAGTCATTTTCGGGTTAGCTGGTGGACCAGAATATGACCTGAATTTTCAAATGAGACAGAAATTAGAACCAGACCCACTTGTTAAACGGATTAACCCAAAATCAAATTTTTTGAATCATATCATATAGTGACACCCCTAATCTCAAAGAAGTGAAGAAAAGAAGTGCGAGCTTGAGTTTATTTTGCGCCCAAAATTTATTAAAAAAAAACTTATTTACTGGTTTACCTGAGTGTTTCTTTGCATTGAAGCCGATTTGATATTTCTTTTGCAGGTTTTTTGTTAATTTATTTTATGTTTTTATGTTGAAGGGAGGTGGGACCGAAGAAGATGAAGCAGTTGAGACGCAAGCTGTTCAAGTCTCCATCAATCTGGTTGAGAATAAAAGCCATTCTATGTGTAAGTAAGCAAAACGTATAGAGAGGAAAAGCAGATGTCCTTTCGAGTTGAAAGAATGAAAGGAAAAAAGAAAAATGCTATAACTATAAAGATTTCAGAGGAGGAAGAGACGTATAGGCTTCAAGAGCTTCCCAACTCTTCCTTATGAAAGAGGGACATATTAAAAAAACAATACTGGTGAGGAGAGAGAGAGAGAGAGAGAGAGTAGGTTGATGTATGATATATCTATTCTCCATCACATTCTCTCTGTCTTCTCTGTCATGATCAATAATTATTATGTCTAACAGCTATATAGGAACTGATTATTTGTATTTAAGCTTTAGTAGTTGTTCACTAGGGACTAGGGCTGTCAATATTTGACCCGACCCGAAAATCCGACTCGGATCCGACCCGGAAAATCCGATTCGGACCCGACCTGGAAAATCCGGGTTGGACCCGACCCGTTTGAAAAACAGGTTGGGTTCGGGTTCGAAGATTCGACCCGTTTGAAAAACGGGTCGGGTTCGGGTTGACCCGGCGGGTCAACCTGAAAACATATTTATTTAAAAAAATAATGGATTTCCTATGCTGCCGAACCCGAACCCGCGCATGCGCGCAGCCGTGTTGGCTGCCAAACCCGAACCCGCGCTCGCTGCATCGCTGCCGCTCCCGCACTCGCCGCTCGCGCCTCGCGCCGTCGCCGGTCGCCCTCTGCCGCGCTGCTGCTCTGCCGTCGCCCGCTGCTGCGCTCGCGAAATGCGAAACACGAGCTCCGATTGCTCCGTTCTCTGCCTCGCGGGTCGGGTCGGGTCAACCCGGCAACCCGGTCGGGTCGGGTCCGAGTTGAAATGTCCAAACCGTATGCAAAAACGTGTCAGGTTCGAGTTCACCCGTTTAGATCCGGTTCAACTCGGGTTCGACCCAAATCCAACCCGTCGAGCCGAATTGACACCCCTATTGTTCACTATCATCTTCTCATTTTTTTTAGCTCTTTCATGGAATTAAGAAAAGTTATGTTTGTATAGGGTTGGGAGCAATAGGAATTAGCATTAGATTTAGGACATTTTTGTACTAATTTATAAAGCATTTTTTTTAGTTAAAAAAAGTTTACTTAAAAAATGATTTAAAAAGAAGTAAGAAAGTAATCACTAACGAAGCATAAGGCTTCATTTAGGATGACTTTCAATTTTTTAGTATAAATTTTTTTTAAACTAAAAAATGTTATACTAAAAAGATGTTTTAGAAAGTAGTAAGAAAGTCATCTCAAACAAAGCCTAAGGCTACATTTGGGACAACTTTTTTGCTACTTTTTATAGCAATTTTTAGTGCAAAAATTTCTAAAAAATTTTGTACAACAAAACTATTTTAAAAAATAATAAAAAAGCTGTCCTAAATAAAGCCTAAAATTAAGTTTAGTTATATCCTTTGATAAAAGGCTCATTCGATTTTTGATGTAGCATAAAAAAATGAAAATCATTGCTATCATAAATTTAGAAACTTTAAAATCTCATATAATTATTTTTGAAAATATGTAAAATTATCATGTTGTGCGTTATATTATTATTTTTAGAAAGTAAGAGAATTACCATGCCATAAATTTTAAAACTGAAAATTTTCATATTATTATTATTATTATTATTTTAATATGAAAAGTTATTATGTTGTGCTTTAATATTGTTATTAGTAATTAGTATATTATTTTATGCTTTAAAATTATTATTATATTTCTATAATATTATGTGTTATGTTTTTAAGTAATAATTTATTATTTTATTATTTTTCTTATATTCTCATGACTCAAGAACAATCTTATATTCTTATTTGTTCATTATCAATATGTTATAAGTATGTATGCCCACAATGTAATTTGAATTTTTAATAAATATAAGAGTGAATTCAAATTACTTGCATTGGTGTTAGGCTAGTCTTAAGTATGGCTTGATGGCCCGCCCCTTTGGGATAGTTTGACTACTAATTTTCTATAAAATAATAATTGGAGTCTATGTCAAAATTAAAACCTTTGAACAAATATGGGTTTTCCCGTTTCATCCCACCACATTCTTCATCAAATTTAATCCAATGGTTGAAACCAACATAATTTGACTCTTATGTGGAAAAAAAAATATTTATGGATAATGTCCGCCTTGATTATAAATACGATAAATGAGACAAGCTTATCTTCAATCTCCTTTAACTTATGTTTGATCTTTATCAAAATAAAATAGTTTGAACTGAAGCACAACTAGATGTGTATTAGGCCTACAAGACAGCTCATGATTTTGTTATAGGATAGTGGAATTGACTTTTGAAGAATTGCATAATGAGAGTGAGAGCGGGAGAGTAAATTCATAAATTAGTTCATGAACAAACTATTCGAGTTAGGATCAACACAAGCTCAACTTATGAACTATTCATCAAGCAAAATTGGAGTTGGCTAAAATGACAACTTGGTTAGGTAAAGACCTAATTATGGGGCACCTATAATGCACTACCAACTTTTTTTTTTTTTGTGGCTAGCGGCATTATCATAACACATATATTTAACACCTAATTTTAACCAAGAGCTCTACTTGTCCCATTAGATTCCTTTGATCAAATCTCCTTAAGCCTTCTCATATTTTAGTTGCCCCCAACTCAAACATTACATCCAAAGTGAAATTAGAAATCAAAATTAAAGTTTGTTAGGCATCCGTTAGCTCACTAGCTAACAACTTCCCTATGGCATCCCTTTATTAGGCTCTCAACAAGTGCTTTTGGGTTCATGTCGACGCTCTTAGCTTTCTGTCGATGCTCCATATCTCTTTGGCCCCACTACTAATAGCTTATTTGGCAATGCCCCAACTAACCTGAATGTTGTCCTTCCCTACATAATCGAGTTTGTGTTTTCTGTCCTATCGGCGTAATAGTCATTGACTCTCTAGTTAACCATTCCGTGGAGAGTTTCCATCGATGAGCTTTTGGCCTTTGACCACCTTGTATTGGCTCAACTCCAATGAACCGTCATCTCAATGATGACTTATATAGAGGTGGGTGTCCTATCAACACTAGCATGAATACTCTCAATATTAACTTCTCACTGCCATAATGCAAACATATTTGATGCCTACGCTACTAGCCAAACATCAACGTCACATACCTGGACATCACCACCCACTTTTGAGCATGTTAAAGCATAATCTATTTGGCATCTATCAAGTCATAACACAAATACTTCATACATGAAAGGTCATTATTAAAGGAGGAAAGAACTCTGTCTTGCTAAACTATGTTGTAAGGTTGCCATTGGTGCGGAGTGGGATAGTGACTAAGAGGGGCAAGTCAGATAGGCTTATGGAGACTTGTTTTCTTTGGCCGATAGCTGGTCTAGGAGCCCTTATTGATATGAGATGAGGGCGAGTATCATCATAATGTAGTCGGGAGGATGAGTTGATGTGGAATATTAGGTAATTCTATGTTCACTTTGTTGTGAGGTGAGAAGGATGAATGATGCCTTGACGAGGCCTTTAGGTCAATCTAGTTGCGAGAGATGTTTGCAAGGATGGGTCAATCACCCAATGTTTGAAATATCCCACATGGGATTCTTGGCTCTGGCTGCCTGAAAGAGGTGACTTGCGTTGGTCTGTCACACACCCGCCCACCCCCGCACGCACGCACGCACGCACTCCCCTGCTTGCCCGCCCGCCCACACACGCAGTCACAAGCCCACCCACACACGTGCGGAATAGATGATTCAATGCGAATAGATTTTCTTAGATGAGAAGGATTCACATGTCCCCAAATTCCTTCTTACCTATGAATGTAAAATACAAATAATTTCTATTTTTATTTTAAAAAAATTTTGTGGATCATATACAGCCAATTTAATTGATTAAAATAAAATTTCCCATGAATTAAATGTAAATATGTGTAAATAAAAAAAACACATATAAAGATACATTAAAGGAAAAATAAAAACAGTTGACTTCTAAAATAAAAAAAGAGCTCAAAAGTATCCTTAAAAGTTAGAAAATAGAATTAATATTGACTCCATCTGATGGCGATAAAAGATCGGATAGAATGTAACAAATCGAAAGCAATTAGAAGTGTACACAAGTTGAGTCGAGTCGAATATTTGTCTAATCAAGATTAGCTTGTTTAGTCCTTACTGAGCACGAGCTCGACTCAAGCTCACTTACTAAGCTTGAGCTCAGCCCATTAAAAAAATTTATGAGCTCGAACTCAAGCTTGGTAATCAAGCAGTTCAATGAGATTACGAGTCGAGCCAGTCTAAGCTCAAGCTCATTTAATACATGATCTCGAATATAAACTCAAACTCAAATCATGACTCGATAAGCTTAACTTATTAATTAACTCGTTAACAAGTCGAGCTCGACCAGACTCACCAAATTACACTCATAAAGGCAATCAACCTAATCCCCTATGCATGTGACAACTGTCGAAGGCAGCCTGGCCAATCATTTAAAACAAAAATCGAGAGGGCCTCAGATCTAATTGCAGGCAGGTACAGAGTCTCATAATACCTTCAACTAGCGAGAGTGAGCTCCACAATCAGCCCTCAGAGCAAAAACAAATTGATAATGGTCATCACAAAGTACGGCTCTATTATTTGATGGAGAGCTTTAATAAAGGCTCTAAGCCAAACAGTAATCAACGTACAATCTTACAGCAAATCATGGGACTATGAGAGAAATCAATTATTTCAAAACAATATATGATGGCAGAGATCCGAATGATTCTTTGCGAGAGTTCCAAAGTTTTGGACCCTTCAATTGTTGCATCGAGTACGTTATGTGATGATATTATTTGGTGGAGAGGGTCCACCCTCTATCAATTATGAAATAATATAGCAGATTAATTCGGAATGGGTGTGTTTTACAAGAGATTATTAGGTCCAGTCACGGGACGTATTCGGAGCCCAATAAAAATGAGCCACATCACCTCTTATACGGTACTGAGCAGTACCGAGGTCGCTACTACTCAGTATTGCTCGGTATTCCCTCGTGTTTTACACCCAACTTCCGACCGGACTAATCAACATGATGCTCAGGTGGGTTAAGTACGATGGTGTCATAGTTAGGGCAAATTATTCTGTGCGGATGGCGAACGCTGTCTAGAAACCAACCAGAATACGTCGCGTCACCCCCGTTCGGTACCGTGCCTGTTGATGTGCGGATGGTGAACTGAATTCGGTGTCCGCACAGAATAATTTCTCCATAATTAGTTAGAGTTACATTCTGATTTTTTACTTTATAATAAGCAAAAAGATTTTTTTTTTTTTTTGAATGGGAGTATCTACTCACTGTCACTCTAAAGAGAGTGTTTGGCTGCGTAATTAATCCATCTGCAGAACCTTGCGAGGCCACCCACTGGCATCGGGCCCACACTTGATTTGTTCCAATGAAGAGGCGAGGCTGTAGTAGAGAGGATTCGAACCCGGGATGAAAGGGGTTCCCAATCGTGCTCGCCCACCAACCATCCTAAGCCTCGTTGGGTAATAAGTAGGAAGTTCATTTGCTGCAATTTCAGGCTTTCTGCTGCTATCAAAGATGTCATTAATGTCAAAAGAAAGGCTGGTATGGGATGCCTTTTTCTCAATTATTGTTCTGATTGCATCTTAGGTAACATATTTTCAATCTCGGTTTTTTTTTTTTTTTTTTTTTTTTTTGGAATATTTGGGCAATCTCGGTTTTCAAAAATACGAAAAACTTTTTTTTTATTAATTTATATTTTTATAGTCGAAAAATGATAATAACTTTACGCCTACAAAACTTTTATTACGTAATCTTCTACATTTTATAGAGATAATGATTTGGACATTTAAGAATTTTTCTAGAAATTCTATATGAGGGATTGGAGAATTATGCTATATTAATTGATTAAAAAATAATCCTGGCTCTCAAAATTATTATTGGGTATAATTAAAGACTTTAAATAATATTCTAAATAATCTATGATAATTTGGTTGCATTCCGAAATAATAAATTTCTCCACAATAGTGTATTATGTTGCTTATCGTTAAGATATTTTAGTAATTTATAAAATAAGTTTATTTATATTCATATTAATTTATTGCAATGGATTATGTATTTATCTAATTAATTGTGTACTTCTAAGGAGTTTTGGGGCGGATGAATGAAACTATATTCTGGTGCCAATGACACATTACAGTGCTATATGCACCCTCTGATATCAAAAGATTTTGAATTTTTTGAATTCTGACCCTTATGACTTGTTTTTCTCTTTGAAAAAAAGAAGTCATAAGTGTCATAATTCTTTACATGTTGGGAGGCATAAAAGTCAAAATTCTGTTAATTATGTTTGATATAATGTGCTTATTTTTTTATTTTCCTAGCATTGCTATTATAATTCGTAATAACTACAATTACTATTATGCTCAACATAGTGATTTATTATATTATTTTTAACATTCAATTAAAGGCTTAATAACATATATGTTTGAAAATTTATATTGATAAATATGATCTGCTGAGCTGTGTTGGCTCACAAATGTTTTGACTTCAATTTTCAAGATTTGAGAAGGAGAAAGAGCCAGTTGAATAGCAGTGTCAGGATCTAATCTAAGTCTAATATATACATATATATATATATATATATATATATATATATATATATATATATATATATATATATATATATATATATATATATATATATATATATATATATATATATATATATATATTAGTCATGACTAATTTTGTTGATTTGTAACTTTGGTGAAATTTGTAATTATGCTTTATGTCCCTATAATTAACCAAAAAAAAGGATGTTTTTTTCTTTTTTTGCTATGAATTGATATGCCATACTATACTTGATGTGACAAGTCTTTTTTCTCCAAACAAAAATTAATATAACAGTATTTTTTTTTTTACAACCCAAAATTATGGTGCCATTTTTTTAAAAATTGTTGTGATAATTATAAGTTCTTTATTTAAAAATCATTAGTGACATTGCTTTGAACATCACTTATTGACAACATTTGTTAGAGATGATAAAATCATAGCATATGTTTGCTTAGAACAGTTCCAAATGATTATATTTTTGGATTTTGATATGTCTAACTCCTTAGACTCATAATCTCATAAAGCGTTTGCAACAGAAAGATTTCAGCATTCGGTCGACCCAATGGGCCTATTTGGGATAGAGTTTGCCCTAAGCAGCCTACTTTGGGATTGAACAAATTAAGATATTTGATTCAAGACACCTATTTAGTATATTCTAATATAAATGGCGAAAACATCATCTTAAAATCCATAAAATTTTAATATTTATATATATTCTGAACAAATTTAACTATCCTATCAACATCCTCATCCGCAACAGCTTTAAACACCACTATAACAGATATCAATATAGTCTAAATCCTAATATCGAAAGTTTTATGAAAGAAAGTACAAGATACAAATAGATCTTCAATTTGATAGGAAGATTCGGCCGTCCCAAATCTCTATACGCCGCTAGAGCCCAAAACCTAAGAGATCTCAAATTTCAACCAAATTCAAGATGCCCTAATCCGAAAACAAACTATTTAATGCATACAATCCAAAACAAAATATGTAAACAATTTCTACATTCAAATTTCCCTTCTAACCCCCAAAAATCCTTTCTGAATTGCTCTTTTGGACTGGGCTGTTTGTGCAGCGCTCGTACAGGAGGCGAAGGATTTCCAACTCTCTTACGCATGAGCCGGTCTTGTATGAACCGGCTGGACCGGTCTAACATAACCATCGGTTCCAATTAATAAAACTATTTCCACTACATTTGATGATTTTACCCTTCTTGATTTTTCAAAAAAAAAAAAAGTAGTAGATATCAGCCAACCAAACAACTCCAAAATAAAAACTCAAATGATTTGTAGGTTGATTAGGAATCTGTAGCTATCCATTTGAGCTTTATTTATTTATTTTATATTTTTCAGCATTTCATTAAATTACGATCCTATATACATAGATATAGGAGTAGTCCCAGAGCTTACACATTGCAATAATACTTCTGCAAGAGGACATTAATGCATGGTTAACGAATCACAAAAACAATTTTAATTGTAACATTCATAAGAAAATCAAAGGTTCAATACAGACACAGAGCCTAAATACAACAAGAATAACAACAACATCATCAAGCTTTTTCATGTTGCTAGGTCTCAAGCCCTGGATTAAAAATGTGAAGGATTGAGTTAGGCAATGGACAACCAACGTAAAACATATCGAACAATCATGAAATGAATCCTTCGACACAGAGCTTAAATAAGATTACAAATGAACAAGAAGCATATGATGAACGACCATCTTAACAACAAATGGTTCTACAAAACTAGACCAATCAATTCAATTTATTCATTGGTGTAGAGTTGGAAGGGACAGAAACAGATAAAGAACAGAGAAGATAATCTATTTTCTTGATGTGTAACGGAGAGTACATTGCTTTATATAGCCTGCTATAGTGCAGGGTTAAATAGTAAATACATGGATTTATACGGACTAACTTATGAGACTTAATAATTGGGATCAACTGGCTGCACCAAATTCATCAATTTCCAAGCTTTCTAGTGTTGAGTATACATAAATGAGAAAAGAATTTGAAGTGTTGTTGATTTGCGCTCTATACTACTATTGTGGTATTCAACCTTAGAGTCTAAAGGTTTTCGCTTGAGTTTATCTAAAATTGAATATATCAAGTGTAATTTTAGTAGCAATAGATCCAGTGAGGGAATTATGACTCTGGGCGATCAAGTCATTAATAAGAGTATATGTTTTAGATATCTTGGATCTATTGTTCAGAGTGATGGTGAGATAGATGGGGATATTATCAGCAGAATACAAGTTGGATGGTTGAAGTGGAGGAATGCATCAGGCTTATTGTGAGATAGAAAAATCTCCCTCAAACTTAAGGGAAAATTCTATAAGATGGTGGTGAGACCTGTAATGCTTTATGGTACTGAATGTTGGCCATTAAAAGATAAGCATAATACTAAGTTAAGTGTTGCATAGATGAGGATATATGCTCAGGTGGATGAGTGGCTTTACCCTTAGAGATAGGATACGAAATGAGCATATAAGTGAAAAGGTTGAAATAGCTTCAGTGGAAGATAAGATTAGAGAGAGTCGCCTTAGATTGTTTGGTCACATAAAACGGAGGCCTTCCGATGACCTTGGTTAGGAAAGTTGAGGTATTAGATTTGACTTATGTTACTAAAGGTAGAAGTAGACCTAAAAAGACTTGGTTAAAAAAAATTAGAAATGATCTTTGTCTATTAGATTTAGACGAGAATTTGACTTTTAACAGGAGACAATGGAGAAAAAGGATTCATGTAGCCGATCCTACGTAGTGGGACAAAGGCTTGATGTTGTTTTTATTGTTGTTGTACTACTGTTGTGTTATTATTGACGATCATGAAAGGTAAACAGTGCTGAAGCTGTAAGGAAGTGGCAAGTATCATTATGACAGAGAAAGCTAGTTTTGGATATATCATAATGAAAATTTAGTTAAAATGAGTCCAATACATAAAAAATCAATCAAAATCTATATTTCATCCATCTTAAAATAAATTTAAAATTTTTGAGACGGATACTAAGTTGCTGACCAAAGTTGGAATATCCCAGCGAAACATCTTTTATTGTAACAGGCATCTAACTTCTGATAACTTGCATCCTGTCAATTACACTAGCTGAGAGACTCGTCATGGCAAAGCTCCATGCAAACTACATGGCGTCATAATATTAGAAGTGCGGTGAAGAATTGAAACTTGAATGGAATACCAACTGCATGCATAGCAAATTCTGACAGTAATATGTTATATTTTAGCATTCGGAATTGAGCAATCTACATTCGGTATTGTTTAGTTGAGCCATCAAAGAACAATAAAATTTTGCTCGGAAGTAATTTAGCTACATCATCTCATAGTAATCTTAAAGAGAACAACAAACGACTTGCTTAGAAAGGCTGCAGCTTTTTATAAAGATGATTGTAAAGTCATTGTAATATATATTTTTTTGCAAGTCAGTATGGACTATGGATATTCTAAAAATATATATATTTTAAACAATTCGGACAATAACTTTCTTACAGCTATAATAATAGTGGAACTAGTTGTAAAAAGCTAAAAAGCGGCATCCTATACTAAAAATTTATGAAAAATAGTGAGAAAACAACATTCAAATAGAAGTGTTGTTGTAATTTAAAAAGCAAAGCAATAATAAAGCTGTCCCAAATAGATCTTGTAGGTCTTTTCATACATCATAGTTTTAATTTATAGATTGTTATCATATTTCTATTTCGCTATAATTTTTTATTATTTAAAAAAAATGTGATGAGGTTTTTTCACAACCAAATATGTCAAAGTGTGATAGCTATAAAAAAAGGTCATTATTTGACTTTTTTTTTTAAGAAAAATGTTAATAATGCTCATAATAGTTTTACAAAATTGGGTTTCTAGCTCCCTTAATAATTTCAGAGCTAAGTTTGCTAGTAGTTGTCATAGTACTTGTCCCAAAAGGATCCTCAAGTATGTTTAAAGGCCATAAAAAAGCCGAGTCAAGCTGGTACTTGTTCATGTATGAGCTCGTTTATTATCAACTTGTTCAAGCTTTGTTCGAGCACGATTCAAACTTTTCTATTTATGTTCAAGATTGGTTCATTCAAAATAATAGATATTCATGTTTGGTATGCGTTATGTTAGCGTTAAGTTCATGTTTGGTATGTTTAGTGTATATCAAGCTTTAAACATACGAGCCTTATCGAGCTATTAATGAGTTTTACTTTCTAGATGCTTATCAGCTTAATAAACGAGCATATCGAACATATCTTGCAAGTATTTCCGAACTACCAAACAAGCCCATTCAAAAATATATTTAGCAAATATTATTACGAACAAATGAGCTCAAGAAAAAACTTTTCTTATAAACATGCGAGCTTGCTCATAAACACTTCAAATAAAAAATTCAAAAAATATGAACAACTACCACTTGTTCATGAATAAATTCATTCTAACAAAAATTATAACATAAAAAATAAATTTCATATTTAAAATAAAAATATTTACTATAATAAAACTAAAAATTATAATATTATAATAACTATAAAATATTTATATTTGATTGTTCGTCATTTTCATATCAAGACTTAATTAAGCCCAATCATACATTAATCGTGTTTCTTACTAAGCTTATGAACGATCTTTGTATTGATCATGAATCCAACTTTTTATCGAGCTTGTTCACAAGTTTTAAACATGTTATTAATGAACATAAATGAGTCGAATACATAGTTGTTCAAATTTGTTTGATTACTTAATTAAAAAAATCATGAACAAGCTATAATTGAGCCAAGCTACGAGTAAGTTGTAGAACGTTCGGTTCGTTTGAAGCTCTAGTTTAGGATAGCATATAAAATTGTGGCAGACTACAAATCAGTTGCATTAAATAAAACATGAAGCTACCTTCTACATCCATCAACATAAGTTGCTCGTGACTCTTAAACAAGCTGCATAAACATTTAAGGCTTTAAGTAAAGAAAATGAAGGCTTTCATCCCATGGTTATTAAATTGACCATATTCCCTCAAATACAATATTGAAAGAAAGAAAAAAAGGGTCAACGACTCTAGATTATTTTGACCAGGTGAAATATTCATTAACATTAGAAATATTTATTGATGATGAAGGAATTTTTAATCACCATGAGTTTTATCAAAGATAACATAAAGTTTATATTATTGTTGTTTTGCAACAAAATTTCTATGATGAAAAGCAAGCTTTTATGAGTAATTTTTTTCGTGTGGTAGTATTAAGAAATTTTTTTTTTTCTTCAGAAAGATTTCTATAATTCTCACAACAGTTCTAAAAATAATCCAGTTTTCTCACAACATTTGAATGACTACTTTTTATAGAGAACTGACGCTCCCCAAACGTACCCTTATTCTCAATCTCCAGGAGTTTTATGGCAATCAGATGATTATTAAAAAATAAATAACCTATGATTTTTTATGTTATGGGCATCAATTCACTTTTCATTTAGGGGATGGTTGGCAGTAAAGTGAATGTGCAGTAAAGCAAATACACGGGTTTTAACTTTTTAGCTGTTAAGTTTGACATGAAATAAAGTGAAACAAAATCCCAATGTATTCGGAACCCCCCGTGGTAGTTCATTTTGCAGGCAAAGTAAAAATGCCCAAATTCGATCGAAAAATGAATTCACGAGACGCGGGTGAGAGAAAGACGTTTGTTTCACGCCAGTAAGACAGCAAGAGATCGTTTTTTCCTCTATTGTTGCGGGAACCATCGTCGTTTCTTCCTTCAAGTTCAGAGCTCAAGTTGCTTCGCGAGAAGAAGAGTTTTGCTCGAGTCGTTTCTTCATCGGTTCCTTCTTGCTGATGACGTTCCCTACTGTTGGATCGAAAGTCGCGGAAGCAACTATGGGAGCTCGCACGCTGTGAAGGTAACTATCTTTCTCCCATTCGAGCACTTCTTGGAACAAATCCCGTCAATTCATAAAATTTATGTGAGGGCGATAAAGAGTGTCTCCAATTTGTCTGTGTTGGTGATATGGTGACTATTAAGAAGGGAAAGCACAATCTAAAGAAGAAGGTCATGTCGGTCGTTATCATAAGGCAGACGGAGGATTTATTTCGCCGTTACGTTTAGCATCATAAATCCTACGAATTTAACATAATTCATGCTCAAAATCAGCGTAAATCCTACTCACAATTTATAAAGCTTAGCAGGTTGTAACAAGAAATTTTTATAGCTTAGCAATTTGTAACGATGATTTTACTCTACTCTGCATATACCCAATCAAATAGAAAAAAATAGTTCCCGACATCCACTTTATAAATAATCAAACAACCTCAAGTATTTACTTTACATTGCATTTATTTTACACTACATTTCTTTTTCAAAACCAAACAACCCCTTTAGATAATTGCATAAATTTAATACTGAAATCTCTTCGAAACTATCATATACTTCTCCGTAAATTTTCTTGGTGGTCGGAAGATATTATGGAAAAACGTATTAGTGCATCTAACAGCAGTAGATATACTGCTATTGTACAAAACTACGGATTTCAGCATCTTAGGGTTTCCCAAGATCGTCATGTCAACACAACACAATCCAATGCAATAGATTAAGAGGGTACCATAGATTAACATTTCGTTACCAAAGAACAATATATGTTTAAAATTGGGCATAAAGAAAGAAACTGGAATAAAGAACAGTGAGGGCAAAGGAGAGGAGAAGACATACAGTTCACATTCTTGGGCATAAGCCCCTGTTGTTTGCGACATGTCAGCGCTTTCGTTGCTGCAAGGTGTAGCCCTTAGGTTGTTTTGCCATGGCCTCCTCCCATGTTCTCTGTGCTCGAGTCTTCGATCAACTAAGTATTGTGAGGGTATAGGACAGCCACGATGCCCATGGGGCTGAGGCCGATTTTGTCAATGGGCTGATAGCAAATCTCCTTTCATTTTTGTTTCTAAATTTGTGTAGAAAATATATTTTGGAAATCTTTGCTACCTAATTTTCATTAGATAATAGCTTGAAAATTTTATCTAAAGCGCATTAAAATTTTACCTTATTAGAATTGTTTTAAATTATCCATAAGAATAACATAAGATATCCAAATTGTTTGATAGTGATCAATCATTTTCTTTACTTGAATTGCACCAAGAGTATTTAAACCCTAATATATTCTGAGCTTAATGGCCCGAAATAGTATATGTTGCCCATCTTCTCGCTCATATGGAGGGAGATATATGCTCCACATCTATCACAAGCCCCTTTCAATAGCCACACGGATACTATCAAATCGCTTTAATTTTCTCCCTCTATGAGATGTTCAAACATAAGTGATTAATCTAAGCAATAATTTTCTCATGGTTGATATCATAATATTTGAATTTTATGAAGTTCTTATGATAATTACAACACAATTTCATGAACTATTTAAAATGAATGATTAGTCTCAAGTATGCAAATATTGCAATATAAAATAGTGGCTCATAATTGTTATTTTTTTACAACCATTAGTTTAATCAACAAACTTTCTTGAAAATATTCTTGACAATTCAACCATCAAAATTTGTGTTTAATTGTTAACTTTGATTAATTCATGGCATTAAATTTTATAAGATTATAGAATTTATTTGATGATCGAAAGTTTTTTATGGCTATCAATGGACCATTTTCAAACTACAACTAGTCATGATCGGTTGCTTGGCTTGATTTTGAAATGAGGTCAATCGTGATAGACTAAGAGCAAGATTATACAATCAGTTATAATTGAAGAGGGCTCAAATTCAATGCATTCTTTATTGATAAGACTGTAAATTATATTGATATATTATTTACTTAGGACTGAAATAATATCTCCACATTTGAAATCCCTATAAACAGACTTTATTTATCTTTATTTCATAAAGTGCAAATTCTAAATTCATATAGAATTTTGTATCTTTGACCCCCACTAAATCATTCAATCCACCCACTCCCTTTTATATATGAGAACAACTATATGGATTATCCTCACTCATCTACCAACTTCATATTATTTAGGCTTCGTTTGGGACAGCTATCTTTCTGCTTCTTAAAGCGGCTTTCTAGTAAGAAAATTTTTATTTTTGTACTGGAAAGCCACTTTAAGAAGCAATAAGAAAGCGGTCCCAAATGAAGCTTTAATCACCTTCTTTTTAGGAAGTAGAGTATCATGATTGTCTTCATTCACCACTACAACCTTCTTCTAGTGCAATATCACCACCTTTTGATCATGACTCGCCTCAATAAGATAATTGATTTAGACATATCTAGTGACCTTTATCTGATGTTTGATTGTGCAATTTATGCTTATATTAAGATATTATCAGTTTGATTGTTTTATAAATTAATGTTGCCAAGATGGTTGTCTCATAATGTCGAAAGGGTTTGGGAGCTGTAAAGATATTTTTCAGCCCCTTAGTGGAGATCATATGTCAAGACATTCAACCGTTGAGTTCTTTTAATATAATGATCCTTATTATACATATTCAAGAATGGTTCATATGATTCCTCCTTCAACTAATATAACCTAAGCTATTGCATTAAGTAGTGCAATTAGAGTTTTTTTGTCTTAGTAGTTGGAGCTTGTACCTGAAAGTAGTATGATAAATATGCTAGCCTCATCACATCTTTATGAAGCACAATCTCTTATGGAGAAGTGTTGTTGAGCCAAAATAAGGATGGATTCAAATTAGGGTTTTTTGAGTTTTTTTTTTTCCAATTTTATGGCTTATCGTTCATGCTTCATATTATAATAAAAGTTGCAACTTGCAAACTGGGGATGCGTAGATTTTTTTTTTTTTTTTTTTTTGTCATTTTTTTATGGTAGTTGTTTGTGCTCATCTGTTCTAACGACTAACTGCTATTATATTTTTGTTGTTATGTGCAAGTACTAATGTATTTCTCTGTTAGTTTAAGGTTTATGATGGTGAATTACTTAGGCATACCTCCAGTTACAATTGTCTGTGCAACAACTCACTGCACTAGCATTTGCAACCAGGCCCATAAAAAAACGTTGAAGCAACAAGGATTGCAATTTTGGTTTTTACATTTTCCTTTTGTATTTGAAGCTCTTAATTTGTTTCGAAAGTCTTAAGTTCCAGTGTCAATTATACATATATATAGTGGAGGGCTTTGTCAAAAATAAGTAGGAGATGGAGCAATCACACTATGTAATTAGTTGTTAATTAATACTTTATTAATTATTAATTATATATTACTTAGGCAATTCTTGCTTTCGCCAACCTTGTAGACTTGTAGATAAATGAAAAATGTTAAGAATATGTTTAGGCCTTTACTTTAGGGTGAGTGTGTTGGTTGTGTAATTATGTATTATATTTTGTAACTATGTTTAATTTTATTTTTTAGATGGAAAACTTCAATACTGTTGTTGAAAGTACTTTTCTTGAAAATGTAAAAGTTGATATTGGTGTTAATGAAGGAAATGATATTGAAGTAGACACTAATTATGTTGATGATGATGACATTGGTGATTAGGATGTAAAAGAGAAGGATGAAGCAAATATTTATAAGAAAAAAAAGAAGAATGACTTTTGTGTTGATTCCTTTAGGGTAAATGTAGCCATGTGGCTTTTGTGTTATCTTAGTTTGTGCAAATACATTACAATTAAATAGATACTATTATCTAATATAATAAAAAATGCCGCCTTGGATGGTCTCTCTAAATATTCTTTACTCATTTACATTTTACTTATTTTAGCACTTGATGATTGATTTGGAGGTTTAACCTAAGCTCTAATATTTGTCTTTTTTTTTTTTTACTTTTTAGGCTTTTATCTATTTAACTTTTTTAGTTTTTCTTTTCTATTTTTTTAGGATGGATCTCATGATCTCATCTCCCGTTCTCCACTCCAATACTCCATGAGTTAGAGGGCATGTAAATAGAATTTGTGTTTAAAAAATAATGTAAATATAATTTGTAATTTTTATTTGTATGACACTATAAATGTAATGTATATCTTAGTAAATGTATTTTTTTATAAATGTAATGTATATTAGTGTTTAGCAAACTCATACAAGCTATGTAATTAATTATATGGTTTAATCACCCAAATATTCTTGCACTTTTTTCGCTTAATCCCATCTTTTTATTACATAAATGTGGTAAATGGAGCTTGGATTTTAAGAGATAGGTAACAAATAAAAAAAAATTATTAAAATTCATCAAATAAAACAGATTGACAATAGTAGAATTTGTATATTACACATATCTTCAAAAGAGTAAATCTTAAAACTAAAGAAAATGAAGAGAAGGCCATTGAAGCCCTTATTATAATTTTTTTATCTAAAAATCTACTGAGTCTTTGTTTGGAATAGATTTTCAACTGCTTTTGTGAGAAGAAAAAATTAATAAAAATAACGTGTGAAAGATAGCTTTTTCATAATTATATTAAACTTTTGCCTTTTATTTTTTGAATAAGCATTTTTGAAATTATGACCAAGGTTTTATTTGAAACTGTTTTTTTAGCTTTTCTCAAAACAGTTTTCAAGTATAAAATTCTTAATTTTTATACTAGAGAGCTGCTTTAAGAGTCAGTGAGAAAGCCGCCTAAAACGAAGTCTAAAACTTCGTTTAGAATAATTTTTTACCACTATTTTCTCGCTTCTTTTAAGAAATTAATTTACTAAAAAATTGTTGTAGAAAACTATATGAGAACTAACTATAATGAAACCTAACAAATAGCTTTCAAAATTTAAAAAAAAAAATTATATTACCCCAAATCAAACTTAAATCACACAATCACATGAATGGGGTGACAAAAACACTGCCATTGATCAAATCCATCAATGTTGAAGACATCAAAATTTCTCTCAATGTTGAAGACATCAAAATTTCTCAAAGTAAAGAAAAAAAAGCATCCAAAACCTCAATATAAGATTATGTTCGGGACAACATTTTTACTGTTTTCTAAATAATTTTTTTTACAAAACTTCGTTGTAAAAAAAAAACAGCTTTAAAAAATAATAAGAAATCAATCCTAAATAAAAGCTAAATTTGATGGAAAAAATACATTTACGATTAAAGTTTCATTTGGGATGGCTCTCTTAATGCTTCTTAAAACATCTTTTTAATACAAAAATTGTTACACTTAAAAATTCTATCAAACAAAACTTAAATCACAAACAGCTTTTTTAAAAGTATAGTCCATCAAAAGATCTCAATTTGTGACATTATTGAAGTCAAAATCATTTATAAAAAAGCTTGACAAAGAATGACTCGTTAAGAAAACTGTGTCAAAAATTAATGAAATGAGAATCTTTAGTTGGTAGCCCCATCCGTGATAATGCGCACCTTCTAAATCCAGTCTTTGATATTAAATACGAATTAATTAAAAAGCTTATCGTACTTTATTTAAACACAAGGGGGAGACCACCAGCTGGTAACACGTTGCTATCAGCCCTAATTTCCTATTAACAACATTAAACAAAGTACTTAGCATCATAATTCTTTACATTATACGTTAACGGTCACCAACTTTAACATTCAAAATTAAAAAAAAAAAAGAGGAAAAATCCATCTCCGTTATCTTCACCGCCATTCCTGCGTGTCACAAGGAGAACAGCCCTCCTGAGCTATATCGGAGATCTGAACTCCGGCGTCGTACACCTCGCCGGAACGCCACTCGGCCGGCAGCACCGCCTGTTCGGCCCACACCCACTTGCCGTCGTACCCGGCCGTTACCACGAAGCGGAACTGAAGCGGCCCGCCCGGTGCTCGGCTGGTAGTCCAGACCGGGCCATAGCTCCGGGTCATGAACTGCCAAGCTGGCGATCCGACGCGTGCCACGTCGACTGCCACGATGTCAGTTTGTCCACCTTGGTAGATAAGTTTGACCGTCAATAAGCTTGGTCTCCGGCTGCTCTCCTCCACTCGTATCGATAGGTTCTTGTTTTGATACTCGCAGGGAATCCTGCGTTATTGGGTCAATAAATTAAACTTTAGTCAACAGAAGGATCTATTCGTTTCTGACTTAACTTATATTAGGTTACTTGGATACGATTGATAATTAATGCTTCTCACACTCATAAAGCCTACATATATTTAATAAAATAATATGGATATTTACCTAATATATTGACATAAGAGATATTTAGGCTTCGTTTGGGATGACTTTCTTACTGCTTTTTAAAGCATTTTTTAGTTAAAAAATAATTTTTTTTGACTAAAAACTGCTTTAAAAATCAGTAAAAAAAGTCCATCTCAAACAAAGCCTTAGACTTCGTTGGAACGGCTTTCTTAAAGCAGTATTTAAGTACCAAATTCTTTTAAACTTAAATTTTTTGTATTAAAAAGTTGCTTTAGAAAGAAATAAAAAAATTGTCCCAAATAAAATGTTAATTTTGGGGTGTGAAATTCTTGCTAAATTGAGCTGGCTCTTTTAATGAGCTTGAATGCTTATTCATTTAAATTCAACGATTAGTTTAATTTATACTAATCTTGGACTGCAATTAGAACTGAGCTCAAGTTTGTCTCGAGTGAAAAATATGAGACTTGAATGTTTGAGCTCAATTAAAAAGCTCGAAATTGACTTGTTTTGATTAACGGTTTCTTATATGAAATTAAATATTAAAAAAAGATTAATATAAATACTAATATCCTAATTAATATTAATAGAATTAAATCAATAAGCCGACGAGCTGAGTTAAGCCAAGTTCAAGATTGAGCTCATATAACATATGAGTGTAAATTTAAGCTCGAGCTCATGGCTTGAAATGCTTGACTTACAAACTTGTTAACGAATCTAATTTGAGCTGGTTCATGACCCATCTTGACTCACTTAGACTCCAATTTAATATAAAAGCTATTTATAGACCAGTATCATAATTCTCTATGATATATAATTAAATAAATATAATTTTTAAAAAATTATTAATTTGAGTGACAATATGAGCTTGAAAAAAGAAATAAGAAAAGGACAGATTAGTTGATGATGATTATAACTAACGAAGTTTTAGTGTTCAATGCTCTGTTAGAGCTAGAAGTAGAGAGCACGCATGCATGAAGTCTGTGCGTGTGGGGCTATTAGATTCTAAGAGAGCTACATATAGGGCATGTGCTTGGTGAATAATTTTCACAGAAAAGGAGGTCTAATTTGCAAATTTGATAGTTTCAGATTTTAGTGGAGGAAATGCTCGATAAATTTTAAAAAATTTTAAGAACTCAGATGAATAGAAGCCCTAGTCATTGAAGGAAAATTCTTTACCTTTTGTGTTCTACATCGGTGATCACAAGTCGCTTCAGCCCGTCGGCCTTCCCAGGCCGCGCCATCGCCGCGAAGGCCCGAACACCAAGCCCGAAATCAGAGCTATTGCTCTTATTAAGCTCTGTTACCACAACCTTCACCCCTGCTCGATTACAGAGCTCTCTATTCCGACACCGAATCTACAATTCCAAAAGCCCCAATTAATCTCAAACAACTTCAGATCATCATAGTTACAATACTCAATAGCTAAAATCTCCCACCTGGAAACAGCTACCGCAGCCAACGCCATCGCGAAAAATTTCAGAATTTGCGGCGGCGACAAACCCTCCATTGAAGTTCAGAGCCAAGGAACCATAGCCACAAGCTCCGGCTATAAGCTCAAGTTTAGTAATCAGAGATAGAGAAAAAGAGATGGAGGTAAGAGGAGATTAGCGAGCGAGGGTACCTGAAAGGGAGGAGGAAGAAGAAAAGGCGGCGGCTTTGGACTTGTGAACGCATCTGTCACAGGCTGTGGCGAGGGAGAAGATGAAGGGGAAGACGACGAAGAAAGCAAAGAGCTTCATAGTTGATTGATGGTGAAGTGTGACGAAAAGTCGCGGTGTGTTTGATGGGAAATGATCTGGACTGGATTTTATAGTGGGAGGACTGCGAAAATGACGCGGTTAGTCGGAGGAGAGAGAGGAGAGGAAAGAGGAGGTCGTGTCTCTTGGCTGTTGCTGGACTGTTGAGTTCTGTAAAGTGGATTTCTTGAATTTATCAGTGGGCGGCGTGGCGACTTTTTGTACCGCGATAGACATGGTCGGCAAGGGCAGGGCCACCGGATGAGGATGAATTTGGAAGGAAACTATGAGAATATTTTATATCTAGATATTTTAATAAAGAAAAATAAAAAATTTTAAATTTATTTAAATTTAATATAATATTAATTATTTTACATTATATTTATTTAAAATAAATGTCAAATTTTAGAAAAATTATTTTGTGCGTAGACTGGACGCAGAACGTTGTCCGAAGACCAATCAGAATGCGTCACGTCAGTGGTATTGAGTTGAGGTACTATTAGAGCAAAAGTAATTTATGTTCATACTTGTAATATTAACATTCTTGTATTAACGGCTAGTACACGTGTACTACACCAAGGTCTTATATATACACCTGTATTCTCTCATAAAGGATCAATGAAATATACTTTCCTCTTTCCTCTGTTCTTGCTACGGCATTCTTCTCCGTTCTTTACTGTATCGTTTTGAGGCATTTCTTCATGGTATCAGAGCAGGCATCCTAGCCTCCTCCCTCATGGCGACATCCACCACCTCTCAAGTCGGTGAATCCGCCGAACAGAACAATCCCCTCAACGACGGTATCTCTTCTTCCCTCAAATTCGTTGTCTCTAACATCAAAAATCTTGTCCCAAATCCTCTGTCACCCGAAAAGTACTCACTATGGAGATCTCAAATCTCCAAATTCTTCCTAGCAAATGGTTTCATGACATTTCTTGAAACTCCTTCCAACTCTCCGCCCAAATACATTCAACAAACCGATGGATCCAATATATCAAATCCCCTATACCCGAACTGGCTTCTCACTGATCAAAACCTCTCGGCTGCCATATGCTCCACCATTTCCCAATCGGTTCTTCCTTACATCTTGAATCTTGAATCTTCTTCTGCCATATGGTCCGCTTTGGAAGTTCGATTTCAATCGACAAACAGATCCAAAGTTATACATCTCAAAAATAAGCTTCACAACATCTCAATGAATAACTCCAACATGACCACTTACCTAACTCAGATAAAATCCCTCATGGATCAAATTGTCGCAGCCAGATCACAAATCGATATCGAATATCTCATCATGTACATCTTGAATGGTTTACCCATTTCCTATCAAGCTTTCAAGACATCTATTCGGACAAACCTCCAACCAATCAGTCTTGACAACCTCTACTCACTTCTCCTAAGTGAGGAAGTGAATTCTTGCAATGGAACTCTCTCGGCATCAAGTTCTTGATCCATCTCTTGCGCTCTACACTTCAAGAGGGCAGACGCAACCGCGGCTGGGCATCTTCAACTCCCACTAATACCACTCGGTCTTCATCCAATCCTTCCACCATTTGTTAGATCTGTAACAAGAAAGGCCACACGGCTTTTAACTGCTGGCACAGACTAACGCCAACTATATCCCGAAACCAACTACTACCAAGAACAAAGCTCTCATCACTACCTCGGATCATCCAGCTCAGCAATGGTATCTTGACTCCGAGGCATCGTCTCACATCACCAATTCTCTTGACAACCTATCCATATCCAGCCCCTACAATGGCACAGACGAGATAACCATAGGAGACGGCAGTTCAGTTCCTATAGCTAATATCGACGAAGGTCTTCTACCGACACCCAGTCGTAAGTTCCTCTTTTCCAATTTATTACATATACCTGGTATCAAATATAATCTTCTTTCTATCTCCAAGCTCACCAAAGACAATAACATCGCTATTATTTTTAATCCTACTGGCTACACATTCAAGGACCTGACCAAAAAATCAACTTCTTCTTCATGGACCGTGCGCTGATGGGCTCTACACTGTACAAAACACCCCTCAAGTCGCACTTACTTCTTCCAAATCCAACTCCATCCTCTGGCACTACCGGCAAGGCCATCCGAATAAGCGGGTCCCTCACACAATTGCCTCCAGCAATCCCCAACTGCACATATCACCGTTCAATAGTTCTTGTAGCTCTTGTAACGCCTCAAAAGGGCACAAACTAATGTTTGAAAATTCTGTAAACAGACAAACATCTCTCCTCTCTCTTATTCACTCCGATGTTTGGGGACCATCCCCGTCTGTATCAATTCAAGGCTACAAATATTACATTCTGTTCATAGACGATTATTCCAAGTTTACGTGGTTATTTCCTATGACCGCCAAATCCAAAGCCGCTAATATATTTATAAACTTCAAAACATACATTAAAAAACAAATGAATTACACCATTAAAATGCTTAGAACCGACAGGGGCACCGAATTTCTGAACAGCACGCTAACTTCTTTTCTCAAAAAGAATGGCATTCATCACCAAATTTCGTGCCCATACACATCCAAGCAAAACGGCGTCGTTGAACGGAAACACAGGCATATTACTGAAACCACTCGTACCCTTCTCCACACCGCGTCGGTTCCTTACGTTTACTGGCCGGATGTCGTACTCACTGCAATATACCTCATAAATAGGATACCCTCTCCTAACACGAATCAGCTATCTCCGTTTCAACTACTCTACAAAACTCCACCCTCCTACTCCCATCTTCGCACGTTCGAATGCGAATGTTTCCCGCTAGCCCCGCCTCAACAACGGCACAAACTTCAATCAAAATCCCCTTCCCGCGTATTAGCAGATTTTGGCATTACCCAGGCTAAACCGACCGAACTCTACTGTGACAACACATCCGCAATAGCCTTGGTACATAATCCAGTCTTTCATGCAAGAACGAAGCACATCGAGATTGACCACAGATTTATTAGAGATCACATTCAAAACAATAACATCTGCATATTACCAATCAGCACAGTTGATCAAAACACGGACATCCTCACAAAACCATTATCTACACCAAGATTTCATCAATTGAGGCTCAAACTGACGGTCACAGACGACCCATCAGTTTGGGGGGGGGGGGTATTAAAGCAGAAGTAATTTATGGTCATACTTGTAAATATTAACATTCTTGTATTAACGGGTAGTACACGTGTACTACACCAAGGTCTTATATATACACCTGTATTCTCTCATAAAGGATCAATGAAATATACTTTCCTCTGTTCTTGCTACCGCATTCTTCTCCGTTTTTTACTGTATCGTTTTGAGGCATTTCTTCAGGTACCGAACTATGGTACCGAGCACATGGGAGACGTGACACATTCTGGTTGATCTTCAGACGACATTCGACTTCCGCACAAAAAATTTTTTTTCTAAATTTTGAGGTCTATTTTAATTGAACATTTAGTCACAACATCTCAAAATTTTTTTTAAGAAGAGATAAAATAAATTTAAAATGTTGGAAAATACATGTGAATGATTGGTGAGGTAATTCTAAGTTTATATCAAAAGATTCTAATATATATTCTAATTAAAATAATTATTTAAAATTGTAAATGTATTTTGAAAGAATTAAAAATTCTTCCAAAAAAAAAGAATTAAAATACGTGTGAAATTAATTAAAATTATATTATATTATTTTAAAATAAATTCAATAATATCATTTTTTAAATTTATTTCCTCCACTTGAATGAGTCAGGCTATAGTAAAGGCTACAGGAGCTCTTTGTGGATCAGTGAGTGAAAAAACTTTTGCCAGCTGGAGTGCATCTGTGCATGGGTTGCGTTTGAATGTTTGCTGAGGTGGAGAAAACGCGGCCACTTTCAACGAAGTACGAGAGCCTTGGACCTCTTGGCCGCCGCGTCTTACAATTATTTATCTATTTATTTAAAAATATTGATTTAAGGCATTTGTGTAGTCGAGTCGGATCCGAGTCAAGAAATATTCGAATCAAGTTTCACTGTCAAATACCGAGCTACTCATCACTATTATTGAAGAGGCATCGCCATCGTAATTGCTACCTCATGTACGAAAAAGCATCCATTCAAGAGAGTTTTAGCTTGCTCGTCATAGTGAGCTGACCACGGAGCCCATCATCCCTGCAACTTAAATGCACTCGCTTCCTATTCCTAGGCAATTTGAAGCTCCGCCAAAAGGTCGATGATGACCTTTGGACATTAGCCAGTTATAGTTCTCTTAACTCAACAAACTCGCTCACACCTACTCGACCTTAAGCACTCGACAACACGGGACTCGCCTTGAGATAGAGAAAAAAAATTAAGAAGAGCATTCATCCATCAAATTAGTCGATGTGTAACATAGATTATTCTATGTTTTTTATTTGTATAATTTTTACAACCTTTTTTGAGTCTTCGGATTCCTATAAAGCAAAGAGTGAAGAAGAACGTTTTTGATTTTTTTGTTATTCTACTTAATTGATGTATGAACTACAAATTATAAGCATCATCATCAATGAATATCTTAAAATCATGATGATTTATGCGTAGAATAATAAAGCATAATTTTCAAATATAATAATGTTTTTAATTGAAAAATTATAAATTCGACTTTTTTTTATAAATTTTCAAAAGTATTAAAATAAAAAATAAATATATTTTGTTCAACTGGACCTCATTACTTGTAGACGATGGGAGTTGTGAAAGACTTTATACTGTGGAACGTGGTTTAGTGGAGATTATTGATAACACTTTGGTTTTATTCAAAGGGAGATAATTGGGTGGCCCATCAATCATAAGGGTTCATTGAAATTTTGGTGCATCCAGGTGGCTGTTTTGCAATAATTAATTTCCTTTGTTTAAAAAAGTTTTAAATTTGATAACAATTTTTTTTTTTAACTTATAAAATTAGCTAGAAAGGGATATTTCTTTGAGTCCTAACCCAATTAAAATAAAATGTAATTTAAAGTTTTAAAGGTCTTCCACTTCCTTTTAATTGGAAAATGCAGTTGCATTAAATAAAATTTCACATAGATTTTTTTGTTAGGGGGTGGCCAAACCTAGTCATATTTGGAAGCTTTAAAAAATTAATTAGGTGATCAAATGATATCCAAATATATCATGCTTATAGTATAATCAAGGCTCGATGAGACAAATCCAATGAGCCCAATATCACTTAATTATGATATCATTATGGTAATTTAAAGCTTGAAGAACACTCAATGATTGAGGGAATCAATATGGGTCGTCCGATAAAGTACTCCGAATTTACTTTGGATATTCTATATATTTGTGGAGCATGTTACTCTCGAAATCTATAAATAGACCCCTCTCCCTGTATGAGGGGACCTTTGGAGGGTTCGATTTTGAGCTAGAGATTAAGAGAGCTCTAAAATCTAAAGAATCTAGGAGCTCCAACAAGGAACCACCGCCCACGAACCCTCATTGATCAATCATTGCCATTGAACTTTCACATGCTGGTTGTTTCTCAGATGCCTACCTAGCTGACACTGCCAGACCTCTTCCAAATCGTTGTAGCTAGAACTCCGCCTACCAATCACCATTGGACCTCCGCTAAACTATTATTGTTGGACATTTATAGCACCGGCGACCACAATATTTGGACCACACTCGCCTACCGACTATTGTCTATCCGACCTCTTCTACCCACCGATCAATAGTCGCCTCAACCCCCTGATTATGGTCCCTCCGACCCCTATTGCCCAAATATGATCCCTCCAATCATCGTCATCCGACTACAGTTCCTTCAAGCTCTATCACCCAACTAAGACCACTTTGACCATAGTCCACCGAGTATAGTCCCTCGAACCACCATCACATGACAACAATCCCTCCAACCATAAATGCTTACTGATTATGATCCCTTATACCATCATTTCATGACAATTGTTCCTCCAACTGTCATCACCCGATAACAGTTCCTTTGACATTTATCACCTATCTATGTCCCTCCGACCTTTGTCGACCTCACCCAATAACAATCCCTTCGATTTTAGTAGCCCGATTATGGACCTTACAGTCTCTGTCTCCCACCATTAATGGTCCTTCCAACCTTCGTCACCCGCTGACTACGGTCAATCTGACCACTTTCACTTGACTATAGTCATTCTGATCTCTGTCATCCCAACTTATGGACTTTTTTTCCTCTGTCTATCGCCGACTACAATCCCTCTGATCATCGTGGTTGGACTATGACCCTTCAAACTTAGTCGTCATACTACGATCCTTCTGACATCACGTGCTAACTATGGTTCTACCAACCAAACAAACTGACCAACAGTCTTGAGAACAACTCTCATGCAGTTGGATTCTTCCAACTAGAACGATGTAACATGCTCTATACAATGTATGTTTGTTATACTATGCTAATACCTTCCCCTGTGAAAAGGTATTATTTGTAAATAACAATAAACACTAGTTACATTATTTTGATATAGCCATATCTCATAATTTTCTCCTTTTTAGAAATGTTCATATAAAAATTTTAAAATCTCCTATGACTCTCACACCACTCTCTTTTATTTGTGTGTGTGTTTAATCTTTGTACAAAACTAAGAAGTTAAACTCTATATCTCTCTATCCCTCCAAATGTTCTAACACACAAGAAATAGAGTTTCTAAAACTATTTATGCATGCGTCAAATTAAAAGCACGTCAATTAAACACCTCAATTAAATCAAATTAAAAAATATCACTCGTAGCATAGGATGAATTAAAAATTTCTTATTAGTTTATGGAAAACTTTCTGTAAATAAAGAAATATGATAAAGTCGCGATTAGTTTTAGAAAGAGATATATTAAAACATGAAAATATGAAATTGTTAATAGCGTAGCTTCGAACAACCTCAAAATTATATAATCGCATAAAAGCAGCGTATAAAATATAGTTTAGTACCACATCGCTAATTTTCCTTACGTTTTTCTACTCTATTGAGGGATCGAGAGCTAACAGGCACACGTGCTGCTGGATGAAGTGATTCGGCCCACGGGCTGTGGAAAGTCCCCGGGCCTTAACACAGAAATGTGAATACAGTAATGTATTTAGATCTTATATGGGTCGGCTTGAGGCTGAGACACGTGTGGAGCTTGATGATAGCCTCACCCACAAGATAATTTGGCCGCATCTTTACAGTAATTCACTTAACCTCAATGGTTAACAGAACGGGGCTTACATCACAGCAGCACTCTTTTTAATTTTTGGTTGAGCTAAACATCCTGATTTAACAAATTTATTAAATCATCATACAAAATTTACTAAGGTCCTCTTTGTTTGGTTGTAACATAAATGTAGAAAGTGGAATTATTTTTTCTATTTTATTGGATGCATGTAGAGTAAAATTAATGTATGCACTATCACTTTTACCATCACACAGAAAAAAAAAAAAAAACAATAAAAATAAAAGCAATTAAAAAACTAAAAAATAAATAAATAATTCATGGTTTCATTTCTCCATGCTCTACATCCACTTTTTATTTGTTTCTCAAAGCATAGAATATATTTGGGCATACTTTACCCGACGAATTTGGAAGAGGTGGACAAACAATGAACCCTCAATTCACGTCCAGTTATACCCATTTTGTGGAGTAATTATTGTCTCGGAACACCGAATGTTTTCAGATATCAATAAAAAAGTGCCACATCACTGGGTGCTCGGTACTGTCAGCGGTACCACTCGGTACGCTGGGTACGTACACTGTCCGAACAGAATAATTTTTCCATTTTGTGAGCCTCAATATCAATTCTAGATGCATTCACCCTCCCTTAGGCAAGATCGATCGAAGCTGGAGCGAAGCATGCCTACTTGAAACTGCCTAGAAGCTCACGCATAGAATCCCTAGAAGCTCGCGCCTAGAATCCCAATCGAAGGTCCCAATCGTAGCATCAGTCCGTTTGCAAGCTCGATGCAGCGACGATAAGGCTAGAAGCATCAGCCCGACCCAATTCCCTCAGTTCCACAGGAAGAGACGTAATAAAAACGGAATTTGATTAAAGAAGTATGTGGAATGGAAAAATAAACTTACCTTCATTGCAAGCAACACGAAAGCACCCACGAAACCTCATAGAATAATAAATCGTCTGTCTCCCCCTTTTTGCGGATTTACGTGATTTGGCCGAAGAAGCGTGCAAAAGGGAGAAAGATAGTTACCTTCAGAACGAGCGAGCTCCCATAATTGCTTCTGAATGTCGTGCCTTCCGATCCGACAAGAAGAGATGAACATCAACGAAGGAGGAAGAAACAACGAGGGTATTAGAGCCTTAAGCATTTCAATTAGATTAGCTGATTCATATTATTACTACACACCAATCAACGAGCTACACGTGTACATTCTGCTATGATAAATTACTACTTATACTAATGTAACCACGATGAGTAGACAACAAGAATCATTTCCTCTTGTCCATTTCTTGCTCTCTGTGTACTGTCTTCTTGCTCTTGCTCAGGTTCTTGCGGTTCAACATGGTATCAGATGTAGGACGGTCCTCCGGGCCATCTCCGACGGCTGCGCAATCTACGCCGGCGACGGCTGCTCCTTCTTCCCCACAAAACGACGATTCCACCGATCCAAATTTTCTTTACCCATCTCTAAAATTCATTCTTGCCCACCTCAAAACTCTTGTTCCTCATCCTCTGTCGCCGGACAATTATCCGGTATGGCGCAATCAAATCTCAAAACTATTCAAGGCAAATGGCTTTGCTCAGTTTCTTGAACCACCACCGGTTCTCTCTTCATCTTCGGAACTTCAAGATTCGGCTAATTCTCACACAAAATCGAACAAATGGATCATCACCGATCAGAATCTTGCAGCTGCACTTTGCTCTACGATCTCAGCTCCGGTTATTCCTTTCGTGATGCATCTTGAATCAACTCAGGAGATTTGGGCGGCGCTTCAATCCCGTCTCCAATCCTCTAACCGATCGAAGGTAATTCAGCTCAAAAATGAGCTTCATAACATCTCCATGCGCAATCTATCAATGCAGGATTACTTGACCGATATCAAGAAACTCGTCGATCAAATAACCGCCGCCGGGTCTACTCTGGACACTGAGGACATCATCATTTACATTCTAAACGGTCTACCGCAATCCTATCAGTCCTTGAAGACGTCCATCCGCTACCTGCCATCGCCTCTGTCGCTCGATAGCTTCTACGCAATGCTTATCACTGAAGAGATTCATTTGCGTGCGGACAGCCAGCGATACTCGTCTCTTCCCGATCCAAACACTGCTCTCTATACCACACGCGGCAGAGGACGTCGTGGTCGCTCTCGATCCCAACCAACCAACACAAACTCCTCTAAAAATGGTTCAAAGCCGTTGCCCCAATGCCAAATCTGCACCAAACGCGGTCATACTGCCGACGTATGTTGGCATCGGCACAACGCCAATTACATTCCCCCGTCCGCTCAATCCTCTAGCACAAATGGACAAGCTCTTCTTGCCGCACCAGAGTCGCCCTCCACCGACTGGTATCTTGACTCCGGCGCTTCCTCGCATATGACTTACAACTCGGACAACATCAGCAACGCTTCGCACTACCGCGGCTCCGATCAAATAACTGTCGGGGACGGAAGATCCATTCCGATAGCTCACTCAGGCAACGGAATACTTCCCACCCCGGATCGTACGTTATCTCTATCCCGTCTTCTTCACATTCCCTCCATTTCTTATAACTTGATATCTGTCTCTAATCTCGTCCGCGATAACAACATTGAAATTATTTTTTATTCTAACGGCTTCGTGTGTAAGGACTCGCAGACGCACAAAGTTCTGCTTCGCGGCCCCTGTAAGAACGGCTTGTATCCGATCTCGATCAAGAATCAAGAACCTCAGAATCAAGCTCTCTCCGCAGCTCACTCACCTCAACCCAACTGGCACGCAAGACTTGGGCATCCTCATCATCGCATTCTCACTGCAATCTCCAACAGCAATCCTTCTCTGCGGATTTCATCGACTTCTTTACATTGTGTCTCTTGTCTTTCTTGTAAAAGTCATAAGCTTGTATTTTCTATTTCTGACGCTAGAACAAATGCTCCTCTTTCTCTTCTTCACTCCGATGTCTGGGGACCCTCTCCGGTTACCTCGCATCAGGGGCTTCGCTATTATCTTCTAATAACAGATGATTTTTCTCGTTTTAGCTGGATCTTTCCATTTACATTAAAATCTGAGGTCTCACGCATTTACATTAACTTCATTACTTCTATTGAAAGACTAACTGACAGGCATATCAAAGCAATTCGTACCGACGGTGGCCGGGAGTTCGTCAATCAAACCTTCGATGAATTTCTACAGAACAAAGGCATACAACATCAACGCTCATGCCCGTACACGCCCGAGCAGAACGGTCTCGCCGAGCGGAAGCATCGTCACATCGTTGACACGGCACGCACACTGCTCCACAACGCGTCTATGCCAACCACCTACTGGCCGGATGCCTTCAACACCGCCGTCTACCTCATTAATCGAATGCCTACACCGACTACTAACAACGTCTCTCCTCTTGAGCTTATGTTTCAACGCATTCCAGATTACTCCCTTCTCTGCACATTCGGATGCGAATGTTTTCCCCTGCTCCCTGCTCACGTTCACAACAAACTCCAGCCAAATTCCATCTCATGTATTTTTCTCGGTTATCCTGATAATCAAAAGGGATACAGGTGCCTCGACAGAAAAACCAACAAAATTATCATATCCCGTCACGTGAGATTCATAGAATCCTCCTTTCCTTTTACCAAATCAATCCAATCTCAGCAGTCGAATTCTACTACGGTTCCACCATCTCTGCTTACACCCGTGCTTGTTAACCCACCTTCACAACATATCACCACCACTCCCATTCAACCCGACTCTCATACCATACCTTCTCCTCAGACTGCTTCCCGTCAGGCTTCACCGACTTGTTCACTGATTACTACAACCTCCAGCACCGTCTCTCTCGAACGATCGGTTACCAGACACCACATGATTACTCGGGCTCAAACGGGCACACTCAAACCTCTCAATCGACTCAACCTCATTCATAACGAAGCCATTTCTACTGATCCCACCAGCTACACAGAGGCAAATAAATCCTTCGAATGGCGTCAAGCAATGGCCGCTGAATTCTTCGCTCTGCAACGACAGGGTACCTGGCACCTCGTTCCACCGCCCCCCAACACTCCAATTCTGGGATGCAAATGGACGTTCAGAAGAAAATTTCACTCCGACGGCTCTGTAGCACGGTTCAAAGCTCGGCTGGTGGCGCTTGGTAATCAGCAGGACACCGGGATCGATTATGTCGAAACATTCAGTCCAGTTGCAAAACTCCCTACAATACGTGTCCTTTTCACTGTGGCATTACACAATGACTGGAAGGTGCATCAGCTGGACGTCGAGAATGCCTTCCTCCACGGCCATCTGGAGGACACGGTCTATATGAAGCAACCCAAAGGCTTCGAGGACTCTCTTCATCCACATTATGTCTGCCATTTGCGGAAGGCTATCTACGGCTTGCGACAGGCCCCTCATCAATGGTATACAACCTTCTCCACCTACCTTCTCAATCTCGGCTTTCAACACAGCAAGTCTGATCCTTCCCTCTTAACGCTGTGCACTAATACCTATAAAATTTTCCTTCTGGTATATGTTGACGACATACTCGTCACCGGCAATGACGACGCTTCTATCACCGCCTTTCTCACTAAACTCAACAATACCTTCGCCCTCAAACACCTAGGAGATGCAAATCATTTTCTCGGCATCAAAATACAAAAACAACCAGATAAGTATTTTTTATCTCAATATACATATGCTTCTTCCATTCTTCAGCAGTCTAAACTAACTCACTGCAATCCGGCAGCTAATCCGTCCTGCACCAAGCTTCCCACCGACGTGCCTATCGATCCTCTATTGAACGATCCCTCTCTATATCGGAAGCTCACTGGCGCGCTTCAGTACCTCACCATTACCAGGCCAGACATCGCCTACGCCGTCAACAACCTTTCTCAACATATGCACGACCCACAGCCTATTCACTTTCATTTACTCAAGAAGCTGCTCCGGTACATCAAAGGAAAAGCTCATTTTGGTCTTCCAATCTCCAAGTCGGACCTTCGCCTACGAACCTACTCCGACGCCGACTGGGCGAGTGATCCGGTAACCCGCAAGTCCACCTCCGGTTACTGTTCGTTCCTCGGCAGCACACTGGTATCCTGGGTTGTCAAGAAGCAATCCACTGTGTCCCGCTCCTCCACCGAATCTGAGTATCGCGCTCTTGCCGCTGCCACAGCCGACACCATTTGGCTTAAACGGTTGCTAGCAGACTTTCACATCGAGCACAACCACTATGTCGAGCTACACTGTGACAACACGTCGGCGATCGCTCTCGCGAACAACCCAGTGTTCCACGCAAGAACAAAGCATATTGAGATTGATCATCGATTCTTGCGGGAGAATCTCAACAGCAATCACATTCGTCTTCTTCCCATCAAGACTGTAGATCAACTTGCCGATCTTTTGACGAAACCACTGTCTACACCGCGTTTCAAAATGCTCCGGGACAAACTCACGATCATCTCTGACCCCTTCGTTTGTGGGGGGCTATTAGAGCCTTAAGCATTTCAATTAGATTAGCTGATTCATATTATTACTACACACCAATCAACGAGCTACACGTGTACATTCTGCTATGATAAATTACTACTTATACTAATGTAACCACGATGAGTAGACAACAAGAATCATTTCCTCTTGTCCATTTCTTGCTCTCTGTGTACTGTCTTCTTGCTCTTGCTCAGGTTCTTGCGGTTCAACAGAGGGGTTATTGGGGGCTTCGCTCTTAGGCACGTATTATTTCCTTTTTCGCTCAAAACAAGCGGATTTCTTTTACACAGAAATTGACCTGCAGCGAGGTTTTAAAATACACAAGGATTTCACTTTACTTTGTGTACAACCAAATAACAAAAAAATCAAAAGATGTGTATTTAGTTTACCTTATATTTACTTTTGCTCCAACCAATCAACCCCTAAGCCTATTGTTTGGGATAGCTTCTAACCAATGTTTTTATCATCCTTTTAAAAAAATTGTCCTAAAAAAATTGTTTTAGAAATTAGTAAAACTGCCCAAAAGCTTAATAAAAATATTCATATAAAATATTGTCCTCCTAAATATATTTTAACGGCTGTTTGGTTTCCAATAAAATGAGTATAAAGCAATTCTTTTTTTATGATTTTTAAAAATAATAGTATTTAGTTGGCTGAAAAAAGAAAAATAAAAGGAATAAATTATAAAATATTTTAATTGATTTTTCATTTTTTTTAAATTAAAAACAGTTTTCACCGTAGCAAGTTCTCTTGCTGCCACTCATCGCCGCCGCCACCTTGATCCACCCACCACCGCCACTCACCACCGGCACCCATTGTTATACGTCACCGCCACTTCCGCCATCAATTTTCGAATTTGCATTAATCCAAATAACAACAAAATATTCATTTTACATGCCATTAATTTTTTCAGACAACCAAACGGCCCTTTATCTCCATATCTAAGAGCACTTCACCCAAACTTTACCGAACGAAATGAACAATTTCTAGAAACAAAATATTCATTTTACACAACTTGAACAGTCCGGAAATCTTCACCCTCGTCTTCAAACAGAGAGCAAGAAGAAATCCTGAGCCTCAGAAACAGCTTCAGTCACAATCCGGTCGCCGGCGGCGAGGTAGCTCTACTCAATAAGCGAAACAAGGTGATCTATCAGCTCCTCCTCACAGGGAACCCGCAGCGGCCCGCAAGCCACGTTGCCGAACTCTTCCTCTGCAACCTCCAGAAGAACTCTAAAGATTGGGTGGTCTAAATACTTGAGGGGCACTAGGAACCGCTTGCCTCCTTTGGCGTAGAAGACGAAATGGCCTTTGCTTTTCTTTCTCCTGCTTTCCTTTGAAGCCAGTCCACGCCATTTGCTCGCAATTAGCTCGCCCAGTTTGTTCGAGCTCATACTTGTTTGTATTTGACCGTTGGAGGAAGATGAGTTGCAGTGGATGGTTAGGAGGAAGGGAAGATGATAAGGTGGAGGGATGTGGAGTGATTGAGTGTGGAGAGCATCTGCACTGTTGCAGAGTGGGAGATTGATGAGGAGCGGCATGCATGTGACTATTTGAGGCTCCCACAATAAAATTAAGTCCAAGCAATCTTTATGGAACATCGAAAAGGACGGTTTGTCTTTTCTTACATATTCCAGTCCTGCTACTCATTAAAAATGTGAAAACGATGCGCCTATTGTCCTCATTTGCCTACAATTTCTTTTATTTTTTGGCTTGGGAAAGGGAAATTATTATGTGCCGATCCAGATGTTGTTCGGAGATCAATAAGAACTCATCATGTCATTATTTTGCTAGTATCAGTATTGGGTGACGTGACGAGTTCTGATTGGTGTCATGATTGTATAGAATAATTTCTCTTAGGAAGGAGATATGGCGGATCAAGTTAAAGCTTGTTAGTTGACGTAACAACTTTCTCCTTATTGATCCATGATCTAATCACTTAATTAATCGGCTCAAAAAAGACTCATTGTTATAAGAGTTGATAATGTTGGTGTTGGTCAGCACAAATCAGGAGATAATCGATGTCGGAGTTACTTGGTGGAGGACAATGTAGATCGAAAAATCATAGTCGGCCATTAATTGTTAGGCAATGACGTTCAGGTAATGACAATTATATGACAATGATTAAGAGTACCTAAACATTTCAAAAGTTGAAGAGGACTCTCAACTGAAGTTAGTCCCTTTTATTAGTAATTTAAAATTCAATAATTAATCGATATAAGAGCCACTAATTATATAGGTAAAAATAAATAAATAAAAATATTTTTAATAATGATGATATACTATAATAATGAATATTATAAATATTGACTTATATTGTAATATTTATATGATAGTAAATTATTTTAATAATTCAAACCAAAATTATTATTATAAATATTAGATATATTTTTTGAAATTTAAAAGATAATATGAAAATTTAGTAAATTCTAATATTTCATTATTGATCTTTATTAGAGGCTATAATGGATAAGATTTGACCTTGGGAATGAAAAATGGAATTTAATATAGTAATAAAATATTTCCATGCAAATTCAAATTCATTGCACCAAATTCTATATGCAAGCACCTTACCTACCATGCAATAATGCATTCAATTTATTGAAACGTACATCCATTGCATATTTTTTTATGTTTGTCGATAGCATATAAAACAGCTCGGATAAAGGGGTATGCACAAAAAAATTATTATGTGCTGTTAAGACTGTATTAGTTACTCTTTAATTAATCTTTTACTCCAATCACTTGCTTCCACGTGTTCTACCCTCTATAGCTGTCTATATATACTTGTCTACTCCTGTTGTAACATATATGAAAATATAATAAAATTACTGAGTTTTATCACTGCTCATCTGCTCTGTTCTGCGTTCTTGAAGGAATGCATTTCTACATGGTATCAAGAGAATCAAGATTCTGAGCCAACAGCCATGGCACATCAAGCTTCCGCCTCTTCCTCGTCGACGTCGGCAACGCCAGGCCTACAATCGCCGGCTCCGACCATCTCGCAATCTCTCAAGTTCGTTATCTCCAATTTAAAGTTTCTTGTTCCTCATTCTCTCACACCGGACAACTTTCCCATTTGGAGCACGCAAATAGCCAAATTATTCAAGGCTAATGGCTTCGCGACATTTCTTGATCTCAAATCGGGCACAGAGAATCGCGATCCAAATCAAGATGACGCTCAATGGCTGGTTATTGACCAAAACCTTGCCACCGCAATGTGTTCGACCATCTCTGCCGAAGTGTTGCCGTACGTTATTCATCTTGACTCAACTCAAGAAATCTGGGCGACGCTTCACACAAGATTTCAGTCCTCTAACAGGTCCAAAGTCATTCAGCTCAAAAATGAGCTCCACAACATTTCGATGCATAACATGACGATGACGCAGTACTTAACCGAAATCAAAAAGATTGTAGACCAAATATCCTCGGCTGGATCCTCTGTTGATCCGGAAGATGTCATCATCTACATCTTGAACTGTCTCCCGCCGGCTTATCAGTCATTTACAACTACAATTCGAACGATGCAGAGCACGATGACGTTGGACAATCTTTACGCTCTTCTAATTAGCGAAGAGATTCACCTCAAATCATCGGCTCTAAAATTCGCCCGTCAACCAGATACTCAATCGGCTCTCTACACTGTTAGGGGCAGAGGACGTCGCGGTAAAACACGACAGCAACTCGATACCTCTACGGCAACCAGGAACTCTCAACATCTTGCATCTATCTGTCAAATTTGCAAAAAGAAGGGTCATGAAGCGGACACATGTTGGCATCGCCTTAATGCTAACTACATTCCGCAACAGAAATCGTCCAAGAACACCAACGCTCTTCTTACCCATACCGAAGGGAATCTGGGCACAGATTGGTTCATTGATTCGGGTGCTTCCTCTCATATGACGAACTCGACTGACAATCTTCCTCAATATCAACCTTACAATGGCAACGACGTGGTCTCAGTCGGGGACGGAAGGTCCATTCCTATTGCCCATACGGGAAAGGGTATCCTTCCAACCCCGGACAGTAAGCTATTACTTTCTCGTATTTTACATATTCCGTCGATTTCACATAATTTGCTATCTATTTCTAATCTCGTCAAAGATAATCCTATTTCCATCACTTTTGATACTAATGGGTTTGTTTTTAAGGATCGGACGAACAACCAGGTTCTTCTTACAGGACCTTGCAATAACGGGCTGTATAAGATCCACACGAAGACGCGGTGGACTTCAACAACTGCTCTCTCGGCAACTTGGATTCCCTCCGCAGTCTGGCATGGTAGATTGGGCCATCCCAATCAAAGGGTGCTTCAATCCATATCAAGCAGTAATCCCGAGCTGCATATTCATAACAACAAGTCTAAATGTGTTTCTTGTTTGACTTGTAAAGGACACAAACTTCCGTTTGATATTTCTCGCATTGTAACTCATGCACCATTAGAACTTGTTCATTCCGATGTTTGGGGACCGTCTCCGGTTCCCTCTCATCAAGGATTTAGATATTACCTAATCTTGGTTGACGATTTCTCGCGTTTTGTTTGGTTATTTCCGTTAATGTTGAAATCTGACGTCTTTAATACTTTTAAGCAATTTGTTACATTCATTGAAAGACAAACAAACCGTGAGCTTAAAGTAATCAGGACGGATGGTGGTGGAGAGTTCGTAAATCAGCAGTTCCAATCGTTTACCAAGGCCGTTGGAATTTTGCACCAAACCTCGTGTCCATATACACCGGAGCAAAATGAGATTGCGGAGCGAAAGCACCGTCATATTATCACGACGACAAGAACACTTCTCCACACGGCTGGTCTACCTATGTCGTACTGGCTTGAAGCCGCCTCCACAGCCACCTATCTTATTAACCGAATGCCGTCAGCTACAACCAAATACATCACTCCGATTCAAAGAATGTTCAATATTAAACCATCATACGAGCATCTTCGAATTTTCGGATGTGAATGCTACCCGTTATCCTCGCAAACTCATCGTACCAAGCTCACTCCCACGTCGGAGGCGTGCGTATTTCTTGGATATGCCGATACTATGAAAGGATATAAATGTTTAAATTTGCTCACTCATAGAATTGTTATTTCCAGGCATGTTCAATTTAACGAATCCTTGTTTCCGTTTAAAATCAGGTGCCCGCAGGAACCACAAAATACAACTCCCATTCCATATCCTCTGCTCGTTCCTACATCAGCACTTCCTCAACAATTGTCTACCAGTCAACAACAGAACACCACACAATCTCCTGTTTTCACCAATATTGGCACCTCATCTAATGAACATGCTGTTTGTGAACAGGACGCTGCTCACACGTCGGATCACTCTGAGGCTCTCTCTCTGCCTGTCAGGCATCCAATGACCACTCGAGCTCGGACAGGCCACCTAAAACTGGTAAACAGACTCAATCTCATTCACACAGAACAATCTCAACAGGATCCCACGACATACACTGAGGCCAGCAAGCATTTCAAGTGGCGTAGAGCCATGGCCGACGAATTTTTTGCTTTACAAAAGCAAGGCACTTGGGAACTAGTCCCACCTCCGATCTCAGGCTTGGTGCTTGGATCAAAATGGACATACATAACCAAGTACAATTCTGATGGATCCGTTGCAAGATTCAAAGCTCGTCTCGTCGCTCAAGGAAATCAACAAGAATTCGGATTGGATTACCAGGAAACATTTAGCCCGGTAGCCAAGCTACCCACCATAAGAATTTTGTTTACAATAGCTCTTTTTCACAGCTGGAATGTTCATCAACTCGACGTCGCAAATGCGTTTTTGCACGGTGACATCAACGAGACTGTCTATATGAGACAACCTAAGGGATTTGAAGATTCAGCACAACCCACACATGTCTGTCGTCTTCGGAAGGCCATTTACGGGCTTCGACAAGCACCAAGACAATGGTACACGATATTTACAAACTATCTACTTCAAATCGGATTCCAGCACAGTCAGTCCGATCCTTCACTGCTGATCCTGCACCGCGATAAATTACAAATCTATCTATTGGTTTATGTGGACGACATTCTTATTATCGGGAACGACAACAATAAAATGAAGGAACTCATAGAGCAAATGAAACACAAATTCACCATGAAAGATCTCGGTTTAGCCCATCAATTCCTCGGCATCAAGATCGACTCCACTCCAGATAAGTACTTTCTATCTCAAACTAATTACGCCAACTCAATTCTTCAAATTGCCGAGTTGCACAAATGCAACTCGATCGCTAATCCCTCTTTTTCCAAACCTCCAGATCAGCAATCAGAGGATGCACCCTGTTTCGACGATCTCCTCTACAGGAAGATCATTGGATCTCTTCAATACCTGACTCTAACAAGACCAGACATTGCTTACGCTGTGAATGCCTTGTCTCAGCACATGCACAAACCCGAAGTCGTTCACACAGTTATGCTAAAGAAACTTCTTCGATACATTAAAGGCACACTTGAGTTCGGTTTACCCATTTCCCGCTCTAGCCTGCAGCTTCGAACTTACTGAGATGCCGACTGGGCGTCGGATCCCGTTACCCGCAAATCTACTACCGGCTTTTGTACCTTTCTCGGCGACACACTAGTTTCGTGGACCGTTAAGAAACAAAACACTGTTTCTCGATCCTCCACAGAATCTAAATATCGAGCATTAGCATCCGCTACTGCTGACACTATATGGATCAAACGCCTTCTAAAAGACTTCAGCATTGATCACAAGAATCCGGTTGATGTCTTTTGTGATAACACCTCCACAATTGCTCTAGCGAATAATCCTGTCTTTCACGCTATAACGAAACATATAGAAATCGATCAACGATTTGTGCGAGAGCATATCATGAACAATACAATTCGGCTGCTACCAATAAGCACGGTCGATCAGCTAGCCGACATTCTAACGAAACCTTTAGCCACTGCTCGGTTCAAACTGTTGAGATACAAACTGACTATTGCTCCCCGATCGTCAGTTTGAGGGGGAATGTTAAGACTGTATTAGTTACTCTTTAATTAATCTTGTACTCCAATCACTTGCTTCCACGTGTTCTACCCTCTATAGCTGTCTATATATACTTGTCTACTCCTGTTGTAACATATATGAAAATATAATAAAATTACTGAGTTTTATCACTGCTCATCTGCTCTGTTCTGCGTTCTTGAAGGAATGCATTTCTACATGTGCGGTCTACGGATCCTTCAGAAATCAATCATGATGCGTCATGTCACTCGATACACAACGGTACATAATATTGGTACATAGTAAATTGGTGACTTGATGCATCCTGATTGGCCTCCGAACAGCATCCGGTGACCTCACGTAATAATTTTGTATATCCACAAGAGTGTTCTCCACTAAATCTTGATTTGGGTTTAAAATAATTTTTTAATAAAAAAAAAATTATACTAAAAAATAATAAGAAAGATGTTTCAATAACCTATATTATTCAATGAATTGACTAATCATGCTCATACTTTGAATGGGAATAATTACTTATAAAATTAAATGATTGATTAAGCCATTAAAATAAAAGTAGAACCATGAATTAGATAAAATATAAATTAATAAGGTAGAATATTTTTTTATATGGTTTAAGAAACTTCGGTTGGATGAGCATGAATTTTGATGTAATATTTAAAAAAATCATAATTTAAATATAGAATCATTTGAAGACCGATCTCGACAAATTTATAGTAAAATTGAGAATTTCGATAAAACAAATTCATCAACATCAAAGCGAACCAATCAAAGTCTAAATAATTAAGCTCAAATTAAATATTTGAGTGACAGTTAGAAACTTTAGCACATTAATTGAAGCATCAAATGATATTTGAAATCTTGCATACTTATATTTTTGTTATCTATTGGGCATTCTTTTTTATATGTTTATATATGTTAGATCTTCGTGAAAGCTAGGATGTTAAAATTCAATTTCTATTAATGTGAATTTTCTAACACATAACAATTTTCATCAAATTTTAGACAAAATAATTTTTTAACTGTTAAGTTTATTTTTAAATGATGCAATATAGGCTAATTTTGTTTTTATAAGGGCATTGTCATGAACCTAGCATAATAATCTACGGTGGTAAGTGAGCCAATCCAGTTCGTAAATCAGCTCAAACTTGATTCGTTAACAAACTCGCAAGTCGAACTTATCGAGTTTACATTTGAGGTTATATATTATTAAAGCTCGAGCTCAAGTTTGGCCCAACTATGCTCGTGACTTATCAACCAATTCGATCAATATTAATTAAGCCATTGACATTAATTTTTGCAAACTATTTTATCACTGTTAATTACAGTTTAAGCATAAGCCTTCCACATCATAGTTTATGTTTACAATATAAGGAAACTATAAACTAATTAAACAACTTATCCTAAGCACAATATTGAGGTTAGAAAACTCTGATTAGTGAAGAAGAATAAGAATGTAACAATTTGGAGAAAAAAAGAGAAAATTTAGGCTTGAAAATGTAATAAGTGGTGGTGTTAATTTGAAATAGTAAAAAGTTAATAGATCATCACCATTGGCCTCGAAGTAGTCAACAATTAAAAGAGGAAAAAAAAAAAACTATTAGCACATATTAATTGGTGATCATAACAATGTTCATAATAAAGGAACACAAAAAATGTAAGGATTTGATCCATTTGAAAAGTGATCCCACTTAAAGGCTTAGTAAGAATGACAAGAATAAAAGAGAATATCATATCATAAAAATTTAAGTGATTACTTCTTTGCTTATAATAAGAAGAAACTAATTCGTCTAGCCAAGTTATATTAAGGTGATTTATTTAGAGTAGATCTTGAAGCTCTTGAACATCGGCTTTCTACTTATATTATCGATATGTGTAATAATGATGATTTCTCATATTTAAGCAGTATTGTTGATCTTGTAAAATAAATTGTTTAGATAAAGAATGATGAGGTGTATCCCCTAGTTTATAGGCTTATTAGTTAAGCATTAGTTTTAATAGTTGTTTTGCCTATAATGAAGAAAAGTGAAAAATCAATTGCATTAATATATGATGGGTGATGACTGGCTCAGCAACTGTCTACTACTTTATATTGAAAAAGAAGAGATTTAAATCTCGATTTCAACAAACCAATGGCCCCAGTATTTTTCAAGGCACGAACTAATCAACCTAAAATAATTAAGAACATAACTCTGTGAGCACTTACTTCACTAAACTCAAGATAATTTGGGAAGAATTGTATAACTATAGACCTATATGCACTTTGTGGTATGTGTCCTTACAGGGGAATTAAGCATATCACTTCTCATTATTAAAATGTTTTTATACTCAAATAGCTTACTAATTATACTAAATTTATCATATATGTTTGTTTGTATATATGTATGCGTGTATGTATATATTCCAGGTAGAATTTTCTACAAAACCTTTATAATTAAAAAAATAAGAATATAATAATAGTGAAAGTTAATAAATGATTAGAGGTGTCAATTCGGGTCAACGGGTCGGGTTCGGGTCGAACCCGGAACTAACCCTGCACTATTCGGGTCAACCCGAACCCGACCCGTTTTTAAAAACGGGTGAGATTTCCGGACCTAAACTCGACCCGATTCGGGTCCGGGTCAACCCGAACCGACACGAATGACACGGGATTGACCCAAAATTGCTAGTTTTCGGGTCAAAAATTGGGTCAATCTTCATTTTTCGGGTAAAAACGGGTCAATCTCGGATTTTCGGGTCAAATATGAGTTTTTGTGTCACTTTCGGGTCAACTTCGGATTGCCGGGTCAACCCGACCCGTTTCGGGTTTGGGTTGACCCAACCCCGAATTTTTTCGGGTCGAGTTTCGTGTCGTGTCAAAAATTGACACCCCTATAAATGACTATGATTATATTTTTAAATTGATAGGTTGTGATCATAAATTAGTAATCATATGCTACTTTTAAATAATAGCTCATTATTGGTTCATAAATATTTAGGCTTCTTTTGGAAAACTTTTTTTTTTTAATAAAATAAAAAATATTATTCAAATTGAAGCATGACATTTAATTTATTATATTTTTATGATTAACTAGTAATTTTAAAAATAATTAATGTGTAATTACTTTTTATTTAAATAAACAAATTAATACATTCTTTAAATTACCTAGTGCCTCTTAGTCATCCTTTATATTTATTAAGTACCTATTTGTATTCCTCTATCTGTTTCCTATTCTTCATACTCCCTTTTTTATGGACTTAATTTTAATTTTAATTATTCAAATAGAATCATGGCATTTGATTTATTATCTTTCTATAACTAATTAATAATTAAAAAAATAATAAATAATTACTTTTCATTTAAGCAAATAAATGAATAAATCATTTGAATTCACTAACGCTACTTAGTATTCCTTTATTTTTATTAAATACCTATTCATATTCCTCTATCGTACGACTTCATTATGTTTTTTAATGATCATAACTCAAATGACAGCCTTTTATTTTAAATATTTAAATTGAATTTTGTGCTTACATTTATTATATTTTATAATTAATTAGTAATTTTAAAAATAATTAATATATAATTACTTTTCATTTAAGCAAACAAATGAACAAATTCTTTAAATTCACTAATGTCTCTTAGTCTTCCTTCCTATTTATTAAAAATTCATTTGTATTTCTGTATTCATATTCTACCCTTCATATTCTTTTTTTATTATTCATTTTAATTATCCAAATAAAATAATGACATTTAATTTATTATAGTTTATTTCATACACTTTTAAAGTTCATCAAATAATTCCAAATAAAAAACCTCATAAGAAAGAGCATTTCATCTAAATGTGAATTAAATATTTTTAAATATTTATTTAAAAATATTAAACAAAATAATAATAATATTAAATTTTCATTTTCATTTTAAATTTTTTTAAATATTTATTCATATGTATTTCGTGCATTTATAAATAAATATTAATAATTATAATTATGTATGATATACTTAATAATTTTTCATTTAAACACTAAAAATATAATTAAAATAATCTTAATAAATTATTATTAATGTGCATTCAATGCACGGACATTAGAAATAAATAAAAATTCCTTAACAAAGGTGGCATCATCTCCCAAGTTTCCAAAAAAATTTTTTTTTTCCCCGGGATTCTGATCACGGGGAAAAGAGGAGAAAAAGGAGGGAACCTATTTTAACCCCAATCTTCGCAGCCACGATGTCTTCCCCGGACGAAGTACTGCGTCAGAAAATAGCTACTTTACTCCAAGAGCTTTGTGCAGCTAACTATGTGCGGAAGAACAACGTTAACGTTCCCTGCCAAATCGAGGAGGTAATCTAGGTTTGAATCTGTTTTTACTCCTGTTCTTTTCCGGAGTTTTCATCAACAAGGGGCAAATTAATTTCATTTTTTCGTTGCAGGGACTCTTCCTGGGATCTGTGAGGGTGGCGTGCAATAAGCAAGCTTTGAAATGTTTAAACATCACGCATGTGCTGATTGTTTCTAACTCTCTTGAACCTGCCTTCCCTAATGATTTCGTTTATAAGAAGATCGAAGGTGATCTGTGTTCTTCTGTTTTTGTTGAAGTAGCGAATCATGAAGTTTTATTATCTTTAAATTATATAATTTAAAGTAGATGTCAGTGAGGGCGACTCCTATAGTTTAATTTTTCTTTTAATAGGCGATAACTTTACAATACATTCAAGAAAACCATGGCCATACTTGTTAACTTTGACTGGTATTTTCTTGAGAAATTAGGCAGGATGCAAGTGCACTTGGTTTAAGGTTTATGATATGTTTTTTGAAACATGCTCTAGATTTTAAAGATATTTAGTAATTTTATAACGTATTTATGAACTTGATTGATTTATATGTACATGCATGTAGTCTGAACGTAGGTATGGTCGAATTGGATTTACTAGGTGAATCGTAATTGGTGTATTTTTTTAGGTGTTTTATGGAATTTGACAAGCTGAAGATTGATTGAATACAAGAAGCAATACAAAGTCAATGATATCTTCTACAAGTTCTTATAAACTGGTTATGGTAATAGTCCTCAATAGGTTTAGGTTCTTCCTCTTGTTATTTTTGAGTTTCTATGTCAACTTGTATCTCAGCGGGTCTAATTTAGGTTTTCCTGTTTTACTTTGGGTTCCAGGCTGCCCAATGATCACAAGTGAGAAATTTCAACGGTAGATTTTTTAATGGATGTAGTGTTATTTTTTGTTTATAATGTATGCTTTCAAAATAAAATTTTTCTTGAAGTTAAGTAACACAAACACCGTAAATCTTCATTTGTCCAAGAAATATATCTATGGATGTCATTGACACTATGTCATATTAAATATAAGCCAAATCTTCTAAAAAAATACATGTTTTGAGATCTAGATTTCCTTTGAATTATTTTGGAGTAAATAGTTGATTATTTTAGTTGATTTATTAGTTAAAATTTCATTATAAGCTGCTTAACTTTTGGTTGTTATTGGCATTGAGCTGCACTTGAACTTTATAATCCTGAGAATCAAGGAATTCTACTTGGTTGTGACCAAATCGTAGTTTCTTGTTGGGTTGTATGCAATCTGAAACATTGTTTTTCATGTAAAATTTTCAAGGTTTGATACTTTGAGGATACAGTTGTAGCAACATTGATCTTGAAGCATATGTGTTTGATATGGTGCGTCTAGATTGTCTCTCAAATTGATTCAGCGCATTAGAATTTATGGAAATAATTATACAACTAAGTGTTCGAGTGCAAGCAATTATCTTTGAATTGCATTTTGATATATAATCATGGTCTCTAACCTAATGGAGCCATTTGGATGCAAGTAGGAATCAATCTATTTAGATTTAATTAAAATTATTCAAGTATGACTTAGTATATATTTATGGTGTTCATTCTGAGAATTGTTTGGTTATCTAATTATTAAATCCATGCATCCAAATCCTTGGATTGTTTAGAAGATTTGGGTATTAAAGGGATTTGAATGATTTTGCTAATTAAAGCCTACTAAATCATTAAAATTCCTAGTACTTATGATTAGTGACATTAATTTTGATCCTTTAACTTGTATATCTCATTCCATGAAAAAAAGCTGCAAGAATATCCCTTAAAATTTCACTATTGATTCTAAGTAGAATTACTAAAAATATGATAGTTATATTTTTCACTGATATTTAAGCATATTATGTCTAACCATTTAACCATTTAGTTCCATCATAATTAGTTAAGCAAGATCAATATAGCAATGTCAACTTAACGTTGTCAACATAATGACCTTAGAAGTTTTCCATCAATAATGCTTGTGCCAACCACATTCCAGTAGTGAATATGTCACATATCCAAAGTCCAACCAAAAAATAGGTTACAGAAACTATAATGAGAATAAATGAATAATGCAGGGGACAACTTCAATTTAATCCAAACCTTCTCTTCGTACAACATGTAAATAAATGTAAATTGTTGGCTTGCATATAGTTGTTGATAACCAAGTTCCCCATGCTTCTCTCCCAATATGTGGAGCGTAGATACAAGAATGCCTTGAAGTCATTTATAATAGTGTGACATAAAGCCTTTTTTGTTGTAGTAACGATTTTGTTATTATTGGGGGAACAACGATTGGCATACCATTGATGACCCCATGACATAATAAAAAATGGTAAGATTTTATTCCATATTTTGAATATTGAATGATTAATTGTATCTTGAAATTGGGGTAGAATTGTATATTGCCTTGTATATGAGGATAAAACATCATCAAAGATGGTTGCATGTGCTTGTCAACCAACGAGGCAGTATCTTGAAAAACATGATTGAAATGGTAGGTGATGATTTATGAATTAATAGATTTGGTGATTACTGTGCGTATGAAGAGCCCTCCTCAGGAAGACGCTTAATTGCTGAACAAAAGCCTTTTTCTTGCATTTGAAAGTTGGCTTCAATTTACTGACACATCTCTGAGCTGAATAATTGCACTAGATGGTAAATGACAACAACTATGTGATCAAGCAATTAAGATGATTAACAAGTTTGTTAGCCACATATTATCAGCCACAATAAGGTCGATTATACACTGGTAGGAAGCAAGACATTTATGCAATTAGCTTCAAACCTTACAAAGTCAAATTATAAGGAAGTTATCATCTTCACACTCCTCTATAACGTCACACATAACACATGATTACGTGCTTCAATTGTATTTGATACATGGTCATGCGAACGACAATTACATAATTAACATTAAAGTTTAAGCCATTAACAAGTTTCACAAAATAAATTCAAGCAAGTATGTCATCTCTCTCTCTCTCTCTCTCTCTCTCTCTCTCTCTCTATATATATATATATATATATATATATATATATATATATATGGGTTGGAAACAAACTGTGTTGAGTCAAGTATATATTCATTCATGTTTGAGCTTGTTTATTAAGAGATTGTTTGAGCTCAGTTCGAGCTCAATTTGAGCTTTTTTGTTTGTGTTCAAGCTTGGTTTGTGTTTGATTCATATTCAGTTCATTTTGTCTTTATCTAGCTCTAAACGAGTAGCTTGTTTATAAATTAATAAACGAGCCTATTGAGCTATTAATGAACGAACTTTATTAAGCTCATAAATGATACTTTTAACGAATGAGCTTTTTAATGAACTCTAGAAACAAACATAAACAATCATACTTTGATTGAAAACAAACATAAACTTGTGAGTACCACAATGTTTTATTTCATTTAAAGTGAAACGAATATGAAATTGAATCTTACCAAATTCAATGAAATGACATAGAGAGCGATTGCAATAGTGTTATTCCATGCATGAGGCATGGAAACTAATATCTAGTACCAAATTCAATTTATCAAACAATATAAAGCAAGGTCAATAGATAACAAAATTGATTAAAATCATAGACCTACAAGGAATTTGAAGAAAATTGCTCAAACACGAAATATGATTTTTTTTTTTTTAATTCTTTGGTGAAGGTTTATGCATTACTGGATGTGAAGAGAGCTTGGAATGCTGGTGACGTGTTCTTTGGCTAGTGTGAATCACTTCAACCGTGGGGTTTGCACCAAATCTCAAGTTTCTGTAGCTTTTGCTGCACTATCCACAAATTGTTGTTTTCAAAGATTATTATATTTTATCTAATTTTTAGTTTGCACCGCTCTGCTTAGATATTGAATTCTGGCGTTTCTAAGATTTAATGTTGATTAAAATCTGTTATGTATAAACTTAGTGAGCATTCACTACATCTTATCCTTTTTTCCCCCATATTTTAATTTTTATCTAATTTTACCATTCACACCTTTTAAGAGTATCTTTAGTGCATAAGTATTTTCCCAACTTTTTGTAATGATTTTCTTGATTATACATTGCTCACGGACTGATTGAAATTTTTTTTTGGATTTACATAGTTCTTGACACTCCTGTTACAAACATATCAAAATATTTCCATGAGTGTTTTGATTTCATTGATCAAGCAAGACATGCTGGTGGTGGAGCATTGGTGCACTGCTTTGCGGGAAGATCAAGGAGGTAATCTGATTATTTTTGACATATCCACTATTTGTTCATGAAGATGCATAGCTGTTTGGATGGAGCATGATGAATGAACTTGAAACGACAGAGAAATCATGTTTTTTTTTTAATTTTTCAACAGTAGAAAATGGAAGCATTCTACACATTCTTATTAAAAGCTGTATTGTAGTATGAGTGCCAGCTTACATATACATTTATTGCCAGCTTTTGACATCATCAATTGATATTCGAATTTATGGGTCTCGTTAGGCATTTTTCTCACGTATATTTTACTTTACAGTTTTGTGAAAGCACTCTTCTTATTCTAGTCATGGGAGATTTATGCACACACCACTAATCTATTCTATTTACAAAACTACCAGTCTTAAACAAAATGAACTTGTAAATATAAGATGTCACTATCAATCCATTAGTAATTTGACAAAAGTAAAAAATAAGGGTTGTGTTTGTTGTGAATCTTGATATTTTTATGAGAATTTGATGAATAGAGGTAGGGGAACATTTCTTTTGTAAATAGTCAAGATGTTGGGGGTATTTATGGAATTGCATTATTAATATTGATGATGCGAAACATTGATTTGCCAGGCCACCTTCATGTCAATTAGTATTTTCATGTGACTAGAGTCGGGAACGGAGTTGATTATTTAGAGTGAAAATTAGTTAGAGAAAGAGGGAACTATTATTGAGCGTAATCTTATACTACATCTTTTTTTGAGTAGTGGGATGACCATCACTCCATGTTGTTGTGGATGTATGATCTGGGGATCTGATCTAGTATGGTGATCAATCAGATCAACCATGATTATGATATGGGCATTAGATTTTGGAAATATTGAATGTATCATGTTTGTTGTTAATTCTTGTGGAAGGTCATGGTGATGGTGATTCTTAAGATCACATCATTAATGTTGAAAAAGTTGTCACTAGGAGTTCACGGACAATCATACAACATATAAGGAATGTCAAGGCCAAAAAAGTTGGATAATTGGATTAAAAATTCAGAAGTAGGAGGCATTCATCTTAGGGGTACAAACATGTAATGGTAGGTGCATATTTATATTTAGTGATACAAAGTTAAATTGCAATGTTTGTGCTAAATGAAACGTTGAGCCTGAAGGAGACAGCGGACAGAGCAGCAAGAGAAAAGAACAGATAAAGAGAATGTAAAGAAGTATGATTCATTCCAAGTTAACAGTATTACACAATGGCTTGTATATATAGCCCGAAAGATAAAGGTAACACTACAAGTATAATGACACCTGTCTAAGATACAAGAATTGGTAATAGATACAGTAATATATGTGTAATACGCCCCCTCAAACTGGCGTGTCGGAGGAGGTTACAAGTTTGTTCGAGAGAAGCTGGAATCTCGGACTGGCTAGAGGCTTTGTTAGAAGATCCGCAAGCTGGTCTTTGGTGGATATGTGATGGATCTGAATAAGCTTGTCTTTGATATAGTTTCTGATATAGTGGCAATCCACCTCGATGTGTTTTGTTCGGGCATGGAAGACTGGATTGTTGGCGAGAGCGATCGCAGGCATAGGAGTGGTGTTGCTGTTGGTTGAGGAATGTTGAATTCTTGGAGGAGACGTCTCAGCTAGATAACTTCAGCTGCTGCGGAGGCAAGAGCCCGATATTCGGCTTCAGTTGAGGAACGAGCGACTGCGTTTTGTTTCTTGACAGTCCATGAGAGGAGGGACGAGTCGAGGAATGTACAGAAGCCAATAGTAGATTTACGATCGGAAGTGTTTCCAGCCCAGTCGGAGTCCACATACGCATGTAGATTGAGGTTTATTTTGCAAAAAAGAGAAATACCAACATGTAAGGTGCCTTGAATATAACGTAGAAGTCGTTTAAGAGCATCAATGTGAATAATGAGAGGATTTTGCATATGTTGACATACCTTGTTGACGGCGTACGCTATGTCGGGTCTAGTTAAGGTGAGATATTGTAACGAACATGCAAATTGGCGATATAACGTTGGGTTGGAGAATGCACCTGATTGAGATTGTTTGGATGATGGTTTTAGCTGGCAGGGAGTAGATATGGGTTTGTAATTAAGCATACCCGCCCGAGATAATATGGTAGTGGCAAACTGACTTTGATTTAAATGCAGTCCGTAGGAGGTTGGAATGACATGAATGCCAAGGAATTGAGATAGAGAACCCAGATCGTGCATGGTGAATTTTGTTTTGAGGTTTTGAAGGAGGGTTTGAATGGATTTGTTGCAGTTGCCAGTTAGAAGGATGTCGTCGACGTAAACGAAGAAGTACATGAAGATCCCGCTTTTGTTATAGATAAGAAGAGATGGGTCCGAGGCGCTGAACTTAAATCCTAGAGTTTGTAGATAACTTGAGAGGGTAGAGTACCATTCACCGGGGGATTGTTTGAGCCCGTAGATGGCCTTTTTCAGGCTGCAAACGTGAGTGGGATGTAAAGTGTCTTTGAATCCAATTGGTTGTTTCATGTAGACTGTGTGGTTTAGATTGCCGTGGAGAAAGGCGTTGGAGACGTCGAGCTGATGAATGGGCCATTGATGGTGAAGAGCAACAACTAAGAAGACACGGATGGTTGGGGTTTTGGCAACGGGGCTAAAAGTTTCGTTGTAGTCTAACCCATATTCTTAGTGACATGGCATTACGCCAGCGTTCGTTTTTGGCAGTCTCGGCATAGGTCGTAGGATCAGAGACGGGAGTGTGATGAATCAGATTTAGCATGATTTTGGGCTTAAGGTTCCCGGTTTTGAACCTAGTCTGCATGGATGAGTCGACGAACAGATGAAGGGAGGAGTAGGTAGGGTATTGGAATGATGGGTTGAGCTGGATGAATTTAGAGTTTCTGGAGTTGGGTTATTGCTGGCTGTTGGAGAGGGTATAGGAGAGGGAGGCGTTATGGGTTGAGGGCTAGTGATGTTATTAGTATGAAGAGTCTGAGCGGATGAGATATGAGGAGTTTGTTTGTGGATAGGTTTCAGTGTGTTGTGAATGATAGAGGTAGGTACAAGGGTAAGAGGAGGAATAAATGTCTGGGCTGATTCGGACTTGGTGAAGTTGGAGCCAGATTGGTATGGGAAGATAGATTTGTTAAATATGACATGGCGGGAAATACAAATTTGGCCGGATTTGGGGTTAAAGCAGCGATAACCTTTTTGTAGAGGTGCATAACCTATAAAGATACATGGTGTGGAAATGGGAGAAAGTTTATTAGCAGTGTATGGCTTGAGCCAGGGGTAGCAGAGACAACCGAATATTTTTAGTAGATTGTAGTTGGGTTGTTGACGATAGAGCATGGGTTGTCGACGATAGAGCATGTAGTAGGGGCTGTTGTTGTGTAGGGACGACGTGGGCATGCGATTGATGAGAAAGACAAAGGTGAGAAGAGCCTCGTCCCAAAAAGACTGAGGAAGGTTGGCGTTGATGAGTAAGCTGCGAACCGTTTCAATTATGTGCCTATGCTTACGCTCAGCGACTCCATTTTGAGAGGGAGTATAAGGACAAGTATATTGATGTATAATTCCCTGTTGTTTGCAAAATAGTTGAAATTGGCGATTGATGAATTCGCCTCCACCGTCGGAGCGAAGAGTTTTAATGTGAGTAGTAAATTGGCGGGTAATCATGTTTGAAAACTCAATAAATTTATAGATTACCTCAGATTTATTGGTAATGGGATAAACCCAATTGTATTTTGAAAAATCGTCGATAAAAGAGACATAATATTTAGAACCGTTCATAGAAAATGTGGGGGACGGACCCCAAACGTTCTAGTGAACAATTTCAAATAAAGATTTAGTAGAATGTATAGATTTATTAAAAGGCAACCGGTGGCTTTTGGCTAATCAGCAAGCATTACAATGAGATGAATTAGTCGTAGTACATAAAGAAGCGATATGTTTTGAAAGCTGGTTGATTATGGTGGCGGCAGGATGACCGAGACGTTTGTGCCAAAGATGAGGCACATCTTGAGTTGAGATGAGAGCCAAATTGTGGTTGATAGATGAAGACTGAATGGGATAGAGACCATTAAGGCACGGTCCCTTGAGTAGAAGACGACCGGTCGTCGAATCCTGGATTTGAAATTCATTAGGAAGGAACTTGACAATGCAATTATTGTCAGATGTGAGCCAGTGAATAGAGATAAGATTGAATGATAAGTTTGAAACATGATAAAGATTGCACAAATTAAGATTACGTTGCGGGGTGGGTAAGATTCATTTACCTGTATGTTGGATGGGAACTTGGTAGCCATTGCCGAGAGTGACTTGATGAGATCCTGCATACGGTTTCATAGCTTGAATGTGAGACGAGTCGGAGGTGAGATGCGTAGAGGCGCCGCTGTCAAGGTACCAATCAACCGAACTAATGGATTCGAAGGGAGTGAATAGAGCGGTTTTCTGAACTTGGGATTCTTCAGTATATGATGTATCATGACGGTATCAACACTTGATAGCGGAGTGGCCGGTTTTATTGCAAATTTGGCAAGTGATGGCTGCTTGGCTGGAGTTGGCAGAACGACGGGAAGACGTTTGAGAGGTACAATTGGAAGGAGGACTGCGCAATAAGAATTGTTCCTACCGCGACCTTGTCCGCGGGTAGCGACGAGTGTTGTAGACGAATCAGTAATATGCAGATTTTGAAGTTCATGGGCTGAATCTTGAACAAGATTTTGTTCCTCACTACAAAGGAGGGTGTATAGGGTGTCAATGCTGATGGGTTGAAGATTAGTATGAATAGCAGTCTTGAAGAGTTGATATTGAGCCGGTAATCCATTCAAGGTGTAAAAGATAACTTCTTCAGGATTTAATGGAGATCCGGTGGTTGCGATGGCGTCCACCTTAGATTTGACGGCAAGAAGATATTGGGTCATGGTTTGGGATTTCATAGAGAGATGATTGAGTTAATTACGAAGCTGAATAGCGCATGAGCGAGTGGAGGATTGAAGGCGTTGGGCTAAGGTTTCCCATATGTCGACGCAGTGATCCAAAGAGAGAACATAGGGAAGAATACTCGGGGAAATGACCGAGTATGGGGCGACGACCAAGTTTTGATCAAGAAGATTCCAGGACATGTAAGAAATGGAGGATGAAGAAGATGGTTCTTGGGTAGAGGGGCAGCGACAGCTGCCGGTGAGAAAACCCTCAAAACCGTCGGCTGTGAGGGGAAGGGAAATGATGGATTTGATATTACCTATTCGGAATTTGAGTTGAGGTGGAATCGTTGGGTAGCTGGAAGAAATGGTGGATTCTTGTTGTTCTTCTTGCATGGCCGTGCCTTGTGATGCAGTCGGAGTCTCCATGAGGAATGTGCGAGAGATTAGATGCCACAGAGAGGAGAATCAGTGAAGCAGCTGGAGCAGAGGTAAAGAACTGCCTGCTTTGATACCATGAAACGTTGAGCATGAAGGAGATAGCGGACAGAGCAGCAAGAGGAAAGAACATATAAAGAGAATGTAAAGAAGTATGATTCATTCCAAGTTAACAGTATTACACAATGGCTTGTATATATAGCCCGAAAGATAAAGGTAACACCACTAGTATAATGACACCTATCCAAGATACAAGAATTGGTAATAGATACAGTAATATATGTGTAATACTAAAGAGGCTTTTTTTAGATTTTTGTTCAGATAATCTTTGGGCCTGATGAGAATATGAGATTATGCGGTTCTGAGCATTTAGGGCTTTCAAAGCTTAGGGCACTCAAAGAGTTGATTCACTGTTGATAACACTTTGATAATTGAATCTCCAAGAAGGAGAATTTTTAAGTTTGGATATTATTTGTCTTATTATTTCTTGGATAATCTCTTATTATTTGTTAGCCACATAAATATGGATAAATTTCTAACCAGTGCTTATTTTTTAAGCCAAAATTTATGCTCATGATTATCATATATATATATATATATATACAGCGAGGGGGTTCTTCGGATATGCGAGCTTTATAAGAGGTTCATTGTAAGGTTCTTGTCGAATAGTGTAGAGATCCGAATAGTGATGTTTGATGATTGGATTAACTTTGCTCTTGGACTCGACAATAATCATAGTGAGGGTCAGCAACCTTAAATGACTCACCATAGCAACTTCTGATGAGACATTCAATAGCTAGTGGGTGTTAGTGTAATAGGCTTTGGACGACATGAGCTCAATTTTAAGTTCAAAAAGGACGAAATGGGGCATTAGTTATATAATATAAATTATATTTTCTTTAGGTTAGATCTTTTACGTTGTTTATTGTTTTGGGCATTTAGTGAAAAAGAGTGTTTTGCTTTGAAAGCGGAGTTAGTTTTTTTTTTCAAATAAAGGAAAATTAGAGAGAAAACAAGTGAAGAGAAAGAAGGAAATATTATTGAGAGTAGGGCTATCATCGAGTCGAATGTGAGCGAGCCACTATCAACTCATTGAAAATTTTGATTTTTTAGTCGAGCTAAGTCTCTTAATTTTGAAAAATATTTTCTAAATTCCTAAATGGATTATATTTATGTTTTTTTCTTTTTTTTTATAAAAAACTTGTACAAATGTGTGTGTTTGTGTGTGTGTATATATATATATATATATATATATATATGAAATTACACAAATCAATGTGTATTCTTACATTGAATAGAGTTGAGTTTTTGTTGAAACGAGTTAATTTTTAGCAATCTATCCTTGAATGAGTTGAATCAAAGAAAATTTAGTTTGAGTTAGTGGTTATCACATACATAAATTTTGTAAAAAATTGTCAGTCCCATTGGGAACAATCTTATATGGGGTATTTATATTTCTTTGATTTAGTGGAATCACTAACTTTGCGGTACATAGAAGTTGAAGCCAAATCATACAAATCTTGGTAACTTTGTGTTTTTATTTTCTTTTTCTCTTTGGTGTTTACTTCCGGCTCATTATTCTCGCTCTTAATTATACTTCCACATCATGTCATTTGGTGCCTTTCATGCAACATATGTCATGCTTTCCGAGGCTAAGAGGTAATTTATTAATGTATGACTGTTATTGGGCCTGTGAATGAAAAAAAAAATCATCTTTTGAGCTCTTAGTTATTGCTTTATCTATCTTAAATAGCAGTCCTCTTGAAACAATACTGATGTTAAGAGGAAAGGCCCCCAATATTTTTTAGCTAGTTCATGTTTTTGGTTTGTCTCTTAATTAACATGCCTCGTCTATTGTTCTGTTATTTAAATTCTAAGCCACAACAATGTTGATTTCCCTAGGCTACCTTAATTGATTCACTGTTGTAGGATTTCGATACCTTGGATCCATTTTGGCTTCAACTGTGTTGAGAAGTTGTCTTCTTTGTCTACCATGTGAATCTAGGCCTGTTGTTTACCTATATAATCAGCAATGTGCTATTCTACTTTGAAGTCTATACCACAAAGTGTTTATCGTCTTTTAAGGGTTTATTTTCCCTTTGGATAGCCATTATTTTTTTGAATCAACCCACTTGAATCTAAGTCTGCCTGTTTCGCTTAAACATCATTCAACCCTGTAAATAGTTTCATATCCATTTCAGCTTGAACTTAATTATTTTTCTTGTATGTACTTGCATTACTTGTCTTTTTCTAATGTGTGTTTTCTACAGTTTATGTTACAATGATGCTCAGTTTGCTTAAATTCTACCATTTATTATGTGAAAGCTAAATGAGAACATTGTGATAGGTCAGTTCCTCCTGAACCGGCCCAACCGGCCCGTCCGGGCCGGTTCGTGTGTATAGGAGGCGGTACTGCCTGCATTCTCTAAGTTTGCCGCCCACAATAGTGGTTAGGGCTTGGGAGGGCTAGGGCTATTCTTAAATTTGAAAAGTAGGGGCGGCTAGGGCTTGGGAGGGCTTAGCATGAGATGATTTAGGGTTAAGACATGCTTGATTTGATTTCTATTGAGGTTCCTTGGCATCTTGGGCTCTAGACTCCCTTGTCTAGAGATTTGGGAGAGACGATCCTCCTCTCGAATTGAGGATCACTTGTATTTTGTTTTTGTGCTTGTTTGGCTTTGATTCTCTTATTCCAATCCATCGTTTTGGGGCTGATTTCACCAGGATTTTGCATTATTCTCGATGTTTTCATCAATTAGTGATAGATTTGCTTGCGAACTCAAGTATTACCCTTAGGGTTACCTGTGAACTCAAGTATTTCCTATCACATTGCTGATATTCTTATTATATCGTGACCAATTATCTAATATGTGAATTATGTGCTTAAGAAAGTACTATAATGCTTAGCGCTTTTATTTTTTTGTATACTATTTTATATTTATTTGAAATTTTTTACTTAGAAGTATGATTTATTAAAATTTTCATCAGGGTTGTATCATATTTAATCTATTTTGCAGTGTCACAGTTATTATTGCCTATTTGATGAAGCAGCATCAAATGAGTTTATCGCAGGCATTTTCATTTGTTAAGAGTAAAAGACCAAATGCAGGACCTAATTCTGGCTTTATGACGCAATTGCAAAATTATGAGAAATCTCTTAGAGGTAATATTGTTTGCTTACGCTGTATGTGTTTTGAAACATATTTTTTCTCTTCTGCTTTGCATTATGCCATTTTTTTAACACTCAGTCCTATGTCATCCTAAAAGCTATCATATTCTATTTTTGTTGTGGAGACTGACAACTCTTTTAACTTCATATTAGCCTCATAAGTATGGTGCATTCAGCCCTTCGAGAGCACTACACATGAACTCTAGTTCTGATCATAGGCGGATCCACCTTAAGCTCAAGGGGGTTGCCCTTCTGGAAAAAAAAAAGTGATTATTTAGGTAATTTGTTCCCCTTAATTTATTTTTTTAGCCTTTATTACATGAGTTTTTAGGCAATTGCCCCACTTAAAAGTTTTAAAATACCTCAATCTTTAGGCAATTGCCCCTAGCATAATCAAACACATTGTGTAGAGGTGTTATTGTTAGGAAACAATGAATGAAATACAAAGAGAAATAGTAAAGAAAATCCAAAAATATCCTTGCAACCAAAATTTGTTCCCTTCCAAGGGGCGCTGCCCCCTTGGACCCCCGACATATCTGCAAAGCGTATAATGATCAAAGATATGAACAAATAGGAGTCGAGCCAACTTGCCCCCCCCCCCCGTCCCCGGCCCCCCGTCGACTTGAAATGAATGTCTTCACTACTTAAAGATCCTTCTTCCAGGCATTCAGGTGCCCCCCTTCTACCTGAGACTGAAACTCAAATTTATGATACTGAACTCTTGACTCGTGAACCTGGTACTCTTTTAATGGCCAAAACATCTGATAGATGCAGCCACCCTTTCACTCCCCCGGACTTTGTTGTCCCAACCCTACTAGAAGGTCACAAAGTCCCAGCCAAGATGAGATGCACTAATTTAGGTGCCTAATGTTTGAAGCATGTGTTAAATCACCATGGCACAGCTTCTCACAAAAGTTTGAAAAAGGGCATATGTGATAAGACATAAGAGAAATGGTTAGGAATTTCACTTCTTCAATCTTACCGCTAACATTGTTTTGTTGTCCAGATCTTAGATTGAGGTCCATCTTTTCTTGTGGCTGGTGGTTGAGGCCTTGTACTTGGTCTTCGAAGGCCAAGCTATTGCCAGAATATAACAACATCAACAATAATATCAAGCTTTTATCCCACTACGTGGGATTGGTTACATGAATTATTTTTTTCTATTGTGTTTTGTTAAGTGTCAAATTTTATTTAAATATAATAAAAAAATATCATTTCTAATATTTTTGAACCAAGTTTTTTTTAAGTTTACCTCTACCTTACTTAATATAAGCCAAATCTAATATATCTACTCACCTAATCGGGTCATTGAAGGGTTGTTGTTTTATGTAATCAAACCATCTAAAGTGACTCTATCTAATCTTATCTGCCTCTGGAGCTACTCCTACCTTTTCACGCATGTACTTGTTTTACATTCTATCTCTTAGGGTGAAGGCACTCATCCACCTGAGCTTTCTCATCTCTGCAATACTTAACTTAATTTCATGTTTGTCTTCTAATGGCCAACATTCTACGTCATAAAACACTGTAGGTCTCACCACCATCTATATAATTTTCACTTAAGTTTGAAGGGTACTTTTCTATCACACAACAAATGATGCATTCCTCTACTTCGACCATCCAACTTCAATTCTACAAATAATATCCCCACTTATTTCAACATCAATTTGAATAATTGTTCTGGGATATCTAAAACATGTACTCTTATTGATGACTTGATAGTTTGAAGTCAGTCCTCCTCTATATGTATTACTGCTAAAATCATACTTCATGTATTCAGTTTTAGATATACTCAAACGAAAGCCTTTATGCTCTAATGTTTGACCTCTATAGTTCAAGTCTATCTTCAACTCTCTCTCAAGTCTAATCAACAAGAAGAATATCATTAGCAAAAAGCATACATGATGGTACATTCTATTGCAAATGTCTAGTAATAACATCCATGACATGAGCAAAAAGATATAGGCTTAAAGCTGATCTTTGATGTATGCTAATTAAAATAGGAAAATACTTGGTAAAACCACCTTGTGTTTGAACACAAATAACAACTCTTCTATACATATCCTTAATGACTTGAATATAAGCATTATTAACCCCTTTCTTTACTAGAACTCTCTAGAGCACTTCTCTTGGAACTTTATCATAGGCTTTTCTTAAATCAATAAATATCATATGTATATCTTCCTTATTCTATATTTCTCCATCAAATCTCTTAATAAATGTATAATTTCCATAGTAGATCTACGCAGTATGAATCAAAATTATTTTTGAGAAATATTAGTATCACATCATAACCTATGGTCAATAACTCTCTCCCAAAGTTTTAAAATGTGACACATTAACTTAATTCCTCTATAACTTGTACACTTTTGTACATCATCTTTATTCTTAAAAATAGGAATTAACACACTGTTCTACTCATCTTGCATCTTTTTAGTCATCAAAATAATATTGACAAATTTCATAAGCCAAAAAATTTCATCATCTGCTATGCATTTCCACACCTTTATTATAATGTCATCAGTCCCAACAGCTTTTCCACACTTTATTTTCTTTAAAAACCTCTTTGACTTTAGTTTTATTAATACGTTAATAAAAATAAAATCAATGTTAATTTAGTGTGCTAAGGTTATTAAAAATAATCATATTCTCACAATCTTCATTGAATGCTTATCAAAATATCTCATCAACCCCTATTGAAATCCTCTTCTAATAAATTTTTTTTATCTTCATCCTTAATGCACTTTACTTGAAATAAATCATTATTTTTCTCATCTCTTTATTTGACTAGCTTATACGGACATTTTACATCTTCCATAATATCTAATATATTATATAAATCATTAAAAATTAAATTCTTTGTATCATATGTTGTTTTCTTAAACTTCTTATGTGTCTCTTTATATCTTTTCAATTTTCTGATCTTTTACACATAAATCAATTTTTATAACAAAGTTTTTTATTTTTGATATTTTCTTGCACATTTTGATTCAACCACTAATTATTTTTATTATTATGAGATTTTCCTTTTGATACTAAGTGTATTCCTTACAACTTTTTTTATATTACTAATTATTTTTTCTCACATAATATTAGCTTTCTCATGCACAGGCAAAATCATAAGATCTTGATTTTTATTATAAAAAATAATTTTATTAGTGTTTTTTAAATGTTCCAATCTAATTTTAGGAAAATAATTAATTTTATTTTTTATAATTAGCCGCTTCATCTTAAAGTACAAAATTAATAAGTAATGTTAGGTACATAAACTTGCATTATAAATTATTTTACAATCTTTGCAATTTAATCAATCTATTTTTTCTTATAAGAAAATAATCAATCTGAGTTTTATTTTTTTCATTCTTATTAAATGATGAGATGCTCCTCTATTTCTTAAATAAGGTATTTTCAATTATAAAATCATAAAATAAAGTAAAATCTAATATGGTCATGCCACATTTTATTAGTCTCTTTAAACCTATACCGATCATAAATAGTTTTAAAATCTTCTATCTCTCTACTAACATATTCATTTAAATCACCTCCAATAAATTTTTTTATATGTAGCTTTTATATGAATTCTTTTTAAGTAATTACGAAATTTTAATTTTGAACACATCCAAACTTACTTGAGGAGCATAAGCATTTATGATATTAATAATTTTAGCATCAATAATAATCTTTAAAGCTATGATTTTATCTCTAATTCTATTAATTTCTTCAACATTGTTTTTCAAACTCTTATTTATAATCACGCTTATACTATTTTTAGTATACTCCTACCTAAATATCATAATTTAAATAAAAAACTATTAAACTTCTTAGCCTTTTGATGCATCTTGGAAGTAAAAAACAACAAGTATATAAGAAGAAAAATATATGAACCAAATATTAGGGTTGATTTTTTATTATCTCTTCAACAAATAATAAAAGATACAATTGATCTACTATTTAAGAGGTAGATCTACTCCTACAAACCCTATGCGTCACTAAGAACAACTCTAAAAAATATATATAACAAACACAATCACTAATGAAAATAAAATAACCCAGTTAACTCTAATATAAACCTTCCTATTTCCTTCCCAAATTTGAATTCAATTCAACCAATTTTTCCTAAATAAACATTTTATAATTCCCTGAATTTAAATCAGCCCTCTTTCTGTAAATAAGCCTTACATAATTTCTCCACAAATTTGAATTCAAATCAGTCATATTTTCATAAATAAACATTCCTAATTTTCTCAAAATTTTAGTTCAATATGATAAGTAATTAGAGTGGAATTAATCCCTTTTGCATTTCTTGCTTGTCGTCCACTCTAGTGGAGCCCGCACCTTGTCTTCAAGATGGAACATAAGAAACTGTTGCTAAAGCACTTGACTAATTATAATTTGAGCATTGTTTTGAAAATCGGACAGGATCGGCTGGTTCGATCGTGAACCAGTCTTATGGCAGGTTCGGTCCTCCTGAAGAACCGGTTAAAGCCGATTTGAACCTTCAATCGGTCGACCGTTGAACCGGTCCTGGTTCTTAAGAACCGGTCGGTTCAACAAATAATATATTTAAATATTTTAATTTAATATAAAATATTTAATTAAATATTAAATTAATTTAAATATCATATATTTTATTTAACAATATAATTTCAAAAATGTAATTAATTATATATTAAATGTAAATAATCTTGCTTACATGATACCATAATATCATGTGAGCTCCTAACCCATGGATACAAAAAAAAAAAGATATATAAACAACATCACATAAAACTCATGAGTGATGTGGGACTAAACAATTAGTAGTTTTTAGTTTCAACTTTCAATAATGTGTGCATGAGACTTGTTTGAATGAGAATTTGTTGAAAAAATTTTATGTAGAATATTAAAATAAAAAATCTTCATAATAATTTTTAAACTTCTTAAATTTATAATTAATTATATATTTATAATTATTCAAATAAAAATAATTATTTATAATTTTTAAAGTTCTAAAACTTTTTTAAATGTGAAATTAAATGATAGAAAATTAAAAAATCTTAAAAAATAATATTTTTTGATTTTATAAATATTGTTTTATAATGTAAAATTTATATATAATTTATAGATGTAAAATATGATTCAATATATAACATAAAATAATTATTTATATTAAATTTATATATTTATATATAAACTTAATTTTTATTAAATATAAATATAAATTTAAATTTAGTAATTATTTATATTTAAATATATAACATAAATATAATCATTATTTATATTTAATTTTAAAATTATATAAAATATTATATATGTATGAATTTTATTTATTTTTTAGTCTCAAAATTTTTAGAATTATGAAATTTTTAAGATTAAATTGTAATTATTATTATGTTAATTTTATTACTTTTAATAATATTATTATTAATTACGTCATCCGGTTCGACCCTGGTTCGATCGGTCGAATCATGAACATCTCCGTGTTCCGGTTTGATTTTCACAACCTTGAATTTGAGCGTGTATAAAATTAAAATAATTTTATTTTATTAATTAAAAATTAAAATAATGTCAATTAATTCAAAATTTTAATTTCTATTAATTTAATTGAGAAATATTTAATTTTAATTATTAATTAATGAATAAATAAATAAATGAAATATTATTATAAATTAAAAAATTAATTAATTAATTGCTAAATAAAAGTTAAATAAGATCAAATCATATGAGAGGTATAAAAGTAAACACTTTTAAATTGTAATAATTAAGTTAGAGGTATAAAAGTAATGAAGGTAGAGGTATTTTTAATAATAATTTAATTATAATATTTTAAATTATATTAATAAAGTTAAATAAGATTAATTTCTTCAAATAGGTTAGGGGCGTCTAGGTTTGGTTTTCACTTTCTGTGTTTCGTTGCTTGTGAGAGTTTTGGACTGGTGCTTCTTTCGCTCCTTCGTTGCTGTTCGACTTCGCCAATCGCTCCTTCGACGACCCTCTCCTGTCGGATCGGAAGTCACGACATTTTAATCGGAAGCAAGTACGGGAGCTCGCTCGCTGTGAAGGTAACTATCGTTCTCACTTTCGTTCCCTACTTCGGCCAAATCCCATAAATCCGCGAAATTTCAGGATTCGCTAAATCCGGGATTTACGGTCCAAAGAGGGAGACGTAGGATTTGTTCGGCCATGGATTTAGCGGGCACTCAAACCCCGTTTCGCAGAATTTGGCATAAACCTTCTCAAAATCGGCATAAATCCCGTTAAATCTTGCATCCAAACAACCCTTAAAAGTTATAGCTACATAAAACTATGTATTGTGTTGTGGGGATGCCTTCCTTCTTCCGTGCTATTCTTTTTTGTTAGCTTTATATAGTGAAATTGCATGACATATTTGTTTTATGAATGATTATACTAGTCGTATAATTTGAAGCCTATCCGATTACTGCGTGAAATTGCTATTGCTGTCATTGCCTGAACCAAGACTTCTTGGTTTATTGATATTGTCTGTAAGGCTTTGTAAGCATTTGCAGACCTGTGAAGTTGTAATTTGCTAAATTATTTAATTTTTTATACTTGATACTCTAAAATGTTGGCAAGTTACCTTTCTCTGTGGTAACCCTCAACTTCGAATCCAGTAACAGCTGTGAGGTTATTTATTCGCTAAATAGGATAAAAAATAGCACGAGATTGCCTGCAAACTTATAAGATCTCTAATTTACAGATGTTATTGAATGGATAATTAGGATTAAAATTTAGCATATGCACTGCAAAGCTCTATAAGGTCCTAAACTTAATTATCTAAACAATTAGACCAATATGTCCAAGAATTTAGGATTCTTAAATTGTAATGTTTACATTATTTTTTTTTTTCAGTTTTTTTATCTTTAGGTTGCACTTCTAGTTGTATTAACTTTCTTAAGCATCTAAGCAAAAGTGATTACCATGAAATGATTTGAATAAGATTTTTGAAGTGTCTTTAAAGTTATAATCATTGAAAAAGCATATTTCAATTTTATCTTGTGATCTTTTCTTAAATATCTTTTGCCACTTCATGCTATGTGTACTTTGTTTAAAGTCTAATTATTTAATTGTAAAAGTTCTTTCTTCTAACTAGTAAGATTTGGTTTCCTTTTTTTTTTTTTTTGCGTTAATAGGTATAACATTGTTTTTTACATCTGCATTGTCCTACTAACCATTTTTCCACACTACAATGCTAACAAAGTGGTTTCAGAGAAAACAATCACTGGCAAGAACTCAATCTCCCAAAATCCCGTGGACTGTTTCCTATGGTGGAAATTGTTGCCTCTGATGTTAATTAACAGAGTGCTTGGATTCGTTAACATGCTAGTTCGTGCTGCTTTTTCTGATAATCGTTCAAGAGCAAACTTAGTTTGGGGTGCAAGCTCGGTTATTTTTGGCTTCATTTTATTTTCGGTGTTCACGTTTGCTGCAATTTTATCAAAGCTTCTGCCACCATTTGATAACAAACTTTTGTCTGCTATGCAGAAAGACAGGTAAGTTTTTATTGTTTTGTCAATGCAAAGTAACATTTCATTTATGTATATATTAGACAATTTTATCCTTGAAAAAATGCTCATAATTTTAGTTTGGCTTTTTAGAATCTAGAATCAGTGTTGTGTTGGAAATTTACAAGTGGCTTTTGGATAATGAACTGAAACTGATTTTTTTTTTGTCTAGATCTGCTTTTACACTCTACAGGTTAATAAGATTGTTTCACTGCATCATTACTTTATAATAAAATGAGCTATGTACAAAATCCATGAGTAAGCGATATGTATGTTTCTTCTTATGGTTTCATTTTAAATTGAAAAAGCTTTACTTCTCTAAAGAGATGCCAACTGATTTGGTATAGTTAAAAGACTGTCATTAACCTTTTAAGAGTGCCATGTTGTGCCTCACTTATTTTGAAGTGGGCAGTATCAACCTATATATATGGCCTTTTGGAAATATGGGACTTCAAATTTTATTCGGAATTCAATTTATTTTTATTTTTATCGGCATATTAGTAAAATTGAAGTTAGAGAGACTTTAAAGAAAATGAAGTGTGGAAAAATTAGTGGACCTGATGATATTCCAATAAAGGTGTGGAAATACTTAGTTAATGAAGGAGTTTCTTGGCTTACTAAACTTTTAAATATTATTTTGAAGACTAAAAAGATGTCAGAGGAGTGGATAATGAGTGTGTTGATTAGTATTTTTAAAAATAAATGTGATGCACAAAAGTGTTCGAATTATAGAGGAATTAAGTTGATGTGTCATACTTTAAAACTTTGGGAGAAAGCTATGGAGCATAGGTTACGACCTGATACTAATGTTTCTCAAAATCTATTTGGGTAGGTCTACTATGGAAGCTATTTATTTATTGAGAGGGTTGATGGAGAAGGTTAGATAGACTAAGGAGGATCTACATATGATATTTATTGATTTAGAAAAAGCTTATGATCAAGTTCCAAGAGGAGTGTTATGGAGAGTTCTAGAAAAAAAAAGGGTTAATAATACTTATATTCAAGTCATTAGGGATATGTATGCATGAGTTGTTACTTGTGTTTAGACACAAGATGGTTGACCATGTATTTTCCTATTTCAATTGGGTTAATCAAGGATCAGCCTTAAGCCCTTATCTTTTTGCTTTAGTCATGGATGTTCTCATTAGACATTTGCAATAGGATGTACCTTGGTGTATGCTTTTTTATGATGATATTATTCTTGTTGATAAGGCTGGAGAGGGAGTTGAAGGTAAACTCGAATTATGGAGGTCAACCTTCGATTCTAAAGGTTTTCTTTTAAGTAGATCTAAAACCAAATATAGGGAGTGTAATTTTAGTAGTAATAGACCTTGTGAGGGTTTGTGACTTTAAGCGATCAAATTATTAATAAGTATACTCGTTTTAGATATCTTGGGTCTATTGTTCAGAGTGGTGGTGAAATGGATGGGGATTTTTTTAGTAGAATTCAAGTTGGATGATTGAAGTGGAGTAATGCTTTGAGCTTGTTGTGTGATACAAAAGTTCTACTCAATCTTAAGGAAAAATTTTATAAGATGGTGGTGAGAGCTGCAATGCTTTATGGCGCAGAATGTTGGCCATTAAAAGAGAAGCATAATATTAAGTTAAGTGTTGCTGAGATAAGGATGTTGGGGTGGATGAGTGAACTTACTCTTAGAGACAAGATATGAAATGAGCATATTCAGGAGAAGGTTGGAGTAGTTCCAGTGACAGATAAGATTAGAGAGAGTCGCCTTAGATGGTTTGGTCTTGTAAAACGTCAGCCTTTTGATGACCTTGTTAGGACATTAGATGTATTAGATTTGGCCTATGTTAAGAAATGTGAATGTAGACCTAAAAAGGACTTGGTTAGAAAATATTATAAATGACATTTCCTTATTAGATTTAAATGAGAATTTGACTCTTAACAGGACACAATGGAGAAAAAAGATTCATCTAGCCGACCCCACTTAGTGGGATAAAAGCTTGATGTTGTTGTTGTTGTTGTTATGTTGGCATATTCTTTTTATCAGAGAGAAAATATTTCTAGTTAGTTGTACCAAATTATTTTTTATACAAGGATAGTAATGGAATTCTACAAAAAAGAGAGCTTCATAACTCATTTTGAAGGGGATGAATCTGCAATCAAACCCATAGCCTCCTTCCCTTAATCTCCACCCACGTTCCTCTCAACCTTAGAACTCTAAATTGGAGAAAGTGTGAATCAAATATCAATAACAAGAAGCGAGTCTTTTATGGATGGATGTTAGAAATAAAGATGGTTTTAAGTAGAAATAAAGCAGAGCAAAACCCTATCCAAGAGTAATCTATCAATTTAGTTAGAAATGGTTTTTCGAATTGAAACTTGAAAGCGAAATATGAAAGGATTAGCAAATAATATTGGAGTGTTGGTTGGAGAGGGCTTCTACATGGTTAAGGTTTAGATTTGGTCAGGCGTTACTTAGATCTGATCTGAATTGCCATATATTACTCAGATAATATTCCTGTAGGATTGGAACTGGATCATTATTTTTGGAAGCTTTAGGATAATTCTTATATTTTGGATTGTGGGTTGGACTTCAGTTCCATTACTAAAATCTTAAATTCACAAATCAAACATATAGATTCTTAATTTATTTTTTCTTTTGTACAATTATCAGGCATCGCTATCAATAGGCAATAATGAGCATTGCATTAGCATTGGCAAGGATTATCATTTGCAAGAGGTGGGGTAGTGGGAAAAGCTTGACTGCCATACTTCTGATGCGCTTTGATTGGATGTACTTAGTTCCTACATTGACATGAAACCGACCCAACTTAATTTGGTCCCAGTTTCTTGGGACAAAACCCTACTTGAATCATTAATGAAATCAACTTAGTCCGGTTCAATTTAATTCAGTTGTTAGTTCAAATTATCATGGCTTGAGTTATTGACAAGCTAAGGCTTTGTTTGGGACGGCTTTCTTATTGCTTCTTAAAGCAGCTTTTTAGTATAAAAATTAAAAATTTTGTATTGAAAAGCTGCTTTAAGTTGCAATAATAAAGCCGTTCCAAATGAAGCCTCAGAGGTTTGGCCACTGTTCTTTTCACAATATGGGAAATATAAGGCTGCTGAAATTGAGAACTTCGGGTAATGATAGTTAGGAATTTCTCCCAAGGGGTTTACTGAATAAGGGAGTGGAAGAAGTCCTCATTCAAGAATACAGAGATAGACTGGTTATTACAATATGCGTTGAGTTTCTATAACCTAACTATTAGTTTTGCAGTTTAATTTGATTTTGATTTACCCAATTGGCACTTTGGCAGTACTCCTTTACCATCCTTCTATAGCCATCACCGACATTTGGGGTACAAATTGCTAATAAAAAACTTTCTGTCATTCCCTCATTTCCCTGTAAACTGAACATATACTGGAAGATTGCAACGTATTATAATTCCAAGAAGCATATGTTAATTTTACGGTATTTTGATAGTAAGAACCTTTATGCTGTGTTATTAACTCATCAATGTATATAAGCTCATTTTGTTTGTGTTGTGCAGATATTACTGCTTGTTGGTGCCATTGACTCTGCCTGTAGTCATTGTGGCTGTATATTTTCATTGGCTCGGCATGAAACTATTCAAGCATGCATAAGAGACTCCTTATAAGGTCTAATTTTTCTGATCCCCTGAATAATACTTTATCAGTTTTATTCGACTATATTTGACATTTTTTTTCCTGAGAAAGGAATTCATTACAACTTCAATCATTCTTCCTTTTATGTCAATTTTGATGCATGGATGAGAAGGTTTGTAGGAAAGAATTAATAGGACTATATGAGTTGTATGAAGCCAACAGGAAATAATGTGCTGCTATTGTTGCCTCGAATTGTTTCTATTTGATAGCAATCGTTTGTCTCTGGTGAAGTCTCCAATCAACAAATAAAATATATCATTTTGAATATTTCCATATGATGGAGTTAGCGGATTAGAGTTGCGACTGACAAATTTAAGACCAATGCTTTGAAGAAGTTTTCAAAATTAGATGTAGGATCACTCTGTGTTTCTTCATCATGTTGTTTGTCTCCTTCAAAGTGATCAATTGTCACAATAAGCTCTTGAATTGGGAGAGATTATTATGTGTGGAGCTCGGACCTGATTATCGTCCGATTTTTGTGTGTGCGCGCAATAAAAACACAGTTACTATTTACCACTATGTTTTTGCTGCACACACGTAAAAAATCGGATGCAGCTTTGATCCTGACTCCACACGTAACAATCTCTCCTGAATTGGAGGCTTATTGAGGTCATGAGATTTTTGTTGACTTAATATCTAGTGGGAGAAAGCTAGAAGACATTGGAGGCTTCTTTTCATGATTGGAGGACACAATGTGCTCAAATTTTAACATTCTATCAAACCTCAAATGTGCTCAAATTTTAACAATGTTGATATTGTTAAAATCTTCTCAAGGGTGAGCTCATTCTATGCGTAATTTTCTATATAAACTCAGGGCCTTCTGTAATACAATTTCTTTCTATTCCTATTTCGCTGATCTTTTCACTTAAGATTTTTAGTATAGTTTGATGTAGGTGCGTAGCCTGATTTTTTATTTATTTTTGGGTATAGGGAAACAAATGGGTGATTTTAAAAATATTCTCGTTTTTGTCATTCGGCCTTGAGAATGTCCTTGGATATTAAAAAATAAACTTTTGATACAAAAAGAATAAATATAAGGTATTACTGTCTTTGTTAGGAAACATTATTAGGTCTGGATCAGAGCCCTGCATTAGGTACCCATACCCACACCCACCCACGTACCCACCCATACCCAATGGGCATGGGTGGGTATGGGTACGCTCATGGCATCGTGGGTGGGTATGGGTGGGTACTCAACATCAAAGGACAACCGATTTATATTACTGATTATCATATACATGCAGTATATTACAATAATCCTTACTACGCAATGTGCAACACTGAACCGCGTCACAACCATGATAAATTTTGATATGTGCCTTGAAAGTTTGCAGTTAGAGAAAATGGCAAAAAACCTCAAGGCCATTAATCTATGGCATATTGCATTCAATAAGCGTGGAAAGTGGGTGGGTGTGGGTGGGTATGACATCAGGAAAGTCACCATAGGTGGGTGTGGGTGGGCAAAGCCGGCCAATGCAGAGCGTGGGTACCCAATGGGTACCCAACCAGGACCCCATGTAGGGCTCTGGTCTGGATACCGGACGTAGAGATACGTTCAGACATTCATTAAAAATTTGACATGTGGAGTTCACTTTAGTTGCGCTTTTTTTTTTGTGTTTTACTTGCGCTTTACCTGTACTTTGCCTGAGCTTTAGTTACTCTTTAACTGCGATTTTTTATTGCGCTTTGACTGCGCTTTACCTATGTTTTACCTGGTTTTAGTTGCGCTTTTGGTGCTCTTGACTTAAAGTTCCATGGACACATTAAACCTATTGAATATCCACGTGTTCACTCCACCTGTCGATATTTTATTGACGTCCGGACGTATCTCTACAATAATTTTCCTTTTGTTAGAGTCTTAACGTACAATTTACCGTATTAAACTTTTATATTAAAAAGAAATTTGGCTGGTGGGCTGGGCTGAGCTGGGCTAGTGGGTGCTCCCAAGCGTCATTCATCATTCTCGATTCAATAATTATTATATCTGCTCGCGATGAAATGGGCTCCCAAATGGGAAAAAAAGATACTAATGGGCTCAAACAAGCAAAATAAAAAAGACAATCTGGCCAATTCAATCAGGGGAAAGCCAGCAGAAGATCTGCTTTGCTCGGAATGAATGTTTCTGGCGTTTAACGATCGAAATTTGGTTTTGTTTGGGATGTAAGTTGTTTTTTATAAAGTCCATTGTGAAGTTGATGTGGGTACAAAAAATTAAGCTTCATTTTGATCATTATTTTTTTATTGATTTCAAGAAATTTTTGTGTTAGAAAATTAGTAGAAAACAGTGATAAAATTGTTAGAAGGAAAGCTTTAGTTTTCGTTTGGAATAGATTTCTTATTGCTTTGTAAAGCATTTTTTTGGTTAAAAGTTATCACAATGTTTTGTTAGGATAATTGAATAGTATTATTTACTTGAAGAATGATTAGTTACTTATATTACATGTCCGATCTCGTTCCCGCCTCGTATCTACGAGCTAACCGGGCCGGGTCGTGACAACTTTTTTACTGCTTTTTAAAATAACTTTCTACTACAAACATTTATAATTTAAAATTTTTGGTAATAAAAATTTACTTTTGAAAGCAGTAAGAAAGATGTCTTAAATGGGGTGAATTATTGCGTCCGGTCATCGGATGTTCGGACATTCAATCCGGTGACGCCACGTCACCCCAATATATTGGGTACCAGTGCATTTTGGTGACATGGCGACACCGGATTGGTGTCCGGACGAATCTGGACACCGGACGTAATAATTTGCCTTTAAATGGAGCTTTACTCTAGTTACAAAAAAAAAAAAAATTTATTACAAAAATTTCTGAAAAAAAAAAGTAGCAAGAAATCTTTGTCAAATGAAATTATAATGATTATTAGTTGAGAGCTTTGACTGTCAATCAAAAGGTCTTAGATTACGAACTTATATATATATATATATATGATGTGTATATGCGTTTACTTTAGTTGACCTAAATATCCTAAAAAAAATATTCGTCAAAGAGCTAAGCATTTGTCTCCATTCAATTTAATTAAAAAAGAACAACTCAATCCATCCCAATCAATCTTAAAATTAATAGCAAAATCTAAAACTTTATTTATTTATAATGATTTTCTCATTAACCCTAATAAAAAATTTGTTTTTTTAAACAAGAAAGTCAGCATTTAACGTCAAAGAATAAGTTGTTAGTAAAATATTTTAAAAACAGATATTGAGGGGAATTTTTTTTTTTTTCTACCTGAAGAAAATACCTAATATGATTGACTCTATAGTATTAATATGAGACGCCTCATAATTGAATAGCTTACACCTTACACATCCACTTATTTGTCCATTATTATTATTTTATCAAGTTACCTAAGCTTGCCTCTCAATATTTCCAATAAAAGATATGCAAAATTCTCTCCTGAAAAGCGAGTTCATAGTCTCTAAAAAAATTAGAAAAAGTTTGTTCATCTTATATGACCAAATTCAAAAATAAATCTCTCAATAGGCCACCGATTATTCGCAAGGGATCAATTTAGCATTTTAGAGTGTTATATTGCTCTAATTTAATCCATCATCTATATAAAATTGATCCAAATTTTATTTTTAACTTAATAAAATTGGTTCCAATACAGTCCCAAAAAAATTATTTTGGATCAATTTAATATAGGTGTGAAATTAAATTAGAGCAATATTATACTTTAAAATTAAAATAGTCATATAAGAATAATTCCGTGACTATTTTGAAATTTAAACTATCTAAATTTTTTGTCACCATGAAATTATTATTTTTTTAATAAATATGATGATAAACCCAACAAATTCTTGTTTTATATTTATATAGTGAATTATTTTATGTTATTAGACCTCGTGTTTTTTTTTTCTGTATTTCCTTTATTATCAATTTATCATCAATTTTCTAGCCCTCAGTAATAATATTTTTTTTTTTTTGGGAAATCTCAGTAATAATATAAATTATTGATATTTTATCTTTATTTTTAAAAAAATTAAAATATCATTTTGTTTTTTTTTTTTTTTTATTTCTTAAGAATTTCAATTTCAAAAAGTCACTCTCAATAGTATCGTTTCCGTAAAGTTGAAAGCCACTTCTCATAATAAATAACAGTTACTCTAATTCAGTAATTAGAAATTCAGAAATCGGGAACGCCTCAACTACTCTGCCACCCTCCCCGTTCCCATTAAATCCGGCAGCCCCAATCCCCTTCTCTTCTTCCTCAATCAGAAAACCCTAATCTCCTCACTCCCCTCCTTCCGCCTTCGCCCCGCCAAATTACTAAAATCCGGCGACGCGCGTTAAGACCCCCAATGGCGATCCACGCGAAGAAAGAGTCCGATTTGACGAGCCTAGCGACCTCATCGCCGCCGCAGTCTCCCCGGCGGGCCACCTATTACGTGATGAGTCCAATCAACCTGGACGCAGAGAAGATGTCGGGGAACGAGCTTAGTCCCAACGAGTCTCCGATCCATCCCAGCCATCAACGGTATGCGAGCTCGCCGTTGTACTATTCTCGCGAGTTTTCTACCGCGCGGTTCTCTGCATCGCATAAGAACGGGTACTGGAGGAGGGTTCCGCGAGAGATGCAGTTCCATGGTGGAGAAGGCTTCGAGGAGGAAGAGGAGGAGGAGAGCCGGAGGTGGGGGATTCGCTGCTATGCTTTCTTGTTTGTGATCGGATTTTTATTGATCTTCTCTCTGTTTTCGATCATTCTTTGGGGCGCCAGCAAAGCACATGAACCAAAAATCAGAGTGAAGGTTTTTCTTCGCACCTCCTTTTTATTTCTTAATTTCTTAACAGTTTTTTTCTTTTTTATTATTTAAGATAAAATCTTTAACACAAATATATGCATACATTCATATAAATATATGATTTTAATTAGAATACAGTTTGACTGCAATAATATTTAAGCATATTTTTAAAATTCTAAATACCACAATAAGAAGAAGCCTTTATCTCACTACATGTTGAGAAATTATCTGTGCGGAGATCGGGCGTAGGATGTTGTACAAAGATTAACTATAATGTGCTAAGTACTGAGCCGCGATATCGAGCGCAGGGTTGACATGACGTATTCTGATTGATCTCCGGGCGTCCGCACATAATAATTAATCATTGATGGGATGGGCTTCGTGAATCTTTTTAAGCAAAATCATTAAGCGTGGAGAATAGTACAACCGCAATAACAACGAAAACAACAACAAAATTAATATTTTATCATAATACTTGAGATCAGCTACATGAATCGTTTTCTTTATTGTATCGGCTACATAAATTTATTTGAGTAGAGTTAAATATCAAAAATAGAATATTTTTTGGTTATTGATGAAAACTAAAAAAATTGCAGAGCGTGGTTTTCAACATCTTCGACATTCAAGCGGGGATAGACCTAACAGGTGTTCCAACTGAGATGATGTCCGTCAATTCAACAGTCAATATGAGGTTTCAAAATCCCGCGTCATTTTTCGGAGTCTATGTGTCATCCACACCAATGTATCTATACTATTTCAATCTCATGGTTGCGTCCGGCCACGTAAGCCTTTTCGCCATTGTCATTGGTCAAGGTTGGGTTTGAACCTTAATGATCTCACTCATTTGTATAACCAATATATCTAATTAATTATTCATAAAAAAACTTTGAGTAAAGTTATCTAAAGATAAAATTTTAACATATTTATTTTTCTAGAAATTCATTTTAGCATAAATATTATATAAAATATATTTATAATAATTTTAAAACTAAAGAAATAAATAATAATTTTATTGCACATTAAAATATTATATAAGATCAAGGGGGGATAATTTAAAGGATAAAATCTCGCCATTTGATGGCGAATTTATTACTGAACATCCTCCCTTTTTCATCTGATTGGCGAAATTTTAAACATCGAGTAATTTCTCCCCTTTAATGCAGATGGAAGAGTTCTACTCGTCGCGGAAGAATCAGCGTTTGGTTAGGACGGCGGTGGTCGGAACGCAGGTGCCGCTTTACGGCGCCGGCGTTGGCCTCACAAGGCACAACGCCGGCGATCCGGAGGCGGCGATACCTTTCAATCTCTCATTCGTTGTGCGTTCCCGCGCTAATGTTCTAGGTAAGCTAGTCCGGTCCAAGTTCGACCGCCGGATTCGCTGCTCGGTTTACTTGCATGAGTCGAGGCTCGGCCGGCCGGTCGACCTCGGCCGCTCCTGCCATTACGAATGATTCTAATGGAGTTAATTAATGAAGTTACTGTTTTGCCCTTATATCATTTATTTATATTTTTTTCAGGTTGATTATTTAAATTATGTAATTTTTTAATGAAACTTAAGCCCAATCAATATTATGATTATTATTGATACGTCGTCAAATAATTATCTTGATCGGGCACGAATCTCGATGCAAAATCAAATCGGAAACTTCAAAAATTAAATTCGGGAGCACCTGAACTCTAATTTCAGTTAGCTTATAGTCAAACTGAGCGTCTCAGAAATACGAACCCAACGACACCAAATTCAACTCAATCTGAGCCCAAATCAAGCACCCGAAGTGTTGTTGGAAAGTTCGTACCACAATTTGAGTTACCAAACGGTCTCCGATTTTAATGAGCTTATAGTCGAATCGAACGGCTCGACGAGACAAATCCAATGAGCCCAATTCCAAAGTCATTAAGTGTCACGACCCGATTCGACGGGGACGGATCCCGCCCAAACCGGATCGCGACCAGCCTAAACAAACTAACCAGGATCTGGTTTGGGAATTGGTTTCGGAACTGAATCTTCCAAATAATTCTCAAAACGGCCACACAAACGCAGAACAACAGAGCTACTATAAATCACCAAATACAGCGGAACAAAACATCTATCTTGTCTTTTCCTCAAATACAATCATCTACAAATACAGTGCATGGCTTTTGAACAGAAAGAAAGACAGAACAGAAAAGCCATGACTGTACAAAAATCAAAAGGTACAACAAATACCTATACGAATCAGACTCAGAAATCTACTCCTGGACTTCCTTCCCTTTCCCAGAACCTGAAAATCACCAGAAAACAAGAGTGAGCTCAACAGCTCAGCAAAGCAACAAACCTCCAATCAAAACTTTCAGAATTCAAAACCAAACTCATCAGACAGAAATCAGATCAGAAATCGGAATAGAATCGTACAGATTGTCAAACCGGACATATCAGAAAGAAACAGAATAGAATCAGAACAGATACGAACAGATATCAAATCAGAATCAGAGTCGTACGGATTCAGAGTACAAACAGAACATAATAAATCAACAGAGTCAGAATTATACAGAAATCAGAAAGTCAGAGTTAGAATTCACAGAGTTGTACGGAACAGAAATCGTATCAGAAACAGGACAGAATCAGACATATCACATTAACAAAATCAGAAATCAGAATTGCTTACCGAACAGATACTGAATTCGAAATCATATCAAATTAGATATCAGACAGATCAAATCATATCGTACGGAACTTATTATCGCTTACAGAACGGATACAGAAAGCAGAGTCAGATCAAATTAGATATCAGATATCAGATATATATTTAATAGCTAAATTCCCTGACACTGACTGAATCTCTTTGGATTCAGGCCCCTTATAACTCCCTTTGTGCTCACGGCACCAGAACAGATGTGCTTACAGCACCAGAACAGATTTCATCGGATCCGGAACAGAACAGATATCAGATTTTCAGATTTGAGCTCATTTCAGATTTCCCTGACACTTACTGAATCTCATAGGATCCAGGCCCCTTATAGCTCCCTTTTTATAGCACATACAGATAGCATTTCAATTCAGAAGAAATCCGGGCAAATCAGAAATCAGACAAAAATCGGGCAGCACAACGGCAGTAGACGGAATTTACACAAAATTTCCTGCAAAGAAAATTTACCAAATTCGCACAGAACGTAGATAATCATATTCCCGAACATTTATTCTACTGCACAGAGAATTTACGGATTCACAGAAAAATGTAATCAACTGAAAACGCTGCCGAATCAAAAATACCCGGACAAAAATCTTCGGAAAATAACCAAAAACTGCACACTCGGCACTTCAACAATATACAGAAAGTTACGCGGTAAAAACTGAATCAATCAAAAGTTACGGACGAAAATCAGTAACGGAAACGAAATCCGGACAGAAAATACCGCCAAACTCGACGGTTCTGAAAATTGAGAAAGGCGGAATGTGCCTTACCTTGCGTACAGCAAAATCCTCAACAGTCTCGACGAACGAAAACGGACCCGCGGCTTCCCGAAATCAACTTTTCCTTTTTCTCTTTTTCTTCCTCTCTCCTCGGATCAAAATCTGATATTTTATTTTTCTTTTTCTCTCTCTTCAAAATATCTCATTTCCCTTAAGAAATGCTCAGATCGTCCTGGACGATCGCACTTCGTCCCGGACGATGTGTGCTCTGGAAAATCCTCGTCCAGACGAAATTTTCATCATCGTCCCCGGCGACAGGTCCTCGGGAGAATTTTCGTCCAGACGATCCAAATTTCGTCCCGACGAATCATACAACCAAAACTGATTTTCTGCACAACCTGTACCGATCGTCCCGGACGATCCAACTTCGTCCCGGACGAACCTGGAGCAGAACTGATATTACATTAAGACCTTCAAATGCTTGATAAACGATCCACGATCGAATGATTCAATATCGGTCGTTCATTCTAACCACTTCATATTTGCCCCTGATCTCTTATCTATTTAAGGGTCATGCCACTCCATAAAATTTATAAATAGACCCCTCTTTTTTCTTGAGAGGGGACCCCAAGCAAGAAGAAGAAGCAAGAAGAAGATGAGAAGAGAAGAATGTGATGGAAGAGACTCCTCCTCGACCACCGTCGGAGTTTCGCCTGAACTCCAAATGACACTGGAATTCTGCCTGACTTCCACGGGACGCCAGAATTCTGTCTGACTTCCACGGGATGCTGAAATTCTTCACAAGAAATGACAGAGTTCCCCCCTGATGTCGAAATTCCAAAGTCACTAAGACCTTCAAATGCTTGATAAACGGTCCACGATCGAAGGATTCCCGTTCATTCTAACCACTCCATATTTGCCCCTGATCTCTTATCTATTTATGGGTCATGCCACTCCATAAAATCTATAAATATATCCCTCATTTCTCTTGAGAGGGGACCCCAAGCAAGAAGCAAGAAGAAGAAGCAAGAAGAAGAGGAGAAGAGAAGAATATGAGGGAAGAGACTCCTCCTCGACCACCGCCGGAGTTTCGCCTGAACTCCAAATGACACCGGAATTCTACCCGACTTGCACGGGACGCCAGATTTCTGTCAGACTTCCACGAGATGCTGAAATTCCTCCCAAGTAATGACAGAGTTCGCCCCTGACGCCGAAATTCCGCCCAAGTGATACCGGAGTTCTCCTGGACTTCAACAGACGTCGGACTTCTACCCGATGCCAGACCTTCACTCATTGCTAAGTTTCTACCCGATGCCGGACTTCTACCGGTTATCGGACTTTCGCTGGACATATATCCGAAGATGAATTTCTTTCCATTGTTGGACTTCTACCTAACGTCGTCTTTCTGACATTCGTTGTTAGACAACAGTCTTTCCGACCTCCGTCGCCCGCCGACTACGGTCATCCTGACTTACGTCGCCCACCGACTAAAGTCTTTCTGACCTCCGTCGTCTGTCGACAACGATCCTCCTGACTTACGTCGTCTGCAGACTATAGTATTTCTAACTTCCGTCACCAAACTATGGTCCTCCCGACCAAACGAACACGTCAATAGTGATTCTTTGTATTCACATCATGTAATGTACTCTATAAAATGTACATCAAGCTAAGGCCTTCTCCCAATGAAGGGCCTCATTTATAATCAATTGCAACACTAGTGGATTCATTCAAACTAGGCTAGGCCCCATGTTTTTTCCCCATTTTCAGAGGTTTTCCACGTAAAAATATTGGTGTCTTCTAAATGCTAGAACTTTTCTCTTATCTGATTGCGTGCCGGATTTTCGTACAACGCTAAGACGCTAAATTTTATATTTCTCTATCGCCATGAATACTCCTAGACGCAATAATTATCAGTACATTTGAGTTTTGTAAAAATACATGGTGATGGGGGGCTATATATTCAAATTATGTAAATTTTTTCTTTTTAAATGTTTTTTTTTATTTTAAATATTTCATGTATTAAAATGACAATTTTATTTATAGAGTTGGGCAAATTTGACTTTTAAATAAATTATAAATTATTTCTCATTTGCTTCGGCAAGTTACCACTAGTAGCCACCTCATTCGCCTCCCACAACCAACGATCACTGCTCGATAGCCACATGACATCGTCGGTTGCTGTTTAGCTCCGCCATCAACCACCTCCTTGCCTTCACGAACCGTTGCAGGCTTGCAGCCACTATAATTAGCCATGGCAGCCATCACAACCAGTTATCACTTGTAGCCGCAACTAGTTACATTGTTTGCCACCGATAACCACCACCCCCTCTATTGTCGGCTGCCATTGCTATTTTCCATCATTTATTTTTTTCTTAACTAAACATAAAAATTACAAAAAGAAACAGTAAATAAGCCGTCCCACATGAAGCCTTAGACTCTTTCCTCTAACTTGTTAGTTGTCTTTGAATTATTTTTTAAATGGAAAAGTATGCATGAGTTTAGGTCATATGTGGTCTAATGGTTAAGGAGGTTGTTTGTGGTGGAGAGTAATGAGTTTAGGTCATATGTAATACAATTTTTTTCTCTTTATTTCCCTAAGAAAAACTAAAAATCACAAATTTAACTTATAAATATATTTATGTGCAACTAACCTTTTTAAGTGTTGATTTTGATATAATTTTATGTTTTTTTTTTTAATTAGGAAATAATAAATGTTCTCATATAATTTTATTTTCAAATTGATGAGTATATTTATTATATTATATTGTATTCCTTAAACCTTATTAAATTTAATTTAGCAATTTTAAGTTATTTTTTAAACTATAGGAGAATAATTTATTTTAAATTTTTTTGTTTAATATAAGTTAAAATAATATTTTATGTAATATGATATAGATTGAAGAATAAATTATTCTCATCAAATAGAAAAATAAAATTATATGAAATATTTAATTTTATTTATAAATAATAAAATTTTGAAACATAAATTTTACTCTTATTTTATACATAAAAATATCTGCCACACCTAAATTTATTTTTTACAAGTTCAAAAGATGATATTTTTTACTAAGGATATAATGAGCAAAAAAGTTATAATCCATGTAACTCGACGACATCTCAACTCTAAATAACTTCGATAAGAACATCTCCAACTGAAAAACTTATTTTTTTACAGTAACTCATCTCAAAACCGAACTCTACTTCATAGCATAAAAAAATATTTTGTGTATTTATACGTCATCAAAAAATTGTTTTGATCATGCATGAATCTCAAGGCGTATTCATGTTAGAAACTTTTAAAATTAAATTTGGGACCATCTGAATTCCAATTTCAGCAAAGTTATAGTCAAACTAAACATCTCAAAGAGACGAACCTAACAACACAAAAATCGGTCCAACCTGAGCCCAAATGAGTCCAAATTGGGGCCCGAACCACATTCGGATGGTTCAAAACATTATTAGGTTGACAAAATGATATCAAAATATAGCATGCTTATAATCAAATCGAGCGGCTCAGCGAGTCAAATCCAACGAGACCAAGATCATTGAATTTTAACATCGTTAAGGCATATAAACAGTTGAAAAATTCTCGATGATCGAGGGAATAAATACGAGCAATCTGATTGAGCAGTCTGAATCTGCCCCGGATCTTCCCTATGTTTATGGGGTGTGTCACTCATGAAAATCTATAAATAGACTCTCACTCACTACATGAAGGGACCTTGGCTACAGATTGGAGAAAGCTCTGAATTTTCAAGAGGGGGCCGTCAACCGCCGCCGGACTTCCACCCGGTCACCGACCGCCGACTGCGGCCAAACTTCGGCTTGACCGCCGTCGGACCACTGCACGGCCACCGGACTTCAATCCGGTCGCTGACCGGTGCCGAACTTCAAGTCCTTGATTTGGACTCATTTGAGCTCGGATTGAGTCAAATTTGGTGACGTTGGATTCGTACTTTCTAGACGTTCAATTCAATGTAAGTTTGTTGAAATCAGAGTGCAAATGGTCTCCAATTTAATTTTTAAAATTTCTAACTTGATTTTGTCTCGAGATTCATGCCCAATCAAAATAATTTTTTGATGATTTACCACCGCTAAATCTCACTATTCCATGGACGACAAACATTAGTTTGACATTCGGTTGGACATGTTCTAACTAATAGTTCACAAATAATCATTCAAGTTGTCAAATCGGAGTCTGTCTTCGGGGAGAAATTATTGTGTACGCAATTCGAACGCAGAATAAGGTTCGGATGCTGCGTATTTACTGCTTATTTTGTTGCGTATTTTTTGATATAATTTTTTTTCGTGACAAATAAGCAAAAAGTAAATAATATTCATTAAATAATAATAAATATTCTTTCCCGCAACAACATTATTGTCAATCAATTGACATTGTATAATCATCCCCCCTCTATCACCTCTTCTATAATATCCATAATAAAAACCAAAACAAATATTTTCAATTATGTAATTCCATCTTTTTCGATTGTGGAGAGGAGAAAACTCTTGCATCTTTTAATATTTAGTGAATTATTTCAACTAAACTAGTCCCTATGAAAATATTTATCTTTTTAAGAAAATAAAGCTATTTAAAAAAAAAAACATTAAAAAAGCTGTCTCAAACGAATCCTAAATTTGATTTGAAAATAATGCAACTTAAATGGAGAAAATTCAAATCCAACCTTTGTATTCAATCAACTAAGAACTCCAACTCTAATTGAACTCAATCAGGACAATCACATTTATTTTACCAAGTTAATAAGTTATAATATTTATTTTAAAAACATTAAACTTATTATTTTTCTAAAAAATATAAATTATAACAATTTATATTTAAGAAAAGATACTTACAAACTACATAAATTTGAATGATTTACTAAATTGACAGTCAACTAAAATGTAAATTGAATCCATAAAATTATAAAATATATGACAAAACTAATTCATTAATAATTTAGTGATAAAAAAATATGAATTGAAATTTGGTTCAGCAATTTGAGATTAGAACGATTTCAACATAAATAAAAATCATTCGGTATAAATTTTATAAGTAATGAAATACGATAAAATGTTATAAAAAAATTATTATATTTTTATGACTTTCATATTCTTATATATTTATATATTAAATATGTAAATTTAATGTTTAAAATCCAATGTTTAGTTAACATCAAATAATATAAACAATGAGTATTTCAATTTAGTTAAACTAATAGTAGCAATATATATATATATATATATATATATATATATATATATATATATATATATATATATATATGAACACATAAAACATTATAAATATATGAAAATCCCTTTTTACTTTTAGAATGATTTATACTATGCCACATAATTTTCATGTATTTACATAGTTTATCCTTAAATATCAATATTTATTTATAAAATATTAAAATATTTAAATTACATATATTATTAATTTTCTTTTTCATATACATATTTTATGTTATTTAGATAAAAAAGTATGAGAAATTATTCTATGTGGAGACCGTCCGCAGAATGTCGTCCCGAGACCACCCAGAATGCGCCACGCCAACAATACAGTGCACGGTACCGAGCAATATCGGGCCGCGGTACCGAGCACAGGGGTGATGTTGTGCATTTTAATTGGTGTCCGGACGATGTACGACATCCGCACAAAATAATTAATCGAACTAGTGAGGCAGTTGGTTCAAGTAAAAATTGTTCTGGTTGCACATCTTATTTTAATCTCTTGATTGAAAATTTTGAGTATCAAGTAAGAAATTTTAAATTTGAAACTTATTTGTGTGATGTGTGGTAGTTTTAATAATTGGCGTAAATGGTAAAAAAAAAAAAAGTTTTCGGTTTTGTTTTTGCTTTTTATATTTTAGAATTGATAGGCGATTTTAAGCTATATACTGGAACGGCCTTGCTCCATACACGGATCCTCTCACACATGTCTACGACTTACGCGGCAAAGCGTTGCCCTCTTCTGTGCTTTCAGTCTTCAAGAAGGAGCTCTGAGATGTCTTCACACAGGCGAAGAAGACTACGGACGAGAAGTTCCAACGGCTATCCTCTGCATTTTCATCTGGAAATCAATCTTATTATCCATTTCCGAAATCTTCAAGGTAAGATCGAATGGATTTGCATTCGTTCTTTCCTTAATGTTGATTCGTTATCATCTCTTCCGCATTCCTTTAGCCCTAAATTTTAAGCCTTTCATAATGCCGGAAAAATCGGAACGTGGCTATTTTCTTTGCGAGGAGGTGTTTAGATTCTTTCCACTGCCATGGGTTGTTAGAGTTTTTTGAAGAACAATTTCTTGGAGGGGGGACATTATTGATATTTCTGTAAGGGTGTTGTTTTTTGGTTTAGGGTTTGAGGGTGGTTTGTTGGCTAGTGCGTTGTTGTAGAATGCAAATACGCGTGGCTTCTCCGTGTTTGTGATTTGTAGGTTTTACTTTCAAGGATCAAATTAACAGATGCGAAAATGTTCCTCCTGACATGCATGTGTTGGGGATGAAAATGTCCAAGTCCATGCTAATTTGCACTTTGTAGTGAGATATTTGAATACTAGGACATGAAGCAAATTTTTTATTTTCTGGTTATAGGAGTTGCATAGAATGCTATGTTTGATTCATGGTACCTTTAGACTTTATAGATTTATTTGGGGCAGCTGTAGTTTTTTTAAGAGTAGTTACAGAGCTATAACGAGAATTTTGTTTTTTAAACTTTATTGAATATTATAAACTTTTTTTTTTAAATCGAGTGGCAGATTTTTTACTACTTCACACTCTAGTAGTTCTTGTTGTAAAAAATAAGTATCTATCACAAAATTTTCTAAAAAAGAAGCAAAAGAGGTGCAACATGCTATGATCCTTCTTTATACACGGTATTGAAGAAATACATCCACGGCACTGAATGCGATTTACATTAACCTTTGTCTTAGATCCAAGAAACCTAAGATTTTTTTTAATATTTCCTTATCTAATCCATGGATACCATACAAAGATCCTTTATTGTTGTTTCCCTTATTTTGTCATCCTTTATTGAAGGGCATAAAAGCATCAAAATTCATATTTATGGAATAGTGCGTCTTTTTTTGGGGGGTGGGGGGTGGGGGTGGGGGTTGGGGCGAGGGGGCGGGGGATGTTGAAGTTTGTTTCTCTCAGGCAAAACGAGTTATAATTGTGGCACTTGTATTGGTTTCAGGCAAAATGTAATCTTATTTTCTATTTTGGTGGTCTTAGAGGTAAGATGCTACTATCTTTTTTCATTCTACAAAACAGTTTATCTTCGCAACTGTGTTGCACTTTCTTGTTTGCGTGCAAGCATATGCAGGGAATTTTGCATCTAAATGACATAAAGAAAAGATTTGTACGAGAATTAACTTTTGTGCACCTGATTTACCCATTATATCTAAATGATAAGATTGTTAATCATATTAATGTTGGGTTTATTTAGGAAAGCTTTTTCACAACTTCACACATCAATGCTATAATTTAATTTGCCTATAACTTTTTTGTTATTTTTATAAAATTTCTATGGCGAGAATGAGCTTTTAGATAATCAAATTTGTTAAAATGGGATAGTTGGAAGAAAGTTGTTTGGTTTTCTTAGGAGAAAAAATTTATAATACTCACACCAGCTTTAAAAAATTATATATGTTCTCATAATAGTTCACAACTAATTTTATAGACAGTTGCAACTGTCCCAATCATAATTGTACCCATCAGACTTGTAGGCTTATTGTGAGCCATGGCTACATCACTTCCGCTTCCTTCCCTTCCATATCTCATCTCGCTTGCCAATGCAGAAAAGAGATACTTACATTTGTCTTTGTAGTTTGTCTCTCTCTGAAAATGAGTTATAATTGTGGCACTTGTAGTAAAAATGTAATATTGTTTTCTTATTTTGGTGGTCTTAGAAGTACTCTACAACTAAGTTTTTTCATTGTACAAAATAGTTTATCTTCGTGATTGTGCTGCACTTTCTTGTTTGCCTGTAAGCATATGCAGGGCAATTTGTATCTAAATGATATTAAAATAAAGATTTGTATGAGAATTAACTTTTGTGCACCTGATTTAACCATTATCTCTTAATTGATAAGATTCTTAATCATATTAATGTTGGGTTTATTCAGGAAAGCATTTTCGCAACTTCACACATAAATGCTAAAATTTAATTTGCCTATAATTTTTTTGTTATTTCTGTAAAATTTCTATAGCTAGAATGAGCTTTTTCATAATCAAATTCGTTAAAATATGATTGTTGGAAGGAAGTTTTGATTTTTTAAGGGAAAAAAATTATAGTACTCAACAATTTTAAAAAACAGTAATTGTTTTCATAATAGTTCACAACTAATTTTACAGACTGTTGCAACTGTCCCAATCATACTTGTACCCATCAGACGTGTATGTTTATTGTGAGTCAGGGTTGCATTGCTTCCACTTTCCTTCCCTTCCATATCTTATCTCGCTTGCCAATGCAGAAAAAGGGATAACTTACACTTGTCTTTGCCACTACTTGCCCCTGCATTAAGATCTAAGTTAAGCTCTTAATGCATGACAAACTTAATTGTTACATCTCTTTTTAAAAGATTATTTTTGAACAAAAAAAAGACTTTCAATTGCTAGATTGCGCCTTATTTCAATACTATGCTGCGTGCTATTACTTGGCTTGAAGATCCCTTATGAAAAAAATATATATCAAATGCAAGAGTATACATTCTCTTATTTATCCCTCATATAGATTTTAATCAACGTATTGTTCTTTAAGATTTCCTGTTTCGAAAGAGTTATCGTATTAGGTTTGTCTTTCTTCTAGCATTTGCTCATATTGCACGTACTCCTATTGATGCACCCCTAATGAAGCAGCTCCTTTATGTTTATCATACAGGATGGCGCATGAATCCAGCTTGAAGGACACTAGTTCAATCCAGGGCACCGGTGAAAGTTCAGACTCAAGTTTTGAGATCAAAATCAAAACTCTCGATTTCCAAACACATTCCTTCCGTGTGAATAAAAATGTAGATTTTCTCTAGCGCTCCTTTAATTGATACTCATATCAAATACTTATGTAGATATTCATTGCAAACTAATTCTTTTTTAATTGATTAATTTTGTTAAGACAATAATTTGTGTGATGGCATGAAGCCTAGCAAAACTCTGCTGTATGCATAACCTTTTTTTCATACAAAAAATGAAAATTCAATCAATGGACGAGTTAAAGAAAATGCTAATTTTTATTTATGTTTAACTTTGATAGAATTTCAATTGACTTTTAAATATTATATTGATTTTCTGATGTTCACGGTGTGCCATCTTCCCCTGTTATTTTTCTCTCCCCACCATTGTTATCTTTGTAGATTAAGTTTGTAGAATTTGATTTATTTTCTTGAGAGAATTGCCCATCTGATGCAATTTGTATTTATAACCTACTTTATCTTGTGCTTCATAGGGCATGCTTGGATAGTTGTGCCAGCCTAAATTTTGCTGATCGACTTTATTGTCTTTATGTTTTAAGTTTATGTTTCAAATGCAGCTATTTGTTTCCACGCGTTATATGCATAGTAATTCCATATCAATGCAACTTTTATTGTGGTTTTGTTATCTTCATGATAGTTTAGCTTGCACGCAACGGCTATTTTTTTTTAATTACCTATAGATTACTTTATATCGCCACTATTGCTCATTGTGTATGATTTGTTACTGTATTAATTCATGGAATTTTGCAGATGCCCGTATTAGCTTTGAGGGAGGAGGTAGTGACTAAAATTGGCGTTCCCTTGGAAAAACAGCGGCTACTCTATAAAGGGAAGGTTCTCAAGGATCACCAATTGCTATCGGAGCTCAGTATCCTGCTGATCTTCTTGTTGTATTATCCTTTCATCTTTTTCATGTTTTTTTTTCTTAGGTTAGGACCTCATCCATGATCTACATGTATTTCTGTACTTGTTCTTTAAAGTTATTTTTCAAGTACACACTTTTGAAAACTAATGTCTCAGCCTCTCTGGACCTTATCCATTTATTCTAATTTAGTGTTGTTCGAGATGTTAGATATAATTTATTACAAATATTTTTTTAAAAATTTCTATCCTTATAATCTTTTGTCTACCCTTTCTAATTTTTTTTCCTTAATTTAATTTACCTATTTTATTAGTTCATCTACTGCTCTCAAATGTCCATGCCCAAACAACTGAAGCCTATATTCACACAAAGATATTTATCTCTTAGTATACATATAAGCTAATTGTATGTTGGTGTTAGAAAAGATAGAAGAAAAGAAGAGAGAAAACGTTGGACTACTTGTTTGATTCAATTGGCTAGAATTTGGTCTTATAAACTGAGGGTTATAAAAGTGAAAATAGGGAAGACATTAACACATTCAAGCAAGGAAGGAAATATGAAATATTACAGCAGAGTTAATTGAAAAATTACCGAATGCATTTGATAGAATCCCTTTAATTAGCCCTAAAATAGTCGCATGCCACCTGCCTTCCATTCCAATCCCTAGATAATAGCTAGAATTTCCAAATCCAGGGAAGCAACGCCAGCTGATTTTTCTGTGGGAATCCGCATGCTGTCCTCAATTGCACCAGCCAAGGGAGGACTTTAAACTGCCAGCCCAAACCTGCGATTTATAAGCTGGATCTCTATCTCGATTAAACTCAGAAGTATGGTGGAAGCTAATTATATTTTTTATTTTTTTGCATTGTGCGGCAATTTGTATTCAGCCATTTTGGTTATTAATGGTGGTATTAATTATTGGTGAGAATATTCTAAATGTAGTTATGCTCCTCAAATTGTATTATAAGATAGCTTAAAATGTCAATTTTCGATGGTGATGGATGGACTATTGCAGCATAGACTTGAGGAAGAATAGATACTTACTGGAGCTAACATAAACTAACATACAACTTCTAGTAAGATTCACTATGAGGATATTCATGGCGGGTATGAAATACGATATAGAAATGCAATTGAAAAAGCTATTGTTGATTTCATGATAGCGATCTTGTGATAGTTTTGAGAAAGGAGAATAATATTTGATTACTTATAAAAAAGGAACAACCAAATTACAAGTAAACCTCTTTTAGAACTTAGAAGTATTTGTTTTGCAAGTATTGTAAGGTAGTTGCAAAAGATAGTTTGATTAGACAACACAGAGTAATGTTTTGGATATATATATAGGAGTGTATATTAAACTACCAAAGGAAATGATACCTTGGAATAAGGTGGTAGAATTTAAAATAAGAGAAATTAAATAGTGCAAAATAGGTTGCTAAGAGTGGAAAATTAGAATTGTTTAGTTGAGTCAAAAGTAATAATATGAAATAAAATGACCAAGTCCTTTATGAAGATCATTGTCAAAGTTATACGACAATTCAGAAACAAATTGTATACTAAGAAAGAAGCTTAATGGAGGAGCGAGCTGGCACTCAAATAATTAAGGAAAAGAAATATTCTTTTAATGAATGACAAAAATTTGATTATTGTATAATAGGGTTATAACAATTTTAAAAGGCTCAAGTCTTTCAAAGAGTTGGCTAGCAAAATAAAAGTTATAGATTTTGATAATTTATATAATAGGCCTAAGTACTAAAGAAAGGAGAAAATTAGATATATATACTACTTAAGACAAAAAATAAGAGATCTATGAACTTTAATCAAGTTGATATATTTAAAATGAAGATAATAAGGCCATAGTAAAAAAATGGATATAAAAGGAGAGGTGAAAATGCTATTTTGAAAACTTATTAAACAGGAGCTTGAAAAATATATTTTGCAGGAGTATGATAAACAAAGTAATGAAATATATTATAGATTGATCTAACAGTATTTAAGTGGAGGAAGAAATGCATAAATTTAAAGCTTTAGGTTCAAATATATTTGAAGACTAAAATGAAGAATTTGTGGTTTGATTAATAAGTTTTTTTTAATAGAATTTTGAAAATTGAGAGGATGCGAGATACTTAGAGAAGCATTTTAGTAACGGTATTTAAGAAATAAAGGAAATGGTCTACTTTGCTATAAATATAGATGGATCAGACTTATGAGTCATAAAAGAAAATTAGAGAATACTAGTACATATACTTAAAAAATAACATTGTTTTCACTTTTGAGGCGTTGATTTAAATTTTGGGGTTTGGATCGAATTTGGTAGAAACAAATTCGAAACTCATTAATATTTTTATTTCAACTAGTTTTGTAAGTTTCCTCTATGGTTTCAACTGAAATATAAGTTTTAAACTAAATTTTGTAAAAACTTTTAGAGTGATTGTGAAAACTCTACTAAAACTTTTTCATTAAGTTACCACGAAGTGTCAAGTGAGTTTTAACATGAACCCTGATTCGATAAACCTCTTTGGTTCATATTTTAAATCAAAACTGAATCTCGAAATTAATAAAAACATCAAAACTTCCAAAACCTAAATTATCTTTATTGATTGAAATTGAATTTGCAACTGATATATAGATAATGACAATTATGATAGTTTCAAAGATTTTTTTTTTCATACCAGGAAGGTTTAGTGTGAAATCAATTTTTTGCATTAGACAATTAATGAAAAAATATACATGGCATAAAAAGAATATTCATATGTTTTTATTAATCTTGAGAAAGCAATCAAAACATGCATCATGAAAATTGAGTTTGTCCACATAAAGGAAAAAATACGTGTCAAAGGTATTTTTAAATTAATAAAGATATGCATGATGCAACGCTCATTAGTATTATAAGTAACTGTGAAAAGACTAAAGAAATTTTCAATATAATAAGATTCGATCAATGATCATCACAAAGTTAATATATATATTTTTTATTATGGATGTGCTCATTAGGGATAGTTAAAGTGATGTGCCTTTGTAGATGGTAATTCTAAAAGATGAAACATCTGATGAGACAAATTAAATGTTAGAAAAATGATGAAAATATTTAGAAGATAAAGCTTGGAATAATTAGAACAAAGATTGCACAATATGAAATTTTAGTGGATATGATATTATTTTTTTTAAAATTAATATTATTATTAGCTAACTAAATATGCTAGGTTTAAGTATATTAGGTCTATTATCCAAAATAATAGGGATATAAATAAGCATATAACATTTAGAGTTAATGTTGGGTGTTTAAATTATAAAAATACCGCAAGAATTTAATGTGATAAAAGGTTATTATGGAGACTTAAGACTAAATTCTCTAAATATTATTACATCTACAATTTTATATCAATTGGAGTGTTAAGCTGTAAAAAAGTTGTGAACAACAACAACATCAAGCCTTTGTCCCACTACGTAGGGTCGGCTACATGAATCCTTTTTATCCACTATGTCCTGTTAAAAGTCAAATTCTCGTTTACATCTAATAAAGAAAGATCATTTCTAATATTTTTTAACCAAGTCTTTTTAGGTCTACCTCTACCTTTCTTAACATAAATCAAATCTAATACCTCTACTTCCTAACCGGGTCATCGGAAGGCTGCCGTTTTATGTGACCAAACCATCTAAGTAGACTCTCTCTAAGGGTAAAGCCACTCATCCTCTTGAGCATCCTCATCTATACAACACTTAACTTAGTATCATGCTTCTTTTTTAATGGCCAACATTCGGCACCATAAAACATTGCAGGTCTCACCACCATCTTATAGAAATTTCCCTTAAGTTTGAGGGGAACTTTCCTATCACGCAAGAAGCTCGATGCATTCCTCAACTTCAACCATCCAACTTGAATTCTGCTAATAATATCCCCATTTAGTTCACCACCACTTTGAATAATAGATCCAAGATATCTAAAATGTGTACTCTTATTAATGACTTGATCACCCAAAGTCACAATTCCCTCACTGGGTCTATTACTACTAAAATTACACTCAATATATTCAGTTTTAGATCTACTCAAGTGAAAACCTTTAGACTTTAAGGTTTTCCTCCATAATTCAAGCTGACCTTGAACTCCTCTTGTCTTATCAACAAGAAGAATATCATCAACAAAAAGCATACACCAAGGTATATCCTCTTGCATATGTCTAGTGAGAACATCTATGACTAAAGCAAAAAGATACGGGCTTAAGGATGATCATTGATGCAATCCAACCGAAATAGGAAAATGCGTGGTCAAACCACCTTGTGTTTGAACACAAGTAATAGCTCCAACATGCATATCTTTAATGATTTGAATATAAGTGTTATTAACTCCTTTCTTTCTAAGAACTTTCCATAGCACTTCTCTTGGGACTTTATCATATGCTTTCTCTAAATCAATAAATATCATATGTAGATCATCCTTATTCTCTCTATGTTTCTCCATCAAACCTCTAAAAAAATGTATGGCTTCCACAGTAGACCTACCCGACATGAATCCAAATTGGTTTTGAGAAACATTAGTATCATGTCGCAACCTACACTCCATAACTCGATCCCATAGTTTTAAAGTATGACACATTAACTTAATTCCTCTATAATTTGCACAATCTTGTGCATTAGTTTTATTCTTAAAAATATAAATTAACACACTCATTCTCCACTCATCTGACACCTTTTTAGTCTTCAAAACAATATTTAAAAGTTTAGTAAACAAAGAAATTCCTTCATCTCCTAAGCACTTCCACACCTCTATTGGAATATCATCAGGTCCAATAACTTTTCCAGTTCATTTTCTTTAAAGCCTCTCTAACTTCGGTTTTACTAATATGCCGATTAAAAAAATCATTATTTTCATTTAGGTTTATAAAGTCACTAAAGTCAAAATATTTTCACATTCTTCATTAAAAAGTTTAGCAAAATATCTAATCCACCTTTGTTGAATATCATCTTCTAAGAAAAATAATTTTTTATATTCATCTTTAACACACTTCAGTTGAACTAAATCCTTACTATTATCTCTTTGTTTGGCTAATTTTTACATATATCTTTCTCCCTCCTTAGTATCTAATCTATTATATAAATTATTAAAAGCTAAGATCTTTGCATTGCATATTGCTTTCTTAGATTCCTTACGTGCCTCTTTATATATTTCCCAATTATCATAATTTTTATAACAAATCTTCTTATTTTTTTTATCTTTTCTTGCACATTTAGATTCAACCACAAACTATTTTTATTATTAGGAGTCTTTCCCTTTGATACTCCAAGCACATCTTTTACAATATTCTTAATATCACTAGCCACTTTTTTCCATATAACATTAGCATTCTCATGTACATACAAAATCTTAAGATTTAAAATTTTTCTCTCAAAAATATTTTTGTTAATATTCTTTAAATGTCCTATCTAATCCTAGAATATCGTTTTTCTTTATTTTATATTTTCTATCCCTTTATCTTAAAATCAAAAACTAATAATCGATGCTGGGTATATTTTTTCACTCGGAATAATTTTACAATCTTTGCAATCTAAACGTTCTAATTTTCTTATAAGAAAATAATCAATCTGAGTTTTATTATATCAATTTTTATAAGTGATGAGATGATCATCTCTTTTCTTAAATAGGGTATTAGCAATTAAAAAATTATAAGCTAAAGAAAAATATAATATGGTCTTATCACCTTCATTTTTCATTCAAAATCTATGATCATCATGAATGCTTTTAAAATCATCTACCTCTCTATCGACTACCAATATGCCCATTTAAATCTCTTTCAATAAAAACTCTTATTCAAGAGGTAGTTTTTGTATTAATTTTTCTATGTCATTTCAAAATTTTAATTTTGAACTCATATTCAAACCTACTTGAGGAACATAAACACTTTTAATATTAACAATCTTAACATCAACAATAATCTTTAAAGCTATAATTCTATCCTCAATTCTATTAATTTTTCTAACATTATTCTTCAAATTCTTATTTATGATAACACCTACCCAATTTCTAGTACGACTCTTACCCGAATACCATAGTTTAAATCTTTGACTATCAATCTCCTTAGCCTTCTCTCCAACCCATTTAGTTTCTTATGCAATCGACTAATTAATGCAACCCTCCACTTTTCTCATCCAGAACTTGAGACTTGGCAACGACAGTGTGGTGTACAACATAGTTTTTTTTTTTAATTATTTTATGAAGTGACATTGATAGTAAGCTGAGCGTGATAATAAGTTGCACAAGGAAGAAGGTTGCTTATGCTGCGATGAAATGGAGTCTTGATTAAAATATAAAAGGAAATGGTTGAAAGTAAAGAGGCGTAATGCAAAACCTGATGACCACCCATCACTTTAGCAGAAGAATGATGATTATGATCAATAGGAAGAGCATTATCTAAAGTAAGTGGGGCAATCTTGAACTTAATGATTCACCCATCACTTTAACAAAAGAAGATGATTGTGATTTATAGGAGGCATAATATCTAAAGAAATTTTAGCAGCAGGAGTTTACGAACCAGTAGGGGTCATCGGCATAGAAGACAGTGCCTGGTGACTAGGGCACCATGACAAGGGCGCAGCAATAAAACACGATGAAGCAGGAGTTTTGTTTAGGACAAAAGGATTAGAATAAATATTGAGTTTATTGTGAAGTACTGCAACCTAATAAGCTTAATACCGCAATAGACTTCACAAATCTACCATGATCTAACTTATGATTATTAAATCTCATAATGAAAGTTTTATATTTAATTAAAAAAAAACTTGTGGTAGCAAACTTTGTCTGAAAATGAACTCTTAAGCAGCATATTAACTATTTTAGCAGCATCCAAAGCTTCAAAACAATGAAATTTGATGTAAACGCTTTTAATTGTAAATGCTTTTAACGCATAGTATTGTTGTGGACTAGAATATACGCGGTGGTAGAGTTAAATTTTCTCGTCTTAGCATTGTAGGGATATCCAACACACAAATAAAAGAAAAAGTAAACACTAGAATTTTTACGTGGAAACCCAGGAAACGGAAAAATCACGAAACCACGCCCAATTGAAAGTGATTCAACTAGTGTTTGATTCGTCCTTGAAATTGAGGGTGATCAAATTACAATAGTCAACTGTCGGGTTAAAATTTGAAGGTTGGACGGAAATCTAGAGTCAGTTTGTGATCAGACATAAATCTAGCGTCACTCGGCAGTCAGGTAGAAGTCCGTTGTCAGTTGGAGGCCGAGGGAAAGTTTGACGTCAGTTGGCAGCCGGGCGGAAGTCTGGCAACAGTCGGTGGTCGGGTGAAAGTCTGGCGGTGGTAGATGAGTCTGGTAGCAAGAGAACTATCTTCCTTGCCTTCTTGCTCAGGTCTCTTTCCATGTGGAATGAGTCGAAAAATTGTTTCGGGAACCCAATTATCCGACTTGGAGTGTTTGGGCCAAAAAATCATGCCCATATATGATTTGGCTGCCGAATCGACTGGTCGGCTGCCAGCCTGGAAAGACGTGTCCACAATGGGGCGTGTCCCGCGGTTGCCGGCTGCAGTTATAAGGTTTTAAATTTTTTTAAGGTGGGGCCCACAGTTTTTTTTTATTAAGAGTGGGCGACAGCTGTAGCCGCCCCTCATAATTTTTTTTAGTCTTTTTAGAATTTTTTTTGAATTCCGAAAATGACACATTTGGGCCCAAATTTTTTTGAAAATTTTAGAAAAAATTTAAACATTTTGGGGGTAAACCCCCCCCCCCCCTATTTTGAATCGTTTCCCCCTTTTTCTATAAATTTCCTATGGGGCAGGGGATTAATTGCACCTTCTCCCCTTCTCCCTTCTCCGCCTAACTTTTTTACAGTCGAGGTTTTCTATTATTTTTGATATGTGACATCTCCTACTCAAATTCAGCGCCCCTCTTGTGTAGAAGTTAAAAGTCCTCTCCTTTTCTTCTCCACTTTCCTTCTTACTTTAGAGGTTTTTCATTATTTTTAGTAGGTGTCATCCCCTACCCAAATTCAGTGTCCCTCTTTAGTATATAAGAAACTTTTTTCTTCTTTCTTTCTCTTCTCATCTACTTTCTTCTTATATTAGAGGTATTCCATTATCTAAGATGAGTGACTTCCCCTATAAAACTTCAATGCCCCTCTTTTATATAGAAGAAGTCATGACGAGAGATTGCTCTCTCAATTTATTGCCTTTGACATACGAAGATTAACTACCTCTTGCATGCAAGGGTGATTTGAGAGGATTTGGTGATAATAGCACTTGGGAGGAGAATTGATGATTGTTACTAGACTGGCAAAATTTTGACGATGTTCGAGTAAAAATTCAACAACAATCGGCGACCAAGTGAAAGTGTGGCGGCAATCGATGATCAGGCAAAAGTCTAATGACGATCGATGATTGAGTGGAAAAATGGTGGTGACCGATGGTCAGGTGGAGAGTTGGATGAGATAATTGGAGGGTATGCTAAAAATAGTAGTCGAGCAAGAAGCCGATGATAGATGATATGAAGTAAATGATAGATGGCAGATATCATGTGAAGGATCAGTGATAACGGTGGTCAAGTTGCATTCTGTTAAAGGCAATATGCATCCATATCGATGTGTACGGACATCAGATATTGCTGATGGAAGGGGTCAAAGCAGTGTGCCTTGTTAGTAGTTTAGCAACATATTATAATTTCAATTAAGTGAAGGCATGATAATCAATTTTTAACCTTTATTTGAAGAAGTTGTAGGAGATGCTTGTACGGATGATGTTGATTTAACTTTACTTTCATCTTCTGATGTGTAATATATGTAACTACAATGATATTGTATATAAAGTTGAGATTATTGTATGAGCTCGATACTTGTTTTTCATTTGAAATGAACTTGTCTCCCAGAGAAAACTAAGTTGTTTATACATCTTTGAGATATGCTTTGATATATTGCCCCTTGTATTTTTTAAGGCTTTTTTAGTATGTTAAGATTTTTATAGGAGTGATGACTTTATCAACCACTTGCTTTTATGGAATCATTCTAGAGAGAATATTGTCCACTCAAAGCATTGCTCAATGATGTTAATATGTTGAGAGAAATCCATTGTAGATATTTGACCTATATAATATTGTTTGTTAAAGCATTGCTCGATGATATTAACTTATGTGGAAGAAGTCGATAGAATTCACCAAGGATATATGACCTGTGATGCCCCAGAATCTAAATTGGAAGAATTATTCATTTATCCTTTAAATAATTAACAACAAGAGCTATCTAATGTCATATATCAGTAATAAATAGTACACCATATTTTATAATTTAAAACATCAATGTACACATCTATATTCATTTTCAAAAATCATATACACTAATCAGGATCTAAACAATCAAATCGTAACTACTCTGTACTGAGTACAAAAGAAAAACAAAAAGAAATAGAACTTGAAGAATCCTGACCAGCCTCTCACTCTTGCTCCCCTGCCCTGCCCTGAAATCATTTAACCACATATAATGAGCTTAAAAAGCCCAACATGTCACTAAAACCTACAATTGAATTCAAAACACATTAAAAAGAGCAATATGCATGTCAATAGTCAAATCATAACAGTTAAATGATTTTTTTTAAAACATCTTAATAGTGTATTTTGAATAAAATAATATCTTAATATTATACAATTAATATAATTAATTTCTTTTAATAGAAAATTCAAATAAATCATTTTAGGACTCCGAAAATTACAAAAAAATATTCATGAAATAAAACATGTTATTTAAAAAATATTGGTGAAATCGGTTTGTAAAACGGACACCTAAAGGTCATGAAATCCTCATTTATACCAACAAGTATAAGTTCCTTAAGGATTTTCACCGGTGCCAAAAAATTATGAAAAAATTTGTGTAAGCAAAATACTTCGATCAAAATACCATGGCGAAGACGGATTGCGATTTGGAGTTATTATAACTCCAGAAAAAAATTGATAAAGTCAAAATACGGGCTATTATATGACCTACCCGAAGTTGTTTGTTAGAGCGTTGCTCGATGACATTAACCTATATGGACAATGTTTGATCGAATCCCCCTGGGATTGATCATCCAGTGATTAAGACAATAAAGATTGTGTATTTCTAGAATTAAGAATTTTATGATTTGATTGATATCCTCCTAAGATTGTATGTTAAAATATTGCTCGATGACGTTAACTTGTATGAAAGAGGTTGGATCGAATCCCCCTTGGATTGATCATCTAATGATTGAGATACAATAATGATTGTATATATCTCAAATCAAGTATTTTATGATTTGATTGACATCCTCCTATGATGTTTAACCTATCCAAGTTTGTATGTCAGAGCGTTGCTCGATGACGTTAATCTATATGGAAGAGGTCGGATCGAATTCCCCGGGGATTGATCATCGAGTGATTGAGACACAATAAAGATTGTATATTTCTCAAATCATGGATAAAGAGATTAGATTTGTAGTTAGTTTTTATCATCATTTTTATCCTTTTTTAAAGGAGAATATTAGAACGGAACGAACAACTTATTACTGTATTATGTAAGACAATACAACAACTCTCTAATATGACTTAGGGATATAAGAGTTACACCGTACTCAACATACCAGAGATACATAATTGGACAATACGATATTTAACTTGGAAGGAAATGCCTGGGATATCAGAGTGACACCATATTCATCATATAAGATATACACGATGACACAAAACAAAAAGACCCAAACTGCATAGCTTTAAGGGTGCTCTTCTAATATGAGTATAGAAATGAGTTTTTATACAGGAGAAACCAGGGATATGTTCTTTTCGAAGATCAAAATCTTTGATGCTTAGGGTAACTGATGGGCGTGGTTGAGCCTAGTTAATATAGCAGGATTGCGCCACTTGCTGGTCTCCTAGCACCATACCGATCCCAGTATGGGTGAAAAATTTTAGCTTGAGGTGTGGAATAAAGGTGACGACTTCAAAGATCGACGGGAGGGGTCTTTCAAAGATTGCATTATAACCTGACTCTAACTTCACCACAATAAATTGGATTGTGTAAGTAGCTTGTTGAGGAAATTCTCCGAGTACAATAGGAAGGCTAATTATCCCTTCTACTCGTACGGGTTGATTATCAAATCCATATGGTCCTACGACGGTTGAAGGTTTTTTCTGGTGAGACCCATATTGAGAAAAGTATAGTAGAATAAGACATTCACCGAGCTCTCATTGTCCACCAAAATTTTTTTGACTTTGTAAAACGGGCCACCTATCCCAGATCCCCGCATTAATTATGAGTGGATCTTGATGAGGGATTTTATTACCTTCAAATCAGAATAATCAAAAGTAATAGAATGATCGATACGGGACTTCTTTGTTGTTGGTGTTGGCTTTTTATCTACAACCAATAAGATTTAATTAGGCAATAAGGTCCCCCCTACAATGGTTTTAATCTCACAAACAATTTGATGATTATTCAATGGTTATCTTTGCTGTTGTTGATTTTGCCCCCTAGTGAGACAAGCTTCATCTCGAGCAGGTGGATTTTAAATAAACTGTCGAAGGTATCTTGTCGGATAAGTCTCTCAATTTCATTCTTGAGCTTCTTACGGGCTTCAATGACGTGCCTATGACTACGATGGAAATGATAATATTGATCATGATTTCTCGTATTCGATTTCAAAGGATTTGGTCATTTCACGTTCTTCTGATCTCGAATGGCCATCAACACATTTGCTCGAGATGCGTTGAATGGTGTATACTCTTGTCCAAGTTGACATCATGACAACGAGGGCCTAGGAAGCAGATTATTCTTCCTTTATTTCTTTCTCTGTGAAAATGAGTTATCTATCTCTGGTGCACTTTTACGCTTTCCATTTGTTTGCACAAACTGCTATCTATGAGCATTAATAGCTTCATATGTAGAGATATGGTCCTCCATATGATGGATTAGGTCAACATATGAGGGAACCGTGTCTCACATAAGCACTAAGTAAAAGGGACTGGGGCGGAGGCCTCCAAGGAAAATTCCTCTCAGCAATTCAGAACCCACACTTGAAATTTGCGGAGCCTTAGTGAAAAATCGTTGAAAATATTCCTTAAGCGATTCTCTTTCATTCTAGCGAATCCCAAAGAGGTGAGAATAATGCTTAGCAATTCTTCGATTGACTAAAAACTATTTGACAAACACTTTGACCAATTTAACGAATGTGGGGATCGTTCTGGTTGGAAGTAAATAGAACCACTTTCGAGCTTATTCCTTGAGGGTGGCAAGGAAAACTTGGCAAAGGAGCGCGTTTGAGGCTCACTTGATATGCATGATGGTTATATAGTGATCGATATGCTCTTAGGGGTCGGATGTCCCGTTGTAAGAATAGATGCTCAGTAGTTTGAATCTTGCTGGAATGGTGTGTTGAAGGATGACTTCAGTCAGGGATGATGACTCCTAGAAGTCCCATTGATGAAGATATTGTTTTCTATCTCCCATGAGGAATTCTCGAACCAATGGTCGTAGTTCATGACGTAGGGTGTTGCGAGGGGGCTCAACAATGTACGGTCGGGCTAAGTCTTCGGGGATGTTCGGAGGAATGCGAGGTTTCTGACCTAATTTTGGATTGTTGGTGGCTCTCGGTTTGGGCTTGGCTATTCGATTTTGCTGTGTTTTGGGGAGCTGCTTGGCTCCGGCTCATTATGGTCGAGCTGCTGTTTTCAGCTTATAAATTGAAGGTTCTTTCCCCTTCTCTGTGGCCCTTCGGTTCCCCCACTTGGCTCCTTCCTGTGGCTCGTTCCTTCCCCCTTGGCTGCCTGTTCCGGTTCCCCTGGTTGCCAGTTCCAGTTCCCCTGGTTGCCTGTTCCGGTTCCTCTGGTTGCCTGTTTCGGTTCCCCTGGTTGCCTGTTCCGGTTCCCCTGGTTGCCTGTTTCGCTTCCCCTTGATTGCTCGTTCCTGTCCCCTTTGTGGCTCTTCGGGTGCTGCTTCTGGAAAGCCTGCTGGCCCCCTTTGTGCCTCTTCAGGTGCTGCTCCTGGACAACTTTTTGGCCTTCTGTTTCCCTATTTTGATTGGCTTGGTTGGAGTGTTTTAGGGGCTGTTTGGTTGCCTCTTTTCAGCTATATAAATGAGATGTTTAGAGAGTAAAAAAAAGAGTTTATGATGTGAGTTTTGGAATAAAAAAACCTGTGGGTTTTCTTGGAAAAGCTTGATAGCTTGTTCCATTCCTCTTCTCCTTCTAAGGAAAGCTTGCGAGCTTGTCATCTCTTTCGTCTCGGGCTTCTTACCTCTTTCTTTTCTCCGCAAGTTCGATACCATCTGTATCTTTCTTCTTGATGAAATGAAAAGCAAGTTTAGGAATTTTTATGTTAAATTTGTATGTGTCATCTTTTTATTATGAACGTTAAGTTGTGTTTTGTCTGTTTGTGGTATTTTCTCATTTTTATAGGAAGTCTTTTAGTATGCTTGCAAAAATTAGGGTCTTCCTAATTTTTTTGGTTGCATGAAGTTTGCTATCAGAGCCAGGTTAGTATATTCCTAGGTTTTTTCGTGTTTTTTAAGCGTTTAAAAAAATAGAAAAAGACAAAAATATTGAACTACTTGTGGATGAAAATCAGTCAGAAGATCTTGAGATCCAAATCCCTTTGGGCAGATGGATTTCGTCAGAAAGAAGTTCAACCGATCCCCTACAGAATGAATTATACAAGCTTCAAATGAAAATGCATGTGTATGAAAAATTACATGAAAAAAAGAAACTTATGCAAAACTAATTCATTCAAGAACGAGAGATGATTCTGAAGAAGTATGTGGCCAAGAATCAAGAATTAGAAGCGCCTCCTTCGTTAGAAAAATCCTAATACATCCTCATCAGGAGATGAGTCATTTCAACCGGGGAAGAATCTGATGTAGGCAAGAGGAGGGGATGGGGGCAAATCATGAGCCTAATTTTGGATTGTTAGTGGCTCTCAGTTTGGGCTTGGCTGTTCGGTTTTGCTGTGTTTTTGGGAGCTGCTTAGCTCCAACTCATTATGGTTGAGCTGCTGTTTTCAGCTCATAAATTGAAGGTTCTTTCCCCTTCTTTGTGGCCCTTCGGTTCCTCCCCTTGGCTCCTTCCCGTGGCTCGTTCCTTCCCCCCTGGTTGTCTGTTCCGGTTCCCCTGGACTGCCCATTCCTGCCCCCTTTGTGGCTCTTTGGGTGTTGCTTCAGGACAGCCTGCTGGTCCCCTTTGTGGCTCTTCGGGTGCTTCTCCTGAACAGCCTTTTGGCCTTATGTTTCCCTGTTTTGATTGGCTTGGTTTGAGTGTTTTAGGGGCTGTTTGGTTGCCTCTTTTTAGCTATATATATGAGATGTTTAGAGAGTTTAAAAAAAAAAACAGTTTATTATGTGATTTTTGGAATACAAAAACCTGTGGCTTTTCTTGGAAAAGCTTGCGAGTTTGTTCCATTCCTCTTCTCCTTCTTAGGAAAGCTTGCGAGCTTGTCATCTCTTTCATCTCAGGCTTTTTACCTCTTTCTTCTTTCTGCAAGTTCGACGCCATCTGCCTCTTTCTTCTCGATGAAATGAAAAGCAAGTTTAGGAATTTTTATGTTAAATTTGTATGTGTCTTCTTTCTATTTTGAACGTTAAGTTGTGTTTTGTCTGTTTGTGGTATTTTTTTATTTTTCTAGGAAGTCTTTTAATATGCTTGCAAAAATTAGGGTATTCCTAATTTTTTTGGTTGCATCACAGACTGTGACAAATTGTTACGAGCTAGAATATACGCAGTGGTAGATTTAATTTTTCTCATCTTAGCGTTGTACGGATATCCAACACACATACAAAAGAAAAAGGAAACACTAGAATTTTTACGTGGAAACCCAGGAAAAGGGAAAAATCTTGGGGCCACGCCCAGTTGAAAATAATTCCACTAGTGTTTGAGTAAATTACAAATGTTTTATTGTCCTTGAAACTGAAGACGATTATATTACAACAGTCAATTGTCGGGTTGAAATCTGAAGGTTGGACGGAAATCTAGACACAGTCCGTGATCGTGCAGAAATTCCGCGTCAGTTAGTAATCAGGCGGAAGTTTGTCATTAGTCTGAGGCCGGGTGGAAGTCCGGCGTCAGCCAGCAGCGTGGTGGAAGTTCGGCGACAGTCGGTGGCTTGGTAGAAGCTCAATGGTGGTCGAGGAGTCTGTTAGCAAGAGAACTCTCTTCCTTGATTTCTTGCTTCGGTCCCTTTCCATGAGGATTGCGGGTTCTATTTATAATTTTTTTTAGAGTGGTATGACTAGTAAATAAGAGGAATATCAACGGTAAGTTGGGAGTGGTTTGCATGGATAGCTGATGTTGATTCCCTTGATCGTAAACCATTTATTGGGCATTTGAATGTCTTAATGATATGAGAATTTGACAATCTTTGGCTCGTTGGATTCATCTCGTCGAGCTTCTCGATTCGAATATAAGCATGTCACGTTTGGAAACCATTTAGTAATCCAAATTATGGTTTGAACCTTCCAAATGTGCTTTAGGTCTTTGATTTGAATTCATTTAGGCTCGGATTGAGTCGAATTTGGTGTTGTTGGGTTTGTATTTCCGAAACGTTCAGTTCGACTGCAAGTTTGTTGAAATCGGAGTTCAGATGGTCACTGAGTTAATTTTTGAAGTTTCCAACTTGATTTTGCTTTGAGATTCGTGCATGATCAAGATGATTTTTTGATGATATATCAAGTATTAATCATTTTGCTTTAGCAATTCCTCTATATAGACGAGCGACTTTCTTAATTTTCAAAACTTCCGGTATGGTGAATAGTGATGCTTGTAAAGTTACTTGTATTTACTTTTTTGGCGCATAATTCCAATTTTTTGCTTTGCCGCTCTTCCAGTTCACCCTTTACTATATTAGATTTGACAGATGGAGACACTATGCATTTAGCTGAAAGGCGGCTAGTTCCTGTTTCCTCAACTGTTGCCGCTGAGACATCAAGAAGTAGCAGCCATCAAGGTTTGTCATTCAACCATAATACTTACTCTGGCGAGTTGCTTATGAACTACTTCCATTTAATGCTCACATTTTAAAAATCTTTAGTAGAAGGTATTGGGCCAAATGAAAAAAAAAAAAAAAAAACTTTATTAACATTTATTTTCATTCTTGAGGAGATGTAATGTAATTATTATAAACTTCTATATTGTAGTTTTAACTGCAGCTTTTGGCAACTGTCACAAAACATAACTAGCGAGGCTTGTTTAAACAGAAGATACTGCAGTTCTTGCCATGCCCGCCATCCTCATCGCTCAGTTTGCTACATAATGAGAAATAAGACTAGTTGAATTCCTTGCAACAATAAAATATTATGGATAAATGTAGAGGTGCATCATTCCATATAAAAATTTGAAGTCCAAATTTCATTTATCTATTCCAAAGTTGGTGTTTATTGGTTTTGAGCATAGTGAGAATAAAAAAATGCTTCAATAAGGCATGTAAATAAAATAAAGAAACGCTTAATGATATTGAAGTTTTAGAAGGGCTGTAAAAATTTAGACATTTTAGTATTACTTTATTCCTTTTTTATTTCCTTTCATCCATAGGTAAACAATGCGTTTAAATCCTTTTGATTTGCTTTGAGATATGCATTTGTTTATGTTCTCTATAAAATTGGAGGATGATGTAGAACGTTTAGGATTTCTTATGTAAGTTCAACATCTAATTGCATGAAATAAATAAAATAATTTTTTTTGTAAGATACATGAATTATTTTTTCCATTGTGTCCTATTAAGAGTCAAATTCTCATTTAAATCTAATAAAAAAAGTTCATTTCTAATATTTTCTATCCAAGTCTTTTTAGGTCTACCTCTACATTTCTCAACATAGGCTAGATCTAACACATTTGCTCTCCTAACTAGGTCATCATAAGGCATACATTTTATGTGACCAAACCACATCTAAGGTGACTCACCTAATCTTATCTACCACTAAAGCTACTATACTCGTTTCGCATTTTGCCTCTAAGAGTAAAGCCAGTCATCCATTTGAGCATCTTCATCTTTGCAACACTTTACTTAATTTTACGCTTCTCTTTTAACGTCCAACATTATGCGCCATAAAGCATTGTAAGTCTCCCCACCATCTTATAAAATTTTTCCTTAGGTTTGAAGGATACTTTTCTATCATACAACAGACCCGATACATTCCTCCACTTCAACCATCCAACTTGTATTCTACTAATAATATTGCCATCGATTTTACCATCATTTTGACTAATAGATCATAGATATTTAAATTGTATACTCTTTCTAATAATTTGATCACCCAAAGTCACTGTCCCTCCACTAGATCTATTACTATTAAAATTATACTCCATGTATTCGGATTTAGATCTACTCAAACGAAAACCTTTAGACTCTAAGGTTTACCTCCATAATTCAAGTTTTCCTTCAACTCCCCCCCTCAATTCTTATCAATAAGAAGAATATCATCAGCCAAAAGTATACACCAAGGTACATCCTCTTGCAAATGTCTAGCAAGAACATGCATAACTAAAGCAAAAAGATACGGGCTTAAAGCTGATCCTTAATGTCATTCAACTGAAGTAGGAAAGTATTTAGTTAAACCACCTTGTATTTGAATACAAGTAACAATTTCTATATACATATACTTAATGACTTGAATATAAATCATTATTAACTTCTTTCTTTTCTAAAACTCTCTAAAGAATTTATTTTGAAATTTAATTATCACATGCTTTCTCTAAATCAATAAATATTATATATAGATCCTCCTTATTCTCTCTATACTTCTCCATCAAACCTCTCAATAAATGTATAGCTCCCATAATAAACCTACCCGGCATGATTCCAAATTGATTTTAAGAAACATTAATATCACGTCGTAACCTATGCTCAATTACTCTCTCCAATAGTTTTAATATATGACACATTAACTTAATTCATCTATAATTCGCACACTCTTGTGTGTCCCTTTTATTTTTAAAAATAGGAATCAACGCACTCCTTCACTCATCGGATATCTTCTTAGTCTTCAAAATAATATTAAAGAATTTAGTAAGCTAAAAAATTTGTTCATCTCCTGAGCATTTCCACACCTCTTTGATGAAACTTAAAAACAAAATTGATAGAATCCATTGTTGACAAAAGATTTATGACCTTCTACTAGAAATCAGTGACAAATTTTATGGATAATGATAGCCGCACATGATTGTAACCTTACACAAAAGAAAGAAATTCAAATTTTAGCAAGTATCACAAAACACAATCTCACTTTCTACTAATAACAAAAAATATACATAAAAGGAGAGAAAAACAAGTCTGGAAAGAAGAACAATCCTCACACTACTACAAGAAGATAACCACTCTTGATATTGTTTAGTCTTACATTTATTGAATGAGTTTAATGATGGAAAGAGAAGGATTTTCTCATCCAAAACAGCCTATCGAAGGTGATCCCAAATTAAGAGTTCATGAGTAAGTTGTTGTCATAAGAAAAATTCACAATAAGACACATACCTCAGTAACAAGGACAATGCGCTAGCAACTCTGAGGAATCAAGAACAACATGCTACAGTCCGAGAATATTGCCCCAACATAGAAGCAACGAAAGGACCCATGTGGGCACTTATGCAGAATATACCTAACTTAGAAAATTTTAAGCCATAATGAATTATTCGATTGATAATCTTCTGATAGACCTTCATATAACTATTGAGCTTGTTATCTAGATATCTTTGAAGTATCACCTAAGTTTTGTTTTTTCAATACATCACATGATACCTTTGGAATCCACAATTAGATTGACACAATTTCATTATTATATAACTTCAGCAATAAGAGTATAGTATTTATAAAATGTCTTAAAAATACATGGATGATTTATTGAAAGGAGAATTTAAGGCATTTGGTTGATGGCTGTTGATAAAAGGTCTAATACAATATTTAAAAAGCCAAAATAATACCATTTTTATTGGGATTTTTAACCTGCATGCATTGATCCCAATTCATTCTATAATTTTATATAAAGTAATGATTTTAGTTAATTATTTTAGGGTTCCTAACCGTGAGGGATTGAGCAATAACTTTAAGCATGAGGGAAGAGTTAATAAAAAGAGAAACAAAAGCCAAAAATCTCGAAGAGCCAACAAAGGTGGGAAAAGTGGAAAACAAATGCTCACACGTCTTAGAAGCAAGCATATCTCTAAAAGAAAAGAAACTCAAAACAAATTGGACAAAGATTCAAAGAAAAAAAAAAGAAATAAAAATGTTAGAAATTCGAAACAAAGCTTGAAAAATATAAATAGAAGTTCAGAATCTAGGAATATAACTGTCAGAAAATAGAAAGAAATAGAAGCTCATTACCTTAAGAGCATAATCAAACAAATCTTTTAAGGCCACAAGTCTAAAAATCAAGCTTTACATGAGTTTTTGAGCATAAGACTTAGGACCATGCTGTAAAATGGTAGCAACAATACTACAACAACAACATCAAGCCTTTATCCCACTACATGGGGTCGGCTACATGAATCCTTTCTCTCCATTATGTCATGTTAAGAGTCAAATTCTCATTTAAATCTAATAAAGAAAGGCCATTTCTAATAATTTCTAACCAAGTCTTTTTAGGTCTACCTCTACCTTTCTTAACATAGGCCAAATCTAATACACCTACTCTCTTAACAGGGTCATCGGAAGGCCAACGTTTACATGGCCAAACCATCTAAGGCGACTCTCTCTAATCTTATGTCATTAAAACTACTCCAACCTTTTTCTGAATATACTCGTTTTGTAAAACTTCTCTACAACAACAACATCAAGCCTTTATCCCACTACATGGGGTCGGCTACATGAATTCTTTCTCTCCATTATGTCATGTTAAGAGTCAAATTCTCATTTAAATCTAATAAAGAAAGACCATTTCTAATAATTTCTAACCAAGTCTTTTTAGGTCTACCTCTACCTTTCTTAACATAGGCCAAATCTAATACACATACTCTCTTAACAAGGTCATCGGAAGGCCAACGTTTACATGGCCAAACCATCTAAGGCAACTCTCTCTAATCTTATGTCATTAAAACTACTCCAACCTTTTCCTGAATATACTCGTTTTGTATCACGTCCTAAAAGTCCACTCATCCACCAAAGCATCCTCACCTCAGCAACACTTACCTTAGTAATATGCTTCTCTTTTAATGGCCAACATTATGCGCCATAAAGCATTGCATGTTTCACCGCCATCTTATACAATTTTATCTTAAGATTGAGTGGTACTTTTCTATCACACAACAAACCCGAAGCATTCCTCCACTTCAACTATCCAACTTGAATTCTACCAATAATATCCCCATCTATTTCACCTTCACTTTGAACAATAGACCCAAGATATCTAAATCGAGTACACTTATTAATGACTTGATCGCTCAAAGTCACAAACCTCCCACTAGATCTATTACTATTAAAATTACACACCATGTATTCGGTTTTAAATCTACTCAAACGAAAACCTTTAGACTCTAAGATTGACCTCCTTAATTCGATTTTACCTTCAACTCTCTCTCTAAAAAGGTAGCAACAATAGAACCGAGGGAAAAAAAAAAGAGGTTGATTAGCTTAAGAGCTTAACCAATCTAAATTTATGAAGATCAGTCTAAGAAATAAGCTTCGCAGAAGTTCTTGTTCATTTCCCTAAGGAACATGCTGTAACAAGAGTGCTAAAAAACTCAAAGTGAAAGCATCATCGAGATAAATAAAGAGACAACGGAAAAACAAAATAAAAAGAGTGAACAATCATGAAGAATGCACAAAGTTTTTGGTTGTTCAACTCCAATCAGGCATATGATGTTAGGAGAGGGTAGGTGATTCAATCTGCTATATAGGTGCTGTAATTGTAAATATTAAATAAGTGCACTCAATAGCTATTTCCTAATTCTCAAGCCCAACATGCATAAATAAGAAGAAACTTAAAGAACAATATCACAACTATTACTTCACACAAAAACTTCATTCTTCTCCCATCACCTCGAAGCCACTAATCCTCTAAAGAATCTTAAAACTGAGAGTGTATGCAAGTTAACAGGAGATTCAATTGTTTGCATAAGCCCTAGACCAAACACCTCTTCTTATAGAAAATTGAGCCTTGTGCAGTATCAATTATATGGAAACTCTCCTAAGGTGTACAAAAAAAAATGGTATGAAGTCACACATGAATCAATATAGTATCTAAATTTCACTATCTGATGGGGACATCAGATCATGGAAGGTTTATCAGAGACGTCGTCGTCGATCTAGGGCCATGATTGAGTCATTGTATTTTTGATTTGTTTTATTTTTTTTTCTTATTTACGATATAGTATTGTATTTGCTTTTATTAGTTTCCCGTTGTACCCTTTTATTAAGGGATGTCGTATGTAAGCCCTAGGGACATTGTCGTCCTTTATGTTTGAGTCATTGTAAAAGGCTATTTATAGCCCACTTGTTCTTCCTTGCAAGGGGAGGAATGAATGATTAATTGAAAACTTTGTTTCTCTTTGTTTGAATTCTCATGAGAGGTTGAGATTGGAGTGAGAGCCCTAGGAGAGGGAGAATTGCGCAACACCCACCAACCTTGACGAGTCGGGTTCATGGTTTTTCTTATTTATCTCTCCCCTTCAACCTCTTACTACCACCACCGGCCATCTTCACCTCAGCCAACCCTACTCACACCCAACCTCCACCTCTCTCCAACCACCACAAACCATCTATCCAGTGGCTTCATCAAATCCCCTCCCTCCAAGAATTCCCCATGGCCAACCTAGCCGCCGGCCCCCCCTCTCACCTCTTCCACGTCCCTCAATGCGAACCCGTCCCAAATACTTTCCATATCATCCGCTCTTAATTTAGGGAGGTCTAATTTCAAAATTCAAAATTATTTGAATTTGAAATTCTTTCCTAATTTAGGAAACCTATTTTAGGAAAGTTAATTAATCAAGTCCTTCTTAAAATTTTAAATTAATGAGGTTTAATTATTTCTTTCCTAAATCCTAAATCCTAAATTAAGACCCCAAATCCCTTCCCCAATCTCCTCCTTTACCGTTAAGCCGCTGGCCCCTCTAATAAATCCCAAGGGATTTATTTCCTGAAACCCTCTAACCCCTCTTGGAAACAATTCTAAATCTCATCCCCACCTCCTTTAGCCGAAATTCCCTATGCCCACTTATTTAATTTATTTCCAAAAGGGAATCTCTCCTTTTGGAATTAAAGTAAAGTCCTCCCAACCCTTACCGCTGCCCCTCCCCTCTCTCATCCCCTTTTGGAATTGTTTTCAAATTTCAAATCCCTTCCTAGGTAAAATCTGAAATTAATTTTAGGTTTTAAGCTCTTCCCTCTTTCAAGTCTAAAACAAACTCCCTACTCTCTCTCCTCCCTTGGCCGGCCACTTTCGTTCATCTCCACTTCAAGTTCAAGAGAAACTTCTTTCTCTTCAACAGAGTTCAAGATTACTAGCAATCTTTGGAAGAAATCGTCATCTAGCACTCATGAATGGCCGATCCCGATACTAACTATGGACTTGCCTACGACGAACACGGCTTCGTGCACTTTCTCCATTCAACCTTCTTTGACGTCAACCCGAGGATCGACCATACGGTTGAGGACTACATAGAACGCATCTTGGACACCTTGGTTGAAGCTATTGAAAAGCAACTTGAGATCGTCGAGTGGAGGATCGCAATCGACCCTTGACGAAGGTTTTCTAATTTTCCTTTTTTTTGTATTTCTTAAGTCTAATTCTTTCTTGAGCTTTGGTTGCAGTCATGAAGGATGAGTTTACACGATTCTGCCGAGCTTAGTAAACGTAGGGAATTGAATGCACTTATTCGTTTCTAAATCTTATTGTTAGATTAGGGATTTTTGTTGTGAAAGCTACTACTTTGCATAATATTGTTTTCCTACGATATTTTGAGGGCTCAAATCTCTTGATATGCAACTTAGCCTACACGAAAGTGACCGCTCTTACGTTTTAATTCATCATTTTATTTGCTAATAGTTCTATTTGTTATTCCTCTAATCAATAAGTTGTGCAAGCTCTTAATAAAATATTGCATATGCATTGTAGTCCTACATCACTATCAGTACAAGGCAAGGAAAATGAAGAATGGGTGCAAATCTCATGGTGCAGTATGTTTACTTGTAGGATTTGATCTATATAATTTCTTAAAAAACCTTGTATCCTTGAGATAGTGTTATTTAGGAAATAATACACTAAGTTATGACTCGAAACTGGAACGACCAATACAACATAAACTTGATATATATGAACACTTTAGGTTCCAACTATCTGCTTGAACTTGTTTCAAAAATTTCCAGCAATTCGGAAGCTAACTCTCTCTTCTTTTCTTCCCTAAAATGTGATGCTCCAATAGAGGCAAAATAATAACTGAAACAACCATGAAATTCTCCCTACAAAACATTAAGTCCTACGATTCTTCTTGCTTTCATGACAACCAAATAATCTTGAGGATCTTAATATCCCTTGAAATTGTATACCCTACATTACTTAGAGCACCAAACACATAAAAATGCATTCTTTAAAAAGATATTCTAGCTACACCATATGTTATCAATGTTTAAAATTATGCAATATGACTGGGGCCCTCTGCACCATAAAATGCATTCTTTAAAATGAGAAATCTCGTGGCCATCATATTCACTATAGTAGGCTTGGAGACCTTAAGAATTCAATATTTAATATCGGGCTCTTTTATACCTGTTATAATCAGAGAGCGGATAATCCTAATCATATAAAACTAGATAGAATTTTGGTTAATAATGTCTGGCTAGATTGTTTTCCCTCTTCCTTTTACAAAGTTGAACCTCCCAACTATTATGATAATTCCCCTTTGGTGCTCTTCTCCAGTTTCAATACTACAAAAGACTGCAGATTCTTGTTTAAGAACTACTGGTATGATATGGAAGGATTCTGGGAGGCTGTTATTTTTGCTTTTACTGCTAATGCAATTGGTAGTCCTATTGCTTCTTTCTATGCCAAATTACGGAATCTTAAATCCTTGATTAAAGTCAAGAATTGTGCATCTTCGACATTCTTCTTGGCTACTAGCAATGATCTAAAATCCCGTCAACATGCCTACTTTTGGAATCTCAGAACAACTAACTTGACCACTCCCTTAATTCATCCTTAAAAGAGGTGAATTCTCTGCTAGCTTCATATCATTCCTCTTGGTCCGCTTGGATGGTTCAAAGGGCAAAATCTAAATTGCTTTCAAATGGAGAAGATGATCTTGATTTTCTGTATGCTAAAATTCATTCTAGAAACAATGTTAACTTGATCAAAGAGCTTACCACCTCTCTTGGGTTCTTTTGTACCCCTCAAGGGGTTGCCTATGCTTCCATACGACACTTCAAGAAAAAACTCAAAAACCGCTCCAAACCAGCACACATAATATCCCTGCTGTGAACATCATTTTCTCCCTTCTCGTTGGTTCCCTTTATCTCCTATCTCTAATGATGAGATAAAAGTTGTTGTCTTTTATGCCCCTACCTCATCTGCTTTGAGGCCTGATGATTTTACTTTTGAGTTCTATAAATGCTCCTGAGATATTATTGGTCTTTAAGTTTGCAATGCTGTAAAATATTTCTTTCATTATGGGCACCTCCCCAAAGGTGCTAAAGCTACTGCTATCACCTTGATTCCTAAATGCTCTCATACTACTAATTTTTCATACTACCTTCCAATCTCCCTATGCAATGTATTTTCCAAAATTAGAGCCAAGATTATTTCTAATAGAATGAAGCTCATTATGTCTTTTTATTATTTATCAAAGCCAATAAGGGTTTATTTATAACAGAAATTCCTCGGATATCATAACATCATACTTGCCGCTGAGCTCTTCGAGGAATTCAATACTACTGCCAGCAGGAAATTCTTCTATGAAAAATTTGATATTAACAAGGCCTTTGATACAATATCTCATGAATTTATGCTATCTAGGATGGAGTAAAAAGGTTTTCCTATCATATTTATCAATTGAATTAAAGGGTGCATCAATGATGTGCATTTCTCTATTTGCTTTAATGGGGGCACTTGAAGGATTTTTTAACTCTTTATCGGGGCTGAGGCAAGGAAGCCCATTATCACCATTACTTTTCTGTATTGTCATGGATGCTCTCTCTTGCTCCCTTGATGCTTCTAGCCCCTCCCTTAACTTTACAGGTATCATGTCAAATGGCTATAATTACAATCACCCACTATATGCAGATGATTTGCTTGTTTTTGGCTCGGCCTCTACTCAAAATGCATCTTCTCTTGACAATATCCCTCTCTTTTGCGGCTGCCTCTGGTCTATACATAAATCACTCTAAATGCTCCATTCTTTTCTCTCCTCATACTCTTACTGCTGCTGATATTTGTTGCATTCTTTGAGCTGATGCTGTCCTTAAAGTGTGGGACTGCTTATCTCTACTAAATAGCTTTTATCTGCTCACTTCCAAATTCCAATCACTTATGAGTAGGATTTATACTCTACTTGATGGTTTGTTGTTCAAGAAAAACGGTGCAAAGCTATTGTGGGACTCTCTTGACAGTATCCTTCCCTCTTTTGCTTTCACTGTTCTGGGACCTTTGGTGTAACCTCGAAGCTATTTCAGAATTAATGTTTCCTACCAGTTATATCCATTTGACAGTGAATGATTTTATCTTAAATGGGCTCTGGGCTATTCCTGGACACTTCTCTGAAGCGGTTAAACATGCTATTTCTTTAGTCCCTATTCTTGAACATTCCTCTCCCTCTATCTCTTGGAATGGCTCTGAGAATCCTACCTTCAAAACTTTTACAGCACATGGAGACTGCTCCTTGGTTTAATTACATTTTGCATAAGAAGTATGCTCTTCAGTCCTCCTCTTATGCTTGGATTGCTTCTCTCGAGGGCTTTAAAACGGGCTGAATTTCTTATTAAAAGGAATATTGATGTTTCATCCATTTGTTACCACCTCGGTTTCAAGTTTGCTGAGACTCATCAACACCTGTTATTTGAGTGTGACTATTCATATTTTGTCATTTATGCTCTGCTGCCTATTTGGGAAGTTTTTTAGTTAGGCCTAACTTACAACAGCATTTTTATCACTATGCTAGCATGTCTTAAACTTGCGAGATAAGATCTTCTGTTACTTCACTATATGCTTCTCTTTGTATTTTCTGTGGAGAGAAAGGAATGGGCATTTCTCTGGTAAATGGAGCTCCTCCTCCTCTGTCTGCAGCAATATTAAATTCGCCATCTCTCTAAGGCATCAAAATGGAAGAGATATGAAAGGCTCAAATCTGTTTTTCCTAACTGCTTTTAATTTCTTCCTCCGTGTTTTGTTTGATGCGCACATCTTCATCTAGATTCTTGTGGTTTTGGGCATTATCCGCTACTTTGCCTTTCGGCTTGACTTTGCTTGGTTTCTCTTTTGGACGATGATGAATGACCGCCAACTTCCTTCCAGCATTTCCTCTTGGATGCTGGAAGGGTTCCTGTGGCAACCGGTTGTTTTTTCATGGAAGGCCCGTGTGGCAATCAGAGGGTGAATTTTTGTTTATTGCTTGCTGACCGAGCTTTTACTGGATGTGGATCTGATTACCCGGATGTTGGCTTTTTGCACTTCCTAAGTCCACTATTTTGGTTTCACTTCTGTTTCACTCTTTCTGTTACTTCTAACAGCGGGTTTTCTTTGTAGCCTTTTGTTTTTTACTCCAGTTGGAGTCTTTTCTCTTTCGTCACAACTCTGATCATACTTGTAATTTTGCTTCTGAGTTGTTTTTCTCTATTCATAGCATTGTAATTCTATTCTTTCATTAATGATATGGACTTTGCCCCAAAAATTTTCAACAAAAAAAAAGAGTAAAAAATTCAATCAAAGTTTTCGAGTTATTTGTTGTCCTTTTGACTTAAATGTTGGATTTGGATGTTATTCTTTTCTATCGTGGTGCAAGTAGAGAATATCAATTTTGGGGTAAGTTGTCCTTGTCCTGAAGTAAAGTTTGAATTGTTATTTGGAGATTTGTTTTCATTCAATTGTCTTTTGAATGTCTTCTTTCTGTTTTGATAGCATGTGTAATTATTTTGTCTGCTTACAGAACATCCAAGATTGAGCTGATTAATTTATAGGGATTAGGGCATGCATTTTGGTTTTATGTGTATCTTAGATTGTGTGCTTTGTGCATGTTTTTAATGTGTAAAATAAATCAGTATTAATTCTTATCGCATGCTTTCTTTCTTAATTATTAATTATTGTTTGAACATAGAAGTTCTAATTTCTGTTTTTTATGCCCTAAATATTTGTAAGGGGTTATTCTAAACTTCTGTCTCGATGGAACTACTTTTCTATGCATGTGTTTGCCATGTCACCTTTTTTATAATGCAACATTTTCCTGAAATTTCAAGATCAGTCGTCTTCATCCATATCTTGTTTTTAATATTTAAGATAGTTATGATTATTTAATGATACTCAATCTTTATGATCTTATGGAAATTTACAGGTGCATATTTAAACCAAAATTCATGTTTGCAGAAAGAAATGTTCATGAATAGACGGTTAAATATTTTGATTCTTTTAATGTATTTCACATGTTTCTGTTTTTGTTGGGTTCATATTCAGGTGCCGGAGCAGAAAGTTCTCAGAACTCAAGGACTCGGTCAACTAACTCAGTAAATCTAGGGCTTATATTTCAGAATCAACCAGCATTCTCTCTTTCATTTTTTGAATCGCCTTGGCAAATTTCCAATGAACAGGAGGTACTTCTTTCATGTTTTCATTTTTGCAATGCACAAATTGAAATTTATTGTGTCACAGAGTTATGTTGCCAATTTTGTATTTCAGCTATTTCCTGATACTTTGACGACTGTCAATGATTTCATTGATCGGATGAATGGGGAGTTTCAAAGTTGTTGTAACTCATTGAACAATGATCAGCATCAGCTGCTTTCACTGAACAATGATCAGCATGAAATCCTTTCGAGGGGCACAATAACTGCAACTTTACCAGCCCTTCAAACTTTGAGTATTGTTTTGTGGCGAGCAGCACAGCTTCTTAGGGAAAATGCAACCACGGCTCTTTCAGTATGTGCCATATGCTCCTTACCTTTCTTTAAGGGTGAATTGAAAAGCGGAAAATACACTAAAGGACAGATAGTGTAGTGTGATGCATTATTTTGCTATTGATTTCTGATGGATTTGGTGACTGGCAATTATGACATGATCATCAATATTGTTTACAATTTTGTTGGTGTCTGCTCATCTCCAGTGTTCATAAGCCAATTGGCAGATTCACGCCCCATGATAAGAATAACATTGATTACAACTTAGTTAGAAAATTAATAAAATCATGTTGATTATGTCAGGGACATTTTGAAAGGATTCATATTTGACTAACTCATCTCTTTGTTAGAACGTTAGGTTGTATTATCCTCATTTGTAACCTGTGATAAACTAGGAATTCTATTTGCCTTTCATTGTACATTTAAGATATATATCCATAACTATTATTCTATGATGTGAAGTCAAACTTTTCTTGGATTGTCCTTGCAATTTTTTCAAAAAGAATTTTTCTTTCTTAGTAAAAATAAGCTAGAAGTAATAATGTACTCCTTACTTATAGAATTATACGTTTGCTATTGCAAAATTATGTGTTATAGCAAAATCCAAGAGCCCATCATATTTGATCATATAAGATCATTTTACTTGCACTTGATAATTATTCTTTCTTCCACTTATGTAAGTTATAATAGTTCACCATCTCTTCTGAAAATTATTTTCTAATCCGATTGGAGAAACATAAACACTACTTACATTTATAATGCCCTCTACTGAAAATTAACTCAACAGAAATCATCTTATTACTAAAATGATTAACCTCAATAATTTTCATTCAGGTTTATATGCACACTACATCCCTACCCTATTTTATAGTTTTCCAACATATAATATATTGCAACCTTCATAAAAAATAGTAAAAATAAAATAAAATAAAAATAATAAAAAAAAAATTTTGCAACCTTCTTTAATGTCATTGGATTTTGCATTAATAAAAAACATCAAAACTTCCAAAACCTTAAATTATCTTTATTGATTGAATTGAATTTGCAACTGAATATATTGATAATGACAATATGATAGTTCAAAGATTTTTTTTTTACATCAGGAAGGTTTAGTGTGAAATCAATTTTGCATTAGACAATTAATGAAAAAATATACAGGCATAAAAAGAATATTCATATGTTTTTTTAATCTTGAGAAAGCAATCAAAACATGCTCATGAAAATTGAGTTTGTCACATAAAGGAAAAAATACGTGTCAAAGGTATTTTTAAATAATAAAGATATGCATGATGCAACGCTCATTAGATTATAAGTAACTGTGAAAAGACTTAAAGAAATTTTCAATTATATAAGATTCGATCAATGATCATCACAAAGTTAATATATATATTTTTTTTTATGGATGTGCTCATTAGGGATAGTTAAAGTGATGTGCCTTTGTAGATGGTAATTCTAAAAGATGAAACATCTGATGAGCAAATAAATGTTAGAAAAATGATGAAAATATTTAGAAGAAAAAAGCTTGGATAATATTAGAACAAAGATTGCACAATATGAAATTTTAGTGGATATGTATTATTTTTTTTAAAATTAATATTATTATTAGCTAACTTAAATTATGCTAGGTTTAAGTATATTTGGTCTATTATCCAAAATAATAGGGATATAAATAAGCATATAAACATTTAGAGTTAATGTTGGGTGTTTAAATTATAAAAATACGCAAGAATTTAAATGTGATAAATTTTTATGGAGACTTAAGAACTAAATTCTCTAATATTATTACATCTACAATTTTATTATCAATTGGGTGTTAAGCTGTAAAAAGTTGTGAACAACAACATTAACAACATCAAGCCTTTTGTCCCCTACGTAGGGTCGGCTACATGATCCTTTTTATCCACTATGTCCTGTAAAAGTCAAATTCTCGTTTACATCTAATAAAGAAAGATCATTTCTAATATTTTTTAACCAGTCTTTTTAGGTCTACCTCTACCTTTCTTAACATTAAATCAAATCTAATACCTCTATTCCTAACCGGGTCATCGGAAGGCTGCCGTTTTATGTGACCAAACCATCTAAGTAGACTCTCTCTAAGGGTAAAGCCACTCATCCTCTTGAGCATCTCATCTATACAACACTTAACTTTGTATCATGCTTCTTTTTTAATGGCCAACCATTCGGCACCATAAAACATTGCAGGTCTCACCACTATCTTATAGAAATTTCCCTTAAGTTTGGAGGGGAATTTTCCTATCACGCAAGAAGCTCGATGCATCTCCTCAACTTCAACCATCCAACTTGATCTCTGTAATAATATCCCCATTTAGTTCACCACCACTTTGAATAATAGATCCAAGATATCTAAAATGTGTACTCTTTATAATGACTTGATCGCCCAAAGTCACAATTCCCTCACTGGGCTCTATTACTCTAAAATTACACTCAATATTCAGTTTTAGATCTATCAAGTGAAACCTTTAGACTTAAGGTTTCCTCCATAATTCAAGCTGACCTTGAACTCCTCTGTCTTATCAACAAGAAGAATATCATCAACAAAAAGCATACACCAAGGTTATCCTCTTGCATATGTCTAGTGAGAACATCTATGACTAAAGCAAAAAGATACGGGCTGTTAGATGATCATTGATGCAATCCAACCGAATAGGAAATGCGTGGTCAAACCACCTTGTGTTTGAACACAAGTAATAGCTCCAACATGCATATCTTTAAGATTTGAATATAGTGTTATTAACTCCTTTCTTTCTAAGAACTTTCCATGCACTTCTCTTGGACTTTTCATATGCTTTCTCTAAATCAATAAATATCATATGTAGATCATCCTTATTCTCTCTATGTTTCTCCATCAAACCCCTAAAAAATGTATGGCTTCCACAGTAGACCTACCCGACTTGAATTCCAAATTGGTTTTGAGAAACATTGTATCATGTCGCAACCTACACTCCATAACTCGATCCCATTAAGTTTTTAAAGTATGACACATTAACTTAATTCCTCTATAATTTGCACAATCTGGTTGCATTAGTTTATTCTTAAAAATATAAATTAACACACTCATTCTCCACTCATCTGACACCTTGTTAGTCTTCAAAACAATATTTAAAAAGTTTAGTTAACAAAGAAATTCCTTCATCTCCTAAGCACTTCCACACCTCTATTGGAATATCATCAGGTCCAATAACTTTTCCAGTTCATTTTCTTAAAGCCTCTCTAACTTCGGTTTTACTAATATGCCGATTAAAAAAATCATTATTTTTATTTAGGTTTATAAAAGTCACTAAAGTCAAAATATTTTCACATTCTCATTAAAAAGTTTAGCAAAATATCTAATCCACCTTTGTTGAATATCATCTTCTAAGAAAAAATAATTTTTTATATTCATTCTTTAACACACTTCAGTTGAACTAAATCCTTACTATTATCTCTTTGTTGGCTAATATTTTACATATATCTTTCTCCCTCCTTAGTATATACTATCTATTATATAAATTATTAAAAGCTAAGATCTTTGCATTGCATATTGCTTCTTTAGATTCCTTACGTGCTCTTTATATATTTCCCATTATCATAATTTTTAATAACAAATCTTCTTATTTTTTTTTATCATTTCTTGCACATTTAGATTCAATCACAAACTATTTTTATTATTAGGAGTCTTTCCCTTGATACACTCCAAGCACATCTTTTACAATATTCTTAATATCACTAGCCACTTTTTTTCATATACACATAGCATTCTCATGTACATACAAAATCTTAAGATTTAAAAATTTTCTCTCAAAAATATTTTTGTTAATATTCTTTAAATGTCCTATCTAATCCTAGAGAATATCGTTTTCTTTATTTTATATTTTCTATCCCTTTATCTTTAAAATCAAAAACTAATAATCGATGCTGGTATATTTTTTCACTCGGAAATATTTTACAATCTTTGCAATCTAAACGTTCTAATTTTCTTATAAGAAATAAATCAATCTGAGTTTATTATATCATAATTTTTATAAGAGATGAGATGATCATCTCTTTTCTTAAATAGGGTATTAGAATTAAATAAATTATAGCTAAAGGAAAAATATAATATGGTCTTATCACCTTCATTTTTCATTCAAATCTATGATCATCATGATTGCTTTTAAAATCATCTACCTCCTCTATCGACTACCAATATGCCCATTTAAATCTCTTTCAATAAAAACTCTTATTCAAAAGGTAGTTTTTGTTATTAATTTTTTTATGTCATTTCAAAATTTTAATTTTGAACTCATATTCAACCTACTTGAGGAACATAAACACTTTTAATATTAACAATCTTAACATCAACAATAATCTTTTAAAGCTATAATTCTATCCTCAATTCTATTAATTTTTCTAACATTATTCTTCAAATTCTTATTTATGATACACCTACCCCATTTCTAGTACGACTCTTACCCGAATACCATAGTTTTAAATCTTTGACTATCAATCTCCTTAGCCTTCTCCAACCCATTTAGTATTCTTATGCAATCGACTAATTAATGCAACCCTCCCTTTTCTCATCCAGAACTTGGAGACTTGGCAACGACAGTGTGGTGTACAAACATAGTTTTTTTTTTTAATTATTTTATGAAGTGACATTGATAGTAAGCTGAGCGGTGATAGTAAGTTGCACAAGGAAGAAGGTTGCTTTGCTGCGATGAAATGGAGTCTGATTAAAATATAAAAGGAAATGGTTGAAAGTAAAGAGGCGTAATGCAAAACCTGATGACCACCCATCACTTTAGCAGAAGAATGATGATTATGACAATAGGAAGAGCATTATCTAAGATAGTGGGGCAATCTTGAACTTAATGATTCCCCATCACTTTAACAAAGAAGATGATTGTGATTTATAGGAGGCTAAATCTAAAGAAATTTTAGCAGCGGAGTTTACGAACCAGTAGGGGTCATCGGCATAGAAGACAGTTGCCTGGTGACTAGGGCACCATGACAAGGGCGCAGCAATAAAAACACGATGAAGCAGGAGTTTTGTGTTAGGACAAAAGGATTAGAATAATATTGGATTTATTGTGAAGTACTGCAACCTAATAAGCTTATACCGCAATAGACTTCACAAATCTACCATGATCTAATTATGATATTAAATCTCATAATGAAAGTTTTATATTTAATTAAAAAAAAACTTGTGGTAGCAAACTTTGTCTGAAAATGAACTCTTTAAGCAGCATATTAACTATTTTAGCAGCATCCAAGCTTCAAAACAAATGAAAATTTGATGTAAACGCTTTTAATTGTTAAATGCTTTTAACGCATAGTATTGTTGTGGACTAGAATAACGCGGTGGTAGAGTTAAATTTCTCTGTTTAGCATTGTAGGGATATCCAACACACAAATAAAAGAAAAAGTAAACACTAGAATTTTTACGTGGAAACCCAGGACACGGAAAAAAATCACGAAACCACGCCCCAATTGAAAGTGATTCAATAGTGTTTTGATTCGTCCTTGAAATTGTAGGGTGATCAAATTACAATAGTCAACTGTCGGGTTAAAATTTGGAAGGTTGGACGGAAATCTAGAGTCAGTTTGTGATCAGACATAAATCTAGCGTCACTCGGCAGTCAGGTAGTAGAAGTACCGTTGTCAGTTGGAGGCGGGGAAAGTTTGACGTCAGTTGGCAGCCGGCGGATCTGGCAACAGTCGGTGGTCGGTGTGAAGTCTGGCGGTGGTAGATGAGTCTGGTAGCAAGAGAACTATCTCCTTGCCTTCTTGCTCAGGTCTCTTTCCATGTGGAATGAGTCGAAAATTGTTTCGAGAACCCAATTATCCGACTTGGAGTGGTTGGGCCAAAAAATCATGCCCATATATGAATTTGGCTGCCGAATCGACTGGTGGCTGCCAGCCTGGAAAGACGTGTCCCAATGGGGCGTGTCCCGCGGTTGCCGGCTGCTGTTATAAGGTTTTTAAATTTTTTTAAGGTGGGGCCCACAGGTTTTTTTTATTAAGAGTGGGCGACAGCTGTGCCGCCCCTCATAATTTTTTTTAGTCTTTTTAGATTTTTTTTGAATTCCGAAAATGACACATTGGGCCCAATATTTTTTGAATTTTTAGAAAAAAAATTTAAACATTTTTGGGGTAAACCCCCCCCCCCCTATTTTGAACCGTTTCCCCCCTTTTGGTCTATAAATTTCCTATGGGGCAGGGGATTCATTGCACCTTCTCCTCTTCTCCCTTCTCCGCCTAACTTTTTTACAGTCGAGGTTTTCTATTATTTTTGTATATGTGACATCTCCTACTCAAATTCAGCGCCCTCTTGTGTAGAAGTTAAAAGTCTCTCCTTTTCTTCTCCACTTTCCTTCTTACTTTAGAGGTTTTTCATTATTTTTAGTAGGTGTCATCCCCTACCCAAATTCAGTGTCCCTCTTAGTATATAAGAAACTTTTTTTCTTCTTCTTTCTTTCTCTTACTTTCTTCTTATATTTAGAGGTTCCATATTAAGATGAGTGACTCCCCTATAAAACTCAATGCCTCTTTTATATAGAAGAAGTATGCGAGAGATTGCTCTCTCAATTATTGCCTTTGACATACGAAGATTAACTACCTCTTGCATGCAAGGGTGATTTGAGAGGATTGGTGTGATGATAATAGCACTTGGGAGGAGAATGATGATTGTTACTAGACTGGCAAAATTTTGACGATGTTCGAGTAAAAATTCAACAACATCGGCGACAAGTGAAGTTGTGGCGGCAATCGATGATCGGCAAAAAAGTCTAATGACGATCGCATGGATTAGAGTGGAAAAATGGTGGTGACCGATGGTCAGGTGGAGAGTTGGATGAGATAATTGGAGGTATGCTAAAAATAGTGTCGAGCAAGAAGCCGATGAATAGATGATATGAAGTAAATGATAGATGGCGATATCATGTGAAGGATCATGATAACGGTGGTCAAGTTGCATCTGTTAAAGGCAATATGCATCCATATCGATGTGTACGGACATTGATATTGTCTGATGGAAGGGGTCAAAGCGTGTGCCTTGTTAGTAGTTTAGCAACATATTATAATTTCAATTAAGTGAAGGCATGATAATCATTTTTAACTTTTATTTGAAGAAGTTGTAGGAGATGCTTGTACGGATGATGTTGATTTAACTTTACTTTCCTCTTTCTGTGTTGTAATATATGTAATAAATGATATTGTATTATAAAGTTGAGATTATTGTATGAGCTCGATACTTGTTTTTTCATTTGAAATGAACTTGTCTCCCGAGGAAAACTAAGTTGTTTATACATCTTTGAGATATGCTTTGAATATTGCCCCTTGTATTTTTTTAAAGGCTTTTTTTAGTATGTTAAGATTTTTATAGGAGTGAATGACTTTATCAAACACTTGCTTTTATGAAATCATTTAGAGAGAATATTGTCCATCAAAGCAATGCTCAATGATGTAATATGTTGAGAGAAATCCATTGTAGATATTGACCTATATAATATTGTTGTTTAAAGCATTGCTCGCTGATATTAACTTATGTGGAAGAAGTCGATAGATTCACCAAGGATATATGACCTGTGATGCCCCCAGAATCTAAATATGGAAGAATTATCATTTATCTTTAAATAATTAAACAGAGCTATCTAATGTCATATATCAGTAATAAATAGTACACATATTTTATAATTTAAAACATCAATGTAACACATCTTAATATCATTTTCAAAAATCATATACACTAATCAGGATCTAAACAATCAAATCGTAACTACTCTGTACTGAGTACAAAAGAAAAAACAAAAGAAAATAGAACTTGAAGAATCCTGACCAGCCTCTCACTCTTGCTCCCTGCTCTGCCCTGAAATCATTTAACCACATATATGAGCTTCTTAAAAAGCCCAACATGTCATTAAAACCTTACAATTGAATTTCAAAACACATTAAAAAGAGTAATATGCATGTCAATAGTCAAATCATAACAGTTAAATGATTTTTTTTACAACATCTTAATAGTGTATTTTGAAAAAAATAATATCTTAATATTATTACAATTATATAATTAATTTCTCTTTAATAGAAAATTCAAATAAATCATTTTAGGACTCCGAAAATTACAAAAAAATATTCATGAAAATAAACATGTTATTTAAAAAATATTGGTGAATAATCGGTTTTTGTAAAACGGACACCTAAAGGTCATGAAATCCTATTTATACCAACAAGTATAGTTCCTTAAGGATTTTCACCGGTGCCAAAAAATTATGAAAAAATTTGTGTAAGCAAAAAATACTCGCTCAAAATACCATGGCGAAGAACGGAGCATTGGAGTTATATATAACTCCAGAAAAAAATGATAAAGTCAAATACGGGCTATTATATGACCCTACCCGAAAGTTGTTTGTTAGAGCGTTGCTCGTGACATAAACCTATATGGACAAATGTTTGATCGAATCCCCCTGGGATTGATCATCCAGTGATTAAGACAATAAAGATTGTGTTTATTTCTAGAATTAAGAATTTTATGATTTGATTGATTCCTACCTAAGATTGTATGTTAAAATATTGCTCGATTGACGTTAACTTGTATGAAAGAGGTGGTGACTCCCCCTTGGATTGTCATCTATATGATTGAGATACAATAATGATTGTATATTTCTCAAATCAAGTATTTTATGATTGATTGACATCCTCCTAATGATGTTTAACCTATCCAAAGTTTGTATGTCAGACGTATGCTCGATGACGTTAATCTATATGGAAGAGGTCGGATCGAGAATTCCCCGGGGATTGATCATCGAGTGATGAGACACAATAAAGATTGTATATTTCTCAATCATGGATAAAGAGATTAGATTTGTAGTTAGTTTTTATATCATTTTTTACCTTTTTTAAAGGAGAATATTAGAACGGAACGAACAACTTATTACTGTTATATGTAGACAATACAACACAATCCTCTAATATGACTTAGGGATATAAGAGTTACACCGTACTCAACTACCAGAGATACATAATTGGACAATACGATATTTAACTTTGGAAGGAATGCTGGGATATCCGAGTGACACCATATTCACATATAAGATATACACGATGACACAAAACAAAAAAGACCCAACTGCATAGCTTTAAGGGTGCTCTTCTATATGAGTATAGAAATGAGTTTTTATACAGGAGAAACCAGGGATATGTCTTTTCGAAGATCAAAATCTTGATGCTTAGGTGGTAACTGATGGGCGTGGTTAGCCCTAGTTAATATAGCAGGATTGCGCCACTTGCGGGTCTCCTAGCACCATACCGATCCCAGTATGGGTTGAAAAATTTTAGCTTGAGGTGTGGAATAAAGTGACGACTTCAAAGATCGACGGGAGGGGTCTTTCAAAGATTGCATTATAACCTGACTCTAACTTCACCACAATAAATTGCGTTGTGTAAGTAGCTTGTGAGGAAATTCTCCGAGTACAATCGGAAGGGGCTAATTATCCCTTCTACTCGTACGGGTTGATTATCAAATCCATATGGTCTACGACGGGTTGAAGGTTTTCTCTGGTGAGTCCCTATTGAGAAAAGTATATGAATAAGACATTCACCGAGCTCTCATTGTCCACCATAATTTTTTTGACTTTGTAAAACGGGCCACCTATCCCAGATCCCGCATTAATTATGAGTGGATCTGATGAGGGATTTTATTACCTTCAAAATCAGAATAATCAAAAGTAATAGAATGATCGAATACGGGACTTCTTTGTTGTTGGTGTTGGCTTTTTTATCTACAACCAATAGATTTAATTAGGCAATAAGGTCCCCCCTACAATGGTTTTAATCTCACAAACAATTATGATTATTCAATGGTTATCTTTGCTGTTGTTGATTTTGCCCCTAGTGAGACAGCTTCATCTCGAGCAGGTGGTTTAAATAAACTGTCGAGGTATCTTGTCGGATAAGTCTTCAATTTCATTCTTGAGCTTCTTACGGGCTTCAATGACGTGCCTATGACTTCGATGGAAATGATAATATTGATCATGATTTCTCGTATTCGATTTCAAAGGATTTGGTCATTCTCGTCCTTCTGATCTCGAATGGCCATCAACACATTTGCTCGAGATGCGTTGAATGGTGTATACTCTTGTCCAAGTTGGACATACATGACAACGAGGGCCTAGAAAGCAGATTATTCTTCCTTATTTCTTTCTCTGTGAAAATGAGGTTATCTATCTATGGTGCACTTTTACGCTTTCCATTTGTTTGCAATACTGCTATCTATGAGCATTAATAGCTTCATAGTAGAGATATGGTCCTCCATATGATGGATTAGGTCACATATGAGGGAATCGGTCTCACATAAGCACCAAGTAAAGGGACTGGGGCGGAGGCCTCCAAGGAAAATTCCTCTCAGCAATTCAGAACCCACACTTGAAATTTGCGGAAGCTTAGTGATAAAAGTGTTGAAATATTCCTTAAGCGATTCTCTTTCATTCTAGCGAATCCCAAAGAGGTGAGAATAATGCTTAGCAATTCTTCGATTGGACTAAAACTATTGACAAACACTTTGACCAAATTTAACGAATGTGGGGATCGTTTGGTTGGAAGTGAATATAACCACTTTCGAGCTTATTCCTTGAGGGTGGCAAGGAAAACTTGGCAAAGGAGCGCGTTAGGCCACTTGATATGCATGATGGTTATATAGTGATCGATATGCTCTTAGGGGTCGGATGTCCCATTGTAAGAATAGATGCTCAGAAGTTGAATCTTGCTGGAATGGGGTGTTTGAAGGATGACTTCAGTCAGGGATGATGACTCCTAGAAGTCCATTGATGAAGATATTGTTTTCTATCTCCCACGAGGAATTCTGAACCAATGGTCGTAGTTCTGACGTAGGGTGTTGCGAGGGGGCTCAACAATGTGCGGTCGGGCTAAGTCTTCGGGATGTTCGGAGGGAATGCAGGTTTTCTGACTAATTTTGGATTGTTGTGGGGCTCTCGGTTGGGCTTGGCTATTCGATTTTGCTGTGTTTTGGGGAGCTGCTTGGCTCCGGCTCATTATGGTTGAGCTGCGTGTTTTCAGCTTATAAATTGAAGGTTCTTTCCCCTTCTCTGTGGCCCTTCGGTTCCCCCACTTGGCTCCTCTGTGGCTGTCCTTCCCCCTTGGCTGCCTGTTCCGGATTCCCCTGGTTGCCTAGTTCCAGTTCCCCTGGTTGCCTGTTCCGGTCCTCTGGTCTGCTGGTTTCGGTTCCTGGTTGCCTGTTCCGGTTCCCCTGGTTGCCTGTTTCGCTTCCCCTTGATTGCTCGTTCCTGTCCCTTTGTGGCTCTTCGGGTGCTGCTTCTGGAAAGCCTTGCTGGCCCCCTTTGTGCCTCTTCAGGTGCTGCTCCTGGACAACTTTTTGGCCTTCTGTTTCCCTTTTGATTGCTTGTGGGTTAGGTTTTAGGGGCTGTTTGGTTGCCTCTTTTCAGCTATAACTGAGATGTTTAGAGAGTAAAAAAAAAGAGTTTTATGATGTGAGTTTTGGAAATAAAAAAACCTGTGGGTTTTCTTGGAAAAGCTAGATAGCTTGTTCCATTCCCTTCTCCTTCTAAGGAAAAGCTTGCGAGTTGTCATCTCTTTCGTCTCGGGTTCTACTCTTTTCTTTTCTCCGCAAGTTCGATACCATCTGTATCTTTTTCTTGATGAAATGAAAAGCAAGTTTAGGAATTTTTATATTAATTTGTATGTGTCATCTTTTTATTATGAACGTTAAGTTGTTTTTGTCTGTTTGTGGTATTTTCTCATTTTTATAGGAAGTCTTTTAGTATGCTTGCAAAATTAGGGGTCTTCCTAATTTTTTTTGGTTGCATGAAGTTTGATATCAGAGCCAGGTTTGATATTCCTAGGTTTTTTCGTGTTTTTTTAAGCGTTTTAAAAAAATAGAAAAAGACAAAAATATTGAACTACTTGTGGATGAAAATCAGTCAGAAGATCTTGAGATCCAAATCCCTTTGGGCAGATGGATTCGTCAGAAAGAAGTTCAACCGATCCCTACAGAATGAATATACAAGCTTCAAATGAAAATGCATGTGATGAAAATTCATGAAAAAAAGAAACTTATGCAAAACTAATTATTCAAGAACGAGAGATGATTCTGAAGAGTATGTGGCCAAGAAACAAGAATTTAGAAAGCGCCTCCTTCGTTAGAAAAATCCTAATACCTCTCATCAGGAGATGAGATTTCAACCGTGGGAGAATCTGATGTAGGCAAGAGGAGGGGTGGGGGCAAATCATGAGCCTAATTTTGGATGTTAGTGGCTCTCAGTTGGGCTTGGCTGTTCGGTTTGCTGTGTTTTTGGGAGCTGCCTTAGCTCCAACTCATTATGGTTTGAGCTGCTGTTTTCAGCTCATAAATTGAAGGTTCTTTCCCCTTCTTTGTGGCCCTTCGGTTCTCTCCCTTGGCTCCTTCCCGTGGCCGTTTCCTTCCCCCCTGGTTGCCTGTTCGTTCCCCTGGACTGCCCATTCCATGCCCCTTTGTGGGGCTCTTTGGTGTTGCTTCAGGACAGCCTGGGTCCCCTTGTGGCTCTTCGGGTGCTTCTCCTGGAACAGCCTTTGGCCTTATGTTCCCTTTTTGATTGGCTTGGTTTGAGTGTTTTAGGGCTGTTTGGTTGCCTCTTTTAGCTATATATATGGATGTTAGAGAGTATAAAAAAAAAAAAACATTTATTATGTGATTTTTGGAATACAAAAACCTGTGGCTTTTCTTGGAAAAAGCTTGCGAGTTGTTCCATTCCTCTTCTCCTTCTTAGGAAAGCTTCGGAGCGTCATCTTTTCCATCTCAGGCTTTTTTACCTCTTTCTTCTTTCTGCAAGTTCGACGCCATCTGCCTCTTCTTCTCGATGAAATGAAAAAAAGCAAGTTTAGGAATTTTTTGTTAAATTTGTATGTGTCTTCTTCTTCTATTTTGAACGTTAAGTTGTGTTTGTCTGTTTTTGGTATTTTTTTTTTTTCTAGGAAGTCTTTTAATATGCTTGCAAAAATTAGGGTATTCCTAATTTTTTTGGTTGCATCACAGACTGTGACAATTGTTACGAGCTAGAATAAACAGTGGTAGATTAATTTTTCTCATCTTAGCGTTGTATGGATATCCAACACACATACAAAAGGAAAAAGGAACACACTAGAATTTTACGTGGAACCCAGGAAAAGGGAAAAATTTGGGGTCACGCCCAGTGAAAATAATTCCACTAGTGTTTGGAGTAATTACAAATTTTTATTGTCCTTGAACTGAAGACGATTATATTACAATACAGTCAATTGTCGGGTTTGAATCTGAAGGTTGGACGGGAAATCTAGACACAGTCCGTGATCGTGCAGAAATTCCGCGTCAGTTAGTAATCAGGCGGAAGTTTGTCATTAGTCTGAGGCCGGGTGGAAGTCCGGCGTCCAGCCAGCAGCGAGGTGGAGTTCGGCGACAGTCGGTGGCTTGGTAGAAGCTCAATGGTGGTCGAGGAGTTGTTTAGCAAGAGAACTCTTCTTCCTGGATTTCTTGCTTCGGTCCCTTTCCATGTAAAGGATTGCGGGTTCTATTTATAATTTTTTTTAGAGTGGTATGACTAGTAAATAAGAGGAATATCAACGGTAAGTTGGGAGTGGTTTGCATGGATAGCTGAGTGTTGATTCCCTTGATCGTAAACCATTTTATTGGGCATTTGAAATGTTTATGATATGGAATTTGACAATCTTTGGCTCGTTGGATTCATCTCGTCGAGTTCTTCGATTCGAATATAAGCATGTCACGTTTGGGGAAACCATTTAGTAATCCAAATTATGGTTTTTGAACCTTCCAAATGTGCTTTAGGTCTTGATTTGAATTCATTTAGGCTCGGATTGAGTGAATTGGTGTTGTTGGGTTTGTATTTCCGAAACGTTCAGTTCGAACTGCAAGTTTTGTTGAAATCGGAGTTCAGATGGTCACTGAGTTAATTTTTGAAGTTTCCAACTTGATTTTTGCTTTGAGATTCGTGCATGATCAAGATGATTTTTTGATGTATATATCAAGTATTAATCATTTGCTTTAGCAATTCTCTATATAGACGAGCGACTTTCTTTAATTTTCAAAACTTCCGGTATGGTGAATAGTGATGCTTGTAAAGTTACTGTGTATTTGCTTTTTTTGGGCATAATTCCAATTTTTTGCTTTGCCGCTCTTCCAGTTCACCCTTTACTATATTAGATTTGACAGATTGAGACACTATGCATTTAGCTGAAAGGCGGCTAGTTCCTGTTTCCTCAACTGTTTGCCGCTGAGACATCAAGAGTAGCAGCCATCAAGGTTTGTCATTCAACCATAATACTTACTCTGGCGAGTTGCTTATAACTACTTCCATTTAATGCTCACATTTATAAAAATCTTTAGTAGAGGTTATTGGGCCAAAATGAAAAAAAAAAAAAACTTTATTAACATTTATTTTCATTCTTGAGGATGATGTAATGTAATTATTATAAACTTCTAATATTGTAGTTTTAACTGCAGCTTTGGCAACTGTCACAAAAACATAACTAGCGAGGCTTGTTTTTAACAGAGATACTGCAGTTCTGCATGCCCGCCATCTCATCGCTCAGTTTTGTGCTACATAATGAGAAAATAAGCTAGTTGAATTCTATGCAACAATAAAATATATGGATAAAGTAGAGGTGCATCATTCCATAAAAAATTTGAAAGTCCACAATTTCATTTATCTATCCAACGTTGGTGTTTATTGGTTTTGGCATACATGTGATAAAAAAAATGCTAATAAGGCATGTAAATAAAATAAAGGAACGCTAATGATTTGAAGTTTTAGAAGGGCTGTAAAATTTAGACATTTTTAGTATTCTTTATTCTTTTTTATTTCCTTTCATCCATAGGTAAAACAATGCCGTTTAAATCCTTTGATTGCTATTTGAATATGATTTGTTTATTGTTCTCTATAAATGGAGGATGATGTAGAACGTTATGGATTTCTTATGTAAGTTCAACATCTAATTGCTGAAATAAATAAAATAATTTTTTTTGTAAGATACATGATTATTTTTTCCATTTGTGTCCTATTAAGAGTCAAATTTCATTTAAATCTAATAAAAAAAGTTTCATTTCTAATATTTTCTATCAAGTCTTTAGGTCTACCTCTACATTTCTCAACATAGGCTAGATCAACACATTTGCTCTCCTAACTAGGTCATTCATAAGGCATACATTTTATGTGACCAAACCACATCTAAGGGACTCACCTAATCTTATCTACCACTAAAGCTACTATACTCGTTCGCATTTTGCCTCTAAGAGTAAAGCCAGTCATCCATTTGAGCATCTTATCTTTGCAAACCTTTACTTATTTTACGCTTCTCTTTTTAACGTCCAACTTATGCGCCATAAGCATTGTAAGTCTCCCACCATCTTATAAAAATTTTTCCTGTGGTTTGAAGGATACTTTTCTATCATACAACAGACCCGATACATTCCTCCACTCAACCATCCAACTTGTATTCTACTAATATATTGCCATCATTTTACCATCATTTTGACTAATAGATCATAGATATTTAAATTGTATACTCTTTCTATAATTGATCACCCAAAGTCACAGTCCCTCCACTAGATCTATTACTATTAAAAATTATTACTCCATGTGTATTCGGATTTAGATCTATCAAACGAAAACCTTTAGACTCTAGGTTTACCTCCATAATTCAAGTTTTCCTCAAAACTCCCCCCTCAATTCTTTTCAATAAGAAGATATCATCAGCCAAAAGTATTCACCAAGGTACATCCTTTGCAAAATGTCTAGCAAGAACATGCATAACTAAAGCACAAAAGATACGGCTTAAGCTGATCCTTAATGTCATTCAACTGAAGTAGGAAAGTATTTAGTTAAACCCCTTGTATTTGAATACAAGTAACAATTTCTATATACATATACTTAATGACTTGAATATAAATCATTATTAACTTCTTTCTTTTAAAACTCTCTAAAGAATTTATTTTGAAATTTAATATCACATGCTTTCTCTAAATCAATAAAATTATTATAGATCCTCCTTATTCTCTCTATACTTCTCCATCAAACCTCTCAATAAATGTATAGCTCCCATAATAAACCTACCCGGCATGATTCCAAATTGATTTTAAGAAAACATTAATATCACGTCGTTACCTATCTCAATTACTCTCCCAATAGTTTTAATATAGTACACATTTTTTTATTTTTATTTTTAAAAATAAAAAAAAAAAAAAAAAAAAAAAAAAAAATAAAAAAAAAAAAATAAAAACAGAAAAAAAAAAAAAAAAAAAAAAAAAAAAAAAAAAAAAAAAAAAAAAAAAAAAAAATAAAAAAAAACAAAAAAAAAAAAAAAATAAAAAATAAAAAAAAAAATAAAAAAAAAAAAAAAAAAAAAAAAACCTCGGAGATCAAATATAAAAAATTATATCAGTCGAATATGCAAAAATAAAAAAAACAATATAAAAAACAAAAAAAAAAAAAATAAAAAAAAAAACAAAAAAATCAAAAAAAAATAACACAATGTTAAAAAAAAAAAAAAAAAAAAAAAAAAAAAAAAATAAAAAAATAAAAAAAAAAAAAAATGAAAAAAAAAAAAAAAAACAAATAACTTAATCATCATAAATTCGCACACTCTTGTGTGTCCCTTTTATTTTTTAAAAATAGGAATCAACGCACTCTTCACTCATCCGGATATCTTTTAGTCTTCAAAATAATATTAAAGAATTTAGTTAAGCTAAAAAATTTGTTCATTCTACTGAGCATTTTCCACATCTCTTTGATGAAACTTAAAAACAAAATTGATAGAATCATTGTTGACAAAAAGATTTATGCTTCTACTAGAAATCAGTGACAAATTTTATGGATTATGATAGCCGCACATGATTGTAACCTTACACAAAGAAAAGATTTCAAATTTTAGCAAGTATCACAAAACACAATCTCACTTTTACTAATAACAAAATACTTACACAAGGAATCGGGAAAAACCAAGTCTGGAAAAGAAGAACAATCCTCCACACTACTACAAGAAGATAACCTCTCTGTATTGTTTAGTCTCTTACATTTATTGAATGAGTTTTAATGATGGAAATGAAGGGATTTTCTCATCAATAACAGCTATCGAAGTAAGTGATACACAAATTAAGAGTTCATTAGTAACGTTGTTGGTCACTAACACCCCCTCCATACTATCCCTACCCCATAAATAAGGACAATGAACTCCAGAAAGACTCTCCGCGGCATGCAACTGAGAATCAAACATCTCTACGTCCCGAGAAGATATTGCCCCAACAGTTGAAGAACGAAACGGAACCATTCTATGGCCTTAGCGCAGAATATAACTAACTTAGAAACTTTTAAGCCATAATGAATTATCGATTGAATATCTTTGATATGACCTTCATTAACTATTGAGCTTGTTATCTAGATATCTTTTGAAGTATCACCTAGGTTTTGGTTTTTTTCAATACATCACATGATACCTTTGGAATCCACAATTAGATTGACACAATTTCATTATTATATAACTTCAGCATTACGAGATTAGTATTTATAAAATGTCTTAACAAATACCATGGATGATTTTTTGAAAGCGAGTAATTTAAGGCATTTGGTTGATGGACTGTGTATAAAAGGTCATAAATAATATTAAAAAAGCCAAAATAATACCATTTTTATTGGGATTTTTTAACCTGCATGCATTGATCCTCTATCATTCTATAATTTTATAATAAAAGTAATGATTTTAGTTAATTATTTATGGGTTCCTGAACCCGTGAGGGATTGAGCAATAACTTTTATAGCATGAGGGAAGAGTTAATAAAAAAAAGAAACAAAAGGCCAAAAAAATCTCGAGAGCCAACAAAGTGGGAGATAAAAGTGGAAAACACAATGCTCACACGTCTTAGAAAGCAGCATATCTCTAAAAGAAGAAACTCAAACAAATTGGAACAAAGATTCAAAGAAAAAAAAGAAATAATAAATGTTAGAAATTCGAAAACAAGCTTGAAAAATATAAATAGGAAGTTCAGAATTAGGATATATAACTGATCAGGAATAGAAAGAAATAGGAAGCTCATTACTTAGAGGATAATCAAACAATCTTTTAGAGGCCACACAGTCTAAAAATCAAGCTTTTCCATGAGTTTTGTGAGTAAGACTTAGGGACCATGCTGTCAATATGGTAGAACATATACTACAACATCAACATCAAGCCTTATCCACTACAGGGTCGGATACATGAAACCTTATCTTCCATTATTCATGTTTAAGAGTCGAAATTCTCATTTAAATCTAATAATAGAAAGGCCATTTCTAATAATTTCTAACGAGTCTTTTTAGGTCTACTACTACCTTTCTTAACATAGGCCAAATCTAATCACTACCGATCTCTTAACAGGGGTCATCGGAAGGCCAACGTTTACATGGCCAAACCACTAAGGCGACTTCTCAACTTCTTGATGTCATTTGAAAATACTCCTACAACTTTTTTCTGATATTACTCGTTTTGTAAATTCTACAACAACAACTATCAAGCCTTTATCCCATCTACATGGGGTCGGCTACATGAATTCTTTCTCTCCATTATCTACAGTCATGTTATGATCAAATTCTCATTTAAATCTAATAAAGAAAGACTCATTCTAATAATTTCTAACCAAAGTCTTTGTAGGTTTCTACCTCTTCCTTCTTAACATAGGGCCAAATCTAATACACATACTCTCTTAAAAGGTCATTCGAGAAGGCCAACGTTTTCATGGCCAATCCATCTAAGGCAACGCTCTCTAATTTAGTCTTTAAAACTACTCCAACATTTTCCTGAATATACTCGTTTTGTAGATCAGTCCTAAAAGTCCACTCAATCCACCAAAGCATCTCACACTCAGCAAACACTTACCTTAGTAATATGCTTTCTCTTTTAATGGCCAAAATTATGGCCATAAAGCATTGCATGGTTTCACGCATCTTTTTACATATTTTATTTAAGATGTGAGTGGTATTTTCTAGTCACACAACAAAACCCGAAGCAATCCTCCACTTCATACTATCCAACTGAATTCTACCAAATAATTCCCATCTATTTCACCTTCACTTTGACAATCGACCAAGACTATCTTAAAATCGAGTACACTTATTATATGACTTGATCGTTCAAAGTCACAAACTCCCATAGAATCTATTACTATTATAATTAACAACCCATGTATTCGTTTTAAATCTACTCAAACGAAAACTTTAGACTCTAAGATGACCTCCTTAATTCGATTTTTACCTTCAACTCTCTCTCTAAAAGGAATTGCAACAATAGAACCGGGGGAAAAAAAAAAAAGAGGGTTGAATTAGCCTTAGAAGCTTATACCAATCTAAATTTATGAAGATCCAGTCTAATGGAAATAAGCTTCGCAGAAGTTCTTGTTCATTTCCCCTAAGGAACATCTGCTGTACAATCGATGTGCTAAAAACTCAAAGTGAAAGCATCATCGAGATATAATAAAAGCGACAACGGAAAAAAACAAAATAAAAAGGAGTGAAACAATCATGAAGATGCAAAGTTTTTGGGTTGTTCAACTCAATCAGGGCATATGATGTTAGGTGAGGTAGGTGATTCAATCTGACTATATAGGGTGTCTGTAATTGTAAATATTTAAATAAGGCACTCAATGGCTATTTCTAAATTCCAAGCCCAACTGCATAAATAAGAAGAAACTTAAAAACAATATCACAAACTATTACCCACACAAAAACTTCATCTTCTCCATCACCTCGAAGCCACTAATCCTCTAAAGGGGGGAATCTTAAAACTGAGAGTGTATGCAAGTTACAGGAGATTCAAAAATGTTTGCATAAGCCCTCGACCAAACACCTCTTTTATGAAAAATTGAGCCTTGATGCGTATCTATATATATGGAACTTCTCCTAAGGTGTACTAAAATAAAACAATGGTATGAAGTCACACATGAATCAATTATAGTATCTAATATTTCTCTATCTGATGGTGGACATCAGATTCATGGAAGGTTTATCAGAGACTCGTCGTTCGTTCTAGGGCCATGATTGAGTCATGTAGTTTTTGATTTGTTTTTAGTTATTTTCTTATTTACGATATCGTATTGTATTTGCTTTTATTAGTTTTCCCGTTGTGACCCTTTTATTAAGGGATGTACGATGTAAGCCCTTAGGTGACATTGTCGCTCTTTATGTTTGAGTCAAATGTAAAAGGGCTATGTTATAGCCTCACTTGTCTCTTCCTTGCAGTGGGGAGGAATTGAATGATTAATTGAAATACCTTTGTTTTCTCTTTTTGTTGAATTCTCATGAGAGGTTTGAGATTGGATGAGTTGAGTAGCTAGGAGAGGGAGAAGTTGACGCAAGACACCACAACCTTGACGAGTCGGGTCATGGTTTTTCTTATTTATCTCTCCCCTTCAACCTCTTACTACCACCACCGGCCAATCTTCACTCAGCCAACCCTACTCACCACCAACCTCCGACCTCTCTCCAACCCACCACAAAACATCTATCTCAAGTGGCCCCCCCGGGCCCCCCGATTCATCAATCCTCTCCATCTCAAGAATTCCCCATGGCCAACCTAGCCGCCGGCCCCCCCCCCCCCTTCACCTCTTCCACGTCCTCACATGCGACACGTCCAAATACTTTCCATATCTCGCCGCTCTTAATTTTAGGGAGGTCTAATTTCAAAATTCAAACATTATTTGAATTTGAATTCTTTCTAATTTAGGAACCTATTTTTAGGAGAAGTTAATTAATCAAGTCCTTCTTAAAATTTTAAATTATATTGAGGTTTAATTTATTCTTTCCTAAATCCTAAATCCTAAATTAAGACCCCAAATCACCTTCCCCAATCTCCTCCTTTACCTGTTTTATAGCGCTGGCCCCTCTAATATATCCAAGGGATTTATTTCCTGAAACCCTCTAACCCCTCTTGAGAAACAATTCTAAATCTCATCCCCTCCTCCTTTAGCGAAATTTTTCCCTATGCCCAATTATTTATTTATTTCCAAAATGTGAATCTCTCTTTTTGGAATTAAAAGTAAAGTCCCCCTACCGCTTGCCGCTGCCATCCCTCTCTCATCCCTTTGGAATGTGTTTTCAAAATTCAATCCCTTCCTAGGTTAAAATCTGGGAAGCTTAATTTTAGGTTTTAAGCTCTTCCCTCTTTCAAGTCTAAAACAAACCTCCCTACTTCTCTCTCTCCGCTAGGCCGGCACTGTCGTTTCATCTCCACATCAAGTTCATGAGAAACTTCCTTTCTCTTCCAACAGAGTTTCAAGATTACTATGCAATCTTTGGCAACAAGAAATCGTCATTCTAGCATCATGAATGGACCTGATCCCGATATCAACTATGGACTTGCTACGACGAAACACGGCTTCGTGCACTTCTCCATTCAACCTTTCTTTGACGTCAACCCGGGGAGGACTCTGACCATACGTGTCGTAGGACTACAGAGAACGCATCTTGGACACACTTGGTTGAGCTATTGAAAAGGCAACTTGAAAATCGTCGAGTGTGAGGATCACAAATCGACTCCTTGACGAAGGTTGCTAATTTTCCTTTTTGTTTGTATTTCTTAAGTCTAATCTTTCTTGGCTTTGGCTTCGCAGTCAATGAAGATGAGTTTACACGGTTCTGCCGTAGCTAGTAAACTGTAGGGAATTGTAATGCACTTATTCGTTTCTTAAATTTATTGTATAGATTAGGGGATTTTTGTTGAAAGCTACTACTTCTGGGCATTAATATTTGTTTTCTACGATATTTTTGAGGGGCTCAAATCTCTTGATATGCAAACTTCAGCCTACACGAAAGTGAACCGCTCTTGTACGTTTTTTGTGTTCGCATCATCTTTATTTTGTAATAGTTCTTTTTGTTATTCCTCTAATCAATAAGTTGTGCAAGCTCTTAATAAAATATGAATGCTTGTAGTCCTACATCACTATCAGTAACAAGGCAAGGAAATGAAGAATGGGTTGCAAATCTCATGGTGCAGTATGTTTTACTTTGTAGATTTGATCTATATAATTTCTTTAAAAAACCCTTTTGTATCTTGGATAGATGTTATTTAGGGAAATTCACTAAATAAGTTATGACTCGAAACTGGAGCACGACCAAGTACAACATAACTTGATTATATGAACACCTTTAGGTCTCCAACTATTCTATGCTTGGAACTTGTTTCAAAAATTTCCAGCATTCGGAAGCTAAACTCTCCTTTTTCCCTATAAAATTGATGCTCCCAATAGAGGCAATATTATAACTAAAATAACCATGAAAGTTCTCCCTACCAAAACATTAAGTCCTACGATTCTTCTTTGCCTTTCATGAACAACCAAATTATCTTGGGATTTAATATCCCTTGTAAATGTGTATACCCTTACAGTTACTTAGCAGCCACCAAACACAATAAAAATGACATTCTTTAAAAGAGTATTCTAGCAAACCATCATGTTATCAATGTTTAATATTATGCAATATGGCAGGGGGCCTCTCTGCACTCATAAAATGCGATTCTTTAGAAGAGAAAGTCTCGGTGGCCATCATATTCCACGTTATTAGTAGGCTTGGAGACCTAAATTGTCAATATTTAATATCGGCTCTTTTATACCTGATTATAATCAGAGTAGTGATAATCCTAATCATATAATACTAGATAGGATTTTGGTTATAATGTTGGCTAGATTGTATTTCCCTCTTCCTTTTACCAAAGTTCTCCGACCTCCCATTATTATGATAATTCCCTTTGGTGCTCTTTCTCCAGTTTCAATACTACAAAAAGACATGCGATTCTCTGTTTAAGAACTCTGGTATGATATGGAAAGGATTCGGGGAGGCTGTTATTTTTGCTTTTACTGCTAATGCAATTGGTAGTCCTATTGCTTCCTTTCTTATGCCAATTATCGGAATCTTAAATCCTTTGATTTAAACGTCAACGAATTGTGCAATCTTCGACATTTCTTTGGCTATAGCATGATCTAAAATCCGGTCAAATGCCTACGTTTTGGAATCTCAGTAACAACTACTTGACTCCACTCCCCTTAAATCATCCTTTAAAAGAGGTGAATTCTCTGCTAGCTTCATATCATTCCTCTTGGTCCCGCTTGGTGGTGTTCCAAAGGGCCCAAAATCTAAATGTTGCTTCAAATGGCGAAGATGATCTTGGATTTTCTGTATGCAAATTCATTCTATGAAACAATGTTATACTTGTTAAAGAGCTTACCACCTCTCTTGGCGTGTTCTTTTGTACCCCTCATGGGGTTGCCTATGCTTCCATTCGACACTTCAAGAACCTCTTTAACTTCCCAAAACCGCTCCAAAAACCAGCACACATAATACCCTGCTGTGGAACATCATTTTCTCCCTTCTCGTTGGTTCCCTTTATCTCCTATCTCTAATGAAGAGATAAGAAGTTGTTGTTTTTATGCCGCTACCTCATCTGCTTTGGTCAGGCCATGGATGATTTTACTTTTTGAGTTCATAATGCTCCTGAGATATATTGGTCTTTTAAGTTTGCAATGCTGTTAATATACTTTCTTTCATTATGGGGCCACCTCCCCAAGAGGTGCTATAATCAGCTTAACTGCTATCACACTTGATTCCTAATGCTATCATGACTACTAATTTTTTCATATACCTCTTCAATCCCTATGCAATGTTTTTTCCCAAATTAGAGCACAAGATTATTTCTAATAGAATGAGAGCCCATTATTGTCTCTTCTATTACTTCTATCAAGACCATGATTTTAGCCCGGCCGTTTATTTATAACAGAAAATTCCTCGGATTCATAACATCATTACTTGCCGCTGAGCTCTTCGAGGAATTCAATACTACTGCCAGCAGGAAATTCTTCTTGAAAAAATTTGATATAACAAGGCCTTTGATACAATTATCTCATGAATTGATGCTATCTAGGTATGGAGTAAAAGGTTTTCTATCATATTTATTCAATTGAATTAAAGGGTGCATCAATGATGTGCTCATTCTCTCTATTTGCTTTTAAGGGGGCACTTTGAAGGATTTTTTAATCTTTATCTGGGCTGAGGCAAGGAAGCGCCTTATCACCATTACTCTTTTCTTGTATTGTTCATTGGATGTGCTCTCTCTGCTCCCTTGATGCTTCTAGCCCCTCCCTTAACTTTCACAGGTATCATAGTCAATATGGCTATAATTACATGTCATCCCATATATGCTGATGTTTGTGCATTGTTTTCGGCTCGGCCTCTACTCAAAATGCGTCTTCTCTTGACAAGTATCCCTACTCTTTTAGCGGAGCTGCCTCTGGTCTTATAACTTAAATCACCTTCTTAAATGCTCCATTCTTTTCTCTCCTCATACTCTTACTGCTGCTGTATTTGTTGCTTTCTTTGAGCTGATGCTGTCCTTAGTGTGGGACTGCTTATCTCTCTACATAAATAGTGTTTATCTGCTCACTTCCAAATTCCAATCACTTATGAGTAGGGATTTATACTCTCACTTGATGGGTTTGTTGGTTCATGAGAAAAAACGGGCTTTGCAAAGCTATTGTGGGACTCTTCTTGGAAGTAATCCTTCCTCTTTTTGATTTCATGTTCTGGGTACCTTTGTGGGTACCTCGAATGCTATTTCAGAATTAATGTTTCCTACCATTATATCCATTTGACAGTGAATGATTTTATCTGTAATGGGCTCTGGGCCTATTCCTGGACACTTCTCTGAAGCGGTTAAAACATTTTGCTATTTCTTTAGATCCCTATTCTTGAACATTTCCTCTCCCTCTATCTCTTGGGTGAATGGCGTCTGAGGTCCTACCTTCAAAAAACTTGTTACAGCACCATGGAGGACTGCTCATTGGTTTAATTACCTTTTGCATAAGAAGTATGCTCTTCAGTCTCCTCTTTGTTGCTTGCTTCTCTCGAGGGTCAATAATAACGGCTGCTAATTCTTTATTTAAAACGGAATATTGATGTTTCATCCTTTGTTACCACATCGGTTTCAAGTTTGCTGAGACCTCATCAACACTGTTATTTGAGTGTGACTATTCATATTTTGTCATTTATGCTCTGTTGCCTATTTGGGAAGTTTTTTTAGTTAGGCCTAACTTACAACAGCATTTTTATCACATGCTAGCATGTTCTTAAACTTGCGAGATAAGATCTTCTGGTACGTCACTATATGCTTCTCTTGTATTTTCTGTGGAGAGAAAGGACAATGGGCATTTCTCTGGTAAATGGAGCTCCTTCCTCCTCTGGCTGCAGCAATATTAAATTCGCCATCTCTCTAAGGCATCAAAATGGGGAAAGAGATATGGAAAGGCTCAAATTGTTTTCCTAACTGCTTTTAATTTCTTCCTCCGTGTTTTGTTCTTTGCTGGCACTATCTTCATTAGAAATTTGTTCTTGTGGTTTGGGCATTATCCGCTACTTTGCCTTTCGGCCTAGACTTTGCTGGTTTCTCTTTTGACGAAGATGAATGACCCCGTCCAACTTTCCTTCCCGCATTTTTTCTTTGGGGTGCGGAAGGGTTCTGTGGCACCGGTTGTTTTTTATGGAAGGCCCACTTGTGTGGCATCAGCAGGACCTCATCCATGATCTACATGTATTTCTGTACTTGTTCTTTAAAGTTATTTTTCAAGTACACACTTTTGAAAACTAATGTCTCAGCCTCTCTGGACCTTATCCATTTATTCTAATTTAGTGTTGTTCGAGATGTTAGATATAATTTATTACAAATATTTTTTTAAAAATTTCTATCCTTATAATCTTTTGTCTACCCTTTCTAATTTTTTTTCCTTAATTTAATTTACCTATTTTAATTAGTTCATCTACTGCTCTCAAATGTCCATGCCCAAACAACTGAAGCTATATTCACACAAAGATAATTATCTCTTAGTATACATATAAGCTAATTGTATGTTGGTGTTGGTTAGAAAGATAGAAGAAAAGAAGAGAGAAAACGTTGGACTACTTGTTTGATTCAATTGGCTAGAATTTGGTCTTATAAAACTGAGGGTTATAAAAGTGAAAATAGGGAAGACATTAACACATTCAAGCAAGGAAGGAAATATGAAATATTACAGCAGAGTTAATTGAAAAATTACCGAATGCATTTGATAGAATCCCTTTAATTAGCCCTAAAATAGTCGCATGCCACCTGCCTTCCATTCCAATCCCTAGATAATAGCTAGAATTTCCAAATCCAGGGAAGCAACGCCAGCTGATTTTTCTGTGGGAATCCGCATGCTGTCCTCAATTGCACCAGCCAAGGGAGGACTTTAAACTGCCAGCCCAAACCTGCGATTTATAAGCTGGATCTCTATCTCGATTAAACTCAGAAGTATGGTGGAAGCTAATTATATTTTTTATTTTTTTGCATTGTGCGGCAATTTGTATTCAGCCATTTTGGTTATTAATGGTGGTATTAATTATTGGTGAGAATATTCTAAATGTAGTTATGCTCCTCAAATTGTATTATAAGATAGCTTAAAATGTCAATTTTCGATGGTGATGGATGGACTATTGCAGCATAGACTTGAGGAAGAATAGATACTTACTGGAGCTAACATAAACTAACATACAACTTCTAGTAAGATTCACTATGAGGATATTCATGGCGGGTATGAAATACGATATAGAAATGCAATTGAAAAAGCTATTGTTGATTTCATGATAGCGATCTTGTGATAGTTTTGAGAAAGGAGAATAATATTTGATTACTTATAAAAAAGGAACAACCAAATTACAAGTAAACCTCTTTTAGAACTTAGAAGTATTTGTTTTGCAAGTATTGTAAGGTAGTTGCAAAAGATAGTTTGATTAGACAACACAGAGTAATGTTTTGGATATATATATAGGAGTGTATATTAAACTACCAAAGGAAATGATACCTTGGAATAAGGTGGTAGAATTTAAAATAAGAGAAATTAAATAGTGCAAAATAGGTTGCTAAGAGTGGAAAATTAGAATTGTTTAGTTGAGTCAAAGTAATAATATGAAATAAAATGACCAAGTCCTTTATGAAGATCATTGTCAAAGTTATACGACAATTCAGAAACAAATTGTATACTAAGAAAGAAGCTTAATGGAGGAGCGAGCTGGCACTCAAATAATTAAGGAAAAGAAATATTCTTTTAATGAATGACAAAAATTTGATTATTGTATAATAGGGTTATAACAATTTTAAAAGGCTCAAGTCTTTCAAAGAGTTGGCTAGCAAAATAAAAGTTATAGATTTTGATAATTTATATAATAGGCCTAAGTACTAAAGAAAGGAGAAAATTAGATATATATACTACTTAAGACAAAAAATAAGAGATCTATGAACTTTAATCAAGTTGATATATTTAAAATGAAGATAATAAGGCCATAGTAAAAAAATGGATATAAAAGGAGAGGTGAAAATGCTATTTTGAAAACTTATTAAACAGGAGCTTGAAAAATATATTTTGCAGGAGTATGATAAACAAAGTAATGAAATATATTATAGATTGATCTAACAGTATTTAAGTGGAGGAAGAAATGCATAAATTTAAAGCTTTAGGTCCAAATATATTTGAAGACTAAAATGAAGAATTTGTGGTTTGATTAATAAGTTTTTTTTAATAGAATTTTGAAAATTGAGAGGATGCGAGATACTTAGAGAAGCATTTTAGTAACGGTATTTAAGAAATAAAGGAAATGGTCTACTTTGCTATAAATATAGATGGATCAGACTTATGAGTCATAAAAGAAAATTAGAGAATACTAGTACATATACTTAAAAAATAACATTGTTTTCACTTTTGAGGCGTTGATTTAAATTTTGGGGTTTGGATCGAATTTGGTAGAAACAAATTCGAAACTCATTAATATTTTTATTTCAATTAGTTTTGTAAGTTTCCTCTATGGTTTCAACTGAAATATAAGTTTTAAACTAAATTTTGTAAAAACTTTTAGAGTGATTGTGAAAACTCTACTAAAACTTTTTCATTAAGTTACCACGAAGTGTCAAGTGAGTTTTAACATGAACCCTGATTCGATAAACCTCTTTGGTTCATATTTTAAATCAAAACTGAATCTCGAAATTAATAAAAACATCAAAACTTCCAAAACCTAAATTATCTTTATTGATTGAAATTGAATTTGCAACTGATATATAGATAATGACAATTATGATAGTTTCAAGATTTTTTTTTTCATACCAGGAAGGTTTAGTGTGAAATCAATTTTTTGCATTAGACAATTAATGAAAAAATATACATGGCATAAAAAGAATATTCATATGTTTTTATTAATCTTGAGAAAGCAATCAAAACATGCATCATGAAAATTGAGTTTGTCCACATAAAGGAAAAAATACGTGTCAAAGGTATTTTTAAATTAAAAAGATATGCATGATGCAACGCTCATTAGTATTATAAGTAACTGTGAAAAGACTAAAGAAATTTTCAATATAATAAGATTCGATCAATGATCATCACAAAGTTAATATATATATTTTTTATTATGGATGTGCTCATTAGGGATAGTTAAAGTGATGTGCCTTTGTAGATGGTAATTCTAAAAGATGAAACATCTGATGAGACAAATTAAATGTTAGAAAAATGATGAAAATATTTAGAAGATAAAGCTTGGAATAATTAGAACAAAGATTGCACAATATGAAATTTTAGTGGATATGATATTATTTTTTTTAAAATTAATATTATTATTAGCTAACTAAATATGCTAGGTTTAAGTATATTAGGTCTATTATCCAAAATAATAGGGATATAAATAAGCATATAACATTTAGAGTTAATGTTGGGTGTTTAAATTATAAAAATACCGCAAGAATTTAATGTGATAAAAGGTTATTATGGAGACTTAAGACTAAATTCTCTAAATATTATTACATCTACAATTTTATATCAATTGGAGTGTTAAGCTGTAAAAAAGTTGTGAACAACAACAACATCAAGCCTTTGTCCCACTACGTAGGGTCGGCTACATGAATCCTTTTTATCCACTATGTCCTGTTAAAAGTCAAATTCTCGTTTACATCTAATAAAGAAAGATCATTTCTAATATTTTTTAACCAAGTCTTTTTAGGTCTACCTCTACCTTTCTTAACATAAATCAAATCTAATACCTCTACTTCCTAACCGGGTCATCGGAAGGCTGCCGTTTTATGTGACCAAACCATCTAAGTAGACTCTCTCTAAGGGTAAAGCCACTCATCCTCTTGAGCATCCTCATCTATACAACACTTAACTTAGTATCATGCTTCTTTTTTAATGGCCAACATTCGGCACCATAAAACATTGCAGGTCTCACCACCATCTTATAGAAATTTCCCTTAAGTTTGAGGGGAACTTTCCTATCACGCAAGAAGCTCGATGCATTCCTCAACTTCAACCATCCAACTTGAATTCTGCTAATAATATCCCCATTTAGTTCACCACCACTTTGAATAATAGATCCAAGATATCTAAAATGTGTACTCTTATTAATGACTTGATCACCCAAAGTCACAATTCCCTCACTGGGTCTATTACTACTAAAATTACACTCAATATATTCAGTTTTAGATCTACTCAAGTGAAAACCTTTAGACTTTAAGGTTTTCCTCCATAATTCAAGCTGACCTTGAACTCCTCTTGTCTTATCAACAAGAAGAATATCATCAACAAAAAGCATACACCAAGGTATATCCTCTTGCATATGTCTAGTGAGAACATCTATGACTAAAGCAAAAAGATACGGGCTTAAGGATGATCATTGATGCAATCCAACCGAAATAGGAAAATGCGTGGTCAAACCACCTTGTGTTTGAACACAAGTAATAGCTCCAACATGCATATCTTTAATGATTTGAATATAAGTGTTATTAACTCCTTTCTTTCTAAGAACTTTCCATAGCACTTCTCTTGGGACTTTATCATATGCTTTCTCTAAATCAATAAATATCATATGTAGATCATCCTTATTCTCTCTATGTTTCTCCATCAAACCTCTAAAAAAATGTATGGCTTCCACAGTAGACCTACCCGACATGAATCCAAATTGGTTTTGAGAAACATTAGTATCATGTCGCAACCTACACTCCATAACTCGATCCCATAGTTTTAAAGTATGACACATTAACTTAATTCCTCTATAATTTGCACAATCTTGTGCATTAGTTTTATTCTTAAAAATATAAATTAACACACTCATTCTCCACTCATCTGACACCTTTTTAGTCTTCAAAACAATATTTAAAAGTTTAGTAAACAAAGAAATTCCTTCATCTCCTAAGCACTTCCACACCTCTATTGGAATATCATCAGGTCCAATAACTTTTCCAGTTCATTTTCTTTAAAGCCTCTCTAACTTCGGTTTTACTAATATGCCGATTAAAAAAATCATTATTTTCATTTAGGTTTATAAAGTCACTAAAGTCAAAATATTTTCACATTCTTCATTAAAAAGTTTAGCAAAATATCTAATCCACCTTTGTTGAATATCATCTTCTAAGAAAAATAATTTTTTATATTCATCTTTAACACACTTCAGTTGAACTAAATCCTTACTATTATCTCTTTGTTTGGCTAATTTTTACATATATCTTTCTCCCTCCTTAGTATCTAATCTATTATATAAATTATTAAAAGCTAAGATCTTTGCATTGCATATTGCTTTCTTAGATTCCTTACGTGCCTCTTTATATATTTCCCAATTATCATAATTTTTATAACAAATCTTCTTATTTTTTTTATCTTTTCTTGCACATTTAGATTCAACCACAAACTATTTTTATTATTAGGAGTCTTTCCCTTTGATACTCCAAGCACATCTTTTACAATATTCTTAATATCACTAGCCACTTTTTTTCCATATAACATTAGCATTCTCATGTACATACAAAATCTTAAGATTTAAAATTTTTCTCTCAAAAATATTTTTGTTAATATTCTTTAAATGTCCTATCTAATCCTAGAATATCGTTTTTCTTTATTTTATATTTTCTATCCCTTTATCTTAAAATCAAAAACTAATAATCGATGCTGGGTATATTTTTTCACTCGGAATAATTTTACAATCTTTGCAATCTAAACGTTCTAATTTTCTTATAAGAAAATAATCAATCTGAGTTTTATTATATCAATTTTTATAAGTGATGAGATGATCATCTCTTTTCTTAAATAGGGTATTAGCAATTAAAAAATTATAAGCTAAAGAAAAATATAATATGGTCTTATCACCTTCATTTTTCATTCAAAATCTATGATCATCATGAATGCTTTTAAAATCATCTACCTCTCTATCGACTACCAATATGCCCATTTAAATCTCTTTCAATAAAAACTCTTATTCAAGAGGTAGTTTTTGTATTAATTTTTCTATGTCATTTCAAAATTTTAATTTTGAACTCATATTCAAACCTACTTGAGGAACATAAACACTTTTAATATTAACAATCTTAACATCAACAATAATCTTTAAAGCTATAATTCTATCCTCAATTCTATTAATTTTTCTAACATTATTCTTCAAATTCTTATTTATGATAACACCTACCCAATTTCTAGTACGACTCTTACCCGAATACCATAGTTTAAATCTTTGACTATCAATCTCCTTAGCCTTCTCTCCAACCCATTTAGTTTCTTATGCAATCGACTAATTAATGCAACCCTCCACTTTTCTCATCCAGAACTTGAGACTTGGCAACGACAGTGTGGTGTACAACATAGTTTTTTTTTTTAATTATTTTATGAAGTGACATTGATAGTAAGCTGAGCGTGATAATAAGTTGCACAAGGAAGAAGGTTGCTTATGCTGCGATGAAATGGAGTCTTGATTAAAATATAAAAGGAAATGGTTGAAAGTAAAGAGGCGTAATGCAAAACCTGATGACCACCCATCACTTTAGCAGAAGAATGATGATTATGATCAATAGGAAGAGCATTATCTAAAGTAAGTGGGGCAATCTTGAACTTAATGATTCACCCATCACTTTAACAAAAGAAGATGATTGTGATTTATAGGAGGCATAATATCTAAAGAAATTTTAGCAGCAGGAGTTTACGAACCAGTAGGGGTCATCGGCATAGAAGACAGTGCCTGGTGACTAGGGCACCATGACAAGGGCGCAGCAATAAAACACGATGAAGCAGGAGTTTTGTTTAGGACAAAAGGATTAGAATAAATATTGAGTTTATTGTGAAGTACTGCAACCTAATAAGCTTAATACCGCAATAGACTTCACAAATCTACCATGATCTAACTTATGATTATTAAATCTCATAATGAAAGTTTTATATTTAATTAAAAAAAAACTTGTGGTAGCAAACTTTGTCTGAAAATGAACTCTTAAGCAGCATATTAACTATTTTAGCAGCATCCAAAGCTTCAAAACAATGAAATTTGATGTAAACGCTTTTAATTGTAAATGCTTTTAACGCATAGTATTGTTGTGGACTAGAATATACGCGGTGGTAGAGTTAAATTTTCTCGTCTTAGCATTGTAGGGATATCCAACACACAAATAAAAGAAAAAGTAAACACTAGAATTTTTACGTGGAAACCCAGGAAACGGAAAAATCACGAAACCACGCCCAATTGAAAGTGATTCAACTAGTGTTTGATTCGTCCTTGAAATTGAGGGTGATCAAATTACAATAGTCAACTGTCGGGTTAAAATTTGAAGGTTGGACGGAAATCTAGAGTCAGTTTGTGATCAGACATAAATCTAGCGTCACTCGGCAGTCAGGTAGAAGTCCGTTGTCAGTTGGAGGCCGAGGGAAAGTTTGACGTCAGTTGGCAGCCGGGCGGAAGTCTGGCAACAGTCGGTGGTCGGGTGAAAGTCTGGCGGTGGTAGATGAGTCTGGTAGCAAGAGAACTATCTTCCTTGCCTTCTTGCTCAGGTCTCTTTCCATGTGGAATGAGTCGAAAAATTGTTTCGGGAACCCAATTATCCGACTTGGAGTGTTTGGGCCAAAAAATCATGCCCATATATGATTTGGCTGCCGAATCGACTGGTCGGCTGCCAGCCTGGAAAGACGTGTCCACAATGGGGCGTGTCCCGCGGTTGCCGGCTGCAGTTATAAGGTTTTAAATTTTTTTAAGGTGGGGCCCACAGTTTTTTTTTATTAAGAGTGGGCGACAGCTGTAGCCGCCCCTCATAATTTTTTTTAGTCTTTTTAGAATTTTTTTTGAATTCCGAAAATGACACATTTGGGCCCAAATTTTTTTGAAAATTTTAGAAAAAATTTAAACATTTTTGGGGTAAACCCCCCCCCCCCCTATTTTGAATCGTTTCCCCCCTTTTTCTATAAATTTCCTATGGGGCAGGGGATTAATTGCACCTTCTCCCCTTCTCCCTTCTCCGCCTAACTTTTTTACAGTCGAGGTTTTCTATTATTTTTGATATGTGACATCTCCTACTCAAATTCAGCGCCCCTCTTGTGTAGAAGTTAAAAGTCCTCTCCTTTTCTTCTCCACTTTCCTTCTTACTTTAGAGGTTTTTCATTATTTTTAGTAGGTGTCATCCCCTACCCAAATTCAGTGTCCCTCTTTAGTATATAAGAAACTTTTTTCTTCTTTCTTTCTCTTCTCATCTACTTTCTTCTTATATTAGAGGTATTCCATTATCTAAGATGAGTGACTTCCCCTATAAAACTTCAATGCCCCTCTTTTATATAGAAGAAGTCATGACGAGAGATTGCTCTCTCAATTTATTGCCTTTGACATACGAAGATTAACTACCTCTTGCATGCAAGGGTGATTTGAGAGGATTTGGTGATAATAGCACTTGGGAGGAGAATTGATGATTGTTACTAGACTGGCAAAATTTTGACGATGTTCGAGTAAAAATTCAACAACAATCGGCGACCAAGTGAAAGTGTGGCGGCAATCGATGATCAGGCAAAAGTCTAATGACGATCGATGATTGAGTGGAAAAATGGTGGTGACCGATGGTCAGGTGGAGAGTTGGATGAGATAATTGGAGGGTATGCTAAAAATAGTAGTCGAGCAAGAAGCCGATGATAGATGATATGAAGTAAATGATAGATGGCAGATATCATGTGAAGGATCAGTGATAACGGTGGTCAAGTTGCATTCTGTTAAAGGCAATATGCATCCATATCGATGTGTACGGACATCAGATATTGCTGATGGAAGGGGTCAAAGCAGTGTGCCTTGTTAGTAGTTTAGCAACATATTATAATTTCAATTAAGTGAAGGCATGATAATCAATTTTTAACCTTTATTTGAAGAAGTTGTAGGAGATGCTTGTACGGATGATGTTGATTTAACTTTACTTTCATCTTCTGATGTGTAATATATGTAACTACAATGATATTGTATATAAAGTTGAGATTATTGTATGAGCTCGATACTTGTTTTTCATTTGAAATGAACTTGTCTCCCAGAGAAAACTAAGTTGTTTATACATCTTTGAGATATGCTTTGATATATTGCCCCTTGTATTTTTTAAGGCTTTTTTAGTATGTTAAGATTTTTATAGGAGTGATGACTTTATCAACCACTTGCTTTTATGGAATCATTCTAGAGAGAATATTGTCCACTCAAAGCATTGCTCAATGATGTTAATATGTTGAGAGAAATCCATTGTAGATATTTGACCTATATAATATTGTTTGTTAAAGCATTGCTCGATGATATTAACTTATGTGGAAGAAGTCGATAGAATTCACCAAGGATATATGACCTGTGATGCCCCAGAATCTAAATTGGAAGAATTATTCATTTATCCTTTAAATAATTAACAACAAGAGCTATCTAATGTCATATATCAGTAATAAATAGTACACCATATTTTATAATTTAAAACATCAATGTACACATCTATATTCATTTTCAAAAATCATATACACTAATCAGGATCTAAACAATCAAATCGTAACTACTCTGTACTGAGTACAAAAGAAAAACAAAAAGAAATAGAACTTGAAGAATCCTGACCAGCCTCTCACTCTTGCTCCCCTGCCCTGCCCTGAAATCATTTAACCACATATAATGAGCTTAAAAAGCCCAACATGTCACTAAAACCTACAATTGAATTCAAAACACATTAAAAAGAGCAATATGCATGTCAATAGTCAAATCATAACAGTTAAATGATTTTTTTTAAAACATCTTAATAGTGTATTTTGAATAAAATAATATCTTAATATTATACAATTAATATAATTAATTTCTTTTAATAGAAAATTCAAATAAATCATTTTAGGACTCCGAAAATTACAAAAAAATATTCATGAAATAAAACATGTTATTTAAAAAATATTGGTGAAATCGGTTTGTAAAACGGACACCTAAAGGTCATGAAATCCTCATTTATACCAACAAGTATAAGTTCCTTAAGGATTTTCACCGGTGCCAAAAAATTATGAAAAAATTTGTGTAAGCAAAATACTTCGATCAAAATACCATGGCGAAGACGGATTGCGATTTGGAGTTATTATAACTCCAGAAAAAAATTGATAAAGTCAAAATACGGGCTATTATATGACCTACCCGAAGTTGTTTGTTAGAGCGTTGCTCGATGACATTAACCTATATGGACAATGTTTGATCGAATCCCCCTGGGATTGATCATCCAGTGATTAAGACAATAAAGATTGTGTATTTCTAGAATTAAGAATTTTATGATTTGATTGATATCCTCCTAAGATTGTATGTTAAAATATTGCTCGATGACGTTAACTTGTATGAAAGAGGTTGGATCGAATCCCCCTTGGATTGATCATCTAATGATTGAGATACAATAATGATTGTATATATCTCAAATCAAGTATTTTATGATTTGATTGACATCCTCCTATGATGTTTAACCTATCCAAGTTTGTATGTCAGAGCGTTGCTCGATGACGTTAATCTATATGGAAGAGGTCGGATCGAATTCCCCGGGGATTGATCATCGAGTGATTGAGACACAATAAAGATTGTATATTTCTCAAATCATGGATAAAGAGATTAGATTTGTAGTTAGTTTTTATCATCATTTTTTATCCTTTTTTAAAGGAGAATATTAGAACGGAACGAACAACTTATTACTGTATTATGTAAGACAATACAACAACTCTCTAATATGACTTAGGGATATAAGAGTTACACCGTACTCAACATACCAGAGATACATAATTGGACAATACGATATTTAACTTGGAAGGAAATGCCTGGGATATCAGAGTGACACCATATTCATCATATAAGATATACACGATGACACAAAACAAAAAGACCCAAACTGCATAGCTTTAAGGGTGCTCTTCTAATATGAGTATAGAAATGAGTTTTTATACAGGAGAAACCAGGGATATGTTCTTTTCGAAGATCAAAATCTTTGATGCTTAGGGTAACTGATGGGCGTGGTTGAGCCTAGTTAATATAGCAGGATTGCGCCACTTGCTGGTCTCCTAGCACCATACCGATCCCAGTATGGGTGAAAAATTTTAGCTTGAGGTGTGGAATAAAGGTGACGACTTCAAAGATCGACGGGAGGGGTCTTTCAAAGATTGCATTATAACCTGACTCTAACTTCACCACAATAAATTGGATTGTGTAAGTAGCTTGTTGAGGAAATTCTCCGAGTACAATAGGAAGGCTAATTATCCCTTCTACTCGTACGGGTTGATTATCAAATCCATATGGTCCTACGACGGTTGAAGGTTTTTTCTGGTGAGACCCATATTGAGAAAAGTATAGTAGAATAAGACATTCACCGAGCTCTCATTGTCCACCAAAATTTTTTTGACTTTGTAAAACGGGCCACCTATCCCAGATCCCCGCATTAATTATGAGTGGATCTTGATGAGGGATTTTATTACCTTCAAATCAGAATAATCAAAAGTAATAGAATGATCGATACGGGACTTCTTTGTTGTTGGTGTTGGCTTTTTATCTACAACCAATAAGATTTAATTAGGCAATAAGGTCCCCCCTACAATGGTTTTAATCTCACAAACAATTTGATGATTATTCAATGGTTATCTTTGCTGTTGTTGATTTTGCCCCCTAGTGAGACAAGCTTCATCTCGAGCAGGTGGATTTTAAATAAACTGTCGAAGGTATCTTGTCGGATAAGTCTCTCAATTTCATTCTTGAGCTTCTTACGGGCTTCAATGACGTGCCTATGACTACGATGGAAATGATAATATTGATCATGATTTCTCGTATTCGATTTCAAAGGATTTGGTCATTTCACGTTCTTCTGATCTCGAATGGCCATCAACACATTTGCTCGAGATGCGTTGAATGGTGTATACTCTTGTCCAAGTTGACATCATGACAACGAGGGCCTAGGAAGCAGATTATTCTTCCTTTATTTCTTTCTCTGTGAAAATGAGTTATCTATCTCTGGTGCACTTTTACGCTTTCCATTTGTTTGCACAAACTGCTATCTATGAGCATTAATAGCTTCATATGTAGAGATATGGTCCTCCATATGATGGATTAGGTCAACATATGAGGGAACCGTGTCTCACATAAGCACTAAGTAAAAGGGACTGGGGCGGAGGCCTCCAAGGAAAATTCCTCTCAGCAATTCAGAACCCACACTTGAAATTTGCGGAGCCTTAGTGAAAAATCGTTGAAAATATTCCTTAAGCGATTCTCTTTCATTCTAGCGAATCCCAAAGAGGTGAGAATAATGCTTAGCAATTCTTCGATTGACTAAAAACTATTTGACAAACACTTTGACCAATTTAACGAATGTGGGGATCGTTCTGGTTGGAAGTAAATAGAACCACTTTCGAGCTTATTCCTTGAGGGTGGCAAGGAAAACTTGGCAAAGGAGCGCGTTTGAGGCTCACTTGATATGCATGATGGTTATATAGTGATCGATATGCTCTTAGGGGTCGGATGTCCCGTTGTAAGAATAGATGCTCAGTAGTTTGAATCTTGCTGGAATGGTGTGTTGAAGGATGACTTCAGTCAGGGATGATGACTCCTAGAAGTCCCATTGATGAAGATATTGTTTTCTATCTCCCATGAGGAATTCTCGAACCAATGGTCGTAGTTCATGACGTAGGGTGTTGCGAGGGGGCTCAACAATGTACGGTCGGGCTAAGTCTTCGGGGATGTTCGGAGGAATGCGAGGTTTCTGACCTAATTTTGGATTGTTGGTGGCTCTCGGTTTGGGCTTGGCTATTCGATTTTGCTGTGTTTTGGGGAGCTGCTTGGCTCCGGCTCATTATGGTCGAGCTGCTGTTTTCAGCTTATAAATTGAAGGTTCTTTCCCCTTCTCTGTGGCCCTTCGGTTCCCCCACTTGGCTCCTTCCTGTGGCTCGTTCCTTCCCCCTTGGCTGCCTGTTCCGGTTCCCCTGGTTGCCAGTTCCAGTTCCCCTGGTTGCCTGTTCCGGTTCCTCTGGTTGCCTGTTTCGGTTCCCCTGGTTGCCTGTTCCGGTTCCCCTGGTTGCCTGTTTCGCTTCCCCTTGATTGCTCGTTCCTGTCCCCTTTGTGGCTCTTCGGGTGCTGCTTCTGGAAAGCCTGCTGGCCCCCTTTGTGCCTCTTCAGGTGCTGCTCCTGGACAACTTTTTGGCCTTCTGTTTCCCTATTTTGATTGGCTTGGTTGGAGTGTTTTAGGGGCTGTTTGGTTGCCTCTTTTCAGCTATATAAATGAGATGTTTAGAGAGTAAAAAAAAGAGTTTATGATGTGAGTTTTGGAATAAAAAAACCTGTGGGTTTTCTTGGAAAAGCTTGATAGCTTGTTCCATTCCTCTTCTCCTTCTAAGGAAAGCTTGCGAGCTTGTCATCTCTTTCGTCTCGGGCTTCTTACCTCTTTCTTTTCTCCGCAAGTTCGATACCATCTGTATCTTTCTTCTTGATGAAATGAAAAGCAAGTTTAGGAATTTTTATGTTAAATTTGTATGTGTCATCTTTTTATTATGAACGTTAAGTTGTGTTTTGTCTGTTTGTGGTATTTTCTCATTTTTATAGGAAGTCTTTTAGTATGCTTGCAAAAATTAGGGTCTTCCTAATTTTTTTGGTTGCATGAAGTTTGCTATCAGAGCCAGGTTAGTATATTCCTAGGTTTTTTCGTGTTTTTTAAGCGTTTAAAAAAATAGAAAAAGACAAAAATATTGAACTACTTGTGGATGAAAATCAGTCAGAAGATCTTGAGATCCAAATCCCTTTGGGCAGATGGATTTCGTCAGAAAGAAGTTCAACCGATCCCCTACAGAATGAATTATACAAGCTTCAAATGAAAATGCATGTGTATGAAAAATTACATGAAAAAAAGAAACTTATGCAAAACTAATTCATTCAAGAACGAGAGATGATTCTGAAGAAGTATGTGGCCAAGAATCAAGAATTAGAAGCGCCTCCTTCGTTAGAAAAATCCTAATACATCCTCATCAGGAGATGAGTCATTTCAACCGGGGAAGAATCTGATGTAGGCAAGAGGAGGGGATGGGGGCAAATCATGAGCCTAATTTTGGATTGTTAGTGGCTCTCAGTTTGGGCTTGGCTGTTCGGTTTTGCTGTGTTTTTGGGAGCTGCTTAGCTCCAACTCATTATGGTTGAGCTGCTGTTTTCAGCTCATAAATTGAAGGTTCTTTCCCCTTCTTTGTGGCCCTTCGGTTCCTCCCCTTGGCTCCTTCCCGTGGCTCGTTCCTTCCCCCCTGGTTGTCTGTTCCGGTTCCCCTGGACTGCCCATTCCTGCCCCCTTTGTGGCTCTTTGGGTGTTGCTTCAGGACAGCCTGCTGGTCCCCTTTGTGGCTCTTCGGGTGCTTCTCCTGAACAGCCTTTTGGCCTTATGTTTCCCTGTTTTGATTGGCTTGGTTTGAGTGTTTTAGGGGCTGTTTGGTTGCCTCTTTTTAGCTATATATATGAGATGTTTAGAGAGTTTAAAAAAAAAAACAGTTTATTATGTGATTTTTGGAATACAAAAACCTGTGGCTTTTCTTGGAAAAGCTTGCGAGTTTGTTCCATTCCTCTTCTCCTTCTTAGGAAAGCTTGCGAGCTTGTCATCTCTTTCATCTCAGGCTTTTTACCTCTTTCTTCTTTCTGCAAGTTCGACGCCATCTGCCTCTTTCTTCTCGATGAAATGAAAAGCAAGTTTAGGAATTTTTATGTTAAATTTGTATGTGTCTTCTTTCTATTTTGAACGTTAAGTTGTGTTTTGTCTGTTTGTGGTATTTTTTTATTTTTCTAGGAAGTCTTTTAATATGCTTGCAAAAATTAGGGTATTCCTAATTTTTTTGGTTGCATCACAGACTGTGACAAATTGTTACGAGCTAGAATATACGCAGTGGTAGATTTAATTTTTCTCATCTTAGCGTTGTATGGATATCCAACACACATACAAAAGAAAAAGGAAACACTAGAATTTTTACGTGGAAACCCAGGAAAAGGGAAAAATCTTGGGGTCACGCCCAGTTGAAAATAATTCCACTAGTGTTTGAGTAAATTACAAATGTTTTATTGTCCTTGAAACTGAAGACGATTATATTACAATAGTCAATTGTCGGGTTGAAATCTGAAGGTTGGACGGAAATCTAGACACAGTCCGTGATCGTGCAGAAATTCCGCGTCAGTTAGTAATCAGGCGGAAGTTTGTCATTAGTCTGAGGCCGGGTGGAAGTCCGGCGTCAGCCAGCAGCGAGGTGGAAGTTCGGCGACAGTCGGTGGCTTGGTAGAAGCTCAATGGTGGTCGAGGAGTCTGTTAGCAAGAGAACTCTCTTCCTTGATTTCTTGCTTCGGTCCCTTTCCATGAGGATTGCGGGTTCTATTTATAATTTTTTTTAGAGTGGTATGACTAGTAAATAAGAGGAATATCAACGGTAAGTTGGGAGTGGTTTGCATGGATAGCTGATGTTGATTCCCTTGATCGTAAACCATTTATTGGGCATTTGAATGTCTTAATGATATGAGAATTTGACAATCTTTGGCTCGTTGGATTCATCTCGTCGAGCTTCTCGATTCGAATATAAGCATGTCACGTTTGGAAACCATTTAGTAATCCAAATTATGGTTTGAACCTTCCAAATGTGCTTTAGGTCTTTGATTTGAATTCATTTAGGCTCGGATTGAGTCGAATTTGGTGTTGTTGGGTTTGTATTTCCGAAACGTTCAGTTCGACTGCAAGTTTGTTGAAATCGGAGTTCAGATGGTCACTGAGTTAATTTTTGAAGTTTCCAACTTGATTTTGCTTTGAGATTCGTGCATGATCAAGATGATTTTTTGATGATATATCAAGTATTAATCATTTTGCTTTAGCAATTCCTCTATATAGACGAGCGACTTTCTTAATTTTCAAAACTTCCGGTATGGTGAATAGTGATGCTTGTAAAGTTACTTGTATTTGCTTTTTTGGCGCATAATTCCAATTTTTTGCTTTGCCGCTCTTCCAGTTCACCCTTTACTATATTAGATTTGACAGATGGAGACACTATGCATTTAGCTGAAAGGCGGCTAGTTCCTGTTTCCTCAACTGTTGCCGCTGAGACATCAAGAAGTAGCAGCCATCAAGGTTTGTCATTCAACCATAATACTTACTCTGGCGAGTTGCTTATGAACTACTTCCATTTAATGCTCACATTTTAAAAATCTTTAGTAGAAGGTATTGGGCCAAATGAAAAAAAAAAAAAAAACTTTATTAACATTTATTTTCATTCTTGAGGAGATGTAATGTAATTATTATAAACTTCTATATTGTAGTTTTAACTGCAGCTTTTGGCAACTGTCACAAAACATAACTAGCGAGGCTTGTTTAAACAGAAGATACTGCAGTTCTTGCCATGCCCGCCATCCTCATCGCTCAGTTTGCTACATAATGAGAAATAAGACTAGTTGAATTCCTTGCAACAATAAAATATTATGGATAAATGTAGAGGTGCATCATTCCATATAAAAATTTGAAGTCCAAATTTCATTTATCTATTCCAAAGTTGGTGTTTATTGGTTTTGAGCATAGTGAGAATAAAAAAATGCTTCAATAAGGCATGTAAATAAAATAAAGAAACGCTTAATGATATTGAAGTTTTAGAAGGGCTGTAAAAATTTAGACATTTTAGTATTACTTTATTCCTTTTTTATTTCCTTTCATCCATAGGTAAACAATGCGTTTAAATCCTTTTGATTTGCTTTGAGATATGCATTTGTTTATGTTCTCTATAAAATTGGAGGATGATGTAGAACGTTTAGGATTTCTTATGTAAGTTCAACATCTAATTGCATGAAATAAATAAAATAATTTTTTTTGTAAGATACATGAATTATTTTTTCCATTGTGTCCTATTAAGAGTCAAATTCTCATTTAAATCTAATAAAAAAAGTTCATTTCTAATATTTTCTATCCAAGTCTTTTTAGGTCTACCTCTACATTTCTCAACATAGGCTAGATCTAACACATTTGCTCTCCTAACTAGGTCATCATAAGGCATACATTTTATGTGACCAAACCACATCTAAGGTGACTCACCTAATCTTATCTACCACTAAAGCTACTATACTCGTTTCGCATTTTGCCTCTAAGAGTAAAGCCAGTCATCCATTTGAGCATCTTCATCTTTGCAACACTTTACTTAATTTTACGCTTCTCTTTTAACGTCCAACATTATGCGCCATAAAGCATTGTAAGTCTCCCCACCATCTTATAAAATTTTTCCTTAGGTTTGAAGGATACTTTTCTATCATACAACAGACCCGATACATTCCTCCACTTCAACCATCCAACTTGTATTCTACTAATAATATTGCCATCGATTTTACCATCATTTTGACTAATAGATCATAGATATTTAAATTGTATACTCTTTCTAATAATTTGATCACCCAAAGTCACTGTCCCTCCACTAGATCTATTACTATTAAAATTATACTCCATGTATTCGGATTTAGATCTACTCAAACGAAAACCTTTAGACTCTAAGGTTTACCTCCATAATTCAAGTTTTCCTTCAACTCCCCCCCTCAATTCTTATCAATAAGAAGAATATCATCAGCCAAAAGTATACACCAAGGTACATCCTCTTGCAAATGTCTAGCAAGAACATGCATAACTAAAGCAAAAAGATACGGGCTTAAAGCTGATCCTTAATGTCATTCAACTGAAGTAGGAAAGTATTTAGTTAAACCACCTTGTATTTGAATACAAGTAACAATTTCTATATACATATACTTAATGACTTGAATATAAATCATTATTAACTTCTTTCTTTTCTAAAACTCTCTAAAGAATTTATTTTGAAATTTAATTATCACATGCTTTCTCTAAATCAATAAATATTATATATAGATCCTCCTTATTCTCTCTATACTTCTCCATCAAACCTCTCAATAAATGTATAGCTCCCATAATAAACCTACCCGGCATGATTCCAAATTGATTTTAAGAAACATTAATATCACGTCGTAACCTATGCTCAATTACTCTCTCCAATAGTTTTAATATATGACACATTAACTTAATTCATCTATAATTCGCACACTCTTGTGTGTCCCTTTTATTTTTAAAAATAGGAATCAACGCACTCCTTCACTCATCGGATATCTTCTTAGTCTTCAAAATAATATTAAAGAATTTAGTAAGCTAAAAAATTTGTTCATCTCCTGAGCATTTCCACACCTCTTTGATGAAACTTAAAAACAAAATTGATAGAATCCATTGTTGACAAAAGATTTATGACCTTCTACTAGAAATCAGTGACAAATTTTATGGATAATGATAGCCGCACATGATTGTAACCTTACACAAAAGAAAGAAATTCAAATTTTAGCAAGTATCACAAAACACAATCTCACTTTCTACTAATAACAAAAAATATACATAAAAGGAGAGAAAAACAAGTCTGGAAAGAAGAACAATCCTCACACTACTACAAGAAGATAACCACTCTTGATATTGTTTAGTCTTACATTTATTGAATGAGTTTAATGATGGAAAGAGAAGGATTTTCTCATCCAAAACAGCCTATCGAAGGTGATCCCAAATTAAGAGTTCATGAGTAAGTTGTTGTCATAAGAAAAATTCACAATAAGACACATACCTCAGTAACAAGGACAATGCGCTAGCAACTCTGAGGAATCAAGAACAACATGCTACAGTCCGAGAATATTGCCCCAACATAGAAGCAACGAAAGGACCCATGTGGGCACTTATGCAGAATATACCTAACTTAGAAAATTTTAAGCCATAATGAATTATTCGATTGATAATCTTCTGATAGACCTTCATATAACTATTGAGCTTGTTATCTAGATATCTTTGAAGTATCACCTAAGTTTTGTTTTTTCAATACATCACATGATACCTTTGGAATCCACAATTAGATTGACACAATTTCATTATTATATAACTTCAGCAATAAGAGTATAGTATTTATAAAATGTCTTAAAAATACATGGATGATTTATTGAAAGGAGAATTTAAGGCATTTGGTTGATGGCTGTTGATAAAAGGTCTAATACAATATTTAAAAAGCCAAAATAATACCATTTTTATTGGGATTTTTAACCTGCATGCATTGATCCCAATTCATTCTATAATTTTATATAAAGTAATGATTTTAGTTAATTATTTTAGGGTTCCTAACCGTGAGGGATTGAGCAATAACTTTAAGCATGAGGGAAGAGTTAATAAAAAGAGAAACAAAAGCCAAAAATCTCGAAGAGCCAACAAAGGTGGGAAAAGTGGAAAACAAATGCTCACACGTCTTAGAAGCAAGCATATCTCTAAAAGAAAAGAAACTCAAAACAAATTGGACAAAGATTCAAAGAAAAAAAAAAGAAATAAAAATGTTAGAAATTCGAAACAAAGCTTGAAAAATATAAATAGAAGTTCAGAATCTAGGAATATAACTGTCAGAAAATAGAAAGAAATAGAAGCTCATTACCTTAAGAGCATAATCAAACAAATCTTTTAAAGGCCACAAGTCTAAAAATCAAGCTTTACATGAGTTTTTGAGCATAAGACTTAGGACCATGCTGTAAAATGGTAGCAACAATACTACAACAACAACATCAAGCCTTTATCCCACTACATGGGGTCGGCTACATGAATCCTTTCTCTCCATTATGTCATGTTAAGAGTCAAATTCTCATTTAAATCTAATAAAGAAAGGCCATTTCTAATAATTTCTAACCAAGTCTTTTTAGGTCTACCTCTACCTTTCTTAACATAGGCCAAATCTAATACACCTACTCTCTTAACAGGGTCATCGGAAGGCCAACGTTTACATGGCCAAACCATCTAAGGCGACTCTCTCTAATCTTATGTCATTAAAACTACTCCAACCTTTTTCTGAATATACTCGTTTTGTAAAACTTCTCTACAACAACAACATCAAGCCTTTATCCCACTACATGGGGTCGGCTACATGAATTCTTTCTCTCCATTATGTCATGTTAAGAGTCAAATTCTCATTTAAATCTAATAAAGAAAGACCATTTCTAATAATTTCTAACCAAGTCTTTTTAGGTCTACCTCTACCTTTCTTAACATAGGCCAAATCTAATACACATACTCTCTTAACAAGGTCATCGGAAGGCCAACGTTTACATGGCCAAACCATCTAAGGCAACTCTCTCTAATCTTATGTCATTAAAACTACTCCAACCTTTTCCTGAATATACTCATTTTGTATCACGTCCTAAGAATAAGTCCACTCATCCACCAAAGCATCCTCACCTCAGCAACACTTACCTTAGTAATATGCTTCTCTTTTAATGGCCAACATTATGCGCCATAAAGCATTGCATGTTTCACCGCCATCTTATACAATTTTATCTTAAGATTGAGTGGTACTTTTCTATCACACAACAAACCCGAAGCATTCCTCCACTTCAACTATCCAACTTGAATTCTACCAATAATATCCCCATCTATTTCACCTTCACTTTGAACAATAGACCCAAGATATCTAAATCGAGTACACTTATTAATGACTTGATCGCTCAAAGTCACAAACCTCCCACTAGATCTATTACTATTAAAATTACACACCATGTATTCGGTTTTAAATCTACTCAAACGAAAACCTTTAGACTCTAAGATTGACCTCCTTAATTTGATTTTACCTTCAACTCTCTCTCTAAAAAGGTAGCAACAATAGAACCGAGGGAAAAAAAAAAAGAGGTTGATTAGCTTAAGAGCTTAACCAATCTAAATTTATGAAGATCAGTCTAAGAAATAAGCTTCGCAGAAGTTCTTGTTCATTTCCCTAAGGAACATGCTGTAACAAGAGTGCTAAAAAACTCAAAGTGAAAGCATCATCGAGATAAATAAAGAGACAACGGAAAAACAAAATAAAAAGAGTGAACAATCATGAAGAATGCACAAAGTTTTTGGTTGTTCAACTCCAATCAGGCATATGATGTTAGGAGAGGGTAGGTGATTCAATCTGCTATATAGGTGCTGTAATTGTAAATATTAAATAAGTGCACTCAATAGCTATTTCCTAATTCTCAAGCCCAACATGCATAAATAAGAAGAAACTTAAAGAACAATATCACAACTATTACTTCACACAAAAACTTCATTCTTCTCCCATCACCTCGAAGCCACTAATCCTCTAAAGAATCTTAAAACTGAGAGTGTATGCAAGTTAACAGGAGATTCAATTGTTTGCATAAGCCCTAGACCAAACACCTCTTCTTATAGAAAATTGAGCCTTGTGCAGTATCAATTATATGGAAACTCTCCTAAGGTGTACAAAATAAAAATGGTATGAAGTCACACATGAATCAATATAGTATCTAAATTTCACTATCTGATGGGGACATCAGATCATGGAAGGTTTATCAGAGACGTCGTCGTCGATCTAGGGCCATGATTGAGTCATTGTATTTTTGATTTGTTTTATTTTTTTTCTTATTTACGATATAGTATTGTATTTGCTTTTATTAGTTTCCCGTTGTACCCTTTTATTAAGGGATGTCGTATGTAAGCCCTAGGGACATTGTCGTCCTTTATGTTTGAGTCATTGTAAAAGGCTATTTATAGCCCACTTGTTCTTCCTTGCAAGGGGAGGAATGAATGATTAATTGAAAACTTTGTTTCTCTTTGTTTGAATTCTCATGAGAGGTTGAGATTGGAGTGAGAGCCCTAGGAGAGGGAGAATTGCGCAACACCCACCAACCTTGACGAGTCGGGATGGTTTTTCTTATTTATCTCTCCCCTTCAACCTCTTACTACCACCACCGGCCATCTTCACCTCAGCCAACCCTACTCACACCCAACCTCCACCTCTCTCCAACCACCACAAACCATCTATCCAGTGGCTTCATCAAATCCCCTCCCTCCAAGAATTCCCCATGGCCAACCTAGCCGCCGGCCCCACCTCTCACCTCTTCCACGTCCCTCAATGCGAACCCGTCCCAAATACTTTCCATATCATCCGCTCTTAATTTAGGGAGGTCTAATTTCAAAATTCAAAATTATTTGAATTTGAAATTCTTTCCTAATTTAGGAAACCTATTTTAGGAAAGTTAATTAATCAAGTCCTTCTTAAAATTTTAAATTAATGAGGTTTAATTATTTCTTTCCTAAATCCTAAATCCTAAATTAAGACCCCAAATCCCTTCCCCAATCTCCTCCTTTACCGTTAAGCCGCTGGCCCCTCTAATAAATCCCAAGGGATTTATTTCCTGAAACCCTCTAACCCCTCTTGGAAACAATTCTAAATCTCATCCCCACCTCCTTTAGCCGAAATTCCCTATGCCCACTTATTTAATTTATTTCCAAAAGGGAATCTCTCCTTTTGGAATTAAAGTAAAGTCCTCCCAACCCTTACCGCTGCCCCTCCCCTCTCTCATCCCCTTTTGGAATTGTTTTCAAATTTCAAATCCCTTCCTAGGTAAAATCTGAAATTAATTTTAGGTTTTAAGCTCTTCCCTCTTTCAAGTCTAAAACAAACTCCCTACTCTCTCTCCTCCCTTGGCCGGCCACTTTCGTTCATCTCCACTTCAAGTTCAAGAGAAACTTCTTTCTCTTCAACAGAGTTCAAGATTACTAGCAATCTTTGGAAGAAATCGTCATCTAGCACTCATGAATGGCCGATCCCGATACTAACTATGGACTTGCCTACGACGAACACGGCTTCGTGCACTTTCTCCATTCAACCTTCTTTGACGTCAACCCGAGGATCGACCATACGGTTGAGGACTACATAGAACGCATCTTGGACACCTTGGTTGAAGCTATTGAAAAGCAACTTGAGATCGTCGAGTGGAGGATCGCAATCGACCCTTGACGAAGGTTTTCTAATTTTCCTTTTTTTTGTATTTCTTAAGTCTAATTCTTTCTTGAGCTTTGGTTGCAGTCATGAAGGATGAGTTTACACGATTCTGCCGAGCTTAGTAAACGTAGGGAATTGAATGCACTTATTCGTTTCCTAAATCTTATTGTTAGATTAGGGATTTTTGTTGAAAGCTACTACTTTGCATAATATTGTTTTCCTACGATATTTTGAGGGCTCAAATCTCTTGATATGCAACTTAGCCTACACGAAAGTGACCGCTCTTACGTTTTAATTCATCATTTTATTTGCTAATAGTTCTATTTGTTATTCCTCTAATCAATAAGTTGTGCAAGCTCTTAATAAAATATTGCATGCATTGTAGTCCTACATCACTATCAGTACAAGGCAAGGAAAATGAAGAATGGGTGCAAATCTCATGGTGCAGTATGTTTACTTGTAGGATTTGATCTATATAATTTCTTAAAAACCCTTGTATCCTTGAGATAGTGTTATTTAGGAAATAATACACTAAGTTATGACTCGAAACTGGAACGACCAATACAACATAAACTTGATATATATGAACACTTTAGGTTCCAACTATCTCTTGCTTGAACTTGTTTCAAAAATTTCCAGCAATTCGGAAGCTAACTCTTCTTTTCTTCCCTAAAATGTGATGCTCCAATAGAGGCAAAATAATAACTGAAACAACCATGAAATTCTCCCTACAAAACATTAAGTCCTACGATTCTTCTTGCTTTCATGACAACCAAATAATCTTGAGGATCTTAATATCCCTTGAAATTGTATACCCTACATTACTTAGAGCACCAAACACATAAAAATGCATTCTTTAAAAAGATATTCTAGCTACACCATATGTTATCAATGTTTAAAATTATGCAATATGACTGGGGCCCTCTGCACCATAAAATGCATTCTTTAAAATGAGAAATCTCGTGGCCATCATATTCACTATAGTAGGTTTGGAGAGCTTAAGAATTCAATATTTAATATCGGGCTCTTTTATACCTGTTATAATCAAAGAGCGGATAATCCTAATCATATAAAACTAGATAGAATTTTGGTTAATAATGTCTGGCTAGATTGTTTTCCCTCTTCCTTTTACAAAGTTGAACCTCCCAACTATTATGATAATTCCCCTTTGGTGCTCTTCTCCAGTTTCAATACTACAAAAGACTGCAGATTCTTGTTTAAGAACTACTGGTATGATATGGAAGGATTCTGGGAGGCTGTTATTTTTGCTTTTACTGCTAATGCAATTGGTAGTCCTATTGCTTCTTTCTATGCCAAATTACGGAATCTTAAATCCTTGATTAAAGTCAAGAATTGTGCATCTTCGACATTCTTCTTGGCTACTAGCAATGATCTAAAATCCCGTCAACATGCCTACTTTTGGAATCTCAGAACAACTAACTTGACCACTCCCTTAATTCATCCTTAAAAGAGGTGAATTCTCTGCTAGCTTCATATCATTCCTCTTGGTCCGCTTGGATGGTTCAAAGGGCAAAATCTAAATTGCTTTCAAATGGAGAAGATGATCTTGATTTTCTGTATGCTAAAATTCATTCTAGAAACAATGTTAACTTGATCAAAGAGCTTACCACCTCTCTTGGGTTCTTTTGTACCCCTCAAGGGGTTGCCTATGCTTCCATACGACACTTCAAGAACCTCTTTAACTCCCCAAACCGCTCCAAACCAGCACACATAATATCCCTGCTGTGAACATCATTTTCTCCCTTCTCGTTGGTTCCCTTTATCTCCTATCTCTAATGATGAGATAAAAGTTGTTGTCTTTTATGCCCCTACCTCATCTGCTTTGAGGCCTGATGATTTTACTTTTGAGTTCTATAAATGCTCCTGAGATATTATTGGTCTTTAAGTTTGCAATGCTGTAAAATATTTCTTTCATTATGGGCACCTCCCCAAAGGTGCTAAAGCTACTGCTATCACCTTGATTCCTAAATGCTCTCATACTACTAATTTTTCATACTACCTTCCAATCTCCCTATGCAATGTATTTTCCAAAATTAGAGCCAAGATTATTTCTAATAGAATGAAGCTCATTATGTCTTTTATTATTTATCAAAGCCAATAAGGGTTTATTTATAACAGAAATTCCTCGGATATCATAACATCATACTTGCCGCTGAGCTCTTCGAGGAATTCAATACTACTGCCAGCAGGAAATTCTTCTATGAAAAATTTGATATTAACAAGGCCTTTGATACAATATCTCATGAATTTATGCTATCTAGGATGGAGTAAAAAGGTTTTCCTATCATATTTATCAATTGAATTAAAGGGTGCATCAATGATGTGCATTTCTCTATTTGCTTTAATGGGGGCACTTGAAGGATTTTTTAACTCTTTATCGGGGCTGAGGCAAGGAAGCCCATTATCACCATTACTTTTCTGTATTGTCATGGATGCTCTCTCTTGCTCCCTTGATGCTTCTAGCCCCTCCCTTAACTTTACAGGTATCATGTCAAATGGCTATAATTACAATCACCCACTATATGCAGATGATTTGCTTGTTTTTGGCTCGGCCTCTACTCAAAATGCATCTTCTCTTGACAATATCCCTCTCTTTTGCGGCTGCCTCTGGTCTATACATAAATCACTCTAAATGCTCCATTCTTTTCTCTCCTCATACTCTTACTGCTGCTGATATTTGTTGCATTCTTTGAGCTGATGCTGTCCTTAAAGTGTGGGACTGCTTATCTCTACTAAATAGCTTTTATCTGCTCACTTCCAAATTCCAATCACTTATGAGTAGGATTTATACTCTACTTGATGGTTTGTTGGTTCAAGAAAAACGGTGCAAAGCTATTGTGGGACTCTCTTGACAGTATCCTTCCCTCTTTTGCTTTCACTGTTCTGGGACCTTTGGTGTAACCTCGAAGCTATTTCAGAATTAATGTTTCCTACCAGTTATATCCATTTGACAGTGAATGATTTTATCTTAAATGGGCTCTGGGCTATTCCTGGACACTTCTCTGAAGCGGTTAAACATGCTATTTCTTTAGTCCCTATTCTTGAACATTCCTCTCCCTCTATCTCTTGGAATGGCTCTGAGAATCCTACCTTCAAAACTTTTACAGCACATGGAGACTGCTCCTTGGTTTAATTACATTTTGCATAAGAAGTATGCTCTTCAGTCCTCCTCTTATGCTTGGATTGCTTCTCTCGAGGGCTTAAAAACGGCTGAATTTCTTATTAAAAGGAATATTGATGTTTCATCCATTTGTTACCACCTCGGTTTCAAGTTTGCTGAGACTCATCAACACCTGTTATTTGAGTGTGACTATTCATATTTTGTCATTTATGCTCTGCTGCCTATTTGGGAAGTTTTTTAGTTAGGCCTAACTTACAACAGCTTTTTTATCACTATGCTAGCATGTCTTAAACTTGCGAGATAAGATCTTCTGTTACTTCACTATATGCTTCTCTTTGTATTTTCTGTGGAGAGAAAGGAATGGGCATTTCTCTGGTAAATGGAGCTCCTCCTCCTCTGTCTGCAGCAATATTAAATTCGCCATCTCTCTAAGGCATCAAAATGGAAGAGATATGAAAGGCTCAAATCTGTTTTCCTAACTGCTTTTAATTTCTTCCTCCGTGTTTTGTTTGATGCGCACATCTTCATCTAGATTCTTGTGGTTTTGGGCATTATCCGCTACTTTGCCTTTCGGCTTGACTTTGCTTGGTTTCTCTTTTGGACGATGATGAATGACCGCCAACTTCCTTCCAGCATTTCCTCTTGGATGCTGGAAGGGTTCCTGTGGCAACCGGTTGTTTTTTCATGGAAGGCCCGTGTGGCAATCAGAGGGTGAATTTTTGTTTATTGCTTGCTGACCGAGCTTTTACTGGATGTGGATCTGATTACCCGGATGTTGGCTTTTTGCACTTCCTAAGTCCACTATTTTGGTTTCACTTCTGTTTCACTCTTTCTGTTACTTCTAACAGCGGGTTTTCTTTGTAGCCTTTTGTTTTTTACTCCAGTTGGAGTCTTTTCTCTTTCGTCACAACTCTGATCATACTTGTAATTTTGCTTCTGAGTTGTTTTTCTCTATTCATAGCATTGTAATTCTATTCTTTCATTAATGATATGGACTTTGCCCCAAAAATTTTCAACAAAAAAAAAGAGTAAAAAATTCAATCAAAGTTTTCGAGTTATTTGTTGTCCTTTTGACTTAAATGTTGGATTTGGATGTTATTCTTTTCTATCGTGGTGCAAGTAGAGAATATCAATTTTGGGGTAAGTTGTCCTTGTCCTGAAGTAAAGTTTGAATTGTTATTTGGAGATTTGTTTTCATTCAATTGTCTTTTGAATGTCTTCTTTCTGTTTTGATAGCATGTGTAATTATTTTGTCTGCTTACAGAACATCCAAGATTGAGCTGATTAATTTATAGGGATTAGGGCATGCATTTTGGTTTTATGTGTATCTTAGATTGTGTGCTTTGTGCATGTTTTTAATGTGTAAAATAAATCAGTATTAATTCTTATCGCATGCTTTCTTTCTTAATTATTAATTATTGTTTGAACATAGAAGTTCTAATTTCTGTTTTTTATGCCCCTAAATATTTGTAAGGGGTTATTCTAAACTTCTGTCTCGATGGAACTACTTTTCTATGCATGTGTTTGCCATGTCACCTTTTTTATAATGCAACATTTTCCTGAAATTTCAAGATCAGTCGTCTTCATCCATATCTTGTTTTTAATATTTAAGATAGTTATGATTATTTAATGATACTCAATCTTTATGATCTTATGGAAATTTACAGGTGCATATTTAAACCAACCAAATTCATGTTTGCAGAAAGAAATGTTCATGAATAGACGGTTAAATATTTTGATTCTTTTAATGTATTTCACATGTTTCTGTTTTTGTTGGGTTCATATTCAGGTGCCGGAGCAGAAAGTTCTCAGAACTCAAGGACTCGGTCAACTAACTCAGTAAATCTAGGGCTTATATTTCAGAATCAACCAGCATCCTCTCTTTCATTTTTTGAATCGCCTTGGCAAATTTCCAATGAACAGGAGGTACTTCTTTCATGTTTTCATTTTTGCAATGCACAAATTGAAATTTATTGTGTCACAGAGTTATGTTGCCAATTTTGTATTTCAGCTATTTCCTGATACTTTGACGACTGTCAATGATTTCATTGATCGGATGAATGGGGAGTTTCAAAGTTGTTGTAACTCATTGAACAATGATCAGCATCAGCTGCTTTCACTGAACAATGATCAGCATGAAATCCTTTCGAGGGGCACAATAACTGCAACTTTACCAGCCCTTCAAACTTTGAGTATTGTTTTGTGGCGAGCAGCACAGCTTCTTAGGGAAAATGCAACCACGGCTCTTTCAGTATGTGCCATATGCTCCTTACCTTTCTTTAAGGGTGAATTGAAAAGCGGAAAATACACTAAAGGACAGATAGTGTAGTGTGATGCATTATTTTGCTATTGATTTCTGATGGATTTGGTGACTGGCAATTATGACATGATCATCAATATTGTTTACAATTTTGTTGGTGTCTGCTCATCTCCAGTGTTCATAAGCCAATTGGCAGATTCACGCCCCATGATAAGAATAACATTGATTACAACTTAGTTAGAAAATTAATAAAATCATGTTGATTATGTCAGGGACATTTGAAAGGATTCATATTTGACTAACTCATCTCTTTGTTAGAACGTTAGGTTGTATTATCCTCATTTGTAACCTGTGATAAACTAGGAATTCTATTTGCCTTTCATTGTACATTTAAGATATATATCCATAACTATTATTCTATGATGTGAAGTCAAACTTTTCTTGGATTGTCCTTGCAATTTTTTCAAAAAGAATTTTTCTTTCTTAGTAAAAATAAGCTAGAAGTAATAATGTACTCCTTACTTATAGAATTATACGTTTGCTATTGCAAAATTATGTGTTATAGCAAAATCCAAGAGCCCATCATATTTGATCATATAAGATCATTTTACTTGCACTTGATAATTATTCTTTCTTCCACTTATGTAAGTTATAATAGTTCACCCATCTCTTCTGAAAATTATTTTCTAATCCGATTGGAGAAACATAAACACTACTTACATTTATAATGCCCTCTACTGAAAATTAACTCAACAGAAATCATCTTATTACTAAAATGATTAACCTCAATAATTTTCATTCAGGTTTATATGCACACTACATCCCTACCCTATTTTATAGTTTTCCAACATATAATATATTGCAACCTTCATAAAAAATAGTAAAAATAAAATAAAATAAAAATAATTAAAAAAAAAATTTTGCAACCTTCTTTAATGTCATTGGATTTTTTCCCCTTTCCTTAAAATATGCTATAAACAATCAATATTTATTTATTTATTATTATTTTGTTTACCATTTTTTTTATCTTCCCATTGAATGTTCCCCCATTTCCTTACTACGATTTGATTAAGTTGTAGCTGGTTATTTTTTTTTAGTGACACGCTAACCAAACTTTGCCTATTTTTTACCAAAATCTAGTTAAGTTGTGCGGCCTCATCTGATTGGCGACTTTCTAGAATATTTTTGTCTGCTTCTCACCACAATTAAGTTAGGTCGTTTGTTACATCTCTTTTCAAGACCATCCTATTACTAGAAAATTTTAAATTTAAATTCATTTCACAAATTTGGGCATAAGTTTGATGATTAGCCACTGCCTTTTTTTCAAACCCTCAATTTTTACGTTTAAGCTGGTGATTGGGATTAGTAATAGTTGCTTTGAACCTCATCTTCTATACATCTAACATTATTATATAACCCTCAGTATTCTTCTTTGTTTTTGCCTTTGCGCTTATTTACATTTTTTTCTCTTGCATTATTTGATAATTTTCGTAAATGTACAGAATCTATCCACACATTTGCTAAGAATAGAAAACAGCGATGACCAAGTCTTGCGAGGTCAGACACAGTTTGGAGCAGCGCAGTTTGGTTTAGCAATGCAGCATCTGGGAGCCTTGTTCTTAGAGCTTGGCCGAGCATCGATGTCTCTACGCCTTGGGCGAAGGCCAGTATGTTACATTTCTATTCAAAACGTGCATATGCAAGGAGAAATTACATACTCTGTTGACAAGTATCCTGTGGCTCAAGCAATTTCTAACTTTCATAAATTTACCTGCATTCTCGTTTGCTTTAGAGGGAGTCATCTGTAGAAACTGGAGGCGCTGTTTATATATCTTCAACAGGGCCAAATCAAATAATGGTTGAGGTTGATCTTTCCCATTATAAATCACATATATCTTTATCTATTACTCCCATTTCTTGTCATTTTGGGGATTCTATCTAATTTTAATACTTTGTATGTAGCAATTTCCTCATCAATCATTGCATCCATTTCGGGTGCATCGCCCTCACCCTGTCCATTATAATAGGCAAGAAGAATCTGTACCTGTAGTTTCAGCTTCTCAAATTTCTGGTTCTGCACTACGTACAGGGCCACCTTCAGGATCTACTACTGTCCCGACACTTGAAGGTCAGGCAACTGAATGCAGAACACAATCTGGTATGTCATATTCCACCTTAAACCTCCTGAGTTATACAATCGTATAATGCAAACGACTCGGTTGAATTTGAATGAGTTATCTAACCTAGAAGACGTACTTGTAGGTACTCACAAGATGCAATTTTTCTATCAGATTCAAAATTTTGCTGACTACTCTGCGCTCTTTTTTACTTTAATTTTCACTTTTCATGTTGCACTTGACTAGACAAAGGCAATGATGGGATGAGACTTTCTGATCTCGATGTTTCTCGGCAGGTTGAACAGCAGGTAGGTTTGGCATGTAAACATAATATTCTTCTGGATTTGTCTATATGAACGGTGATAACTATCAGTGGATTATGCTCTTTATTGTGCTCAGATTCAATTAGACGCTGATCCTTTTAATTTTATTGATTCTAGTAAAGTTTTGAAGAGTCATTAACTCCCAACACAACAAGTAGTCCTTCGGACTGCCAATCAGATGGTATGCCATCCTTTTTATTAGATATTAAATCTTCCAAGTGAGAACCAGTTTTGGTGAGCTCTTGCAGCCATTCCAATCGAACTGAAAAATAGATTGCAAATACTGTGGGCTATGAGAGAGATTCATACGACAAGAAATGTCATACAGAATTGGATTGTATCATCTGTAGGATGGAAACAATATTAGGATTATGGGAATCAATGGAAAGTAGCGTAGTCAGAGATACATGTCTTTTGAGCACTTCGTAAAAAGGGTACCATACTATTTTGAAAGTGAAGAGTGAAGACAATTCACTTAATGGGTTTGAAAAAAAAAACTTGAATACACCATAGATTTCTCCTATCCTATTCGGCATATCATGCCAAATAGAATTTATTTTAGTCTAAGTAATTAGATTTCCCATTTGGCGCACACCCTCATAATTAATAATATTTTTGACATAGAGTCCTATTATTGCTTTTATACTAAGTTTTTAGGATAAATGTTTTAATATCTTAAGAGCCTACAAATGACTCTTCCAAATCGATCAAAAAATAAAGAAACATAGGAAAAATTCTGCTATTCTAGTGCGCAATCATATAAATAATCAGTAATGAATAAATAATGGCCTTATGTGCAGTCGAGTTCTTCAATACACACCAGAAAAATAAATTATAAGTAACTGGTATCTACCATAAATTCAATCAAATCATAGAAACTATATATAGTGAATGATATGTGCACTCTTGAAGTATTCTGTTCAGATCATCATTCAGTCTACTACCTTCTAAGATAACTCATATACCCTCGTGATTTTTTTAAACTAAAAAGTATATATTCAAAGTAAAAAAAAAGTTCCAAAATTACTCCCAAAAAAAGATGTTAGTACGGGAAAGCATGTATATTTACTTAATAGGCCTAACACAATTTTGTGTCAAGCAACATTTATTTAGGACATGCCTACTAAGGGGATAAGCTAGCAAGTTCCTACAAAAAGAGCGGATCATATTTATTTTTGTTTTGTCCCTTTTGCCCTTTTGTGCATGGCCATAGCATCTACAAAGACTATATATACACACGCACGTGCGCGCGACCCTAACTACATTTTACCCTAAACAAATAGAATCTACGATCGTGTCTATTGCAGCACTTAGTGTGCAAAAAATCAGTGTGGTCTCAAGATTTTTCTCATATGATCAAGATAAAACTATCAATTTGGTCTTATCCTAAAAATTCAATTAAACTAATTTGTTTTTACAAATGTCTTAAATTTACAATTAATATCTAATGTACATAATCGAGAAACATAACATTAAATTAAATAAAATATTTTAGCAAAATAAAATTACCTTGAAAACTTGCAGATGATTCTTCAGAAATTTCTCTCTCGATTGAATTCTTCTAACACCCATAAACTCCTGCATTTGTCAAATATATAGAGGGCAGGGGACACAAATCACGGCATAAATTTGAATAATTTATGGCGGGTGTATTAGGCGAATCATGGGCGCGGAATGGAAGGAAATAATTTTGGCAGGCGTGGAATCGGAGGAGCAGTTGACGTGCGTAATTCACATGTGCACATGAAACAAGAATAATTTAAGAAACTAGAATTCACGGGTGCACATGAGAAATTGGAGGTACTCCTTCGGTTTCTTACAAAACCATATTACAAAATTCTGGTTTCTAAGAAACCGGATTATCAGCCCCTGGTTTCTTCCAATTATTCATATATCATGTGCACCCATGAATTTTGTGCATCATTTGCTTCCAATTATTCCGCTCGAACACATTTGTATACATGAGATGGTATCAGTCGTGGGATTCCTTATACATATTCAATGTTCCACAACAACCTCCGGAAATATTCTACTCGAGGTCTCTAGCCGAGCGATTGATGCTAAGTATGGTTGATTCTAATGTTCAACTTATTTAATTATTCATAATTTGAAGTAACATTGCATTGCCTAAAAACAGATTGATTACATTCGGCCTAGCAGGCGCATCACTCATCGATTCGCCGATCAACATGGTGAAAGTGCAAGCTCTATATAACAGGCACTTGACGATTGTGATGAGCTGTACTCCAGGCTAAAGACTTCTTTTTTTTTTACTATAGCTTGCTTGATTCTAGTGAGGAGCATGAGGGACAATAGTGTAGCAGAGGTCATGATGAGCCTCAGATGTAAAGGCGGTCTACATCAGATGTTCCATCCAGGATGATGGGAGATAGAAGCCATGCAAGAGCGACATATGAACCAGCATGGCAGTCAATGTATGTTAGGTCTGGAGACTTTGTTGTGCCATCACAATTCGCTGAGGATTTTCTAGCATTGATTAGGGGGGGGGGGGGGCAAGGTTCGTCAGAGGCAAGATCATCAAGACAATATTGTACTCAATATGGCCTACAATGGGGCAGTATTGCTCCTGCATACCAGACGGAAATTCAAGCGTCATAGCAAGTGCCAACACACGTCGGGTATGCAAATCCTAGCATGGATGAATCCATTTGGACTGCTACACTCCTACACAATAGGATGAGCTCCTCCAGCGAACTCAACCAATACAAAGCATTGCAGACTTGGGTGTACAAAGTAAAGATGCTGTGGAGGCCTACTAGTTAGATATGAGAAGAAGCCGACCACCTTATAGGTACACACCGGGGAGTGCAACTATTCCTAAACCTAAGAAGTAGGGCAGAAGATTGACATCATGCATGTTGTGCTGATGCAAGCAGATCATGCCTCTTATTTATAAGATATGAACTTCTATTTTGTTTTTGTTGATTGCATAACATAATATGATGATTAATCAACTAAACTGAACTAAAAATACAAAATATTTTTTAATCATTAAATTTGATAATTGATGAATCTTCTGCCCTACAATCATTAAGGTTCGTCAGAGGCAAGATCATCAAGACAATATTGTACTCAATATGGCCTACAATGGGGCAGTATTGCTCCTGCATACCAGACGGAAATTCAAGCGTCATAGCAAGTGCCAACACACGTCGGGTATGCAAATCCTAGCATAGATGAATCCATTTGGACTGCTACACTCCTACACAATAGGATGAGCTCCTCCAGCGAACTCAACCAATACAAAGCATTGCAGACTTGGGTGTACAAAGTAAAGATGCTGTGGAGGCCTACTAGTTAGATATGAGAAGAAGCCGACCACCTTATAGGTACACACCGGGGAGTGCAACTATTCCTAAACCTAAGAAGTAGGGCAGAAGATTGACATCATGCATGTTGTGTTGATGTAAGCAGATCATGCCTCTTATTTCTAAGATATGAACTTCTATTTTGTTTTTGTTGATTGCATAACATAATATGATGATTAATCAACTAAACTGAACTAAAAATACAAAATATTTTTTAATCATTAAATTTGATAATTTAATACAATAACAACAACAACAACATCAAGCCTTTATCCCACTACGTGGGATCGGCTACATGAATCTTTTTTCTCCATTGTGTCCTATTAAAAGTCAAATTCTCGTTTAAATCTAATAAAGATAGGTCATTCCTAATATTTCTAACCAAGTCTTTTTAGGTCTACCCCTACCTTTCTTAACACAAGTCAAATCTAATACCTCTACTCTCCTAATCGGGTCATCGGAAGGCCGCCTTTTTATTTGACCAAACCATCTAAGGCGACTCTCTCTAATCTTATCTTCTACTGGAGATACTCCAACCTTTTCACGTATATGCTCATTTCGTATCCTATCTCTAAGGGTAAAGCCACTCATCCACCTAAGCATCCTCATCTCTGCCACACTTAACTTAGTATTATGCTTCTCTTTTAATGGCCAACATTCAGCACCATAATTTGATAATTTAATATATAGTTAAATAAAAAATTTTAGATTAATACTTAATTGACTAAAATAATTATACACGTTAGATCAACTTTCTAAATTAATTCAAATATACCAATAATATTACAATTTAATTCACATAAATAAAACAATAATTTATGCGAACTAATTTTCAGGAGAACTAAACTAAAGAATCATAAGTACTCATCCTAAATAGAAAATTTTTTTAATGAAGCACAGGGAACCGATTACATAACAAACTAAAATACATAAACACGTGTCATACTAAATAAGAGAAGTACAGTGAAGAAAATTTAGAAGAAGTTAACAAAGATAACATTTACGAACATATAGATTTACTAATTCCTAAGCAGCATATGCAACCTTGATTAGAGTTGTGTTTGAGTTGGACAATATTCCAAATGAAACTCATACTCATATTGCAGGTCTTGTTAGTCCTCAATATTGAAGAAATGTCTAGGCTTACTATCATGTTATAACTCATACATCCGATCATTTTATAAATCCAGAATGAACTAGTCAAACCCCGAACACCAACGATGATATAAAATGATATGCTCAATGTCAAGGTGGCTGCAGTCAATATCTGGCGGGGAATGACTGTTATCTCTGTGGTGTTTCATCTCATGGTACCGCATCTGTAAGAAATGAGGGTTGTGACTATTCTCTTTCCAAAACCTAATTTAAAGATATTTCCAACCAGTGGCATTTAATAAATCTCTTGTCCTGTAAAGTTTTACCCTCAGTACCTCAGCTTGCATACTCCAAAGGCAATCATCCTCATCTTTTGATCATTCATGGATGCAACACCTAAATATCTCATTCACATTCGTCTTTTTTCCAAAGGAGTGTTATCGGCTCGTGCTATACAAGCATGCATTCTTCGGCTTGCATCATCAAACATTTATTTATTGAGGAAGCATTTAACCTTCTTCGTACATTGCCAAAACATTCTGAATAATTCAAGTAAAAACTCTACAAATATATTTCATGTGTCTTCTATGTACCCTTTAAATAGCAGAGAGTAAAGATATCCAATCATCACTTGCAGCCATAAAACACAATAAGACTTGAATGTACCTTACAAATTTGTAGGCCATCTGATGAGATAGGCTATTGCAAATTAAATGACATGTCAATGCATAATGAACGAGATGTTATAAGGATCATATGCTCTGAATGCGATTTTTGGACAGAGGAATCCAATGTTCACAATAAGTACACATTAATTGCTTTTTACAGAGGAATCCAATGTTCACAGCAAGTACACATCAAAATCATATTTAAGAATTTATTTAAAGATATAACAAATTGTATACATAATTATTATAAATTATTCATTAATTAATTTATAAAAATTTATTTTAACTAAGTTTACAAATATAACTAAATTTGTAACTAATAAACTATCATAATTTCATCAAAATCTATTATTACTAATATAATAAACTAAAAATACTTATAATTCATTTCAATCCTAATTAAAATATATATTAAGAACAAATTCATTTTAAAAATTCTTTATAAATATAAAAGATAAATTAAACAACAATTAATTTTTAAATATAAAAAATATATTTTAAAATAGAAAATTTTAATATTAAAATTTTTATTAATCATTAATTTTTTATATTAATCAATTTAGATATTAAATTACTCATTAATTATTAATTAATGGTTAAAGTACATTTTAAATATATTTTAAATATAAAAGTCAAATTAATTTTTAATCGTTAATTATTTTGTTTTTTAAAACTATATTTTAAATATAAAAGATAAATTAACAATATTTTTAAATGAATTTTAATTCTAATTTAAATACCGTTAAATAACAGTATAAAATTTTTAAAAATTTAACTGATTTAAATTAAAAAAAAAAAATTATAAAAAAAGAAACTTGAACTTTAAAAAATTTGAATATATTCATCCTGTTTCTGTAGAAACCAGAACATTGAATTTCGGTTTCTTATCCGTTTTCTGCTAAACCGGATTAATATTTTTCGATTATGTATACGTTTTCTGCTAAACTTAAACTTGATACTCTGTATTAGCTCCTTTTGAAATTATTTTGATAGCGTGCTTCTACCGCTTAATTTGGCCTAAAATGTGATTCTTTTTATTATTTGGCCGCTTGGATATTCCCCAAAAAAATAGTAGCTTGGGAAGTTAAGGGATAGGCATTTAATGAACTATGTTGTTTTTCCCTCAAATAAATGATTTTTAAAATCATTAAAAAAATTGGGTTGCTCTAAGTGAGAAAAATAAATATAATGAAAAGAATGATATAGGAAGATCTTATAGGAAAATAACGTTTTTTTTCTAAAAAATTTTAAAGTTTTTGCATTATTATAACTTTTGCCAAACTATATGAGTTAGCATTTTATAAATTTAAGCTCTTCATTGAATTTTTTGGATTTTGTATGAATTGTTCAATGTCTTTTATTTAAAATTTTTTTATCCAAATTATATATATATATATTATCGTCAATTTATTACATGTTCTTCCTAATCCTTCAATGAGAATTTTGTCTAACAGTCTTATTGTGTATACGTATTTATATTTTTTATTTTACGAGCCTCTTCCAATCTTTCACAACCCTATCTTCAATAGTTGGCGCTAGGACCTTCCCACCTGTCTAAATATATTTTAAATTTATATTTCCTCATTTTGTTACACATTCCATCTTCATATTCTCATCTCTCTCATGCTCAATTTGACTATTAAAGACTTGTTTCTAATGCAATGTTGTCTTATATACAAAGCAATTGATCTAATAATAATTATATAAAATTTATCTTTAAGGTGGCGTAATATTCTCTTATTGCATAATGCTTATACATTTCGATTAAAAAAATTAAAAAGAAAAGAAAAAAGTGTCTATTATGAAAATCATAAGAAGCCAAGGTCTTTTAAACTTATCTTTAAATGTTTACAATGATAAAGCTTCTCTATGCTATAAATTTAAAAATGTTATTTTTTTCTCTATTTAGGGGCTACGAGTATTTAGAATTTAATTGTATTTTAAATGTATTGTAGAGTAAATTTAATTGTATTTGAAATAATTTAGAATTATTTGGTTGAGTGTAAAACAATTACAAGAGATTATTTTATTATTTTTAATTTCAAATAAAACGAATTGAGTGTAAGGGCCAACGGTAGTGGCCGACGATGGCGAGCCATCAATGGGGGCAGCGGTGGCTTAAGGTTTCTAGTGTCATGTGGCAACAAGGCTGCGATTGCCAAAACTTCACATGTGTGATGTATTTTAAATTCGTCCAAATTAAGTGAACTTTAAATATATATTGAAAATTGATGCAAGCAAAAAGTAAGCAAAAAATTAGGAGACCCCTAATTTTTTTGCTAGAAAAACATTTCCTTACTAGGATAAAGAAATTACACGAAGTAGACAAAATACAACTTCACTTCATAATTATAATATGACTTACAAACTTTGACACTTACAAACGACTCAAACAAACTTTCAAAACATAAACTCCTAAAGTTGCAATTCCATCGTTTGAGAAGAAGGATACATGTGGGGTGGATTCTTGCGTAGAGAAGAAGGGGATTAGAAGCCAATACGAAAAGAAGGAGAAGCTCGTAAGCTTTCCTAGAAGGAAGAAGAAGATAAGTTGGACAATGCTCTCAAGCTTTTCCAAAGAAGAAAAACCTCTCAGGTTTTTATCCCAAAAATCTCATTTTTCACCATCCTATTCTATGCCAAAACATCTCCATTTTATAGGCAAAAGAAGGTAGCTAAACAGCCCAATTATCTCCCATTAAACCCATTAAATTCAAGGAATATAGAAGGCCAAAAGACTGCAAACAGAAGGCCAAAAGAAAGCAAATCTGCTATAGCAAAATTGCACAGAAAATAAAGAGGCAGCCACCGAAATCCCCACCCAACAGCCACCAAACAGCAGCCCCAAACCGGTATAGGAAATAGAGAAAAGAAGGCCACGGGAAAACCAGCCAGCACAGGAAACAAAGAACTAATGCACAGGAAAAACAGTCAGGGCAACGGGAACAACAAAAGCCCAAAAGAAACCGAGTGGGCAAGGAGGAAACCGAGAAGGCAGCATGGGGAAGGGGAGAAGCCAAACTTTTTCACACATAATGAGCTGAAATTAGTAGAGAAACCTTTTTGAATTAATGAGATAAAGTCACAAATTAAGCATTTATGAGCTAAAACCAAGTAGATCCAAAAAATTAGCTCCAAATCAAAGCAAACAAGGCCCAAATCCAGAGATAACAAGCAGCAAAAAAAAATATCCATTTTGTTTTGACCCCCCCCCCCCTGCATGCATCAGATACTCCCCTATTTGAAAAACTCATCTCCCGATGAGTTGTCTTTAGATATCTTCTGAGGAGGTGAAGAAGGCGCATCAAGTTCTTGAATCTTTGCCTCGAATTTCTTCTTGCTCTTTCTCGAATTGGTCTTGAAGAAATTTCTTCCTTTTCTCGTATTTCTCATGACATAAGAACATTTGATATTGAATTTTCTACAACTCGTTTTGTAGCGGGTCTGTTGAATCACCTTCAGTTGGAACCCATCTGTCCATCGGAAGAGAGACTTCAAGATCTTATGGCTTGCTTTCTTCCACCATTGATTTAGTATTGTTGTGATTTTCCATTTTCTCTAAAATAAGACTCAACAAAATTTAAATAACTTGATAACACTCACACAATACACACGACAATTGGTATGACTCACCAAGACTTACTTGACAAACCGAGATTTGCTAATCCGCTCTGATACCAAATTGATGCAAGCAAAAAGTAAGCAAAAAAATTAGGAGACCCCTAATTTTTTTGCTAGAAATACATTACCTTACAAGGATAAAGAAATTACACGAAGTAGACAAAATACAACTTCACTTCATAATTATAATAGGACTTACAAACTTTGACATTTACAAACGACTCAAACAAACTTTCAAAACATAAACTCCTAAGGTTGCAATTCCATCATTTGAGAAGAAGGATACATGTGGGGTGGATTCTTGCGTAGAGAAGAAGGGGATTAGAAGCCAAGACGAAAAGAAGGAGAAGCTCGCAAGCTTTTCTAGAAGGAAGAAGAAGAGAAGTTGGACAATGCTCTCAAGCTTTTCCAAAAAAGAAAAACCTCTCAGGTTTTTATCCCAAAAATCTCATTTTTCACCATCCTATTCTATGCCAAAACATCTCCATTTTATAGGCAAAAGAAGGCAGCTAAACAGCCCAATTATCTCCCATTAAACCCATTAAATTCAAGGAATATAGAAGGCCAAAAGACTGCAAACAGAAGGCCAAAAGAAAGCAAATCTGCTGCAGCAAAATTGCACAGAATACAAAGAGGCAGCCACCGAAATCCCCACCCAACAGCCACCAAACAGCAGCCCCAAACTGGTATAGGAAACAGAGAAAAGAAGGCCACGGGAACCAAGCAAGCAGCCACGGGAAAACCAGCCAGCACAGGAAACAAAGAACTAATGCACAGGAAAAACAGCCAGGGCAACGGGAACAGCAAAAGCCCAAAAGAAACCGAGGGGGCAAGGAGGAAACCAAGAAGGCAGCATGGGGAAGGGGAAAAGCCAAACTTTTCCACACATAATGAGCTGAAATTAGTAGAGAAACCTTTTTGAATTAATGAGCTAAAGTCACAACTTAAGCATTTATGAGCTAGAACCAATTAGATCCCAAAAATTAGCTCCAAATCGAAGCAAACAAGGCCTAAACCGAGAGATAACAAGCAGCCAAAAAAAAAAAACAAACAAAATATCCATTTTGTTTTGACCCCCCGTGCATGCAGCAAAAATGAACTTAAAATGAATTCAAAATACTTCAACAACTTATTATGATTTTTTTTTTACATCCAACTAAACAACTAAATCTTGAAAACCCTTGCAGTCATTTACTTTGCATTCCATTTTCAAATGACCAAGTAACTCCAAGTTATTTAATTTGACTCTTAGAACGCCATATTTGTATTGTATTTTTTTTAATAAAGGTTTTCAGTCATTATAGATTGGTTGTTGTGTATATTTTTGCATTCATCTTTTTAGTTGATAGTTGTGGAAGTTTAAAGCATTTTAATGTCTTTGGTTGAACATAAACTAATGCAATGGTGGATTTAAGGGAGGCATGTCGGGACATTTGTCCTCTTTAAATGTTAAATATGTCTTTATATATAATGTATGCATATCGATGTCACTTTCATTTGATGTTCATAACAACAAACATTCAATTCTTACCCTAATATTAAAATTAATTAATGTGCAACTCCTCCACTTCCTAATACTCATTAGTACCGTTCACTGTTTTAGTGCTAAGTGGTGGGCAATACTTAGCAATCATTTCCATTTAAATGCATATTTTGTATTACAAAATTATATTGTTTTATTACCGGTTCTCATCATGTTTAGAATTGAAATGAAAATGCCCTCAGTTGATTGAGAACATGTTTATATATCTGTTTGGCAGTTGCTGGAAACTCCTAACGTGCTCCAATATTACATGGCATAGTTATGAGTGAAGTTAGCTTTGGCCCAAATTGCAGTCGATAGCACTTTTTTTATAATTACTGTACAAGCTATACGAATCCCTGCACACTCTTTTGCTCTACATTTGTCATAAAAATGGAAGTTCAAATTTTAGCACAAACAATTTTTTTTAAGGCATTAGTTGATGCTCTGCGTGGTATACTTGGATGTTGTTTAAATCACATTCTTCCCGTGTTTGAAAGCTATTTGCATGTTGTCATCATATATCTTTATAATTTACTTGAAAGATATTTTTAGATACATTTTAACTTATTATGCTATGTTTACGTTATAATTGGTATGTTTTCATACATAGAGCTTGAAATCTCATTACTTTTGTACGTTTTTGCATAGCTAAAGAAAATGGATTGATTCACACAATTGATTCCGCTCAATTCTATGTGCAGTTTGTGGTGTATAGAGCAGTAATTATGTTTTATTAGCATGTTTTTAATAAGAATCGAGACAGGCTTCTTTTTTCTTGCTCCCTAAGAATTTTTATTTAACAAGCATTATTTTTTTACTTCTAACCATTCTACTAATCTCTTTCGTATTGTTCATGATTTTTATATTCACCCTATACTACGGACTACTGTCTCTATTAATTGCTTTTGTTGATTTTTATGTCACATACACGTGTTTGCATGTCTAGCAATCCAATAAATAAGTTCCTTTGACATCTGAAATATGTTGTGAATTTGTAACATAAGACTTGAATCGATCCTCATTGTAAATTAAAACTTTTTTTTGGTTCTCAGGTTGATCTTGGCCAAACTGTTGAAAGAATTGCTCGTGAAACTAGAAATGTGTTCGGAGAATTACTTGAAGATACTGTTAACCAACATGGAGAACTTAATGTTTATGAAGACATCGTCGAACTTAGTAATGAAGAATTTGCCGATGTATGTATTCCTTTGCTTCATAATTTATTTTTTAAGCTTGCTCATATATGGTAGTTCTTTCAGTCTGTAGCTCGTTTTGAGGATTTTGGCCAATTTATTAATTTATTTTTAATTCAGATCTACTTTCTCTACTTTATTCATATTTGCCATGTCAAGTACTATGCCTATTGAATTACTTGACATCATGCTTTTACTTCTTAATCCAGATCAAAATTCATTTGTGTTGCGTGCCATAATATTCACGGTAGTAAAGAGATATATTGAGTTTGACGCTCTAGCTTTGTAGAAAGATCCATCACACACAAATGAGAGAGAGGGGTGCAAGAGTTATAAGGGACACTAAAAGTTCTACATGGAAAATCCTAAAAGGGGAAAAATCACGAGGCATGACTCAATTGAAATGATTCCACTAGTGTTTGTTGTTAATCATAAATGATGCTGATAGGAAGTGCTTGAAGAAAATTAGAAAAAGCCTTCGCTGAAATCTGATTTTAGCAATGTCAGAAAACCAACGACAAGAAAATCATGAATAGAATACAATATAGCATTTTTTATTGAAAGTTTAATGAAATAAGAGAGAAGATACAACTGGATCTTCAATTAGAGAGGAAGATACTGCTCTTCCAAATCTCTAGCCACCGGCTAAAGTCCAAACATCCTAAGAACAATCTAAATTCATCAAATGATGCACTCCTAACCCTTAGAAAATCGCCTACTTAAAGCAAACAATAAACAATAAATACCCAAATAGCCCGCCCCCAATTCCCTCTATTTCACTAATTATTTTCCTCCCAAATGAGCCCGCTTAAATTAAGAAATATTTTTTAATTAATCTCCTTCAAATGAGCCATCTTTAATTAGAAAATATTTCTTGATTAATTCCCTCTAAATTAGCTCCTAAATATGCTCTCTTCAATTAGGAAACATCTCCTAATTTATTGCATTTTATTAGGAACCTTCCTAAATAACTCCCTCTTAATTAGGAGACTTTTTAATTCCCTCACAATCAAATCGGGCGGTCCATCAGATGCCCTTCTTTGGGGGAAGGCGTTCGCTCAATGTAGCAAATATGCATCATGTAGAGCGTATTGCATAGATCCAATGACATGAGAGTTGTTCTTAAGAGAACGTTGTCCTGTTCATTTTTTGGTAGAACCATAGTCGTGTGATGGTGGTCGGAGGGATTGTAGTCGGGTGACGATGGTCAAAGGGACTGTAGTTTGGCGACAGAGGTCGGAGGGACCATAGTCTGGCATAGGAGGTCGGAGGAATAATAGTAGGGCAAAAGAGTTTAGAGGGACCGTTGTCGGGCGATAGAGTTTAGAAGGTCCGTTGTTGTAATATAATGGTCGGAGGGACCATTGTTAGGCGACAGAGGTCGGAGGGATAATAGCCTGGCGACTGCGGTCGTTGAGACAATAGTCTTGCTACTGAGGTCGGAGGGATTGTAGTCGGTAGACGACACTGGTCAGAGGGACCGATGTCGAGCTATGGAAGTCAGAGGAATTGTAGTCGGCGGGCAACTATGGTCGGAGGGACCGTAGTCAGGTGACGAAGTTCATAGGGATTGTAGTCGGGTGACCAAGATTGAAGGGACCGTCATCGGATGACAAAGTTCGGAGGAATCATAATCGGCGAGCGGTTATAGTCTGAGTGATTGTTGTCGGGCGACGGAGGGCAGAAGGATCGCAGTTGGGTGATCAAGGTTAAATGGACCATTGTTGGGTGACAGAGGTCAGAGGAACTGTAGTAAACGGACGACGGAGGTCGAGCGGAGACCATGTGGTGGCGGCTAGAAGGTGGTTTGACGGTGATGGTCGAGTGGCGAGGGTTTGCTGGTGGTGGTTCCTGGTTGGAGCTCTGGGACTCTTGAGTCTTTAGCCCAAGATCCAAGCCTCCAAAATTTCCTTCATGCAGTGAGAGGGGTCTATCTATAGATTTTGAAAGGGACATGCTTTATAAATATGAAAAAGATCCTAAGCAAATTCAGAGTGCTCCATCAAACGTCCTATATTGATTCCCTCGATCATAGAGCGTTCATTTAACATTTAAGTGTCTTAATTAATGATGTTAGAATTAAGTGATCTTGGGATTGTTGGATTCATGTCAAGTCACTTGATTCAACTATAAGCATATTATATTTGGATATCATTTGATCATCTAATTAATAGTCTAAAGCTTTCAAGTATGATTTAAGCCTTTGATTTGAGCCTATTTGGGCTCGGATTGGACCGATTTTAGTATCGTTAGGTTTGTTTTGCCAAGACGTTCAATTAGATTAGTTTGTTGAAATAAGAGTTTGATGGCCCAAAATTTAATTTGAAAGTGATACGCCCTTGTGGGGCTCAGAGGATTTATTATTCATTATATAAGTAGGAGGAATTAATGGGGAACTAATTAGGAAATGTTCATTAAGGAAAAGATGGTTGATTTGATTGTTAGGGAATTATGAAAGATTTATTTAGGGAAAGGGGCTAATTTGATCGGTAAGGAATTATGAAAGGTGTATTTAAGGAAAGATGGTTGATTTGATTGGGAGGAAATTATGAAAGGTTTATCTAGGGAAAGATGGTTGATTTGAATTCAAATATGGGAGGGAAGTAGGAAGATTTATATTAGGGTTAATTGAGTAGTTTTATTTTCATTATGTGTGTAACGACCCGACCTAGAGGTTTGAATTAACGAGGTGGCAACAAATGGTCTGACGGTAAATTAAATTTTCATTTACTAAATCTATCTCTAATATACTAAAAGAGTCACTAAATTTTCAAAAATAAGCTGATATAAAATCATTCAAATTTCTTTCTTCTGGTGCGCCACGTCTACGGTACACATTCTCATATCTTTTATTCATTTTGATTATATTAAATTATACCTGAAAATATTAGAGCAACTAAAAGTAAAACCACATCTCAGTGAGTAAAACATGCTTATAAATTACAATAGCTCAAGGCAATTGGAACAATTTTCATGATCCCTTTTTCATTTCATATTATAAAATAATTTCATTTAATCATATCATTTCATCAAGACTTTCAATGTTTTGAATCATATATGTCATATATATATATATATATATATATATATATATATATATATATATATATATATATATATATATATATCATATATCATATATGTATTCGTATCTTTCTCATTTCTCATAAATAAAATAACCGTCACAAGAGTCATCGTCTAATTTAGTATCAATGAAGGTACTCCTTTTTCATTTTCATTTCCTTTTCTTTTTCCATAACTTTTTCCATTAACGTTCACAGGGTACATAGCAGATGTAGGCAAGGGGGGGTCAAAATAAGTTGGGTTTTAAATTTTGTGAGTTTTTTACTAAAAAATCAGCTCATTAATGAGCTTCTTCTTCTTTTTCAGCTCATTAATATCTAGTAGAGAGCCTTTGAAGCTCATAAATTGAAGATTAATTAGATTCATCCTCTCCTCCTTGTGGCTCTTTGGTTTCTTCCCTTGCCTTTATTTATGACTTTTGGTTTCTTCTTGTGTCTCTTTGATTTCTCCACTAATACCTCTTCTCCTCCCTTTTGTCTTTTCATTTTCTGAGTTGTCCAATGGGTTCCCGTGCCTTGGCTCCTTGGTTCCCACGGTTGGCTGTGCTGGGTGCTTTTCCCGTGCCTTGGTTCCTCGGTTCCGTGCGGGCCTCCTTGGTTCTTGCGGCTGCCTCTTCTGGTTCCGCCTGGGCTGCTTTTCCGCGGCTGTTGTGGGCTTTTCCGTGGCTTTGGTGCTTTGTTTCCTGTTTATTTTTTTGGGAATGAATTAAAGTGGCTGTTGGCATTTCATATTCCCTAATTTAATAGGTTTTATTAATATGTTTATGGCTGTTTGTATTCCTTTTTTTGTGCCTATAAATAGAGTTGTTATGTGGCTGTTTTAGAATGGTTATGTGAGTTATTTTTGGAGATGTAAACCTGTGGGTTTTGTTCGAAAAGCTTGCGAGCTTGTTCCATCACTTCTTCGTATCTTCTTCTAGGAAGGCTTGCGAGCTTCTCCACCCTTCGTCTTGGCTTCTAACCTCTTTCGTCTCGCCGCAAGTGCCACCTCACCTGTATCCTTCTTCTAATGGATGAAAGGTGCTTTAGGTGTTTGTCTTTATTGCGTCGTTTGTAAGCGTCAAGAGTTGTAGCGTCTTGTAATCATCTTTTATAATATTAAAGTTTGTTTTGTCGTATTTTGTCAGATTTTGGTAATTTGGTGTATTTCTTTCATATAGGAAGAGTTTTCTTTTTGTGATAAAAAATTTGGGTCCCTTCCCAAATTTTTAATTGCATCAATAGCGTACCCAGCAAGTACTATAAAATGGTATGCTCTATTAATCAACATGCACATGCAAGCATTTTATATAAATCATATCATTCACATATCATTCATTTACCTTCTATAAAAATGTAAACCATGATATTTATATTCATTTAATTCAACGTGATTAATTATTGGATATGAAAAAGATGGATCATAATCTAATTTGCAATAAATATTTAATAAGCAGATATTACTATCTTTCAATGCATTTAATTTAAGAAAAGATAAAATTATTACTGAATTTAAAGGCATGTGTACTCACTGCTTCACTTTTATTCCTTATTCCAATGACGGTTGATTTAAAGTCTATAAAAGATCACTTCATTAAATTTAATTTATCATTTGCTCTTTAATTTCTCTAACTTGTTATTTTAAAAACTCCTCTTTTTTTAATAGATTTTAATTCTTAAAAATAATCCTAGAGTATTTCACTAATTAAGATTAATCATTAGAATATTTCACTAATTAAGATTTCTTTTATTATTAAATTTTAAAACACATGTTGTGCTCTCTCTCTCTCGTTATGTTATATCAAATGTTTAGTTTTATTCAGTTATGTATCCAATGTTGAATTTTATGTTCAATAAAATTGAAAATATTATTTGCTTATGTAACTAGAAGTTATAAGTAAATTTTGAGGACAAAATTTTTATAAGAATGAGAGATTGTGAGAACCGGACATGACTGGTTAATTGAACCGGTCCGTCTTATTTCAATGGGCGAAATCCCACGAGCGGACGACTCAAGCGGCCACCGTGAGTGCAAAAATGCCTTCTAGGCAGCTCAATTCGTCATTTTAAGTGGATAAACGTGTGAGGGAGTGAAAAAGAACAACTCATGTTAGAATGATTATTTTCACTCATTCCTAAAGAAGAAAACAGAAAAGGAAAGGCTTTGTCGTGTGAAAGGCATCCGAGAGTAAGAAGGAATTTTTCTATTTTGCTTGTGGCTTCGTCGTTTGAAGACAACGGAGAGGGAGACGAGGTGAGATCGAGAGAGCGAAGAGGAGAAGGGAGATGACACTTGCGAGCAAGCCGCTAAAGGAAAACTGCGTGCGTGAAGATTAGGGCTTGAGTTTTGGAAAAGATTTGGAAGAAAGGTATTTGAATGATTTTGTATTAGTTTATTTTTGAAGTTTTAGTGGCTTTTTTAGTGTGAAGGAGATAGATTCAGCAAATGAAAATTTAGTTTATCATTAAACCATCTGTTCCCGCCTAGTTAACTCTAGCCTCCGGGCTGGGTCATGATAATGTGATTGTGTTTGCCATAGTTTTTCTTTGGAATTGTTCCTAGCAATGCCTAGAGTTTGTACGAGAGCCCGATCTACCTTTCAAATAGCAGATCAATTGTATTTTTCATTATTTATTGAGGAGATGATAAAAAACCAGCTCTAATATTTGGTTCATGTGTTTTTTTTCTTATCTACTTGTTGTTTTTACTTCCATTGTGCATCAAATTGGTATTAGAGCGAGGTTTTGAAGAAATGGAAGCAAAGAAGGTGGATGTGTTAGAAGGCGAAGTGGAGGAAATCAAATCAAGTATCTTGAGAGAAGTTCTCAACCATCAAAGGAAGGTTTTCAACATTGTAGAATTGGATGGAGAGCCAATTGGGAGGGTTGGAGGAGATGATGAGGAAGCTTATGGATATGCAAATCAAAACTCCACTGGCGGTTTCGATTGTTAAACCTAACCACGATTTGATGGGAATTCCCTTTGTCGAATCTATGAAAAGGAAATCAGATTAGAGGAGTTTGACGAGGAGAGTTTCTTTCATCAAGAGCTACCCCGTTTTTTTTTATTATTATTATTATTTTTTTTTTTTTTTCATCAAGAGTCACCTCATAGTTGAGGTATTTGATTTGGCTTATGTTAAGAAAGATAGAGGTAGACCTAAAAAGACTTGGTTAGAAAATATTAGAAATAATCTTTCTTTATTAGATTTAGATGAGAATTTGACTTTTAACCGGACACAATGGCGAAAAAGGATTCATGTAGCTGACCCCACGTAGTGGGACAAAGGCTTGATGTTTTTGTTGTTGTTGTTGTATCAAGAGTCACCTCATAGGGCTCCGATAAGGGGCATATTAGGGTTTCCGGATTGGGGGGACAATAAGGAGGGAATTTTATGTTAGAGGTGGTTGGGTGGCCGACCACTATGGGAGGCATTTTGAGCAAAGGGAATGGGTGATCGGAGATGGAAGGGGTCGAGCTGAGTCATGTGGGTCAGATCATGCAAGGAGGGAAGAAAGATGGAATATTCACCCTCGAAACATAGGGAGAATTGTTGGAGGGAGAGGAAGTTGGAGTGGAGATGCAATGGTAATGATGTTGAAGATGTCAATATTTGAAGAGGAGGATGCCCATGGGTGGTTGCACCGGGTGGAAAGGTATTTTGTTGTGAATTGGTTGAATGAGAAGGTTAAGCTTACAACTGTACGGCTACGTCTGGAGGGGCAAGCCCTAGCTTAGTTTGAGTGAAGGGAGGCTAGATATTTGATCCACTCTTGGGAGGAGTTTAAGGATTGCTGATTGGAATGATTTTGAGCCATTGAGGATGGAGATCTACACTATCAATTCTTTGACTTGACTCAAGAAGGGGCCATCATGGAGTATTGGGAGAGATTTGAGTTGTTATCAGGACGGTTGAGAGGGATTTCGAAGACAGTGTTGAAGGAAAATTTCATGAAGGACCAAAAGCCCAACATATGGGCAAACCTCTAATTGTTGCGGCTAAAGGGGGTGAGGGAGACGATGGAGCTAGCCCATATAACAGTGGTTTGGAGACAGATAGAGAGGGCTAGTAGGAGCGGAGTTACTGGAGGTAGGGGTGTCAATTTCGGGTCACGGGTCGGGTTCGGGTCGAACCCGAACTGACCCGGGTGGAAAACGGGTCGACCCTAACCCGACCCGGGTAGAGAAACGGGTCGAAAATCCGAACCCGGACCCGACCCGGCGGGTTGCCGGGTTGACCCGACACGACCCGGAACCGCGCGGCAGCTCGCGGCAGCAGGCGACGGCGGCGCGCGGCACGCGGCAGCAGCGGCAGCGCGCGGCACGCGGCAGCGCTCGCGGCAGCGCTCGCGGCAGCGCGCGGCACGCGGCAGCGCTCGCGGCAGCGCGCGGCACGCGGCAGCAGCGCGCGGCACGCGGCAGCAGCGCGCGGCACGCGGCACGCGGCAGCGCGCGGCGGGGGCAGCAGCGGCGGGCAGCGGGGCTGGGCAGCGGGGCAGCGGGGCTGGGCAGCGGGGCTGGGCAGCGGGGCGGGCAGCGGGGCAGCGGGCAGGGGGCAGGGGGCGGGGGCAGCGGGCAGGGGGCGGGGCAGCGGGCAGGGCGGGAATTCGAAATTTTTTTAAACTAAACGGGTTGGCGGGTTGACCGGCAACCCGCCGGGTCAACCCGAACCCGACCCGTTTTTGAAACGGGTTGATTTCTGGAACCCGAACCCGACCCGTTTTGAAATCGGGTCGGGTTCAACCCGGCGGGTCCGGGTCGGGTCCGGGTCGGGTTTTCGTGTCGTGTCAAATGTTGACACCCCTAACTGGAGGCATCGAAGGAGAATAATGGGGGAGTTCACCCCGGGGCCAACATCAGTCGCCTCACGGAGGCAGAGATGCAAGATAAAAGAGCAAAGGGTTTGTGCTTCCGATGTGATGAGAAATATGCACAAGACCATTGGTGCAAGAACCATACACTCTAGGTCCTTATAGTTTGTGATGAGGAGGAGACGGACAACGAGTTGTTGGAAGAGGAAGCATTAGTGGTAGGAGAGCACCTGCACAACTTGATATGGTGGAGATATCCCTTAAATCAGTGGCGAGATTTACTCCAAATCACAACATGATAGTGAGGGGACAAATGATCTTGTTGGATAGCGGGGCTACTCACAACTTCATCTCAAATAAGTTGTGGACTAGCTGGAATTGAAGTTAGTGAATACAGAGAACTTTGTAGTCATTATGGCGACATGGAAGGTGGAGAGTAGGGGGATCTATAAAGGTTGGTGCTGACACTCTAGGGCATAAAGATAGTGGAGAATTTTCTTCCCGTAGATTTGGGGAGTACTAATGTGATCCTAAGGATGAAGTGGTTACTAAAGAAGAGGGAGATGAAGTTGTACTGGAAATCTTTGACTTTGGAGATCTAAGAGAAGGGGAAGATGGTGGTGCTACGAGGAGATGTTAGCCTGTACAGAACCATGGTTTCACTTAAAACTATGGTCAATGCGATTCAAGTAGGGCTAGGGTACTTGATGAAGCTGGAGAGCCTCGAGGAGGTTCAAGATTCATAGTCGCCCAAGATCCCTAAGTTTGTATGTCAACTTCTGCAGCAGTTTCTTGTAGTTTTTTAGCAGCCTAGTCGATTATCTCCACCCAGGGAGCACGAGCACGCCATTACTTGGAAAGAATGAGCTTCTCCTATCATTGTCCGACCGTACCAGTACTCGTGCCCACAAATTCAAAAAGATGAGATAGAGATGCTCATTAGAGAGATACTTGAGGCATGGATTATAAGGCCTAGTGTTAGCCCCTTTTCCAACCCAGTTCTATTGGAAAAAAGAAGGACGACTGTTGGAGATTTGCATGGATTATAAGGTTGTAAATAAGGAAAATGTGTTGGACAAGTTTCCTATCCCTATAATTGATGAGTTGTTTGGGGCGATCATCTTCTCTAAGATTGACCTAAAGTCGGGGTATCACCAAATCAAAATAAAGTTGGGAGATGTGCATAAGATAGCCTTCAGGACTCATGAGGGCTATTATGAGTTTTTGGTGATACCTTTAGGCCTTACCGACGCTCCAGCCACTTTTCGGTCCCTCGTGAACTAGGTTTTTCAACCCTACCTTAGGAAATTCGTCTTAATATTTTTTGACAACATCTTGATCTATATGACTCGTATGGAGGCAGAGCATGTGGGTGACTTGAGGGCTGCACTGGAGATTTTGAGTTAGCACCAACTATATGTCAATCTGAAGAAATATTCCTTTTCCTTGTCACTGGTGGAGTACCTATGACATGTGGTGATTAAAGCAGGGGATAGCAGCAGACCAATCCAAGATTGAGACTATGTTGGATTGGCTTTTACTGACGAACTTGAAGGAGTCGAGAGGGTTCTTAGGTCTCACCGGGTACTACTGATAATTTGTTCGAGGGTATGGCCACTAACGGAGAAGTCGATTGACAGCTTTAGTTAGGAGGAAGCAACAACACAGGGCTTCGAGTAGTTAAAGAAAGCATGACCACCGTGCCAGTATTAGCACTTCCTGATGTCAGTAGACCATTTGTGGTGGAGACGGATGTATCAAGATATGGACTAGGGGTAATACTCATGAGGCTCAAGTCCGTATAGTAGCGAGAGTTGGTGGTAATTGTCTTAGCCATTCAAAAGTGATAACCCTATTTGTTGGGGAGGCACTTTATCATTAGGACAAATAAGATGAGTCTGAAGTTTTGGTTGGAGCTAGGATGGTGATTGAGGAGCATCAGAGGTTTTTATTGATAGGTAACTTGAATAATTCACGTGAAACCTATCAATATTGGAAGAAAACAGCGGAAAGTCACCTAAAATCTCTCTCCAAACCAGGAAAAACAGTAATTATCTGGTAGAAATGATGGAAATGGAATAACAAGATATAAATGATCCTCTATTCGAGAGGATCTATCTCTCCAAAATCTCTAGACGCGGCTAGAGCCCAAGACGCCAAGCAGCAAATAAAAAATTTAGCAATATTCAAGATGTCCTAACCCTAAACTAAAACTCTTATTTAAAGCAAAACATAAAAATAACCCAAAATGATTAAACACCCCCACCCCAAGGGTGAGGAATTTGGAGCCTGTGGCACTGCAGTCTTCCGTCTGTTGTATGTGATGAGCAGGCACAAGGGCAGGCAAGCTAGATCGATTTAGGTGTATCAATACTCCACTCCCAAAGTACCACCTTGTCTTCAAGGTGGAAAGATGGGAATTGACATTGCACCCTCTCGTAAGGCTCCCATATAGCAATATAATCTAGAAGGTCTCTCCACTTAATCAACACCTTATTTATCCCTCCTCTTTGGTGCACCCCTTGTAGCTCAAGGGGTTCTAATACCATTTACAAATCTTTAGTCAATGTTGTTAGAAACTTTAAACTCGTTGTATGATCCCCTACAACTCTTCTCAATTGTGATACATGAAACACTGGATGTATGGTGGTGGTGGGGGGCAATATTAGATAATATGCCACTGCTCCAATTTTATCTAATATCTCATAAGGGTCAAAATATCTTGGAGCCAGCTTCTCGTTCCTCATGTTAGTGACTGTCCTCTGTCTATATGGTCGAAGCTTTAAGAACACCCTATCACCTGCTTCAATATGAATATCTTTTTTGTGCCCATCTGCTTGTTTCTTTATAATATGTTGAGACCTCAACAGATGCCTCTTCAATTCTTCTAACACTCTATTCCTCTCCTCCAAATACTCCTCTACTGAAGAAATCGGGGTGCTACTATGCCCAAAATGCACTAGGTGAAGTGGATTACGTCCATACAACACTTTGAATGGGGTCATCTGAGAGGAGTAATTATATGAAATGTTGTACCAGTATTCTGCCCACACTAACCACTTAGCCCATAGCCAAGGTGTCTCCGACACGAAGCATCGTAGGTATGTCTCTAAGCTCCTATTGACCACCTCTATCTGCCCATCTGTGTACGGGTGGTAGGCAGTGCTCCTCTTTATTACTTTCCTCTGTAGCCTGAATAAATCTCTCCAAAAGTGACTGAGGAACACCTTATCCTTGTCAGATACTATAAACTTTGGTATCCCATGCAATCTGACCACCTCCCTGATGAAAGATGATGTCACTGTCACTATCATGTAAGAGTGTCGTAGGGGAATGAAATGAGCATACTTGCTCAGTCTGTCTACTACCACTAAAATCACTGTGAGCCCTTTCGATCAGGGTAATCCATCGATGAAATCCATGGATACCTCCTCACATCTGATTTGGTAGAGCTAAGGGCTGCAGTAATCCTCTTGGAGTTATGGTCATGCACATATTCTTCTGACATATCTTACATATGGCTACCAAGTCCTCCACATCCTTGTGCATCCCCTTCCAATACAATTTTGAGGCTAGTATCATGTATGTCTTCTACACCCCTGAATGACCCCCAACAGCACTCCCATGAAATTTCTGGGGTAGGTGTGGAATATAGATTGATGTTTTAGGCATTACAAAACTCTCATGGTACATAAGCCTTTACCCTTCTAAAGAATAGACTGGGTGGCTACTCCCATCCTTCAATAAATCTGCCTTAATTCTCCCCAGCTCTTCATCCCTTGCACTCTACTCTGTAATAGCCCCCTAATTCAACATCAGTGATATCGGCACTACTATCGTCTGTAACTCCCCCATATATCTAGTCAAGGAATCAGCTTCCTTGTTCTCTATCCCCGGCCTATAATGGATCTCATATTCATATTCCAATAACTTTGACAGTCATCTCTAGTGCTCCTCTGTCACCATCTTCTGCTCCAACAAATACTTCAAGCTCCATTGGTCCGTCCTAAAAATTAAATGTCGACCAAACAAGTAGGGTCTCCACTTCTGGATGGCTAGCACAATGGCCATCAACTCCCTCTCATAGACTGACTTCAGCTTGGCTTTAGATGTCAACACCTCGCTAAAGTAGGTGATGGGTCGATGGCTCTGCATGAGTACTGCTCCCAATCAATACCCTGAGGCATTTGTCTCCACTATCAAGACCTGAGTAAAATCTGGTAGGACCAATATCGGCACAATGGTCATGGCCATCTTCAATCTTTCAAAAGCTGTTGTGGCAGCCTCCCCCTACTAGAAACCATTCTTCTTCAGTTGTTATGTCAATGGACATGTGATGGTGTTTAGCCCTTCACAAACCTCATGTATTAGCCAGTCAGCCATAGAAATTCTTTCAGCTCCATGAGATTCTTAGGCAATGGCATCTCAACATAGCCTCAATTTTGGCCTGATTCGCAGCTACACCCTCCTGAGAGACTACATGTCCCAAATACTCCACATTGGCCTGAACAAAGCAACATTTCTTCAGATTGGCCCTCAGTTGATACTCCTATAACACCTCTAAATCCTTCCTTAAGTGCTCCCAATACTCCCCATCTGCCATGCTATAAACTAGAATATCATCAAAAATACCAACACAAATCGCCTGAAATAGGGTCAAAAAACTTTGTTCATGAGGGACTGGAAAGTTGCTGGGCATTAGTGAGGTTAAAAGGCATCACTAGTAATTCATAATGACTCTCATGAGTTCTGAAAGCAGTCTTCGACACATTCTCCCGTTTAGCCTGATTTGATGGCACCCTGAATTCAGATCTATCTTGGTGAAAATAACTACCCCACTCAACTCATCCATTAGCTCATCTATCATTGGGATAGGAAACTTGTTTGACACAGTGATGTGAAACTTGTAGGAGTTACTTAAGAAATTACAACGATTAATTGATCAAAACGTGTCAATATAGAATTATTGTTTGCAATAAAGATAGATTTTGGAATTCAAAATTATAACTTGCTTAGGCAAAGAAGTGCTACTGAGATTAGCCAAACAATTTAATCAAAAATCTAAAACAATAGTAAATGTTACATGCTCATAACAAAACTCAACACTTATTAACGAGAAGTTCACCTTGAGCGCCTTCTCAATCTTATACTCTTAGGCTTTAGAGGAGAAAGACGAACCCTATAAGGAAGGAGATTACCACTAGGAAGATGACGCCGAAGACCTTCGTTGATGGAGAAGTAGTCGGCGGTGGAGGAGGCGGTGACCGATGATGAGCCAAGGCGTCTTGGGTTTTTGAAGATCAATCGTCCCCGCTAGGCAGTAGAGGATGTGATTGACGTAGTCTTCCAATGATTCCCAGTCGGGCTCGTAGAAAGGGGAGTGGAGAATGTCAATTTCCCCGAGGGCGTTGTAAGCGAGACCCTGATCGACCTCAAGATCGGCCATGCACCAATGACGATGAGGTTGGGAGAGGAGGACGCCTTCTTCTCTTAGCTTCAAGTCTCATGAGCAAACTAGGGTTTCCCAAGAGAGCGGATGCAAGGGAAAGGGGGCAGCCAAAGTGGCGAGAGGGGGAGGAGCGGTTTGGGGTGTGGGCTTGGATTAGGTTAGAAGAGGAGAGAGGGAAATTAATAAAAAATCTGAAATTAATTTCAGATTTTTAAGTGGATTTGGCGGGATTTAATTTGAATTTTGAATTCAAATTAAAGTGGGAGGAGCATTAATAGGAAGAAATGAGATTGAGCCCATTAATGGGTAGGCCGGCGGTATGAAGAGGAGGGAGGGAGTTGTGGGAAGAGTTTTATGAGTTTCCAAAACAACACATGGGAATTAGGAAAGATGTCATGAAATCCAATTTAATTTGAATTTCAAATAGACTTGAATTTATGCACTTTCCTAATTAAGATTTGCAAATAAGGAAATTTTTTGAAATTTGAATTTCAAATTTCAAATTGAGGTAATTACTTTCTTTTTCTCTTGGAGCTCATTTAGGAAGGGAGTTATGATGATTGAAATCATCATAATGGAAGAGTTTAATGGGAGGGCCGGCGGTGGAGCTTGAAGAAAGGGTTTCGGCCGGCGGTTATGCAGTCTTGGTCGGTGGTGGGGATGGGCAAGGGTTTAGCGTCAAAGGATTTGAGGATGGCGTGAAGGTGGCCGGTGGGTTGGGTAGAGAGGTATGTGGCCGGCGGCTTGGGTGGAACCAATGGGGAAGGGTCGGTTTCGGGTGGTAGGGGAGAGAGAGATGTGAAGAGGCCGGTGGTTTTGAGGTGGTGGCTAGTTAGGGAAAATGAAGGATGGTGGTGGGGGAGTAAGCCGGTGGTGGTAGGGGAAGAGGGAGAGTTGGAAGGGGTAAGAGATAAAAGAACTAAAGCCGCGAATCTTGGAATCCACCAAAGGTTGACGAGTATTGCGTGATACCTCGCCTAACGTCTCTCCTCTCAAGAACTCACAAAGAGATCTAAAACAAAGAGCTGAAATTTTTCTTTCAATAATCATTCATCATCCTTTTACAAAGCATAAGGCCACTATATATTAGGCCTCCAACATAAATAAAAGCAAAGTACACAAATGTCCTTAAGGCTACAATAAGAAAAACTCCCCACAGGGGTAAACTCAGAAAAACTGAAAATAAAATAAAACACATCAAAAGTAAAGACTCTGAATCACGACCGCGATCTACGATCTCTTTGCCGGTACACGTGTCGGAATCTCTGAGCGATGTCCTCATCACACAGTTTCTTTATTCATCACCCTGTAGTCCACGTAAAATCTTCAACTCCTATTCTTTGTCTTAACCAATAGCACTGAGCTAGAAAAAAGACTCACACTGGCTTGATAATCTCTGCTTCCTGCATCTCTTTAATTAACTTCTAAATTTCATCCTTCTGAAATTGAGGATAGTGGTAGGGCCTGACGCTAATGGGTGACACACCTTTCCTCAAGGTGATAGTGTGCTCCTGCTCCCTTGGCGGTTACAAACCCTCGATGGCTGAAAAACCTCACAGAACTGCTGAATCTATGGTTGTACTGAAGGAGGACGGTCCCCACCCTCCAATCTGATCCCCTCCAGCTTATGTAGCTCCACCAGATAACATTCGCCAACCTCCTGTATGCTCCTCACCATGGTTTTAAGTGATACCATGACTTTAAAGATCCCTACATCTCTCTTGTTCACTACCCTTCTCCCTTCCACCATCAGCTCCATCATCAATGCTCCCTAGTTGGCCTTGGTTTCCCCTAAGGTCTATAACTACTTCATCCCCATGATGACATCAATGCTCCCTAACTCCAATGGGAAAAAAATTCTCCCTCACCTGAACCCCCTGTATGATCAACACTACTCGGCGTATCCCTTAGACCGTCTCCACCTTTATTGTATCCATCATCACTCCATAACACTCAGTATCCAAAAATGTCACCCCCAATCAATCCACAACATGTTCAGAAATGAATTTTTGAGTAGCTCCGTTGTCAATCAACACCACCACCTCCTTGTCCACTATATCCCCCTTCACCTTCATGGTATGACTCTGAATGAATCCTGACACTGAGTTCAGGGAGACCTCTACCACATCCAAATGTAGCTTGTCTTCCTCCTCTCTCCATGTCTCACTCTCACTTCCCTCCTCAGTTTTCTCATCATCACAAACGGTGAGAACCTGAAGAGTTCAATCCCTGCACATGTGCCCTGGAATATACTTCTCATCATATCTAAAGCATAGTCCATTCACCCTCTTCTCCTTCATCTCCCTCTCCGTCAGACTTTGGAAGTTCCCCCCACTTCCTCCTGGCTTCTCCCTTGGAGTCTCCCGAATGTTGCCCGATGCAGGCCCATAGGGTGCTAAGAGAGTGTTAGTCATCCTGTAAGAGCCTCCTGAAATGTTGTCTTTGGCTCCCCTTTTCTGGTACTTCTAATCCTCCACCAGTTGTGCCAGCTCCATAGTCTCTCCCAAGTCACAAGGCCTCGTGACCCTTATTGTTGCCCGGATCTCTGATTTGAGTTCCTTCATGAAATTTCTCTCCAAAACAGTCTCCAATAGTCGATCCAATCAACTCCTTAGGCACTCAAATCTCTCATGATTATCTTCCACTAAGTTTTCCTGTACTAGTACAAAGAACTTCTCATAGAAGTCCCCTCCCCTGATGGTTCGAAAACATTCTAATAAGCATTCCTCTTGTGATTGCTAAGTGTGGAGTTAAAATTTCTAATCAGAGGCGCCACACAAACAAGTGTTCAAACATAATCACTAAGCCAATCATTAGAAATTAAGACTCCAAAATAGGAGATTTCTAAGTGTGGAGTTGAAATTTCTAATTATAGTCTCTCTTCAACAACCACCATGTCCTAAATGGAGATTTTCACAAAAGCATTAATGAATGATCTGATAAAAGACTTAAATGGAAGCAATTACAAAAAGTCTATCATGGAGACTATAAAGTCTTCAATAATGGTTGATTATTAATGTTTGAATGATAACTTTTCATTATAAAAATGTGTAATCCTTATAAAATATCCTTCCTACAATCACATGCAAATAAAGAGAATGAGAGATGAGGAAGAGAGTAGGATGGAAGAAAATTAGAAGTATTGTCGATACTTTATTCTACACATTAGCCATCATCTTCGCAACAGATGGTTGTATTATCTCTCAGTCGATCATTTAGTTATCTTTGTCTTTATATATATATATATATATATATATATGGAAGGCAATATTTTTTTGTATACCTCTTTTGAAGCTTAATAAATATTTGATTGTTATGTGGCCGTAGATGTCGGTGAACCTTTCCAAATGATGTAAATTTATGTGTCTTGTGCTTTAAATTTTTTGCCTGATTATTCTCTCATTCTCATTTAATTTTTGCTTAAGATTTTTATTATTATCCCTGCATGAAATGTTGTTTCAGGAAGTCATGGAGTGTTTGAGACGTTATATCAATCATAGGGATGCATTGGAGTCTGTTAATTATTAAAGGATAAATGGTGCATAGCTCGGATTTCCTCTTGCGATTTTGCCTTCCTCTACTTAGATTTTTTTTTTTTTTCTGTGGATTTGGAGCTTTTAACAAACTGTTCGGTCATGAATAAAAAGCTACCATATGCTTTTGGTTTCGGTTTTCAGAATTTATGTACGTTGCATGAACTGCAGAATGCTACATTAATCTCTAATAAAATTATCTCTGCTGGCCTTAATGCGCAACAGTCGAATCATCCCATGATATCAATTTTGCAGAATTGATAATTAGTGTTTGTTAATAGGCTAAAAATCTATTTTGTAAAGTTAGAAGATTTCAGTGTGAAATCTCTAATTTCAATGATATTTATTTTGCAGAATATTATGTGCGGAGTCCGAACGTAGAGAACTGTTCGATTTTGTGACTGTGAACAGTAAAAGTGCAGCAAAAACACAGTTATTGTCCACCGCTGCGCTTTTATTATTCTTTGTTTCGCTTTTAGTGTTCACAATCATAAAATCAATTTGTTCTCTATGTCCAAACTCCGCATGTTATAATCTATCTCCTCTAAGAGTTATTCTTTGAAGTACACTCTAGAGAAGGAGAAGGGTTAATGCTCATCAAGTAGGAATGAACATCCTCATATTCTGGGCAAATTATTGTGTTCGGTGTCCGGATTTGTCCGGACACCAATAAAAACACGCTACGTCACTCAAAAATATCAGGGCCCAGTGCATCCGGGTGAGGTGGTGTCTCTGAATTGGCTGTCCGCATGTCAGGTGACCGGACGCAATAATTTGCCCATATTCTGAATGTTCTTATCAAGAATTTATCTCTTTTACTTGTAGACCTCTTGAACGACAAATGAGATCGAAAAGGTACTTTAGTGTAAATTATTAAATCTAATTTAGTCCGTAAATTTTGAAGTCCAAATAGCTAATCTTGAATCAAGAATCTCATTTGGTGGAATTATCATTCTCATATTCTAATTAAAATATCTTGCAATATTATTTTGATCATAATTTTTTTTTTGAAAATAACTCATATATCTTTGGTTGTCTTATATGGCTTGAGATATAGGATTCGTTTGAGACAGTTTTCGTCTTGTTTTTTAAAATGAATTTTTAGTACTAAAATTTTAAATTCAAAAAAAAATTTATACTAAAAAATTATTTTAGAAAACAAGAAGAAAGTCATCTCAAACAAAGCCTTAGAGTAATCATCTAACCAACATATCTCCAATAATGACACTTATATCTTTATTTTGTCATTGAGCCAATTTTAAAAGCTTGTAAGGAGTGGGATCAAATCTATTAATGTATTTGCATAATTTATTCTCATGATACATAATTAAAATTGAATTTTCCAGGTAAAGTAATTTTTACTTGTGAGCTGTATATCAAAAAGTTTAAATTATTGGTTGATTAGATAGATTTTTGGGATGTACTAACTGTAGATATTTGATACAATACTAATATGAAGCAATAGTTGGTTCATTTGGTTGTTCTTTTGCAGTTCATACAAAGAATTAGATGTTCACTCCATTCAACCTTATATTTTTTTAATAAATAAGAATTAGCTTGAAATTGATTTGAGCTTGTCTGAAAAATGGTTTTTCGAGTTCTAATGCCTTAATTCTTAAAATTAAATTGATTTAGGCTGCGTTTGGGATGGCTTTTTTAATGCTTCTTAAAGTAATTTTTTTGTAAAAAAATTAAATTTTTTTGTATCAAAAAGTTGCTTTAAGAAATAGTAAGAAAACCGTTATAAACGAAACCTTAGTAAAATATGAGATGAGTTGAGTTTGAATAGTGAAAAACTCAACATATTCAACTTGTTGCCAAATTTATTAGTAGTCGGAGAGAGTTATTGTACCTCTCAAATAAGAAAATAAAAATATTTAGATTGTTTTTTAAGTGATCCAATTAAAATAAAAAGAGTGTCACATATTTTTGTTCGAAAAGAATTTTATTTGTCTAAATAATAAGAAGATGACATGACTTAAGTTTTTGATGAATTTTTTAAAGAAATATATATTTTTTTGGAGGCTAATGTCCACACTTGTCTAAATATATAAGAAGTTTATGTGAATCGAAATATAATTTTGTTTATTTTTTTAGCCTTATATCCTGATCAATCAGAACACAATCAGGTTATCAATTTAACAAGCGGGATCATAATTGGTTAGGGGTGTCAATATATGACATGACCTGAAAATCTGACCAGGACACGGCCCGAAAATTTTGGATTTGGGTTTAGAAAGGTAACTGGTTTTTAGTTTTAGATCGGGTTCGAGTCAACCCAAAAACCCGATAATGACACAGATGCGATTTATGGACGGTTTTACTTTTGTTCTATCTTTGATTGAGCAAATACTACTAATGACAAAAATTGCCGGCTGAGATGACAATATTGAAATGCCCCGATATTTGTTTGAGCTGATAGATTTTTTTGAGGGACAATGGGAGCCTTGCAATTGAAATCTTTTTCAAACTATGCACTTTTTAGATTTTTATGTATATGTATTTTTAGTTAATTAAACTTTTTTTTTTTTTTTTTTGCAACTGAAATTGCAATTTAAACCAAATTCATTCACCAAGAATTATGACCTTATGGGGGTAGCACACCAACAAAGCTTACATGCTTATTAACTTATGGTTTAATCTTTAAATTTTGGATTTGTAAAAGTAACAAACATGAACTTTGTTTTTCATTTTAATTATTTGGAAGCATATTATTTTCCGAGTTTTGTAATTTTGTTGGCTATTTAATGATGTTTACTTTGGAAAAAAAATTAAAAAATCTGAATAAGAGGAAAAAAAATTCAAATCCAAATGGGTCGGTATGTCGGATAGGTCGACCCGGGTTGGATTCGGATTCGAAAAATTAACCTAGTTTACAATTTGGGTCGGGTTTGGGTTACAAGGTTTTAAGGCGGGTCAATTTCGGTTTGGATCTGAACTCGACCCGAAAACTAATTTTGACACCCCTGATAACTGGATTCATTGTTTTAATCTTGATTTCAAAATTGATGTCATTCCTATCAGATTCTTTTATTTTTATTATGATTTTCACGCCCATAAAAAAATTACTATGAATTTATATATTTAATATCTAAATGCTTATATTTATTTATATATATGAAAGAATGTATTTTGTTGTAAATAACTTAATATTAAAAATATTTTTGATATAATATAAATTTTTAATTATTATATAAACATATATAAATGTTTTATTATTAAATAAAAAAAATCATAAAAATTTATTGGTGTATATTTAAATCTCACTTTAGTTTTCACTGTAATACTTAGGGTCTGTTTGGTTGGGGGTAGGATTTAATTTAAGTACGATTTCATAATTCTTTAATTTACTAAATTTTGATTTGATGGTGCTAGAATTTAATTTTAGTAGAATTTCATAATTATCTAAGGGGTGTTTAGTTGGAGGAAAAATAAATGCAAAGTATAGTGAATGTTTTGTTTTTTTTTTTTGTTTGGTTGTATACTTTATACCAAGTAAATTCCTATTTTATTCTACTGTATTATGAACATTTGCTTTACTTCATTTTTTGCATAAAGTAAACATGCTCAAAATCAAGTGAAAAAGGAATTCACGAGCACAAGAGAGAGCAGCATGCGGGAAGACAACTCCGTTTCTTCCTCCTACGATAGAACCATCATCGAACACTTCTTCGTTTCTTCCTTTTGTCTGGCGTGAGGTAGAGTTCTGCACCAGTAGCCTCTTCGGCTCCTTCGTTGTTATTCCATGTCATTGGAACATCACTCCAATGACGTTTCCTTGTCGGATGGAAAGGCATGACTGCGTCAAAGGCATTCAAGGTTTGCTTTCATCTTCTCTATTTCTTCATTGTCATTCGACTTCGTTGCTTAGAGTGGGGAGTTGATTTTTAGGCTTCAACATTTTTTTTCGACTTCGCAGCAACTTCCTCTAACGAAGTTCCTTCCTTGTCTGATGAGAAGTCACGTCATTTTGATCGAAGTGCGGGCTGGTGATGCAATAGCAATATGAGACATTCGGCTCATGAAGATGCGGTACAAAACAATTTTCCTGTAGATCTAAAGTATTTACTTTATATTGTATTTATTTTATGTTGTATTTACTTTATATTTCATTCACTTTATAATCAAATCAAACAGCCTTTGAATCAGAATTTAATAAATATTAAGAGGTTATGCTTAATTTGGAATGACTTGTTTATTGTTTCTTTAAGCAGTTTTTTTAGTTTTAAAAGCTACTTTAAGACTAAAAGTTTCTTTAGGAGTAACAAAGCCTTACTAACAACAACAACAACAAGTCTTTATCCCACTACGTGTGGTCGGCTACATGAATCCTTTTTCGTCATTGTGTCCGGTTAAAAAAGTCAAATTCTCATTTAAATCTAATGAAGAAAGATCATTTCTAATAATTTCTAACCAAGTCTTTTTAGGTCTACCTCTACCTTTCTTTACATAAGTCAAATCTAATACCTTAACTTTCCTAACCGGGTCATCGGAAGGCCTCCATTTAATGTTACCAAACCATCTAAGGCGACTCTCTCTAATTTTATCTTCCGCTAGAGCTACTCCAACCTTTTCACGTATATGCTCATTTTGTATCCTATCTCTAAGGGTCAAGCCACTCATCCACCTAAGCATTCTCATCTCTACCACACTTAACTTAGTATTATGCTTCTCTTTTAATGGCCAACGTTCGGCACCATAAAGCATTGCAGGTCTCACCACCATCTTATAGAATTTTCCCTTAAGTTTGAGGGGGACTTCTCTATCGCACAATAATCCCGATGCATTCCTCCACTTCAACAAAGCCTTACTAAACGAAGCTTAAATCTTAAAAAGTGTTAGATTCTCTTCGGTTTCTTCATTGTCGTTCGCCTGAGGGAGAGCTTCTGCTTCGTTGCGTGGAGTAGGAGAAATTATTATGTGTGGAGTCCAGTCATAGCTCTATATCTGAACTTCAATAAAATTGCGACCTCTGGATTGTACAAGTGCATATTCATTCCTATTTTACATTTAATTTTTTTTCTTGCCAACATTAGCAACCTGACTCAGAAATTGCCTGTTTAAATATTAGGATTTAGTATTGGCGCTCATTTTTAAATGAAATACCGCAAAAGTTCCTTATTTTTAGGATTTGAGCTCAATAAACATTTCATAGCTACTGAGAAATAAGAAACAAGGAAAAGCTGATGAAGATGAAGTCTAGTTTGAAGGAGGAAAAGCCGATGAAGACGAAGTTTGGTTTAGAGAAGGAAAAGCCGACGAAGATGAAGACTGGTTTGGAGGAAAAGCCGATGAAGGTGAAGACTGATTTGGAGGAAAAGCTGATGAAGAAATAAGAAATAATAGTTTTTTTCTGTACACATAGGAAATATGTAATTTTGAAGTTATGTACACTTAGGGAATGTGTAATTTTGAAGCTATGTTTGTATTTTTTGTATCATACTTTTTTTTTCTCTTTTTGTTTGATTTATTTCAATAATATAATATTGCATTCTTAAATAAAATCCTTTGTGTAGTTGTTATATTGGCAATGATATTAAAATTTTGGCTTACAGCAATAGACATTTTAATTAAACTGAAAAATGCGCTGATGTACCATTTTGATTTATGTGTTTTTTGTGAGGTTTCAGACAATCAACTATGTATCGTTGCTGTGTACTGCTGTGTATCGCTGTTGTGTATCGGTGATATATACCTCTGTTGTGTACCGCTTTACAGTTTGGATAATATAATATTGCATTCTTAAATAAAGTCCCTTGTGTACCTTTTTGTGTCGTTGTATACCAGTCATATTGATTTAGATGTAAGAAACAATCATGCAGTGAAAGTAATTATTTAACATTAACCGGAATCAAAACCTATTTATTTTTTTATTTATACATGGGAAGTAATTATGTAAACATGCATCATAAATTGGTTTTATTTTTTTTTCTTTCAAAAAAAAAAAAAAAATCAAAACCCATTTATGATGCATGTTTACAATATTTTATATTAGAAATATAATTAAGAAATTCATACTTATTTAGCATTGCTCATTGAAGAATAATGAAAATCCCACTTTCCTCTTTCATTTATATGATGTTTTGTTCATTTTGATGTTACGTACCACTTTGTACTGCTGTGTGTTGTTATGTACCACTGTGTACCGTTGTGTACCACTATAAATAAAAAATAAAAATTGTTGAGGTTTGAAAATGAAGCTGATAGGAAGCCATCCCACTATTTTTGTCCGAGTTGACTTATTAGCTTTATAATTAATTGCTTACAACTTGGATATGAGGCTAGCTTAACAGTTAAGCCTATCAATAAAACCTCCCTTTCCTTGATATCTTGATATCTTGAGGCAGGAAGATGCAACCGCTTCAATAATTGTGACGATATTAATCCATTTAAGATTAATTAAGACATAATAATCATGGAAAAACTTTAAAGAAAGTCAATTATTTTGAAAGTCGCCTATTTATGAAGCTTAGTATTTCTTATATATGAACTCAGTTGGATTCGAAGTTTATGTTTGATTTGTATAAGCTTCAATACACATTAATATCCAACAATATATAGTGTATTTTACATAGTGGTATACAACAATACAATAGTACATGGCGGCGTTACATAGCGGTACATATCAATAATATACAGTAAAAAATTCATTTCTCACATAGTTTCTATAATACATATCCGTGAAAAAATTGAGAAAGCTTTAAAATGAAAAAAATATCATTGAAAATCTTATATATTTGATTTGCAGAAGTATGCACTTTGATTGCAAATTACAGAGTACAAACAACTTACAAGCTTTAGAAACAAGCGAGACTTCAAAATCATTCTTATAATAATTTTTTTTCAGGGGCGCTGTCCCCAAAAACTCCTGCAAAGGCGTTGTCTATTTACCACGCAACCTGACCGGGTAGGTCAAATCCCTCCAGAAGGTGCTGACCCCTCGGACCTCCAACATATTTCCTAAGTATAAAAACAACTATCATTCATCATCTACTTTTCCTACAAATCAATCTTCATATTCGTCGGCTTTTTCTGCTCCAAATAAAATTTCATATTTTTCGTCTTTTCCCCCTCCAAATCAGTATTTATTTTAATCGAGTTTTACTTATTTTTTTCATTCTCAACCGCAATGAAAAGTTTATTGAGCTCAAATCCTAAAAAGTAAGAAACTTTCGGAATATTTCATTTAAAAAAAATACGCCAATTCTGAATCCTAATATTTGAAATAGGACATTTCTATGCCCGGTCACTCCAGTTGACAAGAAAAAAATTAAATACAAAATAGAAAGGAATATACACGTGCTGCCGGGTATGTCCGGACTCCCTGGTGGAGTAGAGCTTCGAACTCGCTTGCCATTTCCTGTCTAGGGTTTGTAATTCGTTGCTGTTCTGCATCGCGTGAAGTAGAATTCTGAAAGAATCGGAACTTCCTACCCTCTGACGTTGTTCCTGTCGGATCGGAAGTCGCGTCGGGAGCTCTCCGCGAAGGTAACGACATTTCTCCCCTTTCGCGCGCTTCTTCGGTCGGATTTACGAAATTCGCAAAAAAAAGTCGGATTTAGGAAATCTGGTATTTAGGGCAAAAATGGCGAAAATTCTGTGAAGTATAGCGGCGTTTGGCAGGATTTAGCTCAAATATTGCCTAATCTGGTCTAAATCCTGCATCCAAACAGGCCCTAATTTTGTCCTCCACTCGGCCAAGATTCTTCACTACTGCCGAGAGAGAGAGAGACCGAGCGAGAGAGGAGAGAAAAAACCTTAAAATTTGCAAAGCTAGATTGCTCGCGCTCTTCTCCTGTCAATAAACTTCCGAGGAAGAGGGACTAATTATTTTCAAGCCCGCTGCTCTGAGCCCCAGGTGCGAAACTTCATTGCCTTCCCTTTTTCTTTCGTTTTAGGATCTGTTTCCGTTATGGATCGTGTGATCCTCGACGGTCCCTGCATCTGCCCACGCACAGGATTTCACTTCTCTCTTCCTCTCTGAAGATTATAACTAGAAACAATAGTTTTTTTTTTTTGTTTGAGATATGTAGCAATCTGAGGAAGTTACTGATCTGAAAGGCGAACTTTGATTTTTATTTTTATTTTTTATTTTTTCAGGAGATGGGCTACATCGGGCACCATGGGATCGCGGCACTACACAAGTATAAGTATAGCGGCGTGGACAATTCACTTGTTGCGAAGTATATCTTGCAACCCTTTTGGAGTCGATTTGTCAATATATTTCCTCTTTGGGTGCCGTAAGTGCTCTGTGCTTAATGATTTTTTTTTTAATTAGAAAAATGTTTGTTTCTCTCCCTCTTCCATGTACATAGAAATTCCCCTGTGTAAGTGCTTTTCCTTTTTTTTTTCCTAAGCTCTATATATTGATTATAACGGCATATACACATACTTTAAAGTAGATGTACCGACTAATTATAGCAGTTTCTCATTCTTTCTTGTATGCGTCTTCAAATTTGAAATAATTTCTGGAAGAGGAGTGGTGAATACCAATTTACTGAAGCTTAATAAAAAAAAAAAAACATTATATATTGGTGCGGAAGAGTTCTTTGGTAGCTGCTATTGTATGAAGACTCTGACCTTGAGTTTCAAGCACTTGAAAGTTAGTGAATAGCGGGACTTAGATACCACTTGGACTTCTATAGGTGATTTCTACTGCAGCCAAGACATTTAAGCTTCAGAGTTCTGAACTATAGTGCATGACCCGCAAAAGCTACGTTGATTAGAGTTCTTCTTTCTTAGGATTGTAATTTAATTTATTTTTGAATTGATGTGTATTTAGACCATTTAACTGAAGTTGAAAGTTTGCACATCTGAAACATGAATCAGGTTTTGCTGAGATGACTTGGAATGCTGTTGGCAATATTAAAAAAAAATCCTATAAGAACCTCGCCATTGTTTTTTCCATGTTTCATTCTCGTAGGTCTGCACTAGTCGGGTTTATGGATAAATCCTATATGTTGATTGATGCACAGTGGCTGAAAAAAATCTATATGTTAAAAAAACTCTATATGCCAGCATTGGATATTGTTTCTCGAGAAGATTATGATTTATGTATGATTCCATTTGGTTTTAATCTCAATTTTTATTGTTTTCATGTGTTAGGAAAAACACCTAAACTTTACGTAGAAGCGCCTATCATGGGAAAATATGATGAAAACATGGAGTAATAGACATGAAGACACCAAAGTGTATGCGATTTGGCTAAAATAAGCCTACATCCACATGAGTAGAGAGAGGATTCTATTATGATAGGGAAGCCACACGTGTATAGATCAAAAGGACCATAATAAAGCACTATTCAAACCAAGTACGCCCAATCTCTATAGAAAAGTGAATCCTAAAATCTCTCAAGCCAACAAAACATTGAATAACTCAAAAGAGATAATGAATAAATAGGATTTAACTAATACTTGAAACTAACCAGTTAATAGTTTGTCTATAGTATACCCTCTTGCATTACGGAATTGATGCTAAAGCTTGCCTAAATCTCTCAATCTCTGTCTCACTCTTTCTATCTATACCTCTTCTTTATTGAATTTCTAACTCTCTATTTTGTTTTCCTATCCCAGCCAATTTTGTCATAACAACCTGCATGCATGCCTCGTGGCCAAACTAATATAAACCCATAGATATGCTAGCCTCATCATCAATATATTTTTATTGGAGTTTTAAAAGAGTTGATTTCAGGAATAAGCCATGTTTAAAATTTTACTTAGACTTATCCAAAATAATAAACTTGTGGCTAATATTCAAATCTGATTTTATTCATGCAATTAAATAGATAATCTATTTTTATCCTAAACAAACTTTTTTTTTATCATCTTAACTAATCGTTGAGCCAACATCTTAATAGTACATTGTGAATGTCATATGCATAATGCATTTTATGATAATCTCAATTTTGTTTAATTTCAAAATTTGTAGCTCCTCAAGGGTTATATATTATGTTATTTATCGTTTAATGTGATGGAAAATATGCTATTATTATTTTCTTGTTTTATTTTTAAACATTTGCCTCATATATTACAAGTCTCTGATTCACCTTTTTGTGCTTTTGGTTTTGCTGTGCATGTGGGCTCCAGACCAAACATGGTAAGAACAACTCATTCTGTTTATCATTTTGCTGTTCCAAGTATTTTTTTTGCCACATTTTTTATTGACCAAAATATGGTATCATAATTTATGTGCAGATCACACTTACAGGTTTTGTGTTTGTACTCTTGTCAGCACTTCTTGGCTATGTAAGTGCAACTGTTATGATGGATATATTTGCTAAGGCATTCTTAGTAGTACTTATAGAGGAAGCAAAAGTGTTGTTGATAATCATGGCCACTCTTGATTCCACTGTCCACAGCATTTGGTAGATAAAAAATGGGCTGTTTCTGCAGCACAAAACCCGTGTTGACTCCATTAGGTTGCAGTTTCCGCCCCCTGCTCTGATACTATGAGAGTTTGATGAAAGGAAAACACAATTCCATAAATCTTATTTAATAAACAGCAGTGCACATATTGATAGGTTACCTGATATCCCTCATACTTAATCTGCTCATAAACTTCTAAAGCAAATAAAATTCCAATTTCAAGTTTAAACCGTTAAGATCTCCTAATTAATGGTGACAGCTTTTCCTCAAATTTCTTCTAGGAAAACTTGTCTCCAACCTGTGAATATCCTTCTTTTTACTTCTGCTCCAGCTGGTCCGTAATAGATTCCTTCCATTTTTGCTTTAGTACAACTGGCACCTACACGATTTTCATTAATTCTTTCCCTTTTACACAATAATTTGTGGTGCATGCTGCTTGGTTTCTATTGGAGCTTATGTTATTGGAGCAGGTTTATACTACTTTTGCATTGAAAGTTGGTCTGTTATTCTTGCTTTATTTCGGATGCACTGGTTTTTGCATATTAGTCGTTACTTATTTTCATTAATAATGTAGTTCTAGTCCTGCCCTTGTGCTAGATGTTTTATACACAAGGTTTTAAATTAGCTTCTGTTATGTTGTTCATTATTTGAATTTCCCACCTCCATATAGGTGAAGTGGAGATGTAGGCTATGCATATTATTGTTGTTTAACAAGAATCATTGTTCTTGCAGATATATTCTCCACATTTAGATACGGCACCTCCTCGTTGGGTTCACTTTGCTCATGGGATGCTCCTTTTCTTATACCAGGTTTGTTCAAGTTTAATAAATGTTTATGGTAAGCGAATTACTTTTTGTACTTGACATGCTTCTTCTAGCCGTAAAATATTTATTCTTTGGGATGCTTGATTATTACTTTAGATATGAGGATGTCTGGTGAATACCATAACCATGCCGCTTTATCGTATTGATCAGTCCTTGTAGAAATTTTAGAAGATACTGCGGAGTTGTGTATTTATGAGAGTGCATGCATATTTTTCTATTCTTAGTGGCATCTGATGAAACATAAATATACTTGAAAATAACATATATTTTAGATATATTTTTCTGAATGGGGATTAACCAAATAAAATTTGAGGCCTTGATACAAGCCAACCTTAGTTTGCTAGATTAAGTAAATTATGTGCACTTAAAGCTGTTGTTCAGTGCATGATGCTCAGGCTGATATGTAATTTGTCTTATTTTATTTTGTTATATCATGTTACTAATGATCATTTGCTTAGGGAGAGAGTGGTGCTATTTGACAACTACCAAATGCTTAAATTATATTGTTGTAGAAGTTAGTGGTTGCATGATTTTGATGCTAGGTCTAGGTATGTTAAAGCATTTCATTGCTCGAGGTACTTATTTTTTGGCCTATGATGCACCGACACTTATCATCAAAGAGACGTGCAATGTATGACACGTATCCGACACGTCTTCGACATGTGTCAGATACACGGTAAATGTGTCCGATTAAAAAAAAATATTAAATATAAATTGGAGGCGCATGTCCGACATCTATGTCTTAAATACGTTATGAAAATTTTTAAACATAATTTCTTGTATTTAAAAATTGTATTTATTCAAAATATAAAAACTAAATTTCTTATCTTCTATTCATGTTACCAAATCAATCGCCCACACTCAATACCCCATTCATCGAATATTCTCATTTTCATTTCTCTTTGGCAGGTTGCGACTTTGATTTCACAATAATGACGTATGTCATCTCAACATTGATGTCTCACGTTATTCCAATATTGATATTTCAAAACCATCTCACTATCAAAGTCTAACACTATCTTAACATTGATGCTCGATGCTAGCAATTTCTATATCGACAACTTGACATCTCATTTTTATCCGATGTCATCATAACATTGACGACCATCACCCTCTCAACATCGACGATAGACGCCCTCTTGACATCGATGCCCGATACTTATTTCATAACATCAATGCCCGACTCTCGACAACATTGTCGTTTCTTCTCTCAATGCTTGATATATAGCATCGACGCCCAACTCTTGACATCCTAATATTAATTATTTTAAGCATAAATTCTAGTTAAATAACTTATTATTTATAAATTATTTTTAATATTATACCTATTCAATTTTTATATGCTATTTTTAAAATATAAAAATTATAATATCGTATCCAACCCGTATCCGTGCCCTATATTTTCAATTATTAATGTGTCCCGTGTCGTGTCGTATCCATGTTGCTATGTCCATGTCTGTGCATCATAGTTGAAAACCTAATTATTTGATATTTTAGACTACAATATTTTTGTACCAATCATTATTTAAACTGCTATAGGTACGAGAAATACATGAAAAGTTACCAATACCATTTTGGTTCTTTATTTTGGACTACAATTTTCCTAAATTTTATTATTGGTAGTATTATTAAGATTTTCTTATAATTTATATGGGAATTATATTATGTATAGCATGTGGTTTGTTATAAAATTGTTATCATTTGTTTTGTTGTTTTGTATATTTATTCATTCGGTGCATGGGGCCATTCTTAGTCATTTTCATAGAACGATTCTGGTCAAGAAAGTAACTTTGTCAGTTTTGCATGTGAGCAAAACTTTTGTGGTAAATTAATAGAATCTGGCCAACGAGAAATGCTGTCAAATTTAGTCATTGGAACAGACTTTGATTAAAATTAATATAATCAATCCTTCATAACCTGAAGCATTGGTCATACTTCATAACCTGAAGCATTGGTCATACTTCATAACCTGAAGCATTGGTCATCCTCATACCAAACTAGACGCAGGGCTGATTTTGGTGTTGTCATGCTGCAGTCCGGACAAAATTTACTAAACTGGGAACAGGGCTGAACTTCATTTTTTCATCCTCCCGTCCAATATAAAATTTGCCATAATCCAGCCAAATCTGACATGATTTAACCTTTGGGAATTGTCTAAGCCTACTGAAAGTAATCCTTCCCTTAACAAACTAGGCCTTTTGGAATGTCTCTTTTTTTAATTTCAAATCCTTATTACGATCTGTTATCTTCTTTTCTGCTGTTTCATCTTGCTCTGTTTTGATCTGGTTAGTATAATGTCTTTTTGTTTGTTGTTGAGATCTTTAGCTTACCAAAGAGTATTTATGGGAAATTGGAACTTTTATTGAACATATTGTGTGATGAATTCTACTGGTTTTACGTCCATGCAGTTCCCCAAATCAAGCATATCAAGCTTTTTGGGTCTACATTTTTCAACTGATATGAAAGGAAAAAACTGTCTTTTTCCGTTTTAGTGAAATACTAAAAGCTTCTGAAATATTTTAATGAAAATATCTATCTATATCTCAAACGCGCCCCCCCCCCCGCGCACAAAAGGGAGAAACTGTTCTCTATTATTTTGTTCTTTTTTTTTTAATAATAGTGCATTTGCAGGGAAAGATACTAGTTAACCTTCCTTACATTTTGGTTTTTGGGAATGATCCAATTGGTTGCATAAAACTGATTATATATATATATATATTTTTTTTTTTGGCCAGACATTTGATGCTGTTGATGGTAAACAAGCAAGGCGCACAAACTCCTCAAGTCCATTAGGGGAACTTTTCGATCATGGTGGTTCACTTTACAACTTTTTTTGTCTCTCTGTTTAATATTGTTTTTTTCCTGATGTGTACTTGTAATTGCAGGATGTGATGCTCTTGCTTGTGCAGTATGTATCTTTTCTTCTTCCAAATGGATATATGCTTCTGAATTGATGCTATTGCACATATTAATCTCTTTACTTTTTTCAGTTTGAAACATTAGCTTTTGGAAGTACTTCCATGTGTGGAAGGACAACATTCTGGTTCTGGATAATTGCAGCTATCCCATTTTATTGTGCCACATGGGAGCAGTAAGTTATTTTTGCAGTTTTATGACCATTTTATTAAAGTCTGGTACTGCTCATGGCAAATTAGAGTTTATTCAGTTAGATGATACCCTCACATTGATTTTTTATCGATGTTTGTAGTCGTTGCTATTCTTTTCCTTGCTAACTTCAGTTTGTTAGGAGGCATCACTGTAATTGCTTCAATGCATCCCTCGTAGTTGAGACCATCAAAGGGATCTAAAGTTAATTTTAAAGTGATCAATCTTGCTTTGTAGTCACCGGTTGTGTGTGATATATGGTTGTGTTTGGATGTTTGGGATGCAATTGCTTAGAATATCCAAGATGTTACTCATTTGATAGGGCTGAAATGTTGACTAGCATATTTAGTCTTGCCTGTTGGGAAATGCTGCAAACACAATTGACAGCTAAGATTTTTACAGAAGGTCGGAACCATGATAATTAACCTGGGTAATTGCTGCACTGTACTGGTTTGCTGAAACTGCTCAAGGATTTGAGCCTTTTTCTATTTTTTGTTTATTAGAAATTTTATCCGTCCTTTTTTTATAACTCATTAGTACATAGGGTGACTAGGTACCAAACTTTTCATTTGTACAGATAATCTAAAATTCTTCATTACTATGCATTTCGCCTTACTTTTTCTATTCAATTTTGTAAAAAAGAGCCTTACTTTTTCTATTCAATTTTGTAAAACTTTTTTTTCCAGCTTCAATATTTTCTTGCTCAGAGTTGCTTCATGCTCATCTTGACCCAATTTTGTTTTTAATCCAGCTTTTTTACCAATACCCTTATTCTACCTGTGGTTAATGGACCAACAGAAGGTCTTATGCTGATCTATTTATGCCATTTTCTTACATTTTTTATGGGTGAGTAATACCTATAGAATCTTTAAGATTTTTGCCGGCAGAGGTGTTTGAGACTTGGCTAACCTTCCTTTGATGGTTGCAGGTGCTGAATGGTGGGCACAAGACTTTAGGAAATCAATTCCCCTTTTGAGCTGGGTACCATTTCTGCCTGGTAAGTCACATAATGCAGGATTGTAGAACTCATACAAACCTTAAATTTAATTCAAAGATGGATATTTTGCTTCATGGTGATGTCAAGTGTTTTAATATAATGCTTTTTCACCTTAAAATTATAATGTCAAGCCTGTCATGTGTCTCGGCTTCTGTAGTGCATTAGCTACTGGTTATAGCACTTGACAGGTGTATGCTATCACGTGAGTGTGGAAGGATCACAAATGAATGCTGTGTTTCAGTGAAATTATTTATTGAAAAATTTCCTCTGCTTGAGGTGCTGCTGCTAATCCCAAGTGCATCGCTAGCAGTAGAAAATAAGATAGCTAGAAGAACATAAAAACCTCCACTCCATGCACTGTTAGTTCCATCATGATGGCCACCATAAAACAATAGTAGATGATCTCATGTCATGAGACTGTATTTGGCCTAAAATCCTCTGGTTAACCACATATGTTTATGCATGGTTTGCCTTCTTAAGCTGCATCTTGCTCATAAATTCGTTTGAAATGTCCTCTGATTGCACATGCCTGACCCTCCTCGTGTGTTGTGCTATCTTGATCTCTCTAGACCGCATTGTTGATCTTGCATTCCCTCTTGATGGTTTCCATTTGGTCGTTAATGCGTCTTGGCATCAATGTTCTATGTTTGCCTTCCAGGCCCATTACCTTCTTTGTAGACATTGCCCCCAACGTTTGTGCTCGTTAATTATTTTTGATGCAACCTAAGTTCTTAAACCAAGTAGGAGAATACTAGAAATGCAAATTAAGATACTTTCTTTCCATATCACATAAACAAACACCAAAGTGATGGAGAGGAAGATTCAACTCTCTAAGTCTCTTAAATTTAATGAATCTTCAATCCGAGAGGAAGATTTAGCTCTCCAAATCTCTAGCCAAAGCCTAGAGCCCAAAAACAAATCCTAGATCTCAAATTCAGATTTCACAAATTCAAGATGCCCTAACCCTAGGAAAACCAACTATTTAATGCTTACAATTCAAAAGGAAATATCTAAACAATCCCTACATTCAATTTCCCTTCTAAACTTTCTCAAAAAACCTTCCAAAACGGCTACTCCTGCGTTTGAATCGGCATACAGTAGAGGCGGAAGAGCTCCGCCTCTGTTTCGCACGGGCAGGTCCGTTAGGATCGGCTGGACCGGTTTTATAAAAACTAATATGAGAAATTTGTTAGAAAGTTGCATAAGACAAAACAAATAACAAAATACAAACTATAAACCCTCAGAACAACCACAAATGATCACCTCACATGCAAGCACAAATTAGGGAAGATGCTCAAAGGAAAGGACAAATCAGTGATCCGCCACAAGAATTAGATTCCAACACAAGTCCTTGCTCCTCCGGCAAATATCAATAGAACATGACACAACACCACTTACAATTCATAATAGTTTAGAGAAGAAATATATTGCTGGAAGGGAAACCGTGAAGAGAAGTAGTAGAAAGAAGACCGAGAGGAAGAATTAGCGGTTAGGGAGAAGACAACTCGCAATCACTTCTTTTAGTGTCTTTGTTTCTAGTGATTCTATTGGGTCGATCCTATAGCAATCAAACTCACTGTCATCGCCGCCAACTTTATCCTCTCCTCCCTCTGCATTGGTTGGTCCTTGAGTTATGGATTAAGTTTTCCCCCTCATTGGGTTGATCCTTTACAGTTTACACCCATTTGTTTGGGTGGCCCTTGTTTTCCCAACGATTCCTCTTCTTGCTTTTGGTTCATCTATGGCTTCTTCTCCTACTGTATGCACATCTCTCTCACTCTGTCCTCTCCTGCTACTAGGAATGTAGTGTTGCCTTTTTTTTACTTGATTTCTAGGCATCAATAGATTTTTGCTTTTTCCACTTTCCTTTGATTGTGCCATTTCACTTCCTTTGACTCCCAAATCCCAATGGCTCTAACACGGTCATTTCGTTTTTTTGATTTGGATCCTTCTCTTTCCTCGCCACTGACCTTTCAATGGGTTTCATCTCTTCTCCCTCTTTGATTGCTACTAATGTTTTGGTTGATCCCCATACTCAGTGGTTCCTTGCTTCATAGTGACTCCTGCAACTTCTCCTTTGGATCATGCACCTTCTGTTGTCCACTCTCCTCATTCTTTTGCATATGTGGTTGGTGTTTTGAATAGCTCGAGAGTTTCTTCCTCATCTGCAAGCAACTATTTCTTTCTATTTTCCATCAAGATGCAGCTTCTCATCCTGACAAGCATCCATCCTCTTATAAGGACAAATCTGCTCTCATCTTCACGGATGAGGAGATAACTGAGCTTGTTTGGCCTCTTTGTTTTCATTTTATTGGTAATTTTTTATCAGGCCACCCCAACATGGAGATTATCTGAATTTTTTTGTCTAATTTAAAGTTGGTTGGTGATCATTCTGTCAGGCTTTTGGCTCTCGACATGTTATTATTAAAATATTTTCAGAACCATACTACACTAGGATTTTTTTCTGGAATGTTCTATCATATCAACGACTTTTAAATGCGTATACTAAATTAAACTCCTCATTTTGACTCTTATAAGGAAACAATTGTTACTTTAGTCTGGATTGCATTCCCTTGCCTTCGTTATCATATTTCATCCTATATACTATATATTCTCTAATTTCTATATTTGGCAAGCCTTCTGCAAGTGCATAATCCTAATGCTTATATTTCAAGGATGTGTGTGCCTAGTGTCCTGGTTGAACTTGATTTATCTCTAAGTGTAGATTGATTAATTTATTGTGGATATTGGTAGACGATTAAATTTGAAGGAATTACAGCATAATGCTCATCCTACAATACTATTGGGCATACTTTAGCTGAATGTTTCAGGGCACTCCTAAAACTAATAAAACCTAATTATCAGGTTCAAGAGGTGCCCTCAAATGATTAGATTCAACCCTGTATCATTTTGGAGGCAACTTCTTTGATATATCAAGCCTGCACCCAAAACTTGGAATTAATCTTTGATTTTCGCCAGGGACTAGAAGCCTTTGAACCTACTCAAGCTAACCACATGACGGATATTATAGCAACAGCTACAAGCATCACCATAAATCCTGGGCCACCTTTTACTACAGCACAGGACCTCCTTTTAGTTGTTGAGCACAAGGACAGTCAGGATGCTTTTTGACTTTATGATTCAGATGAGAGCACATAGAGTGTTGACCCTCCGGTGGATAGAATTTTTTAAATTCTATTCATTAGGTATGGTAGGAATAATACAAAAAAAAACTATCAGCATTCCCCTATTTTGAGTAATCTTCAAGCAAGGTAATCCAAATTAGTTATTTTGAATTTTCTTGTTCCTAGTGTTTTAATGCCAAAGGCTTTTGTAGTTTTGTACTAGACGTATCTTCTGTTATGTACTTCTCGTTTTCCTCAGGCAGTTCTTATTAATAGTCCTTGTTATACCCATTTCTTTTTTTAGTTATAAACTTTGTTTTAATTGAGAAAAAAATCTTTACATCATTCCATCCACACTGGCATAGAGATCATTGTTTTTTTCTTTCTGGAGATAAATCACAAATTTTATTATTGTTTTTCTTAGGATGAATCCTATATTAATTTTCATCAGCCCAATCTTTGTTAGAGGAGTCATACCTGTTTGATGCTAGATGTCCCAGGAATCTACTGCCACAGTTTAATTTCTAGATCAATGAAAGCTTTGCGCTCAACCATGAGAAGTAATACTTCAGGTGGCCTGCCCCTTTTTGCTTCCGTCTGAAAAATGTTGACCAATAAAAGATATGTTTGTATCATAATGAGCACTGACATGACACCAAGGATTGCCGAGTTCTTAAGCTTGGTTTGAGAAACTCTTGGAGGAAGGCCCTGAAGCCAATCATAAACCAGATGCCACCCAGTCCATCGGTCAATGAAGATGCTGATTAGATGCACTGGAGAGAAGATTGACCCAGTGGTCCATTACTTGAGCTAATGGGGTCGGGTAGATTGCACCTCATATCCACATTGGCTTAAAGTTCACTGTTTTTAATCTTTCTAGCGTGGAATTACAAAATTTTTTATTGTTTTTCTTTGGATGAATAGTATATTGTCAATCAAATATAATTTCCTTCAGACTTTATATCATTTCACCTTTCATTTTTTAATGATGCTCACCCTTTTGTGTTCGTCTTATTGTTTTCTATTATTTTAATAATGTTTTTTTTTTGTTAAGTAGAGATTTGTTATTTTCTTTTATTTTATTTTGTTAACCAGAGATTCCTTTCTATGGCGTTGTGCTGTTTTTGATGATCATTTTTGCTGTAATTCCGACTGTTGGATCAAAGTAAGTGTATTTTAAACCATACTTTCAAGCAACTGGCAGAGTAATCTGTGTAGTATTGTTGTCACATCGTTTGTGATTATTTTTTTAATTTATCTTGCTATATGTTTATATTCTCCTTTATCAATTTTATTTATGCCATTTGACCTGTTGTGTTCATCTGACGACAAATTCAAGGGGAATGGATTTTACCAATAGCTTTTCCTGTTAAACATTGAAATACCGGGATTGTATTTTTGCATGGTAGTTGATGCATATTGCTTAATTGGGATTTCCTCAAAGAATCAAGAGTTTGGCATTTGTTGGCACTCCTTTATTTTTGTAATTTTGTTGAGATTCTCTTGAAGTAGCTTTTGTCATTCTCTACACGTCACTAAGAACATTGAGCTCTGAATTAAAAAAAAAAAAAAGATCAAAGAAAGTGAGATTCCAGTTGACATGGTTTGTGTCTTTCTTTCATGCTTTTGTTTCCTGTTATAACAGCTTGGATTTTAAAGTAACTCATTGATTTGAAGAAATTGAGTGAAGAGCCGTTTCATGATTTTACATAGTTATGCAACTGGTTATCAGGGTTCTTTTGTTGTTATAAGGGAAGCAAGCTTCAAATAATGTAACAATGATTCCCCTCTCAACACTGAGGTTAAGGCCAAGACCCCAAATTTCTTCATATAGTCTATCTCCATCACTAATTAGCATGTATGAATGAATGACGAAACGATAAATCTATCAAATAAAACACGAGTTATGTCTGTGAACAGGTGCATTGATAATAACATGCACATATTTATAAATAAATTAACCCATATGTTTAAAGATTAATCACAAGCTACTTCGAATATCATGCCAGGGGTCAATCAATCAGTCAGTGATGGTGGCAGCCAGTGGTGGAGCCAGAAAATTTATTTAGGAGGGGCCTAAATTAAAATAGTTCATATGGAATGTTAGAATACATTAATATAGTCCCGTTTTCGTCTCATTGTCATAGCCAATAGGAGCTGTAAGATTAAGATTTAGAATGCAAATAACATGGTACTTAGAGCTTAGAAGACATAAATATATGCCACAGACGGTCTTCATTTGGGGGCGAGAGAGGAGCGGAAGGAAAAATGAATGCCGTGCTCGAGGTCGTGAGTCGCGAGTCACAAGAGAGGAGCAAAGGGGAAAATGATGCAGATCGATTAATGCTAATGAGTTGCGTTATTATAGACTTCCCCGTAAGTCTTTTTGAAAGAACATGAATAAAAAATTGGAAATAATCAAAAGGCTATGCCGATTAAAGCTAATAATATGTTGTACACAAAAAATAGCTAGAATTCAGTAAATTTAATCAGTCGGAAGAGTTATATAAAGAGGGATTAAGCAAAAATAAAAACTATTTGAATTAAACAGAACTTTGTTCTCAACAACACAAATTCAGTTTGGAACGCTTATGTACACACATATATAACACAATAGGAATATATATATATATATATATATATATATATATATATATATATATATATATATATAACGCAATAGGCTAACAAAAGCAAACCATAGCCAATGCATGAAAGAGAATTGATGGAAACATGTCCCTTAAAAATATTTTTTGGTGACCAACATCACTGCATCCGGTGGCTTGCTAATTTCCAAAAGGAATCATCTATTATTACATAACATCCATAACATCAATCTTATAAAGTCATACATCCCCATAGCCCTGTGATTATTTTTTTAATTTCTCTTGCAATACATGTATGATCTTCTCAAATATTAATAGTTGTACAAGCTACGTTCAATAGGACAGCAAATGCATAAATCTTTTATGTACAAACAATTTGTTATACAATTGTCATATCCAAGACAATAACAGATGATTGAATGACACTTGAATCTTCAAAATCCTAGAGATCTTATGAATACTAAACTGCAATTCAATACAAATTTAATCATGGCAAAGGGGAAAGATCTCCGACCGAATAATAGCTACCTCAAAATTGTTGAATAACTCTCTCTAATCTCATTCTTCTCATGCTCTTATATGCTCTCCAAAAAGCTCCATTTTTAAATCTCAAACCCTAGGCAACCTCCAAAGTAAATTCGAAATTCTAGTGCCAATTTATATATAAAAAATCAATAAATTAATTAAGAATTATCTTTAAAATACGTACAAATTAAATAATTAAATAACTATTTTGTACTAATCCACAAAGCGAGGATATAATACTTAGAAGAAAGTAAGGCCATAACTTTTATTGCTAGAAATGATTCAAAAGATTCTTGTTAAGCACACACACCATTAAATTCAGCCCTTAATAGGAATTGGTGGACAATGAGTATTTATAAAAGTAGCACCATTTTATTCTCATGATGATGTGATAAAATGTCTTATTGCCATGCATTAGTCCATAATAGTTACATAGACATGTTCCTCCATCTTTGAATTATATATATTTATATATAGGATGGGTGAGAGTTTTTTAAGTTTAATTATTATACGAGAATGAATGATATTGTGAAATTTGATAATGTAGTAGAATGATATGTCTTGTCAATTTTCATTTATGAATTATACTTAATACTTTACGAGATAATTTTTTCAAGAATTTGAAAAGAGCCTTGTACCTTTAATCTTTTATTTTTTATTTTTTATGTTAGGATCATGCTCTATATATACTCTTAATTTTTATTCATTATCATCAATAACCTTATCTCTCTTATGTCATATTAGCTTTAGGTGTTGATCTCCTTATGTGTCCCACATTCCACCCAATTTTATATAACGACTACGATGACCAACGGGCACAACATTTCATGAAAGTTGGTTCAAAATATCTTAATCTCAGCCAAAGTCATCCAATCATCAATTTTTCGCAAAATAGACTTTGTTAATACGTTCAGAGTATCAAAGTTCCCCAAAATGGACTCCTATATTATTCGGGTTGTTGCATGAGAAAAAATTCAAAGAATTTAGCTGCGCGTGAGATAATGATGCGAAATCAACACATTCAAGGTGCAAAAAACTTATTAGAGACACTAAAAACGTATATTATTATTATTTAAAAAAGAATTTACAAAATTTTTCATTAAACTCGTTGCACTTACAAATACCCCAAATCCTGCTGATGCCATCAATTGGATCCCCCATACCCCTCCTACTTGAGTACCTATACCCGCGCCTCTTTCTTTCTTGCAAATCTCCAACACAATGCGCCCTCCATGTCACTTACTCTCTCATTATTGCTCTCTCTTATAACAATTCGTTTGTCACTTTTACAAACTCCCAACTTCACATGCAAATTGATATGTCGGTTCCTGTCCCCAAGAACCGACTCAACCTCAGCTGGCCCAGGTGGGGCCGACACTTGTATACAGGAGGCAGGTCAAACCGCCTCCTTCCTACACTTCCTAAGGGAGGGGCTTACACCTGATGTAGGCAAGGTGGGGGGGGGGGGGGGGGTCTAATCAACTTGGGTTCCTTGGCTGCTTGCTGTTCTCGTTTTGGGGCCTTGGCTGCTCTCGGGTTAGACTGTCTGCTTGGTTTTGAGCTAAAAAAGTTGGGTTCTACTTGGTGCTAGCTCATTAATGTTTGAGTTGAAGTTTAACTTATTATTTGGACGAGTAATTGCTCCTAGCTCATAAAATCATAAAGGTATGTGGAGTGGAGCTTGTCTCTTCCTATTCTTATGTCTCTTTGGTTTCTTCCTTGTGAGTAAATGCTGAGGGCTGGTTGTTTTTTCTTTTCTTCTCCCTGGCTGCTTTCCCGTGACCCCTCTGCCCCGTTTCCTATGTTGGCTCCTCGGGTCCCTCTCTGGCTGCTTTCCCGTGGCTTGTTGGCTGGGTTTTCTGTGGCTTGCTGGCTGGGTTTCCCGTGGCCTTCTTGTTTTCTGTGCAAAATTTATGGGCTGTTTGTGGTGGCCTTTGGCTATTCATTTCCCCAAACCTGATTGGTTTTGGTTGGAGGTGGAATGGCTGTTTGACTTCTTTTTTTTTGCTTATAAATTGGAGATGTTTTGGAATAAAAAAAGGTTGTTGTGTGCTGATTTTTGGAGTAAGAAAACCTGAGGGTTTTTTCTTCTTTGGGAATAGCTTGCGAGCTATGTTCCCCATCTCTCCTCCTCTCTATAGCTTGCGAGCTATGTTTTGTCTTGACTTCTAACCTCTTTCTTCTCTCCGCAAGTGACCACTCCACTTGTATCATTCTTCTCTAGGAAAAGCAAGTTTAGGTGTTTAAGGTGTCTTTATTTAGTCGTTTGTAAGCGTCCTTTGATGTAAGTGTCATTTTATAATATTAAAGTTTATTTTTGTCGTATTTTGTTTACCTTTTGAGTATTTTATGTAGTTTTCTATTATCCTAGGAAGCGTGTGTTTTTGCTTGCAAAAATTAGGCTTTTTCCTAATTTTTGCTTGCATCACAATAAGAGTTTTAGAAGAATGTTATGATGGTATTGTTGGAACTAGAAACCTGAGGGTTTTTCTTCTTTGGAAAAGCTTGCGAGCTTGTTCCGTGCTCCTCTTCTCCTCTAGGCTAACTTGCGAGTTATTCCTGTTTCGTCTCGGCTCCTAATCTACTTCTTTCTTTCTGCAAGTTCGACGTCACCTGTATCTTTCATCTCAAGGAATGCAAGCTTATGTTTTTTATGTTAAAAGTTTGTAAGCGTCTTTTGTTGTAAACGTCTTTTTATGATATAAAAGGTGTCTTTTTAGTATTTTCTTATCCTATGAAGAGTTTTTTTTTTTTTTGCAAAAATTTGGGGCTTTTTCTAAATTTTTGCTTGCATCAATTAGTATCCGAGCCTAGGTTTGTGTATTCCTAGGTCTCTTTTCGTGTCTTTTTTTTAGAGTTAAAAAATGGAAAAAAAAGATAAAAATAGTGATCCAGTGGTGGATGAAAATCAGTCCAAAGATCTCGAAGAAATTATTCCAATGAACAGATGGGTTCCAACGGAAGGAGATTCAACAGATCCACTACAAAATGAATTCTACAAACTTCAGTCGTGGTTGCATATGAGTACGAAAAATTATTTGAAGAAAAGGAAGCGTCTGCAAGAACAGTTCAAGCAAGAGCGAGATGAAATCCTAACTGGGTATGCGGCAAAAATTCAAGAGCTTGAAGCGCCTTCTTTACCTCAAAACAAATCTAAAGACAACTCATCGGGAGATGAATTCTTTCAACCGGAGGAGAATTGATGTAGGTAAGGAGGGGGTATAATCAACTTGGGTCCCTTCTTGTCCTTGGGCTGCTTGTTGTTCTCGGTTTAGGGCCTTGACTGCTCTTGGGTTGAACTTTGGCTGCTTGGTTTTGAGCTAAAAAAGTTGGGTTCTACTTGGTGCTAGCTCATTAATGCTTGAGCTAAAGTTTAGCTCATTATTTGGAGGAGTAATTGTATTTCCTAGCTCATAAAATCATAAAGGTATGTGGAGTGGAGCTTGCCTCTTCCTATTCTTGTGTCTCTTTGATTTCTTCCTTGTGAGTAAATGCTGAGGGTTGGTTGTCTTTTCGTTTCTTCTCCCTGGCTGCTTTCCCGTGACCCCTCTGCCCCGTTTCTTGTGTTGGCTCCTTGAGTCCCTCTCTGGCTGCTTTCCCGTGGCTTGCTGGATGGGTTTCCCGTGGCTTGTTGATGTAGACAGGGGGGGGGGGGGGTCAACACAAGTTGAGTTTTCCTTTTAATTTCTTGCCTTGTGTCTTTTCATCTTCCCCCTCTCCTTCTCTTCATTATCTTGTCCTTTCATCTCCACCCTATCATTTGGGCTGTTTTGTGGTTTTATGGAAGCCTTGGCTGTTTTCGGTTTTGAGCTTTAGTTGTTGAATTTTTAGTTGGTGCAAGCTCATTAATATCTAGTAGAAGTGTAACTCATTATGAGCTGATGTTTAGCTCTAAATTCATTATGAGGTGCAAGCTTTTAGGTGAGTGGAACTTGTCTCTTCCTCTTCTTCTTTGCCTCTTGAGCTGCTGCATTTTTCCCTCATTTGGCTGATGGAACCGTGGCCTTCAATGAACTTTAATGATGGCGTTTGGGGTTTCTCTGTGGTGGAAAACGTGGCCTTTATCCCATTTAATTGTTGTCTTTTTCAATGTGCTGGAACCGTGGCTTTTGCTATGACGTTTGGAGTTCTCTGTGGCTTTTAAAAAAAAAGATTACTGCTGTTGGGTTTCCTATGCTGGAAACCGAATGTCTGCCCTGTTTCCTGTGCTGGATATTTATGGTTGTTTTTGGGGATTGTTTTGGAAAGAATTCTAAGAGTCTTTTGCTGAATTTTGGGCTGTTTTTGGACAGAAATTAAACAGCTTTTTGGGGACTGGTTTGGTGGCTGTTTGGGAGGATTTCCATGAGCCTTTCCACTGTTTTCTATGCAATCTTCCTACAGAATTCCTGCAGTCTTTTGGTCTTCTTCTTAGTAACTTATGGCCTTCTATCTCCCTATTTTAATGGCTTTAAATATTGCTTTTAGGTGGCTGTTTGTATTCCTTCTTTGTGCCTATAAATAGAGTTGTTTTGTGGTTAAAAAAATGTTATGAGAGTGATATGATGTAATTTTTGGGATAAAACCTGAGTGGTTTTTGGCTTTGGAAATCCTGCGGGCTCTTTCTAAGCTTCTTCCCCTCCTCCTCCGGAAATCCTGCGGGCTCTTTCCAACCTTCGTCTCGGCTTCTAATCTCTTTCTTCTCTCCATAGTAATCATTCCATTGTATCCTTCTTCTCTTGGAAAGCAACTTTAGGTGTCTTGTAAGAGTCCTTTGTAAGAGTCATTTGAGTCGTTTGTAAGTGTCCAAGTTGTAATAGTTTTTTATAATATTAAAATTGTGTTTTGTTTGTTTAATTTGTCTAATTATTATAAGTTTTGTAATGTTCTATTTCCTAGTAAGGTCTAGTTTTTGTGATAAAAAATTTGGGTCCCTCTCCCAAATTTTTGATTGCATCACTTGTTGACTGGGTTTCCCGTGGCCTTCCTTCATGTTTTATGTGCAGAATTTGTGGGCTGTTTGTGGTTGGCCTTTGGCCTTTCATTTCCCCAAACCTGATTGGTTTTGGTTGGAGGTGGAATGGTTGTTTGGCTTCTTTCTTTTGCTTATAAATTGGAGATGTTTTAGAATAAAAAAAGGTTGTTGTGTGCTGATTTTTGGAGTAAGAAAACCTTAGGGTTTTTTCTTTTTTGGGAATAGCTTGCGAGCTATGTTCCCCATCTCTCCTCCTCTCTATAGCTTGCGAGCTATGTTTCGTCTCGGCTTCTAACCTCTTTCTTCTCTCCGCAAGTGACCACTCCACTTGTATCCTTCTTCTCAAGGCAAAGCAAGTTTATGTGTTTAAGGTGTCTTTATTTAGTCGTTTGTAATCTTCCTTTGATGTAAGTGTCATTTTATAATGTTAAAGTTTGTTTTTGTCGTATTTTGTTTACCTTTTTGAGTATTTTATGTAATTTTCTATTATCCTAGGAAGTGTGTGTTTTTTGCTTGAAAAAATTAGGCTTTTTCCTAATTTTTGCTTGCATCACAATAGGAGTTTTAGAAGAATGTTATGATGATATTTTTGGAACTAGAAACCTGATGGTTTTTCTTCTTTGGAAAAGCTTGCGAGCTTGTTCCGTGCTCCTCTTTTCCTCTAGGATAACTTGCGAGTTATTCCTGTTTCGTCTCGGCTCCTAATCTACTTCTTATATCCGCAAGTTCGACATCACCTGTATCTTTCGTTTCAAGGAATGCAAGTTTAGGTTTTTTATGTCAAAAGTTTGTAAGCGTTTTTTGATGTAAGTGTCTTTTTTATTATTTTTTGTATTTTCTTATCCTAGAAAGAGTTTTATTTTTGCTTGCAAAAATTTGGGGCTTTTCCCAAATTTTTGCTTGCATCAACGCCCAATTTGTTTGGATTTAATTAACTAAAAAAAATTGATATCTTTTGAATTAATTAAATACTATCTTATATTAGGAAAATGGATTTAATTAATTAAAAAGATTTGATATCATTTGATATCTTTTGAATTAATTAAATACTATCTTATATTAGGAAGTTTTTAAGGAGGTGGAGAGAGCTATTTAAAGGGCATGAAGGGGTTAGGGTTAGGCATGCTTTGGTTATTGTCTTCTTGTAGTCTCGTTGGCGTTTTGGGTTCTAGACTCTTGTCTAGAGATTTGGGAGAGACGGTCCTCCTCTCGAACAGAGGATCAATTGTATCTTTTCTTCTAGCTTATTTTACTTTGAGTATTTAATCAAGTTCTATCATTTTCTTGGTTGTTTCATCTCCGATCTTGGGTATTCTCGCTGTTTTTTACCAATTTCGCTCTAGGGTTGCTTGCAAACTCAATTAGATCCGATAGGATTACTTGCGAACTCAAGTACTTCCTATCAGAAACCTCCCATTCAAGAAGGTAACGTGCAACTCTCTCCTCTCAAATCCATATGATACCCCTCTCTCTTGCATGAGACCGCACCCCTCTCAACCTCTCAATTTTTGCTCCAACTCAAGTTCTCAAAAACCTTGATTTAAAAGGAAGTTATACTTGGAGCTCACAGTAGAGCACATTGTAGGGCTAGTAGCTTGTAAAAGAGATAATGATGCTACACCAAGAGTTTGGTGGAAGAAGACTCTGACAACACTGATTTCCTGTGAAGGAGAAGTTGATGAAGATATTGATGGGACTAATAGCTTTTAAGAAGAAAATGATAGGAAGTGGATGTAATTTCAACAAAACTAGAGAACGACACAATAAATTTAGGAAAAAGAACACAAAGAACTCTTTTTTTTATAAAAAGAACTAAGAAGAAAAATACAAGATATAATTGGATCTTCAATTGGAGAGGAAAATCCGACTCCACCAAATCTCTAGCCGTCGGCTAAAGCCCAAACACCGTAAGAACAATCTAATTTCAACAAACTCCAAACATAATCTAAAATCACCCCATAGTTAGCCTTAAATAGGCTCCCATAATTCCCTCCCAAATCAACCCCCTTTCCTTATATAAATACCTCTTGATGGGGACATCAGCAACGATTTCGACACATGTACCTTCAGGAGATGCCGGAGATCGACGGCCACGATCATGATTTGTATTTTCATCATTTTATGTAGTAGTTTATTTTTATTTTATGTTTTTCCGTTTTTACCCTTATGGGTATTTGGTAGCTATTGTAGCCCAAGGGGCATTTTAGTACTTTACTTTCTTTGTCATTTTGAGGCCTATTTATATGGCCCTTTTCTCATGTAAGAGTTAGTTTTTGATGAATGAAAATTTTGACATTTCATGTTCTCTTTGTGAGTGCAAAACCTCCACGATCTCTTAGTGAGTTCGTAGGAGAAGCTAGATCTCTTTGTGAGTTCTAGGTTCTATTGTTCTTCCATTTTTCTTCTTTGAATTTTCTTGATCTCGTCGTCATCACGGTGGTTCGGGTTAAAGCATTTGTGGAGATTGGAATTCACTCTTTGGATCCCTAGATTCTCCCTACTTCTTCCCCTCCCTTGCTCTTTGCCGCCGCCCCCTCCCTGGATTGCCCAGGCCGCCGGCCTGCAGCCCCAAACCGCCGGCCAGCAGCCACCGGCCAGCCCAATCCGCCGGCCAGCAGCCGCCGACCAGCCCACCAGCCCACCGGCCCTCTTCCCCCCTTCCTGCCGCCACCTCTTGCCCCTCCTTTGAATTTCAAAATTGAGATTCAAATGGTTATGAGTCATTAATTGTTTCCTAAATTGCTTCCCTAAATCATGCCCTCAATTTAATTGGATTTTAAATTTCGAATTTGAAATTCGAATTCAATCTAATTGAATGTCTTTAATTTAGGAAACTCCTAAAACTGAAATTTAATTTCAGATTTTTGTTAAAACTGAAATTAAAATTGTGGTCCCCACTCAATTGAAACTTAAGCCTCTCTCTCTCTCCCTATGGCCGGCCACCTCACCCCATTGCTTCTCTCTCTAATTGCCACCTCATCACCTCTTAATTACCTCCCAAATACCTCCCCTCTCAAACGTAATTTCAATTTTATTTCAGATTTAAAATCTGAGAATTGAAATCATGTACTCCCTCTCACCTCCATCTCCCCAAGGCCGCCCAACTCCATAATAACCAGCCCTCTTTCCTAAATTGGAATTCACGTGATTCCTTCTTTCTCCTGTTGGCTGAACTTTCCAACTCCTGTACATTAAATTCCCTCCACAAATCTCTCCCCAAATTCACTCTCCCGTGAAGTTTTCTGCCTTCTAAGGCTGCAGCCAGAAAATTCCAGCAAATGTCACTGTTTTCTCAGCAACTTGGAGCTTCAAAGTCGCTGTTTTACAAGACCAACCCGCTGCCCAAGGGCTCCCAGCTTTCATACAATTATGGTCCAAGTTTCTGACCATCTCAAGGATTTCTGTCCAGAACTGTTCTGAGAGCATAAAGCTGCTTTCCCCTTTCATTTCAGCCTTCCAACGACTTTACCGGAGCTCGCATCTCTCTTGTCTTTGGGTAAACTCTTCCCCCGACTCTTTTATCTTCGAAGTTACTTCTCTATTGTGGTGATATCTTGATTCGTGGAAATCATGCTAATCTTCTCCGCTAAAGCCTAGTAATTATAAGAGTTGAGTGAGGGATCTCTTGTAGTGACTAATCTTATTGTTAGCATAGGGATTTATTATTGAAACCATCCATGTATGCAACGTTAGATTGACTTGATTGTTATATGATCTTAACTCTTACGCGTGTGATTCAGCCTAAGCTCGTTTTACCGCTCTTAATGTTTTATCTCGTCGTTCAAATCATTATAAAGATATAATTATTTGTTCTCTCTAAAATTAAGCGTGCAAATTCATTAATTAGCTCATCTTTGCATGTATGTTTCACATCACCTCTCATATTTTAATTCAAATTAGATCTCTTGTCCTAAATAATTTCCTCCCAAATGTAATTAAAAATTTTCCTAAACAATTTTCCTTTGATTAAGAACCTTCCTAAATAGTTCCCTCTTAATTAGGAAACTTTTTAATTTCCTCTCATTCAAATTGACTGTTCTATCAATACTTGTCTCCCAAAGTGTTATTTTGTCCTCAAGGTGGAACGAAGGAATCTGCTGTTGAAGCATTGGACTAATAATACTAGACTGAAAAATGGACTGTCACTAGATCGAGTGATTCCTGCCTCCAACATCTCCTTGGTCAATCTCTCCATCTCATCCTCCTAGAGTTGGGGAGAATGGTACATACGAACACTGATATGTGAGACTCCGTCGTTCTAAAAGATAGCATGATTGTGTTCCCGTGGAGGAAGCAACCCATGAACTGGTTGGAACACTTCTCGATATTCCTGTAAGAGTGGCTAAACCATGTCTGGTGCTTATATCTTCTCCCCGTCTTCTTTTTCTTCCAAACTCTACAGTTCCACCAAAAATATTACTCCATCATTTCCCCTCCTTGGAAGTGATTCCAAAGATGGCATCTCCTCTTCTTTCCCAAAAATTTTCACCTCCTGATTCTCCCACATTATCCCTATATTAGAGTTTATCCCATTTTCTTGTCCGGTCAACGATGCTCAGACCTCCGATGTTGTTGGTTTGGTTTGACCCTCAAGAAGCTTCTTTATCATCTCCTCAATGATGGCAAATTTCTCGTCGATCTTCTCATGGATGGCTGAAAATAGCTTTTCGAAACCTGAAATCTTTACAAAATCAGATTTCAATTGTCTGATCTTCCCTTCCAATATTTCTACCTTTCTTCTCGTCATAGGTACCCGGATCGTGCTCTAATACCAATTTGATAGGAAGTGGATGTAATAACCAACATCCACATTGTCATCCTCATTTCTAATAAACTTATATGCCAGCAATATTGATTAATTTTTATCAATTAACACCCACAAAATCTGCATATGATATGCTTGATTTTTATTTTACTATTCTCGAGTCTCTTAGTTTCAAAAAAATTATTCTATTGATCTTTAACATATTTAACAAGTTTTACATGATTGAATGTAATTTGCAGTTAACATACTCCAAAGTACCACATTTGGAATATTCTTTGTTAGCATCTATATAACTAATACTTATATAATACAATTTATGGAATTAATTTTGAAGCTTGATATAATCCTATTATTGGATATACTTTTAATATTAGTTACTACTTCATTATGCATATCTTTAATAATTTTAGGTTGCCTTTGGTATATATATATTTTCATAATACTAATCAAATCTAATGCCTTGGTACTCAATTAAATGTCTTATCATGATCAATGAAAACCATATGAAGATCTTTATTTATGTATTTGTTTTTTTCATTAATTGCCTTGGTACAATAATTGCCTTCATTGTGGCTCTTGACTTGAAATCAAATTATTTTTTGGAAATTGAAGTGATTTTTGTAAGCACGTGTTCCATTACTTCTTCCATAACTTCATTCTTCAACTCATAAATTATATTCTCAATTCTTGTTCAATTATGTGGCATCCTCCTAGTCTTTAATATTCCATTGAAAAGATTGTTGCCCAAAATACTTCAAAATCATTCACAACTCTCTTAATCTCATAGTTATCTCATATGGACTTAAAGTTTTATTGTTATGCATCTTCTAATCTAAATGGACTTCAATTTCTTTTTAGATCAACCTCTATAATATACTCGATGATTGTGTTCATCATGCTTTTCTAAAAAGATCACTTCCTTAGAAGTTTAATCTAATAGTTTATCAAAATAGGATTTTCTTCTTTCTTTGGCGTTTCATATAAATAAGATTCTTTGCATCTATCTTCCTAGTAGTAATCCCTTGATTTATAGTTAAGATAAAGGTTTGTGTCATTGAAAGGCTATCCTAGTTACAATGCTGGTTTGAACATGCATGAGTTTGTTGATAAAAATAAAATAAGGCTTATGCAAATATGTAAATTTGCTGGTGCCATATTTTTAATATGAAAAAATGGTTAAAGTACTTCTATTGTAGCTACATAAAAATTTGTTCAAGTGTATTAACTAATTTCTCATTAGGTAATGCTCATTTAAATCCTAAATAGTGGTGTTTTACAAAGCTATGTTGTTGATGCATGCTGTTTAAGAGTTGAGGTTTTCTAATGCAACTAAAGATGATGTGATTTATGGAGTTCACACAAGGGTACTTAAGATTTATAGATAATAAACCACTTAATATTCGAAAAACTTTTAGAGATTGAACCACATAAAAATCAATGAGCAATTATAATCAGTACAAATAGAGATTCAAATACAAATAGAATTTCAACTGTGCCAAATTTGAACAAAATCAAGAGTACTAACAAATCGATAATAAGTCGTGTAAATGAAATAGGATCAAGCAAAGAAATCACCAAGAAATCTATGCCTTATTTCGGTACAATGGGATGACTTCCTTTGGAATTAGGTTATTGTACTTATAACACATTCAAAGGAATCATCGAGTCACACATCTATCGGACATACAAGATTGAAAACTAAAAGAAGAAGTTCTTATTCATTCAAGGATATCCGATTGCATGACTCTTAAGATCTAATTATATTCTTTTCATCTCTAGGCTAATAGATATTAGGATCAACTCAATTCCATTTGATGTTAAATCCAAAAAAGATAAGAATTATTTTTGAACTTGTATTAAATGTTCATTTTAATTGAACACACCAAATCAAGTTTTATAAACATTATCAGGACAGCTGTTGTAACTGAGCAGTGAATAACGCAGGATATCTTGCACATTTTCAGCGAACAAACTAGTCCTAAAAGTGGCAAATACATCAAGCCCTAGTAAACCACATATCTCAGAACAAACGAAGACTATAACATATAAGCAGAGATCCAACAAAGCCGCAAACCGAGAAAAAAGAAAAACCTAGTTATCTAGCATGCGAAGCTGAAACCATACCTTGTCTACTATCCTAATGCTAGGAAATATAAAACATCTCTCTCAAGGCCATTATCAATATATTTCAATTACAAAAGATATAATCAAAAAGTAAAATAAATCAACTGGTGAAATAAATATTTTTTATTTTTTTTATCCTTCATAGATGCGATGCTTCCAACAAGAATGAACACATAGGCTTCCATTATTGCCCTCTTCAAAAACTGCTTAATTGCTAGATTTATTGTTGACATCCTAGATATTTCACAAATGGTTTGCTAGGTTAGTACCTCTGCAGTCTCAAGCCATTTATAATATTGCAACGAAAACAATTATGAATTATAACTTAGGTTTAATCTCCTTTTTGGTCTTACGAAGCTTGTCATTTAAATTTTACTTGAATAAGCGAATGTTCTGCTAGAATAATCTTGATACATTTCATAGTAAGATGAGCTAATTTTATCAAATGTGTTCTTAGTTGCAATTTTTCATGCTTTTTTCAATACAACTAAATTATTAGACAATACAACTAAATTTAAAAATCAAATACAATTAAACTATTAGACAAACAATTTAGTTATATTATGCTTTTGAATGTCTGATAGTTTAGTTGTATTGTCTACTAGTTTAGTTGCATGTCCTTTAAATATAATCGTATTGTCTATTAGTTTAGTTGTATTGAGAGATAACATGGGACACATTAAATTTATAACACATGTAGTAAAACTTGTCCCATCCTAATGTTTAAGAATATCCTGACATGATTTTTTTCAGAAAACTATTGTTTATTTTGGATTATTTTATACAAAGATTCTTAAGCTGTATTTTGCTTTTTCAGATGTTCTTTCTTTACTCATTGAGATGAATGCTTGAAACCGTTTTATGCTATTTACAGCGTCAGCAATGTACAGAAGGTTGTTAGGGCTAGAAAAGGAAGCATGTTGCTCGCATTAGCAATGGTAAGGTGGTTCAAAATTAAATTTCTATTTGCCTTCATACTTGGAATTTTTCCCCTTACAATCTGGTTTTGGATTCTCAGCTCTTTCCATTTATATTGCTGGTCGGTGGTGTACTTATTTGGTACGTATCTATTTAAGATAATTTCTTTTAATTATTTGTTATTGTGGGCTTTGTTATAAGATAGGAGTCACACGTTTATTCAGGTGTTACCTGTCTCCCTCTGACATTATGGGAAATTATCCGCACTTGCTGATCACTGGAACTGGCATGGCATTTGGATTCCTTGTGGTAAGATTGCACCTAGTTTTCTCCACTCGATTACATGCCTTATTCCCTTTCTTGCTTCCATTATTTGATAGCTTCATAATAAAAAAGAGCACTTAATACCAATATATTTAATAGTTACTTTATTAGAAGCTTTTATTTTTAAGTTCACAATCAGGACTAAATAATATGAAATAAATATATTGATATCTGTCAACACCATTAGTACTAGTTATCCTTTGTGTTGCAAGGGTGTAAATAACATAATTAAATTAAGCTGTACTATAAAGGCCCAAGATGAGTCAAAGTGCTTGAATTTTGATCAGATAAATTAAAATATACAACAAAAATCAATGGTGGAGCCAGAAATTTCTTATGGGGTTAACAAAATTTTAAAATTTTTGCACCTTCATAATCCACTAATTAATTTAAGTCCTTAACCTCTTCTGCTTATGATTTTACCCTTGCAAGTTACAACCTAGATGTGTAAACAACATGAAAAATTTCAACTAAATCATTGAGTAATGATTAATTTACTTATTACATCAAAAAATTGCCCTACAACAACAACAACAAAACCAACAACATCAAGCCTTAATCCCAGTATGTGGGGTCGACATTGTTGGCTACATGAATCCTTTTTCTCCATTGTGTCCTGTTAAGAGTCAAATTCTCAATTAAACTAAAAAAGAAAGGTCATTTCTAATATTTTCTAACCAAGTCTTTTTAGGTCTACCTCTATCTTTTTTAACATAAATCAAATCTAGTATATATACTCTCCTATCGGGTCATTAGAAGGCTGTCGTTTTATGTGACCAAACTATTTAAGGCGACTCTCTCTAATCTTATATTCCACGAGAGCTACTCCAACCTTTTCACATATATGCTTATTTTGTATCCCGTCTCTAAAGTAAAATCACTCATCCACCTGAGGATCCTCATCTCTGCAACACTTACTTAATATTATGCTTCTCTTTTAATGGCCAACATTCTGCACTATAAAGCATTGCAGGTCCCACCACCATCTTATAGATTAATGACTTGATCGCCCAAAGTCACAAACCCTCCACTAGATCTATTACTACTAAAGTTACACACCATATATTCAGTTTTAGATCTACTTAAATGAACATTTTTGCACCTTCATAATCCACTAGTTAATTTAAGTCATTAAGCTCTTTTGCTTAAGATTTTACCTTTACAAACTAGATGTTCAAAGAACCTGAAATATTTCAACGACAATAACAACATCAAGCCTTAATCCCGCTACGTGGGATCGGCTACATGAATCCCTTTTCTCCATTTTGTCCTGTTAAGAGTCAAATTCTCATTTAAATCTAAAAAAGAAAGGTCATTTCTAATATTTTCTAACCAAGTCTTTTTAGGTCTATCTCTACCTTTCTTAACACAAATCAAATCTCGTACATCTACTCTCCTAACTGGGTCATTGGAAGGCCACTGTTTTATGTAACCAAACTATTTAAGGTGACTCTCTAATCTTATCTTCCACGGAAGCTACTCCAACCTTTTCACGTATATGCTTCTTTCGTATCTTGTCTCTAAGAGTAAAGCCACTCATCCACCTAAGCATCCTCATCTCCGCAATACTTAACTTAATATTATGTTTCTCTTTTAATGACCAACATTTTGCACCATAAAGCATTGCAAGTCTCACCATCATCTTACCATCTTATAGATTAATGACTTTATCACCCAAAGTTACAAACCCTCCACTAGACCTATTACTACTAAAATTATACTCTATATATTCAATTTTAGATCTGCTCAAACGAAAACATTTAGACTCTAAGATTGACCTCCATAATTCAAGTTTACCTTCAACTCCCTCTTTGGTCTCATCAACAAGAAGTATATTATTAGCAAAAAGCATACATTAAGGTATAACCTCTTGCAAATGTCTAGTGAGAACATCCATGACTAAAGCAAAATGATATGGGCTTAAGGATGATCATTGATGTAATCCATCACAAATAGGAAAATACTTAGTCAAACCAACTTGTGTTTGAACACAAGTAATAACACATGCATATGTATCTCTAATGACTTGAATATAAGCATTATTAACTCATTTTCTAGAACTTTCCATAACACTCTCTTGAAGCTTCATCATATGCTTTTTTCTAAATCAATAAATATCATATGAAGATCCTCCTTATTCTCTCTATGCTTCTCCATCAGACCTCCCAATAAATGTATAGCTTCCATTGTAGACCTATCCGACATGAATCTAAATTGATTTTGAGAAACATTAGTATCACGTCATATCCTATGCTCCATAACTCTCTCCCAAAGTTTTAAAGTATGACACATTAATTTAGTTCCTCTATAATTCGCGCAATCTTGTGCATGACCTTTATTCTTAAAAATAGGAATCAACACACTCATTCTTCACTCATCTAACAACTTTTTAGTCTACAAAATAATATTAAAAGTTTAGTAAGCTAAGAAATTCCTTCATCTCCTAAGTATTTTCACACCTCTATTAGAATATCATTAGGTCCAATAGTTTTTTCACGCTTCATTTTTGTTAAAGCCTATCTAACTTCGGTTTTACTAATATGCCGATAAAAATAAAATTTTTTATTTTCATTTAGGATGTTAAGGTCACTAAAGTCAATCATATTCTCATAATCTTCATTGAAAAGTTTAGCTAAATATCTCAGCCACTTTTGTTGAATATTTTTTTTCAAATAAAAGTACTTTTTATTTTCATCTTTAATGCACTTCACTTGCGCTAAATCCTTACTACTATCTCTTTGTTTGGCTAACTTACACATATTTCTTTCGCCTCTTTAGTATCTAATTTATTATATAAATAATTAAAAGCTAAAATCTTTGCTTTGCATATTGCTTTATTAGTGTCCTTACAGGCGTCTTTATATGTCTCACAATTATCAGAGTTTTTACATCTAAATTAATTTTTATAATAAATCTTCTTAATTTTTATATTTTCTTGCACATTTTAATTCTATCACTAACTATTTTTTTTCAATTAGGAGTGTTTCCCTTTAATACTTCAAGCACATCTTTTGCAAAATTCTTAATATCACTAGCTACTTTTTCCTACATAACATTAGCTTCTTCATCAACAAATAAAATCTTAACATCTAGAATCTGTTCTTAAATTTTTTTTTGTTAATATTCTTTAAAAGCTTTTGTTTAATCCTAGAATAACATTTTACACAAAAAATAGCCCTATTCGTGAAAAATATTCAACTAGTTAAATATCACATTTTGATGGTCGCTAAAATTGATCCTCAAATAAAAGGAGAAAACAAAAGAAAGATCATACCGGTAATCCATCTTCAAATCAGACGAAGGAAGATGAGATGGTGTAGGAGCTGATGACACACATCAATGGGGTATTTTTTCTAACAGATAGAAAAACGACTTGTTCTTTCTGGTATAAGAGGATGGGTGAATGATGGGAGGAGCGAATGAGGGCAAGCAGATGATCTGAGGAGGAGCAAATGGGCTTGAACGAGTCAAATCGGAAGTCACACAGATAGACAATGTTCTTCCTTCTGCTCCTTCCGCGACGACGGGCGTGCCCCCATAGCCCCCCTCTCAATCCGCCCTTGACAATAACAACATAAAGTATTTAAACCAGTATGTATGGTTGGCTACATGAATCCTTTTTCTCCATTGTGTCATTTTAAGAGTCAAGTTTTTGTTTAAATCTAATAAAAAATCATTTCTAATACTTTCTAACAAAGTCTTTTCAGTCTATATCTACATTTCTTTGCATAGGCTGAATTTAATACATCTACTCTTCTAACCGGGTCATCAGATGACCGACGCTTTATGTGGCCAAACCATCTAAGGTAGCTCTCTCTAGTATTATCTACCACTAGAGCTACCCCAACCTTTTCACGTATATACTCATTTTACATGCTGTCTCTAAGTGTAAAGCTACTCATCCACCTGAGCATTCTCATGTTCGTACGTTTATTTTTTTTGCTTCTCTTTTAATGGCCAACATTCTACACTATAAAGCATTGCAGGTCTCATCACCATCTTATAGAATTTTCCTAAGTTTGAAGGGTATTTTTCTATCACACAATAGACCCGATGCATTCCTCCGCAGTTAAATTAAAATATACAAAAACAACAACAACATCAAGCCTTTGTCTCACTACGTGAGATCGAATACATGAATCATTTCTCCATTGTGTTCTATTAAAAGTCAAATTCTTGTTTAAATTTAATAAAGAAAGATCATTTCTAATATTTCTTAACCAAGTCTTTTTATGTCTGCCTCAACCTTTCTTAACATAAGTCAAATCTAATACCTCTACTTTCCTAACCGGGTCATCGAAAGGCCACCGTTTTATGTGACCAAATCATCTAAGACGACTCTCTCTAATCTTATCTTCCACTGGAGCTACTCCAACCTTTTCATGTATATGCTCATTTCATATCCTATCTCTAAGGGTAAAGCCACTTATCCACTTGAGCATCCTCATCTCTGCAACACTTAACTTAGTATTATGCTTCTCTTTTAATGGACAACATTTGACACCATAAAGCATTGCAGGTCTCACCATCATCTTATAGAATTTTCCCTTAAGTTTGAGGGGGGCTTTTCTATCACACAACATGCCTGAAGCATTCTTCCACTTCAACCATTCAACTTGAATTCTACTAATAATATCCCCATCTATTTCACCATCACTCTGAATAATAGATCCAAGATATCTAAAACATGTACTCTTATTAATGTCTTGATCGCCCAAAGTCACAATCCCCTCACTAGGTCTATTACTACTAAAATTACACTCCATATATTTAGTTTTAGATCTACTCAAGTGAAAATGTTTAGACTCTAAGGTTGACCTCCATAATTCAGGTTTACCTTCAACTCCCTCTCTAGTCTTATCAACAAGAAGAATATCATTAGCAAGAAGCATACACCAAGGTACATCCTCTTGCAAATATCTAGTGAGAACATCCATGACTAAAGCAAAAAGATATGGGTTTAAGGCTGATCTTTGATGTAATCCAACCGAAATAGGAAAATACTTGGTCAAACCACCTTGTGTTTGAACACAAGTAATGTCTCCTGCATAAATATCTTTAATTAAAATATAAGTAAATTTAAATATAAATTTACAGTTAATTTTTTGTTTACTTTATGGGAAGCTTTTATTTTCTTAAGTTGCAATAAGAAATAAATAATATGAAATAAATAGATTGATATGTGTCAATAGTATTAGTAGTAGTCAATACCTCTGTGTTGCAATGGAGGAGAACAAAAAAAAAACGAAATTGAATAAATTGACAGATGTACTGTGGTATAGGTTAAAGTTGTTGAATGCTAATCGAATAAATTAAAATATATGTAAATTCAATTTATCGTTCATTTTGTATTTCGTTTGTAGTCAGCTCTTAAATTAATCTAAATTAATTAAATTTTAACATAATAATATTATTAAATTTAAAGTCAAATGTGAAGGTAATAAAATATATAATGTGATAGTTAGTATTAAATAAATAAATGTAGTTTCAAAAGTAAAAAAACTATCATGTTTATGTGATAGTTGATTATTAATTATATTTGAATTCAAATTTAAAAATAATGAAAATATAAAAAAAAAATATTTTTAATTCTTAAAATTAAAAATGTCGTGTGTTATGTGATGGTTAGCTTTTTAATTTATTTAAGCTCAAATTTAAAAGTAATGATGTATTAGTTTTATAATTTACGAGAACTTTATAATCTGAGTTCTGGTTTCCTAATATTAATGAGTGTTTTATTCTTCTAATACAATTTTTTATCAATATATAATATGCTCAATTTTTTTTAATATTCTTCACTACAACTCTATTTATAATTTCGTAAAATAACATTGTGATAATTTCTTGATGTTTTCATCTTTAATCAGATCTTAATATCTTTATTTTTAATAAATTTAATTTAGTTAAAATATTTATGATTTAGAACTAAATGCTTACAATGAATGTAAAAGAATTTGCACGATTTCTTGATAAGAGCAATTAAGATTAGAACTATTAGCAAATTAAAACGATCAAATAAAACATAAGAGTCGTCACTTCCGTTTAGGCTAAGTTGCACACTAAGCACTTGGATTATCAAAACAACATAGAAAATCAAGTCATGCAAATAGAATAGCCTTCAACAGAAATCCCAAATCTAACAATAAGATTAGAAGCAAATAAAGTGCACTCAATCCTACGTTTACTAAGCTTTGGCAATGGCGAAACAAAATCCTACGTTTACTAAGCTTAGGCAAAGGTGAAGTTCGGCTCCTTGTGAATCTCCATCACCTTCAAGATTAGGGGGATTAGAAAAGTAAATAAAAAGGGGAAGAAGTTCACCCTTATCAAAACCCGGAGACAAGTAGGCGATGTGTTGACGAAGTATGTCGTAGTTTCTCGTGAAGGTTTAATTGGAGGAGAAGAGATCTCTTCCAAGCGTCGAAGTGTTGAATATATTGATCCTTCGCTCGCCTTGAAGAATCCTTCGAGAAAGAGGGGCTTCCTTCAACAATTCAAGTTGGAGAATGAAAGAGGAAGATGGCCGGCCAATGGATGAAAGTTGAAGAAGAGTTAGGTTCAGAATTTGGGAATCAGGTTTAGAGTTTGGAAGGGGAAAAATTGGGAGGGAAGGCTGAAATCACTTTCCCAATCAAGGTTCTTTGATTTGGAAAGCGTTTGAATAGCCTAAGGGGAGGAGAGGGGAGGCAGGTAAGGTAAAGAGGCTGGGTAATTTAATTGCTAAAGAGGGGACTTGAGTTTGGAAAGAAATAAAGAGGTGAGGACCATGGTTTAAAATTGCGCAATATGAGGCTCGCCTTGAGGCCCGCCTTTGCACAATTCTAGTAAAAAATGCCTCGATGCTTACGCCTTAAGTCTTTTTTATGAGGCTTACGCCTCAACTTGGTTGAGGCTCTCCTTGAGGCCCGCCTCGCCTCACTGGCATGAGGCTTACGCCTCACGGTATATATATTAAAACTTACATAAATCTTGAAGTAAATGCCCGACATTGGACTCTATAGGAGAGGAGGAAGGGGAGAGAGCCGTTCATTAAAATGATGATTCAAATGAAGAACCCCTTAGTGATGACAGTGCTGATGACTTATGAGTTCTTATGTGATATGTCATTGTTATTTATTTTTGGAAATTGGAATTATATGTTAATGAAAAGATTACTGGGATTTGGGAAAGATAGAATTTTGAGTTGAACTACATTTCATGTTGTCTTATTATTGAGAAATTTTGATTTCACTTCATATCTTATGCTTTTTTATGTTTTATATTATTCACTTATTAATATATAAAAAAATTATCATTTTATGTTTACGCAATCTTTTGATTTTGAGGCTTACGCCTCAAAACGCCTTGAGGCTTACGTCTCGCCTCACGAATGAAAAACGCCTCAATACCCGAATACTCAATTTTAAACATTGGTGAGGACCAAGTAGAGGACGGCGGCCTCCAAAGAGGGAAGGGGTTTGAGGGAAAGCAATTACTCTTCCTTGATTTGGAAAATCAAATTAGGAAGGAGGGATCCAATTCAATTCAAAATTCAAATTGAACTTAATTCAGGAACTTTTAAAAAATAGGTATCTTAAATTAGGAAAGAAATTTCAAATTCAAATTGCTTTGAAATTTGAAATTAAACCGTTTCAAATTAAGAGAAGATAATTATGGAAAGAATTCAAGGTGTGATTTGAATTTTGGAGGGAGGAGGAGGGTGATGAGGCCGGCGGCTAGGTGGGCTTGGAAGGAGAAATTTCGGTGGGGTGAAGGTGACGTTGGGTTGGTCGGGTGAGGGTGGAGAAGGAATTGGGGTTATCCGGTGGTGAGTGAAAGTTGGATGGTGGCCGGCGGCTTAAAGAGGTGGGGAGGGATTTCAAAACCGGCGGCTAGTTGAGGGAGGAAAAACGATAGAGAAGGTAGATACACGAACCCGACCGTCTCCAAGGTTGGTGGGTGATCCGTTTTCCCTCTCCTAGGGATTCATCTCTCAAACACTCTCAAGATCTCTCAACGAAATCTAGCAGGGGGGAAATTTTATCAATCATTCATTCCTTGACTTTCAAAGAGAACATAGGGGCTATAAATAGCCTCGTACATAAGACTCAAAATAAAAAAGACAACAATGCCCTCAGGGCTTACATACGACCTCCCTTTAAGTAAGGGGTAAAAACGGAAAAAACAATTACAACATAAATAATAAAAGACAAATAATATAATAAAACAAATACATGAAATAACTCAAAATACATCGACGCGATCGTGGCCGTAGATCGACAGCCACACCTCTGATATACGATTCATGCTCTGATGTCCTCATCAATTTAGATATGTTTTCTTTTATTTTAGCCATTTTATTTATCTTTGTTTCTCCTTAGCGCACATCTCAGTATATAAATTATCAATAGTTATAGCATAAGGTTTGATTTACTTTACTTTTTGCAAATCTTCTAATTTTCTTCTACTTAAGCCTCAATAGTAGTTATCTTTTGTTATTAGATTTTTAAAATGATAGAAATATATCCTAAATATGTTTATTAATTGAAATGAGGACATAAGGCTAACTATAGACAATTATGTACAAAACAATTATATATTAGGAGAGCATAAGGCTAGTTACGAAACACATTTCTTATTGGGAGCTAGTTATTATGAAATATTCAAAAAAAAATCCATAAGATACCTAACTCTATGGATAAAAGAGCATATTGCTTGAGCTAGAACTCTTTGCTTATTTTTTATCATTTTTACCGTACATTCGTCTTTCTTAATGACTTTTTGTATCTTTTCACTCCACTTGCTTCGCTTGTATTCTAGTATGTACTAAATTTTTATGAAAATGTTCTAAAGCCAACTATCCATTTTATTCCACGTAAATTTTGGTTGAACTATAGAATAACGTATCTTTAAAGATTAAGGTGTTTTCCCCTTTAAATTTCAACCAACTTGTTTTATAGTAATTATTTAATTTGATTACTTAATACTTACATATTGATAACTCTTAATCTATATAGTGCAACTGAACTTTCTCGTGGACTTTCCTCACAATTTTGCAAGAAGATTATCATGTATTTATAAATAATAAATATTTATGATTTGGTTGCTGTATTTGTCATAATAACTAAATGCTCTTCTTGCTTTTCAAAGTGTTATTTATTACAAGATTACAAGCTTCTCCAAAATCAAGCATAGCTCATCATGAATCCTCTCATAGCCCATCTGATTAGAACCTTCATGTCTATTTTAGTCATCCTAATAATTGTTTTCTCTTTCTTTTATATATATAATTCATCTATTTTTTCAAAATTATTTTCTGAAGTTATCTTTAAATCTGACTTGAGAATCATAATAACTGATAATATTTATAAAGTCCTGATTGATACTTAATTTCATAACAATCTATCTATGAATAAGTCAATTCACTTCAAGTATTTCATCTTTCAACTTTGTATGCAATATCATCCTTACCTCATTCATATAATTAATTTTCATAATTTACAATTATTAAGGCGCAGGTGGGTGTTGGTTTTGTCCCATATTAAGTAGTTGAAAATGTGTTGGCATTTAAATACCTATTGGGTGGCACCTGCACTTATAATCCTAAGTTTTGGGGTTAATAGTGGGTTGATTGTAAGTGTACTAGGCCCAAGGTTGATCACCGTTTGATTCACTCTCACTTATAAATGACGTCAGGGCTTCAAATAGTTCATGCAATTTGTGGTTTCATAGGCTTTGGCCCTATTTTCCATGTTTGAAAGTAACTCCCATGATGGATCTTATGTGCTGAAGTGTGCTTCTACAATATGATACTTGATGACATCTAAGTTTAGTCGCACATCGCATAGTTGTAAAATATGTCGGTGTTAATAAAGTTTTAGTTGAAGATTGATGATCGATATGGAAGGTTCTTATGTGAGGAGGCGATCAAATACTTCAATGTTGAAATACCAAATGGTTGGACCTAGCCCATAAACTTTAAGATTTTGAGTTAAAACCAGTTTGTATTGCTTGTGTATCAAATGCAACATTAGTTTCCCTTTAATTCATGCTTCCTAATAATTGTCGCTTATACTTTCCCCATTATCGTTGGGGTTGTCCTCTTTTTAGTTTCTGGCAACATATGATATTTCTTCTTCTAATTATATTTTATTCACTAATTTTCCAACTCTTTGAATGTCATGCTACAACATAATCTTAATTTTAGAATTAGGTAACCTTGCATATTTATCCTCATGATTTTGTTAAGTTATGCGCTTCAGTTGTCGATTGTCCTCTTTTTCACAATGGGTTAATTTCAGATCTAGTGAACATTGCCTACTTTTCATGACAATAAGAACAAGTTTTAGCGTTATTCGTGGGTAACATTCTTGACTCTTACCTTCCTTTCCCCATAATCACGCTTGACCATAGCGCTTTCCTTATAAGAAACACATTTCTAACAAAGTTCAAATTATTACATTACTAACAAAGTTCAAATTATTCTTGAGTTTTATTATAAATTTTACAATTTAATTTTGACTTAGAATTAACATCAAAACCCTTATAGGCCTAGGACACACGACAACTTGAAATTTGAAAGCGAGATCTCAAGGGATGGATCTTGAGAAGCCATGTAGAATTTTGTAAAACTATATTTGTCTGTATGTTCTTATCAGATAGATGTTTATATGCATTCGAGTATGCGCCTATGTTGAAAGCAATCCTCCAAAACTTTTCAAGCAATGCGCCCATAATTCCGTATGATTAAACCACTTGATTTTTTTGAAACAGGGTAGAATGATTCTAGCGCACTTGTGCGATGAACCTAAAGGTTTGAAAACTGGGATGTGCATGGTATGTACTGTTTTTGGTCCAACACCGTTGGTTATCTTTTTCATTTAATTTTATCCTGTAATAGTTGTCTCCGAGAACTTATGCTGATTGAGTTGTTATATGTGGTTATCTTTTTCAACAGTCATTACTCTTCCTTCCTCTTGCTATAGCTAACGCACTTACTGCCCGGCTTAATGATGGGTATGATTTCGTTGGACCTGGTCCCTTTTATTCTTTTTAACTAGTTTCTGTGCATTCAGTAACTTGCTTTCTCCTTTTTATTTTCTGTTTGCAGAACGCCGCTTATTGATGAATTTGTCATTCTCCTTATGTTTTGTGCATATACAGGTAGGTTTTCTGAATGCTTGTTTTGTCGGTTGATGTACAAATATGGAACTTCCATTCTTATAGGCACAATGTAAGGAACAAATAAGAGGGCATAAGATCAATTAAAAATCATATTCCACACAGAATTAGTGAATATTTAATTTAAAAATCACTTGTCAGACTCAAATTTGTGGGTTTTACCCTTGGAATCAGAAGACATATCACTTGATCTAGAGTTCTTTGGTGGATAAATATAATCATATGGTGTTTTTTTTTTTTTCAAGAGCCAGATTCTTACATTAATGACCTAAGCCCATTCCTCAATTTGCATAATTTAGCTCAAGAATTTTTTTGCATTTCAACTAATTGATCAAATTATTTTTCTAGTCAGATGAAACTTTTGTGCATGTCATGAGAAGTCTCTTGTTTATATACTTACCACCATTTACAATTTTAGACGCCCCATTTGATCCGTATGTTTTGGATGAATATCTTCTAATCTGAATTAGGCTTCGTTTGGGGTGAATTTCTTATTGTTTCTTAATGCAATTTTTTAGTACAATTTTTTTTTTATGCTAAAAAGCTGCTTTACGAAGCAATAAGAAAGCCGCCTCAAATAAAGTCTTAATCACGCGATTATGAAAATGATTTCTTTCCTTTGAATTTACCATCTCGCTGGGCCTTGCTGATCACATTTTACAATCTGGAACAGTTGGGCTCTACTTTCATTTTGCAACTTCAGTCATCCATGAAATTACAAATGCGCTAGGCATTTACTGCTTCAGGTAACCTGCTACTCATATCATGTGGAAATAGATGCTTTTGTTTCCAACTGACCAAATAAAATTTAATACGAATGACTTACTTTGAATGCCAGGATAACTAGGAAAGAAGCATAAATCCCCTCGCATCGTAGGTGTGTTTTTCTCGTTTCATGCAATTTTAGTTGCTGGTGACCTTGCAAGCCGCAACAAAATAGATGATTTTTCGTGTATCGATATGATTCATTTTATAGTTGCGTAATTGTGATCCATTTCCATACGTAATGTTTTGCTGTACAATAATATTTCATGTTTTCAAACGGTAACTATTTATCTGATTAAGGCTTTGTTTGGGACGGCTTTCTTATTGCTTCTTAAATCAATTTTCTAGTACAAAAATTAAAATTTTGTACTAAAAAAACTGCTTTAAGAAGCAATAAAAAAGTCATCCCAAACGAAGCCTAAGTCTTGCCTTGTTGTTTTATGATATCCTTTTAGTTACATAGCAAGTACCCTTTGCTAAGCTAGACATTAGGAATATCTTTCATGTGCTTTTCCATTCAAATTAGAGGTCTGTTTGGGACGGCTGTAGTGTTTTATAAAGTTAGTTGTGAAGTTGTTATGGGGAAAATAATTTCGCTATTATGGTTGTAGAAATTAGTTTTTCGTCACAAAAATTTCTAAAAAATAGCAGCCAAACAAAATTATAGTTGTTGTCTGAAAAGAAAAATAGCCAGAAGATTATCCCAAACATGCGAGATTATTATGTGCGGAGTTCGGACACGTTCGGAGGTCAATTCGGAAGTGCCACGTCACCTAATGCAATGTGTAGCGGGTGATGTGGTGCATCTGAATTGGCCTCCGGATGTGTCTGGACACCTCACGTAATAATTTTTCTCCAAACAGATCTTTAAATATTCTTAAATATGTCACTATAGAGAACTATTTATATTTGGGAAATTTTAGATATACAAAATACATTAATTGTGTAGAAGCAAACAATATGATGTTCATGTGACATGTTAGAGTGGGGGTGATGCCATGTTGGAGCAATTATGAACTGGAAGATGTTTTGTTCTTATGATTTCTGTCTGGTTTATCTGGTGAAGGGTTTGCTATATTTGTCATTGATAGAATTAGTTGTTTTATTTGAAATTAAGAAGAGTTTGTTTGATTGAAATTTTGTTCTGATTTTCAATCAAATTTTTTTAAAAAAAATGTTTGTGTCAAACGTAAGGTGAAAATGTTGGTCAGGATGCTTTAATTGTGGTCAAGATGTTTTATTTTGTGTTCATTGAATTTATTTGTTTAGGTGAGTGAAATATAAAGGGGAATTACTTTTTTAGTTTTGATATTGATTTTGAAATAAATTTAATGAGTACAAATTTATATTAATTAAACTTTATTTAGATATCCTTAAAGTTTTTTTTTTTCTGTTAAAACTTGGCATTAAATTATTTTTAGTTCTTTATTTATAAAAAAATGTAAAATTAAGCTAAATTGGTATTTTTGTGTCTCTTTGAGTCGATTAGGCAGAAGAATGAAATAAATTAAGTATAAAATGTCTGTCTTTTGATGACCTGATTAGAAGAGCAGATGTATTAAATCAGATTTATGTTAAGAAATGTAGAAGTATACCTAAAAAGACTTGGTTATAAAATATTTGAAATTATATATTTTTTTAATTAAATTTATATAAGAATTTGATTCTTAATATGACATAACGAAGAAAATGTATTCATATAGTTGACCCTACATAATGAGGCGAATGTTTGATGTTATTGTTATTATATTAGAATAATATATTGTCATCATTAAAAATATTAATTTTTATTATATTTGTTATTATTATTATTATTATTATTATTTATTTTATCTAAACATCTTTATACTAGCATTATAATTTTTATTATTCAGGTAAAGATGTACTTTTCATAATGGGGAAAAACTTGTGACTCTATGTTCTTACCCTATGGGTACTCTTCTACTTGATTGGCATCTTTGAACCTAAACCTCTTATTGCTAGCTTGTTATTAACACCTCTTTTTATTAAATCAATAACTTAATCTAAAGTTCTTAATCGAGAGTATTCTTGTGTGTTGCTTACATATGATGTCATGTTTAAGAACAAATTTAAAAGAATTGTCTATTTATATTTTTAATCATTTATAGAGTTTTTATAAATCATCAATATAAATATATATATTAAGTGGAAGCAACTAATAATCATATATATCAAAATATTTCACTATATTCATTATTTCAAAAATAATATACAAATAGTCAGGAGATCAATATAATCAATACTCTATCGCTAGCTTTTGACTACAAAAGAATAAAACAAATACAAACAAAATCAAATGAAATCTGTGGATCTCTACCAATCTTTCTCCACATAGTCGTGACCCCTTCCTTGACCTGAAATTATTAAAATTCACATAAAGCTAAAAAGTCCAGTAGTAACTCAAATATACTAAAACTTTTTATGCAAGACGTAAAGAATCAATATGCATGCTTAATTAAATCAATCTAATCAATAGCATCCAATCCCGTCAGCGATTAGTTATCATTTATTGTAAGGCTCAAAATGATCAATAAAATAAAAATTACTATAAGGAATCCAAGAATCTATAACATGCATGAGAATCAGTAAATCAATAAAACCGCGCTGCAAAAATCAACCATAAATTAATAAAAAAACATGACCAACAACTATCAATATCATTCGTTATATCTATCTTATCTATATTTTTTATTATTTTTATTTTTTTTATATCTATCTTATCTATATAAATCATATGTCCATGTACTATCTATGCATTTAATACTATCAATGCTAACAATGTATCTGTCAATGCTATCAGTGTTATCAATGTATTTATGCATCGATATATGATTTAGCAAGATAAGATATACAGCTTTATTGTGATGTTTTTATATCTTTTACCCCAATTCCTTCTCAATTTGTCATTACTTATATTAATTAATCAATTTTTATTACTTGTGGATTTATTAAATCAATAAAGAGTTGTCACCTATACACGTAGGTTTAATCAGTCATCAGTTACAAATTACAAGCAGGATAACATCACAAACCATCTTTAAAGGAAAGCTCGTCGGCCCACTCTCTTGTATAGGGTATTACGTTTTAGCAACCAACCCGAATTAATTATAGTGTTGATAGATAGCCAGCCTTCCTTTTATTGCTAATGCCACATTTATTTATTTGAAATGCAACATCTATAAAATGTAGCAAAATCTATATATTATCTTATAGCTTCAAAAAATCATAGCTTTTATTTCACATCGTATAAATCAAAAATATTTGTTGCGGGTTAGAATATACGCTGCGATAGAGTTAGAAAATTTTCTTCTCAACATTGTACAGATATCCAACACACAAACAGAAGAAACGTGTAACCTGAACTTTTTCGTGGAAACCCTAGAAAAGGGAAAAATTACGAGGTCACGCCCAGTTGAAAGAATTCCACTAGTGTTTGTTTAGATTACAAGTGGTTAACTTGTCCTTGAAATTGAGGACGATCATATTACAATAATCACCTCCCGAGTTTAAATTTTGTTACAAACAGAGATAAAAAATTCGACGACGTTTGGTTATCTGGTGGAAATCTGGCTTTAATCGACGGTCGAGTAGAAGCCCGGCATTTGTAGCTGTCGGGCAGAACTTCGGTGTTAGACGGTCGTCGGACAGAGCTCCGAAATTAGTTGGCAGTCGGGCAAAACTCCGGCGTCGGTCCGCTGCCAAGTTGAAGTCCGGCGCTGGACAAGGAGGAGTTTGATGGCTAGAAAGCTCTTTTCCTTCTCTTCTTTTTTTCTTGCTTGGGGTACCCCCTAATGAGAAATGAGAGTTATATTTATAGTTTTATGAGATTAGCATGAACAGTAAATAAGAAGAAAATCAAGAGTAAATTTGGAATTGTTTGAATGGACGACCATTGTTGAATCCCTTGATCGTGGATCATTTACTAAGCATTTCAATGTATTAACGATATCGGAATTTTACAATCTTGGGCTCGTTGGATTCGTTTCATCGAGCCGCTCGATTCAACTATAAGCATGACATATTTGAAATTCGTTTCGTAATCCAAATTATGGTTTGAATTTTCCAAATGCACTTCGGGTCCTTGATTTGGATCAATTCGGCTCGAGCTAAGTTGAATTTTGTGTCGTTGGGTTTGTATTTCCGAGACGTTCAATTCGACTGTAAGTTTCCAACTTAATTTTTCCTCGAGATTCGTGTCCAATCAAGGTTATTTTTTATTTTGATGCATAGGCGAATCTCCCTTAAGTTCAGGAGGGACAATTGCCGATCAATGACATGAACAAACAGGGGTCGAGCCAAATTCAAGGCAACTTCAATATACATAAATTTTTTGTTGTTATTGACCAATTTTCTTGTAGTGAAGGGTCGAGCCAAATTTAAGGCAATACCAACAGTTACTTACAATGAGATTTGGGTTGACCATTATACGGCAGATAATGAGTTTATCAATATTTTTTTTTTCTATATTATTTAAGCCAACAAAATCTAAAATAAGTTAGCAACATAATTGATGGACAAGACTTTTTTTTTTTTTTTGGAATATTTAAACCAATTGAATCAAAATCACACAAACATCATATACATAAGACTTGAATCAAAACATCTTGATTTATAGTCAAAGCTCCTGATCAAAAGATCAAAGTGATCTATCTACGAGACATTCTACTTCCAATAATGCAGATATGGGACACAGCCTGATTGGGCATGAATATTCTTCCCAGTTCCGATAAGCCTCCATTATTCAGTGGGCTCATTCTGCTACAAAGCTACATAGCTTTTAATACTATAATCGCCTTAGGCATCTCATAGTCTTCATTATTTACAAAAATAGCCCGTGCCAGCCAAACGATAGGCGATAGCTATCCAAAAACCGTCTAATTTAAAATAAAAGAAATTTATTACAAGGCGACGACCGGCCTGGAACAAGCACGCGGTGGGACCAAAGCAGACCGGGCCAGTCCGGTCGGATCGGGGCTTAGGAGATGCAACGAAGCGAGTACATGGAGGCGGCGGAGTCCATCGCCGGCGAGTCGTAATCCCGGTGATGGCGACCGCTCTCCAACCCGTAATCCATCAGCGGCCGTCGCTCCAACTCCTCATCATGATCGTGCACGAATTCTGGCACGTCGATATCGCTTTTCCTCATATACTCACCCAGAAATTCCAAACGGCTGACATACCTCAACTTCCCGTACAACCTGGCACAAATATCCAAAAAACGAAAGTTCAGAAAAAACCATCTTCGAATAAAACGAGATCAGGCGAACCCCGAATCTTTGATTTGATGAGTGAGTAGTTACCCGGCGCTGAAGAGAAATCGGCCGAAGGTAGCGAAGAAGAGGCGGGCCTGGAGACCGGGGTGAACGAAGTAAACGGCCTCCATGCCGTCCCTGACGGCGGCAGGCAAAGACTCGTAGATCGATCGGAGGAATGAAACGCCGGGGAAGTTGTCCTGCCTATTCACTGACGTATGCACGTACAACACGCAGAACGGCGCCTTGCCGATTTCCGGAAAGATCTTCTTCTCCAGGTAATTCTTCAGCGCCTCCTCTCCTTCCGCCCCATTCAAAACCCTAGCTGTCAACACCATACTACCTCTCAATACGAAATCTCACAAATCGAATCCATGGAAAAAGAATCGATCGGGAGAGAAATTTACCCGGGAAGAACTTGCCAATGATGCGGAGGATCTTCCGGCCGCGCTTGTCACAGCGTTCTTGAACCTTGAACACCTCCAACTTCTCAAGAAGAATCTCATGTTCCGTCGATGGCGACGTGGTGGGCGCGCCGACGCTGCCGCTGCTGCTGCTACTGCTCATTATGCGAGAATTCCTATCAATTTCTCCGATTTCTATTGGTGTTTGGCAAGAAAGAAGGGGGGCCGGGGGACGAGCTTATATAGGGAGGACGATGCGAGCGACCATAGAGGATTGCAGATCGCATCGTACCAGATTTTTAAATAATTTATTTATTTTATAATTACCTTTGTTTTTATTTGTCGCGGAAGGCTTCTTCGTTGAGAGAATATTCGAAAGCATCTTCCCTTTAGCTACGGGCAAGGAGACGCCGTGTACGCGACACGTGCCGCGGGTACACTTCGACCGTTCGGGATCGTTTGATCTATTATATCCGCTGTTGGGCTCGACCTGCCTGAACAGCGAATAGAACCGAACAAGTACGCGTGGCATATTGTTATTCGATGGTTACCGTGTAATTAGTTTTGCCTGACGCTCGCGGGAGAGTGCTATAACAGACGGTTGACAGTGAGGTTCGCAGGCGATACGTTGATGCAACGGAAGGGTGAATGCGAATGGAAGAGCTATTTTTTTGGAGCAAACCATTGGTGTAGTTTTTTTAAGGGGCCAATTGGTTGGTAAAAGAAATGTAATGCATTTTAAAATTAATTTAATTGATTAAATGTAATTAATTGATTTTTTTGTTTTATTGTGATGAATTTAAATAGAAAATGCTCTCTTGCTTTCTCGGTGGGGCGTCGAGGTCAATAGATACGATAATATTGAGGCCAATATGTGATGGCGGTAAATGTAACATGAATATTGATGACAAAGTCAATGTAGGGAAATATTATTCTATGCGGACGCCGAACGCCATCCGGAGATCAACCAGAATGCACCTAGTCACCTCTTCGCTCAGTATTGCGCCTCAGTACTGCTCGATACCGCTGACGTGGTTGCACCAGATTCGCCTCCAGACACAGAGTTGACCTCTTCGCTCAGTATTGTCTCCTAATTCAGAGAAAAGGAGCATTTTAAGTACTCAAAAAATCTCAAAAGAAAGTTTATATTTACTTTATTTTAAGTCAAACAATCATTTAATAGAATTAGATCATATCACAAACTTTAAAAAAACACTTGGCTATGATCTTATGTGGTCCTTCATCATGGTCCTACCCTTTCCCTAACTAGAAGTTGGTTTTCTCCTCCCATCTTAATGATCAATAAAAGCAAAGGCTTTCAACCATAAATGGTTTATATTTCTCATATGTTTCTATCCCTACAATCAAATATTAATAAAAGCTCTGATTAGGAGATAATTCTCGTAACACTCATCAGGTTAAATACACAATAAACTAATAGAGCGATGAGGGGCAGAAATCTGATGTTTCAATTAGTGGGGGCACAAATAAATTATTTTTAAAATACTCCTAAATTTTTTGGGTGATTTTTTTCCTTTAAATTTAATATTTCATGGTGAGATAATCTTTTGATCTAATAAGAATATACATATTTATTTTTAATAAATTATTAAATTATATATTCTATTAATTGTAAAAATCTACAATTATTTTATTTCACTTTAATTATTGAAATGTTAGTTATATAAAAAAAGGAATTATATATGTGTGTGTGAGAGAGATAATTTTAGAAATATTTATATTTAAAGTGATCATTTATTTCTTCAGTAATTTTATTCTTATTATGATATAGAAATGAGTAAATGACAAAAGTGTTTCTTCCTAAATTATAAACAAGTATTTAATTTATTCAATAATATTATCTTACCAATGTTTCTATTCAAAATTATAAACATGTATTTAATTTAGTAATAAATTATGTGTAAAATATTAAGTATATGCATGCATCATGTGTGTGCATGTTATGTGTGTATGTGCATTCATGCATCATACATGTATTTAATTTCATAAAAGATAAGGAACCAGATGAGTAAAGGCTAATCGATTGCAAATTACTAATTGGAAGTTTGTATTTAAGGTATGTAATGTCCTCAAAAATAGACTATCGACTTCAACATTAGTAAAGAAGGTGTTACTTTTATTTTTATATTGGTTATCCTCTCCCTTTTATCTTCCCATTCCATACTGAACTTTGGTAGGGTTGCATACAAATCTCTCCTTTCTCCTAGCTACTCGGTTAAATAATCGTCATGTTTAGTGATAAACACTCTCATCTAGTCATCTATGTTTGAAAATTGAAGGGAGGACTTAGGCTTTGTTTGGAACTGCTTCCTAAACCCTAAACACAAACTCAGATTTTTCAGATTAGGTTCGGGTCGGGTCATTTTTTGACACCCCTAGGTCTTCCTCTACCTTTCTTAACTTAAGTCAAATATAATACATAACTTTCCTAATGGGGTCATCAAAGGCTGTCGTATTATGTAACCAAATCATCTAAGGTGACTCTCTCTAATCTTATCTTCCACTAGAGCCACTCCAACTTTTTCATGTATATGCTCATTTCATTTCATGTCTCTAAGAGTAAAGACACACATCCATCTGAGCATCCTCATCTCTGCAACACTTAGCTTTATATAATGCTTCTCTTTTAATGGCCAACATTCTACATCATGAAGCATTGCAGGTCTCACCACCATAGTATAGAATTTTCCCTTAAGTATGATCGAGACTTTTCTATCACACAAAAAGCTCGATGCATTCCTCCACTTCAACCATTCAACTTGAATTCTACTAATAATATCTCTATCTATTTCACCATTACTCTAAACAATAAGCCCAATATATATAAAACACATACTTTTATTAATGACTTGATCGCCCAAAGTCACAAACTCCCTACTAGATCTATTATTATTAAAATTACTCTCCATATATTCAATTTTTTATCTACTCAAAAGAAAGCCTTTAGCCTCTAAAGTTGCCCTCTATAATTCAAGTTCACCTTCAACTCTCTCTCTAGTCTTATCAACACGAAGAATATCATCAGCAAAAACATACACTAAGGTACAATCTCTTGCAAATATCCAGTGAGAAGATGGCTAAATCAAAAAAGAAATGGGCTTAAGGATGATACTCTCAATAAAAAATTAATAATCTTTCTTATAGAGTTCGTTAATGTTTCTTTATTTATCTAAATCATTCTTTTTGGTGCCATTTGCTAATAAAGATTATTTAATCACATATTTATCTTTTTTTTTTTTTTTTTTTATCTTAGTAAAATAAAAGTTTTTTTTTTTTTTTTTTTGGGCCTCTTTCATCGGGAAATTGAAAGTTAGAAAGCTCAGTCGCCATTGTAGCACTGAAGCAATAAACAATTGCTGAAGTGCTATATCAGTTAAGGAAAAGCTCAGATGCAGCTTCGCAGTAGTTGCTCTCACATTATTTAATTCTTGGAATATTTTTTATTTAGTACATTCCATTTAATTTATACCACATTTGTGTAAATGCAATAAATATGCTCATCAACCATAGATGATGTGGGTCCCCATATGGGTTGGCTATTCAATGCACTTCTTTTGGATTAGATTAATGAAAAAAAAAAAATAGTATACATTATTTTCATTAATTTTTAAATATGATAGATTAAAAAATTAAATTATTTTGAAATGAATATAATTCAAGAAAATAATTCCTTTTCTTTTTTTGCGCTATGCTCTTCAGTAAATAAATTTAAGAAATTTTATATTAATTTTGATAAGAATATTTTCTACACATTTTTTTCTTTAAGGCAAGTTTTTATTTTTTAGCCAATAAAAGGGAAACTCGCACACATTGACTACACAAGTTTCAGATCCCAAATCTCTTGATTGGTAATCAAAACTCCCAACCAACAAACAAAGATGAGCAAAGTGAAATTTAATAGTTTTAGATGCCATGGCCTAATAGACAATAGCAAATGAATTGTAGCTTGTGGGTGCAAAAAATATTCGTGGCATTAGAGGGACGGCTTAATATCTTAATTTTGCACAAAAATTAAGCACATGCACAAATAAAAGAGGAATTGCAAGAAACATCAAAGTTTGTACAAGAAAAATTTGTAAAAGGGAATGACTATGGAGTGTAACTTAATTGAAATGATTACAATTGTACTTTTTATCAGCTACAAATGATGCTCTTCCTTATGATTAGAGAAGATGTTGATAAAATTTAGTACACACACGACATATAAAAACATGTTTCATGGATGAAGATGAAAGAGCGGTGTAATATGGGAGTATTTTAAAAGATCATATAATGTCTGCTATTTTCAATCCCCTTGGAGGAGGAGAGATGAGAGACTAAGAAGTTCAACATAAATCTTAGTGTTGATGTCACGAGTTAGAGTTGGTGTCAATATAGTGCATCAGTCTTATGCATAAAGAAATGCATTGATTGTGTTGATGATAATAAGTAACAAGGTTAGTGTGCGTCAGTGTAAAAAAAAGGGTAATGGTTAAGGTTTCGTTTAGGATGCCTTTTTTATTTGCTTCTTAAAGTAGTTTCTAGCACAAAATTTTAATTTTAGTTTTAAAAGCTGATTTAAGAAACAATAAGAAAACCTTCCCAAATGAAGCCTAAATGATCATAGTTGACCAACATGGATTTTTTAGAGAAGCATGCCAAGTAAAATAGCAAAAATTGAAATAATCAATCATACTTGCGGAATTTATTTATGTGATTATATGTCATTCTTCCAACATTTAGGTGACCTAATAATGTCATAATTAATCAATTTTAGCCTCGTTGGATTTACCTTGTCAAGATACTCTATTTGAATATAAACATATGAGAGTTGGAGATCATTTGATCATCCAATTAATATCATAAAATTTGTAATTAATATCATCAATTTAAATATGTATAAGACTTGTGCTTGATTAAGCCGATTTTAGACGAAGTATTAGAGCCCTTGATGATGGTCAATAATGTAACAATAACAAAAATTAGAATTTCTTGACTAAAATTTATCTATGTTTAATTTTAAGAATATTAAATTTATTTTAAAGTAAGTGTATTTTAAAGTTGATTGATTATTTATGCAGTGCCCTCATGTTAAAGTAAATACAAAATTTTTTAAACTCGTTCTAAGGTATTATATATATATTTCGTACAATGGTAGCAGCGATTATTAGCATGAGAGCACAAATAAACGACAAAGTGATGATGGTGGCAACAATATTGATAGTTATTTTAAAAATATTTAAACCCTTTAAAAAATTTTTAATTTTTCTTTAAAATTAATATGTTTTAAAATAAGAAATTATTTTTAAAAAACATGCAAAGCAAATATATTATTTATATATTTGATCCAACTTTTATTAATATCAAATGATAAGGGATGCAAGAAGATAAAATACATATCTCAATGAAATTATTATGTGGGCCAATTTTATAGGCCAACTAATCCCTTACTCAAAGTCTTTAATGGGCTCAGCGAGAAGGCCGAATACTTTAAATTTTTCTATCTTGAAGGCAATTTTTTTCCCAAAATTCAAAGTCATGTGTGAAAAGCATGGCAATTTTGAATTGTTGATGACATCTTATTTATTTCATTCATATTTTTATAATTTAATGATCCTATCTTCTTTAGAAGATATTTATTATTTAGTACTTTATCAACATAAAATTGATTTTTATTGATTTATTTAAATAATAATAAATAAATTGGATACAATGCATTATTAATTATAGCTTTTATAGAAATAATTATTTTGAGTCATCCTTAGAGTTTAGTTGTGTTTTATTTGAGTGAATGGAAGCAAATTAGCAAAGCAAAGTTGAAGATGTTTTTTTTTTTTTATGATCTAATTTTTGCCAAAATATTTAGTTTGTATTTAATTCAAAAATATAGAATTTAATTGTAGAAAAATATTGATGATATGTTTAAAATAGTTAATTTGTGCCCCCCACTAGGAAAATATTTGGATCCACCACTATAGTTAAGTTTTAGATTTTATTTGGGATATCATTTTTACTTCTTTCTAAAGTAGTTTAGTTGTGCAAAAAAATTTCTAAAATAATAAAAAAATAGTGGTCAAATGCTCTCCCAAAAAATGTCTCCTTAATTTATAAGCATAGAATTCCGGTCATCTAACAAAATTCACATTAATAACGTTTGGCATAGAACTATCATGCTAAACGACCGATGCTGTTTCAAAGATGGGTAGCTAGACGAAAGCTTCTTTTGGAGCAACTTTCTTATTACTTTCTAAAACAGCTTCTAGTATAAAAAACTTCTAATTAAAAAAAAAAATTTGCATTAGAAAACTGCTTTAGAAAACAATAAGAATGTTGTTTGAAAAAAAGTCGAAGACTGTTTAGAACAAAAATAGCTATTATGGGTCATAGGCGGGAGTGGGAGGCCCAATTGATGTGGGAACTTGGGTTGGTGGAAGAGTAATAGGTGTGAGGAATAAGAAAAAAGAAATGTGCCCAATTTAGCCTCAAATATGTAAAAAAAGATAATTTCAACATATTTCATACGTATGAAGATTTTTCATACGTATGAAGATTTTATTTCGCACTTAACATCTAAAAAAAAAAAAAATCGATGCCGTACAAAAAATTTATTTCACATCTATAACACATATAACTAAACATTCTCTTGTCAATGTTTTGTTAAAGTGTGAAGCCAATAATTGGATTTTTCATTTAGAAAATGCAAGAAGGGTAAAGGAAGATACAATAACCTTCTCTTCCTCAAAACAGTAGAAAACCTTATTATATTAAGTTGCGTACAATTATTTGATTTTTCTTTTGTAGTAATTATAGAATTCAGGTGTTCCCAAATGTACAATTTTGATAAATTTGACTAAAATATAAACAATCCATTATATGGTCTATATTGATCTCTTGAACTGTAGATTGTTTATCAAACATTAATTTACTTATTGATGTCAGAATCAAATGATCTTGGATTTGTTAAATTAAAATTTGGGTGATCCTTAATTTAATTCTAAAATTTTTAATTCAAATATTGTCTTGAATCTTATGTCAATCCTATGAATTTTCTAAAAGAAGTTTCAGCTTTAATTAAGAATAACACTTTTACACATGGTTTTAAAAATCGAAACGGGCCGGCCGATTCTACCGGTTCAACCGTGAACCGGTCCTATGACCAGTTGAATCATCTTGGAAAATCAGACTAACATCAAACCGGTGAAAACCGTACATTAAACGGAGAAAACTGGTTTGAAACGCTACTTCAACTGCCAACCAGTTCAATTTGTTTAATATAAAATAGTTTATTAAATATTAAATTTAATTTAATATATGACATAATTTTAATTTTTTTAAAAGAATATAATTCCAAAATTGTCATAATATTATATATTATATTCTAGTTAATCATACCCACATGATTCTTTCTCCCCATCTGGGCCCTTAACCTATGCATACAATAAACAGTATATAAACAAACGCAATATAAAGCTCTTAAATGATGTGGGACTAAATAACTAGTAGTTTCTAGTTTCAATAATGAGTGCAAGATGGATGTTTCTAAGAGAATTTGTTGTAAAATTTTTGTATGAAATATTCAAATAAAAAATAATCATAATAATTTTTAAAGTTCTTAAATATAAAATTATTTGTATATTTATAATTATTCAAATAAAAAATAATTATTTATAATTTTTAAAATTCTAAAACTTCTCTTTAAATGTGAAGTTAAATGAAATTAAGAAGAATATAAAATAAATAAAAAATAATATTACATGACTTTATGAATATAATTTTATAGTGTAAAATTTATATATAATTTATAGACATAAAATTATGCAAAATATATAATATAAATTAGTAATTATTTATATTAAATATATATTTACATATAAACTAAAATTTTATTAAATATAAATTAAAATCAAAGATTGAAGTTATTTAAATGTAAATTTAAAATTAGTAATTATTTACATTTAAATATAACATATAAATATTATAATTATTTATATTTTATTTTAAAATTATGTAATATATTATATATGTATGAATTTTATTTATTTTTTGTCTCAAAATTCTTAGAATTATAAAAAAATTTAAATTAAATTGGCATTATTATTATGTTCATTTTAATAATTTTATATAATATTACTATTTATTATATCATCTAATTCGACCCCGGTACGACCGGTCGAACCAGTGGAATAGTGTACGTCTAATTTTATCGGTTCGTTGTCCGATTTGATTTTAACAACCTTGCTTTTACAAGAACATAATTATTCTTTTTTTACCAAAAATTTGTGATCATATGAAAATGGGGCCGAGCCTTCGGACAATACCCAGCGGCTTTCGCATCACTAGATTTCTAAATTCGAATAATTAATTATGTATTCTTCAGTTGACATTTAATAGAATTACTCTCCCATACACACAGAACAAGCAATTGAAGACTGAAAAGACATGAAAATGAACAGAATCAAGCTATTACAATGACCTGTAAACCTTAAAGATCATCAAAAGATTTGGCAGAGATTCGTATTAATCTATCCTGTACGGCCTTTATCGATCTGAACTGTACGAAGGAGAAACTCTTCTCTCGGCTCCTGACATGGCTGCTACAGACAGATCAATTAATTCATGAAAAAGGAAGAAATATCATTTGCCTTTAGGCATACAAACTTAGCTTTGTATAGATATTTCATGAATTCGTGTATGTAGCTAAGGAAGCGTAGCTTCGTAGGTCGCAGATTTGAGCTGCAAAGGTCTACAGTTTGCAATAATAATGACCCGCCGCATTGAAATTAACTATGCTTTGCAGTTCATTGGCTGTATTTTGAACTATTACGTAGCTTACGAGGAGGAATAAAGACGCAGGGAACGAAAGTAAATGATGAATTTTTTGCTTTTTTAATAAGTTAGAGGAGGAGAAAGTCAATGGTACTTCCTTCTCCAGGTTCTATCTTTGATGCTGTGATGGAGGAGAAACAGAAGGTGGGAGGGGAGATGGTGGTGTTTGAAGGGAAGCGAGGTGGTGGTGTGGAGGAGGAGAAGCAGGTGAAGGAATATCCTGCTCCATTGTTCACGCACAAGGAGCTCTGTAGTGATCCTGGAATCTTCGTTGAGGCCTTGCGTCGATTTCATTCTCTCATGGGGAGTAAATTCATGTAGTTATCTATGTAAATAAAGTTTTGTTTTGATGCGAATGCATGCGAGTTTTCTGTTAAAGTTTTTTTATTTTGGATTTGGGAAGGATTCCGGTGATCGGAGGGAAGGATCTTAACCTGCATTTGCTTTATGTTGAGGTGACTGAAAGAGGGGGACTTGAGAAGGTAATTAAGCGAAATTTTGCTTTTTGTTTGATAAAAATCTTTCCTTTTGTTTTAGGATTGATTGAACAAGAAGAATGTTGATACAGGTGATTGTGGAGAAGAGATGGAGAGAGGTTATAGCGATTTTCAACTTTCCACCGACGACGACGAGCGCTTCCTTTGTGTTGAGGAAGTATTATTTGAGTCTTCTTCATCACTTTGAACAGGTTTATTTCTTTGGAGCGCGGGGGTCTCTTGTACCTCCGGCCGGTGGGTGCAAATCTCTAAATTAAAATTTGTTTTTGATTTTTTTATTTTTGTTTTTTGTAATTTTTTAAATTGTGTAATTGCAGAGGCATTGCAAACCAGGTCTCAGATGTGTAAGTTCGATGAAATGGCGCGGTCGGATTCCGGCCCGGCGATGAGGAGGAAGAGGGCGTTCCCGCCGGCGATTATACCAGGTTCGTCTTCTTCCTCTCGTCTCTGTTTCTTTTCTTTTGTACAGTATTTACCTGGTTTAGCGTTATATTTTTTTATTATATTATTCCATCAAAATAAAGTATTGTGATGATATTAATAATGTTAAATCTGGTTTTGGTCACTTTTATGAACCATGATTAAATTCAGAATAGGCTAATTAGGGATTAAATTGAGTATGATTTGAACTTATTGCTTTTTAATCTTGAAGGTATAATTAATTTATATTATGTATTGTGTTAGTTTATTATTTATTATTAGACTAGTTTGAGATTATAAGGTTAGATTATGTTGATAAATTCTTAATTAAATTAATAATATATTACTTATAACTAAAGTATATGGTGAGAAATAGCTAGTAATTGATTAATAATTAAGATGTTACCTTTGGGTTTGCTTAGAGTTTGATTATGTTGTTTAAAGTAAACAAATTATTTTTTGTGATGTTGAGTGATGGATTGATTAGGATCTAATTATGACATTTTGAAGTTAATTAGACCCATCTAGAAGTTAGATAAAATGCTAAGTTAGGAAATGATTTATTTGAATCCATTGACAAATTAGGTAAATAATTAATGAACCTAACCTATCTCTAACTAGTTAATTATTAGAATTGAAATGTAGATTCTTTTGAGGTCAATTAACTAGTCATTATGTTGGTAACTTGCAATAATTGAAGCGACAATTTGTTTGTTTTGGAAAATAACTATAAATCTCGCCTTCTAAGTTGAGATTTTGTTCTTCATGATTTACATCAATTTCAATTTAATCAAATTTCAGCTGATATTTATATCAGGGTTTATTAAGATATGTATTTAAACTTCTTTTGAGCATAAGTAATCTTAGTTAATAACCCCTCCCACTTGTAGGAGAACACTCTTAATTAAGGATGGCTACATTGTTACAATTCTAAATTTAAGTTTAATAATTTGGGTTTTATTTAAACTAATGGGAAATGTTTGTGGGGTATGGAGGTAGACTTAATCAAGATCTTATGTTTCCATTATCTTGGAATTAACAAAGATCTCAGTCTACCAACGTTTAAAGATGTAGGTCATAACATTTAGGGAATTTGATTAGCAGTTATAAGTGGCCTCCTCTCAAGGATCCTTAGTTAACCAAGGAAACCTTATAGATATTTTTGTTTGTTATGATTTTGCTGTTTAATTAATTTAGTAAGATTGTTAGCATAGGAGTTGTCCCAAATGTTATTTGAGTCGGGGCTTACAAGAATGAAAGGCCTGCAGTTAGTTGAGATGAAACTTATTACATTATTTAGTAGTTGACCGAAATAATAGAGCCTTACAACCTCACCTTATGGGCGAGATGACTCGATAAGTTTATTGCAGATGAGACTTATATTTATTGGAATGCTTGAATTTAATTGAGACAGGGCTATTTATTTTATTTGCGAGTTGCCTAAAACGGTTGGGCCTTAAGACCTGGCCTCATAGCACGAGATGACCTGGTAGTTTTAGTAGAGATAGGGCTCACATCTATTGACATGACCAAATTTGAATGACTCGCTTTGCATAACTATTTCAAGGTTTAATAAGACTATAAATTTGATGACCACTTTTGCCAATTAAACATATTAGGATTTATATTTTCCTTGATTTTTTAACACTTTAAAAGCTATTATTGTTCTATATTTAGAAGATTTTTTTTTGTATGAGACTTATGATCTCATGTTCTATGCAAGGTGGCCCGGTTGACAATATTTCATTAGAATCCTTGGATTGATAAAGAGCTAACCATTTTAACTCAATATTACTTTCCACCTAGCTAACCGAGTTGCAGTTATAAATATTTGACTTGAGTAATTTAGTTTATAGGTATAATGACGTTTTTTAATCAAACCAAAAGATGGATTTTATGTGGTATTTTTATTACTTTCCACCCTTTTTTAGCTTTATGATTAACTTGTAATTTTATTGGCACTCCATGTTATTATTAGAAATCAAATAAAAAACTCTTGCCTAATTTCTTAAAGTAGCTTGGGACTATTTCATGCATCTTGAAATTTCTTGTACATATTTTCATATGCTTGTGAGTTTTTTCTAATAATTTTCTCTTGATGTAAATCTTAGATTTTATTGAATTTTTTTCTTATTATTAGTAGGTGTTGTATTAATGTGCTAAAATGAAGCTAAAGTTTGACGCTCATCTATATAATTTGAACGAATGAACTTTCCTATCAAAATTCAAATGATTGCCACTTTCAAGGCTGGTACACTCGTCTGGAGACTCAAACTCCAAGGAACTCTCTGCAAGAGAACTAGCACTTTCTTTCCCTTAGATGGCTTGTATTAAAGGCGGAACAACATGTATACAATCACTTGCCAACCATTTTTTTAAGTTGAATCAAATTATTTTTCAAATGAGCAAATCCATTTTGATTGCAAGTGACTAAAAAGTTAAGCCATTATTAGATAAAGTTTAATTTTTAAACAAATGTATCAACTTTAATTAATTAATGATTTTCTTTTATGGCAACTATTTGTCCTTATGATTCAATCACAGGTTATTGATAAGCTGATCTCATTTCATCAAAAACTTTCTATAATCCATTTTCTTAAGCCGGATTATATGATCTAAAGATAGGCTATAATGTTATTTTGTTTGTTTCCTTTGGGATAGCTTGATCTGTAAAAAACAGGTTGACACCACAAGATCAGTAGCATATAGAACTTATTATTCAATAGCTTTCATATAAGCTATTCCTCAACTTTCTTATGGAATAAATTGGCTACTGTTTTTTTCTTTCTTTCTATTTTTTATATTGAATTATGTGACAATAAAGATCACTAGCCTTATTTACAATTTCTTTTTGTTATTTTGTGCCATGACTCTCTTTTTTAATACAAAGTTGTTCACTAGGATACTAGAGAATATCTCAGTTTGATTATGTTGAGAGGACTAGCCAAATTTAAGTTATTTATTTCATCTTCCAGATAGAAATTTGGTCACTGAATATGCCAAGGATCAACAGCTTCATGGATCTCCATACCTTGAATCTCCTAGCCCTTATGAGAGAAAAAGGCCAATAGTTGGTGAGCTCTCCTCTCATTAAGTACCTTTTGTTTTTAATTCGTATTTTGAACGACTGTGCAGGCACTCACAATGAACATCAATTACTTGGTAACTATGACCCAATCAATGAAGCTGTGTACTGTTGCCATCTATTAACACTGTGACCTTGTTGTTTCTCAACTTGTCTAGGACGCGTAGTCTTTGGGGATGATTTGTTCCCGCAATTGCCTGAAAACAAATTTCAGGCATTTGCTCTTGATTCTCTAGTTCTGGGGGTGGGTTGTTTTATTCATAGAGACTTGAATTCGTTGAATCTTCGATCATGAGTAGTTGTGGAAGCTCACATCGATGACCTTGAAATTTTTTTTTGAAATAGTGACATAATCCCCTATTTTGCCGTTCCCGCGCCTCTTGGTTGGTGATTTGATAAAAAGCTTTTAGGAGTGGTGTTGGGGCTTGTATTCACACGTTGAGTTGGTGGAGGACTACCTTTGATGCTATGGATGGGGGTTGGAAGAAGAATAGTGGATTCGGTTTCTTTTGTAATTGATTTCGTTCCTCAATCAATCAAGCTTCTCCTATTGCATTTGCGGTGGTGACAATTTGAGGTGTTGGGGATGGTGGTCATTATTGGTTCTGGAACTAGCAGGCGGAGGTGAATGCGAGGAGTCCTTCGGCATAAATGGGTTAACTTCAGGGTTGCTATTATGTAGAATTCGGGAAGTACATAAGGCTTGGAGTTCAACTAATACCTATTGAAGGGCTGAATTCAGTTGGTCAATGCTGGATTCATGCCACGCTAAGATGTCCATGACCTCACTGCGTAAATCAACATTTGTTTTACTGTGAGTTTCCATGGTTGGACCTAGTGCTCTGTACGATTAATTTTGCGATAGGTTGAGAAGAGGATCATAAAAGGAAAACTGGATTGGTTTTATTTTAACTGTGTAACCATCTCATTTTTGTGCTTTCTCTCTTTATAGACAATAGTCTTTTCTAATGGAAGTAAATAAAACAACTAAATAATTTTACAAACAATAATTGACTGAAAATAAATAAAGTTCATTCTTCTACCCACGTTGCCACCTCCCCTTGTGCCTGCTTTGCTAGCGGTTAGAATGGAATAGTGTTATCACGTATTACTATATCAACAATTCTGCCCTTTTTGATTTCTTCTAACATAGTTGGTTCTCTTAAAACAGTACAATCCATTTCTCAGATTCCCAATTGCCATTTATCTGCAGAATCAAGCTCGTTACATGTGGAAGGTTCACCTCAACATAGTAGACCTGCAACTGGTGTGTATCTCCCTATATATACTCTTGCTACTTGTCAAGGTTGATTGTAGTCAGTCTACTTGGCTGTCTAACAAGGTGTCTTCTTCTTATTGATGTTATTGTTACACGAAGTAACATCTTGCAAGCTATTTAATGTTTTGAGAAAGACGCAACTTCTTGTAAATGTAACTAAATGGATTATGAAGGATTTGGGATTTGTTAAGTATACTACATAAACTTTTGCATTTAGATGTATATCATCTTATTTAATTTACTCTTTATAATTTATTCCTTCTTTTAGTTGGTGTTAAAATGAAGATAATACCGACTTACTGAAGAATATTTTATGGAATCTATTCAAAGAATATTCCTCTAACTCGCTTATCTATTAAAATTTTAATCTTGTTTACTATGTTCTGTTTAAGAAAAAAAAAATCCTGTTCTTTCTGCGAGAATATTATCCTGAAAAGTTTTTATTATAGAAACTATACTACTGTTAGTATTATAAATGCATTCTCCATCTGTTAGATTATTTATCGATTGTGCAATTGAAGAAGCCTTGCAATGCTTAATTTCTCCAGAGGATTTCAAGAATTATCATATTGATTTCACCTTTTTTTTTCTTTTGGCTTCAATTCCCAACCTCAATATACAGTGCAAAGACCTCCTTTCAATGCGAAGGAATTTGAGGGATCATATCCTTCTGCTGCAAGTGGCAAAGAGACAAGCCGTGAATTCGACCTCCCTATGTTTTTCCTTAGATTTTTAATCTGCTATACCTTTAACAAAAGTCTTAACATTGTTTCTCTTTCATGATTTAGCTCCTGGGTCTGCTCCACCTTCTGATGGTTTTGATAATTTTGCGGCTTCTGCTCCCATTCCTCCCACTGATGGAAGTATGCCTTCAGCAACAGGTTTGCTGAAACTTTTACTTAATTTTTGAGAGTTTAGATTCTCATTTGGACTTACTGTCAGAAAAATATATGAGAAATAATTGATAAGATGTTAGTTTTCTTTCAATGGAAATCTTATTATTTGCTTTTAGTAATACATGTCTTAGTAATTCTCTTTCTATCTTTTTGCTATACATGCTCAAACCAACAAAATCTATCTTTCTATTTTCTTTTCAATATGTGCTATTTCCACAATTCTTTGATATACTAGTTTCTCAATCTACATTAGTTAGTTTAACCACCCATTGATTTTAAGAGTGTTCACTTTCTATCCTTTCGTTATACATGCTCAAATTAACAAAATCTATTTTTCTATTTTACTTTCAATATGTGCTATTTCTACAATTCCTTGATATACTCATTTCTCAATCTACATTAGTTAGTTTAATCACCCATTGATCTTGAGAGTTAGGGATGCAATTTTTTTTTACAGAAATCATAGTGAATTTTGCAGCAGTAGGAATGGGTCGTAGCCATTAATTGCATGAATTTTATTAAATTCTTTTTTTTTTATGTTCATAATCCTTTCTAGTTTCTCTTTTTTTTTTTAATCTTTAATCGAAGTAGCTTTCACCTATTTCTCAACAGTTATAACCTCAATAATTTTCTTTTTAGGTGGTACTTGTAATTTCACAGTGAAGGGAACTATTGACGGCAAGTTTGACTATGGCTACTTTGTGACCGTGAAAATTGGCTCTCAGCTACTTCACGGGATACTATATCATGCCCATCAGCATCAAATAGGAAGTCATCCTCCTGTGCTTAATCCCAACCAGCCAGTTTCTTCTCCACTGAATCCAGTCTTCCAAAACCCTTCACCTTGCTCCATTGCTGCTGCAACCATGGTAAATGCCAATTTATCTTATATGCCGGCAACAAGATCTGCTGGAAGGAGACGACGGCTTAAGAACCGTGACCCAGCCAGGCCGAAGCCTAACCGAAGTGCATATAACTTTTTCTTTGCTGAGAAGCATTTTGAGCTCAAGTCTCAATGCCCACACATGGAAAGAGAATACAGCAAGAAGATAGGAGAGTCTTGGAATAAACTCGCTGATCAAGAGAGGCTGGTATGTGCAGTAAATACGTTAAGATTTTTACAAATGTTCTTCACCACCTACCTTTCCCCATCTTAAAAATGCTAAATTTTCAATATTGATTAGATGTTTAACTTGGTGTTCTGTTTCTCCACTTCTAAATATGCAAAAAAATAGAACATTTCTCATAGTTGCAAGATATTTCATACAATAATAACATATTTCATGAAATGTAAATAGTTTTTTTAAGCATAGTTAGACTACTTTTGAGTTTAGGGTAATGTCTTATTTTTGGGAGACATTTTAGTCATGTCTTATTTATGGGAGAAACACTTATAAAATATTTTAAATATTATTTAGTAGTAGACGAGTTAATGGTATGTGGAAAAAATTTCGATTCAAAATACTTTTAATTGAAATTTGGTCTGATCCCAAAGACATTGGATTAGAATTGAGATGATTTTAATTCATGGTTCTAAATCAAAAGCTTCATTACACATTTGAAATCAAATCTATTGCTTTGAGATCTATCATCACTCAAAAAATTTTCATTAAATATGGGGAGCTGGACATTAATTTGCTTTCTTAAAATGCACCACATTGGTTGCCTCCTATAAAGTTTTGATTTCCAGACTTCAATTTATTTGTTTAGAAAGAATGAATGTTCTCTTTCACGTTAATGAAATTTTGATTTTGACAGCTCTATGAAGACTGTGCAAGGAGAGACAAGGAGAGATACAGAAAAGAGATGCAAATTTATAAGGAGAGGTTCAAATTTTTAGAGCCAAAACAGTCTGAAGAAACAGCAAGGGGGATTGATCTACCGAAAATAGTTGTTAGAAGAGAGATACAAGATTGTAGTGATACGATTGAAATTGCTTGTTCAAAGGAGATGGCAACTTTGGAGAAGGAAGCAAGGATTGCTGAGGACAATAAGACCGAAAAACAAGAAATTACAAAAAGAGAGGCTGAAGATTATATTCAAAGGGTCAAGTTTGTAAATCCAGAAGAGATTGCAAGCTCTACTAAGAGTGCAAAGATTGAGAAATTAGCACATGAGTTAGGGAAGGAGGTTATAAATGCTGCAGTAGAAATTGATATGATGAAGACAGATGCAACAGTTGTGAATACAGAAAATTAATTAGTTTTAAGTTTTCATACAGCTTTTAGCAGTGCGAACAAGATTGTATGAAGTACCAACATCTATAGTTACATGAAAAAACAAGCTGATTATAGTTTCCTGTAGGTGTATTAAGAGATCTTACTCTGTAATCTTTGATTCCAGTGATTGCTTAATTATAATTAAGTTTTAATGATTTGGTTTCTAGTTCGGTCAAGTTCTGGGCCTTGATTCGTTATGCAGATATTTGGCTTGTTTGTGAATTAATGAGCTGAATATAAATATAATATTTATATTAGATTCTTTAATGAATCGAACATTTAGTTGTGTTCATGTACTTGATTTATTTGCAACAAATTAGCATTACTTTACCTGATATTTATATTAATGGGCGGTGGTAGAGAGGAATGGTTAAGGTGCAAGAGAGTATTGAGATTACGAGTGGTTCATAAAGTCAAGGCCTTTTATAGGTTTCATTATTTGTATTATCTTTGATTGAGGTTTCTGAGTTAGTGACTCCTACAAGGATTTATGTAGTGGAGTGTGTTTTTGATGTAATAATAATAAAGTTTATATGCATTGAATAATCTATGATAATAAAGTTTAATAGAGAAATTTAAATTTATTCTTATTCATTGAATAATAATTCAGATCAATTTGTTTTTATCCCTAATGGCATTAGTTTATTGTGAACTGTGTTTATCCAAGCAAAAGTAATATATACCACCATATCATTGTTAACGGATTAGATTTCTTTCTTCATATTCTCTGGATCCTGAAATACTAAAATCAAGACAAAGATGGTTCACCAGTACCCCATGAATTTGTATCTGTACTAACAAAATGTCATGTACATTTATTAAGAACATTAGGAACTAGCAAAAAGCTAAAAATTAACATCAAGAAATAAAATAAAAGGATATTAAGAGTTTTAAATCTATTAAACTTTTTTAAGTAAAAAGTTGAATGTAATATAAATTTTAATTGATTATTTAAATTTTCATTCAAATCAACATTCTTCAGGCTCATCATGGTCAACAGTATTTCACCATAATTTTTTTCTTCTAAAAAGTAATCGAAACAAACGGAATCCTCTCCACGGTAATTAAAAATTAAACCTTGCCAGCATATATGTTAACAGAGAAAAAACAAAGAAAAATTAATGACGAGATCGACAACAGTGTTTAGTAAACAATCAATCAATCAAGTAGATTAATTGCAAGTTTACATTTATTTAACAACACAACACTACAAAAGTTTTTCTCCCACTCTCCTTATTCCAAACCTTTTCAGAAATTCAAAACAAAGCTGTGGCTCCACCCGAGAAAACAAAACCAGAAGACAAAGCAGGGCGAGGGCAACATACATCAACTCGTATTAATTCCCCAACCCTCTTATTAATTCAAACAAGCAAGCAAACAAACAAAGGCAGAGAGCGACAGAGAAACATACCAAACCAGCGAGCTGTCAATCAAGCCATCGGCGGAGCCTGCTTAGCAATCTCGAGCACTTTCTGCCACGATTCCCTCTTCGATATCTGACCCCACCACCGCTTCACATTAGCGTGCTTACTGAAAATCTCCTTCGTTTCCTTGATCTGCATCAGCAGCTCGGCGTTGGGGAGGTGAGAGAGATCGGCGAGCGTGAATTTGTTTCCGGCGAGGAAGGTGTTGTCGGCGAGCCTCTGGTCGTAGACTTTGAGAACCTTTTCGAGCTTCTTCTTGCTCTCGTCTAATGAGGGGGTTTCGATGCGGTTCAGATAGTCGGGGAGGGTTGGGGCGATCGAGAGGTAGAAGACGAGTTCGGAGCTCGGCGGGTCGAATTTCTGGGCTTCTGTTTCCAGCCATTGCTCGATCAGAGCTCGCTCTAAGGAACCTTCGCCCAGCAGTTCTCTGTTACCTTGGTTTTTGAATTTGTCGACGACATGACGGCATATTGCTCTCGACTCTGCACATTGCTTATTTATAATTAAATTAATCACACGTGCATGATTATTTTTTAAAATTAAAATTTAATTTTAAAATTTGTGTAATATAATATTAATTGATTATTATGTATTATATAAATCTCAAAATAAATAAAAAATTTAAAAAATGATTTTGATTAAATTTATTTAGAATATTTTAATCTAATTTTTTTATTGGAGAAATATAATATAAGGTGATTAGGAGGGATTTGAATATTATTTATTTATTTTTATTTATAATGGACCTCACAAAGTAAATTCAATAATTTAAAATTTATTAAGATCAAAATTTAATTATGATATTTCCATATATAGTTTACTTATAAGAAAAGAAAATTTTGGATTAGAATCAATATTTTGAGATGCCTCTAAGATTTTAAATTTATTTCGAGATGAATTTAATGAATAAAAATTTAATAAAAATTTATAATGCCCATCATTTTTAAATAAAATTCAATAATTTTAAGAACATTATGATTCATAATTTGATTAAAATATTTTGAGTTAGGGGTGTAAGTGAGTCAAGTTGACTCCAGCTTGAACTCGAGCCAGTCTTGACATAACTCGACCGAGCTCGACTCTATCGAGTACACTGTTCTTTTTCGTAAGAATTTGCAATCTAATATGTTAGACGTGATTTCTCACCAACAAGGGCATCCTTTTCCTGATCCTGATAGGTGAGAGCTTCGCCACCAGGCTGATAACAACAATTTAATTACAAATCTATTAGACACATAAAAAAAAACTTAGTATAATTACTGATGATTAACAGTTAATGATAATTATAATGAAGTAATTAACCTGCATCTTAAGACACTCAGGCATTCTCTTCTGTCCTCTAAAGCTATCCATCTTCACAAGCTGGAACTCAACCTGCTTTTCAAAGAGACAAGCAAGAACTCTCTGCACCTCGGTGGAAGCTGGCGACCCGAAAACCTTCACGCTTGCCATTGCTTCTTCCTTGATCTCTCAAGCTGTCTCTTGTTGTTGTTCTTCTTCTTCTTCAGTGGCAGGTTTGTAGAGAGCGAGAGGGGTTTATAAGGCCAGCATTGGAATTCTTTGCCTTCACAAGAAGAAAACAGAGAGAAAGAAAAGGAAAATTAAAGAGGAGAGAGATCGATAAGAAAAAGATAAAGGCTTGGTTTTATTACAATTAAGGTAAAGAATAGAATAAGTAGCTTCTCTTTTGCTCTTTTGGTTCAGCTTCAGTATTAAGACAGTGGGGTTAACGTGGTTGCTGTTGTGTATTAAAGGAAAAAGAGGAGAAGACAGGAGGCTGGAAGCATGGTTTGATTATCATGGAGAAAGGCTGATTTTGTTATCAGCTGGAACAGCTTAAATCGTTCAGTAAATCGTCGGTGATTGTGTCGGATATATAACTATCAGCATGATGTCTGCCGGAAAGGACCGCCGGAAATTTCGATGCCCAAATTGCCGGTGGTCTAACCAACGGAAATGTGGCAGTTCTTTGACCGCCGAAAATGCCACCAATAATTGATGAATTTTATGTAGTGTTATTAGTTACTCAATGATTAAGTTGATGCAAATTTGTTAATATGAATCTTCACTATAAACGTTTATTGGAAGAAATTTTCATTGGATCAGTTTTTTAATTTTAAAAGTATGTTTGATATCTATGTTTCTTTCTTTTTTTTTTTTTTTTTTGCTGTGGAGAGTTAATAAAGTTGTTTTTTTAAATAGGAAAAAATAATTTTTTTGTTATTTTTTTATTATGAAAATCATCTTGAGATCACCACCATCAACCTCCAACATAGTCCACCGCTATCGGCAACCTCCACTTTGTTGCTGAGCACTGCCACCACCAACAACTATGTCGCCAAAAATAAAAATGACTCATATTTAACAATATTTTAAACATATTATTATTTTATATCAAACCCTAAACAAAATAAAATAACAAATGAGACTATTATAATTTTTAGCTGTCCTAAAATTTCATTAAATTAGAAATGTAAAAGTTCCTATAAAACTAAACCATGATGATATTGGCATCTATCATAGGACATAGTCATTAATTTAGTAAATTTGCATAACTTTTCTATTGCATTTTGTATGCTCATCTTTTTGTCCTCTAATTTATTTTTTTCTCCGTAATTGGAATTAGATCACAAGTAATTCTCAATACATAATTAGCACCAATTACATTAAACATGCTCTCCACTCTTTTTTGGTTCACATATGGACTCCCACACAATTCGGGTCATTTTATTTTAATTTATTTAATTATTTGTTAAGATACTTTACACTATAATTAAGAATTTAGTAATTTACATAAAATACATGTGAACATTATAGAACATGTAATATATATAATTAGTTGATTTTGAGAGTGAAATGTCTAAAATTTTAAATTAATAATAGATATTAAATTATTTGCCTAATTACAAATTTTAATATATTAATTATTAATCGGATAGGTTGATCTCCTCTTCTCGGTTACAAGGACCAAAATACCAGCTTAATTTTTTTTATAAATTACCGGTTTAATTAATCACACTGCAAAGCAAGATTTAAGGACGATAAAATTCTCTTGGTCGGTATGAAACCAATGATTTGTGATGCGAGCTTGTTGGCTTTAATTGAACGGTCTTGATTTGATTTGTTTGTCAGGGGATAAAAGAAGAGCTTTCAAGTGTGTGCATGCAAAGGAGGAGAGATTATTTTGTGTGAAATCCGAACGTAACTTTACATCTGGACTGTGAATGTACAAAACATATATACTATACAAAAATATACAATAAACTTTTAGAATTACGTCCGGACAGCACACGTAATAATTTTCCTACAATAAGAGGACTTGAATTCATATTATGCAACAATGAATAGACAGTGCATGTGCCCATGAAACAACACATTATGGGCATAATCTTTTCTCAAAATCATTTTTTTTTTCTTTCATAACAAATGAGCCAGCTCAGGAGTCGGATCAAACTCATATAATATAGCTCAAGCTCAAAAAATTGCTAACTTGAGCTCGACTCATTTATCCAATGGTTGGCAAATGTTAAGCAGCAATTATGATTCATCAATAACTTCAAAATTTAGTGTGGGAGAGAGTTCAAAACTAAGGTTTGGGAAGGCTAACCTAATTTCTTCATTTATACTCTGATATATCCAAATGGAAACTATTTATAGCAATACAATACTCCTAAAGCCTCATAAATACCTATTTGCTGCTATAGTTATAAACTATAGGTTAATTTCTGTAATAAGTTACCCTTCTTACTAATTTCGAATATTTATATTTAACAAATAATTTTACACCGATCTAAGTCATAAGGCACTATACAGTCCAAGGGAACAAAGTATGATATGTTGGAAGCCAGCTTTTCAGAGCATATACATACAGAAATACAGAATCAATGGTTCCTCCTAAGGACGGAAAAAAACCCACCTCCAGACTTCTCCTTGCGCCGGTCTTCAGATTCATCTTTAATCTGTTTGAAAGTTAAAAAATTTCAAAGGGATTTCAGTAGAATAAATATTTATATCTGAATTTTACCTCCTTGGCTATGAGCTGGAGTTTATCCAGAATTTCTGAGAAGTCTGGCCGCAACGCAGGGTCTTGCTGCCAGCATTTCTCAAGCAGCTCGGCAAGCTTGAGATTCGTATGCTTCGGGATTGCAGGTCTCAATCCCTGGTAGTGAAACAGAAAGATCTTCCGAATTAGAAAAAAAAGTGCCATACTAGAAAGCAATTGCTGTCTCATAGGGTAATAGTATACTAATTTTATTTATTACTGTCTCATAGGGTAATAGTATACTAATTTTATTTATTGAATCTATAGGTTAGAACGCTACATGTTGAAAATCCAGATGAAGAGGATTGAGATGTAAAGTAGTTCAAAAATCAATTGTAACCCTAAAGTCAAAATCCATTCAAGGAATCAAAATTTGAAATTTACAAGTGCTATCAGGGTTGCAAACGAGCCGAGCCGAGCCGAGTATGCGCGTGTTCATGCTTGAGTTCATTTATTATCAACTTGTTCAAGTTTGAGTTTGATTCGAGGTTTTTTGTTTGTGTTCAAGCTTGGTTCGTTTAAATTAATGGATATTTGGTTTAGGTTCGATTCATTTCGTGCATATCGAGCTTTAAACAAACGATCTTATCGAGCTATAAATGAGCTCTACTTTTAGATGTACATTAACTTAACAAAAGAGCCTTCTAACAAACAATTCTATCGAGCCGGTTCATGAACATATCTAGCGAAGTTTTTTAAACTACCAAACAAGCTCGTTCACAAACATATCTAATGAGTATTCTTGAGCTATTAAATAAGCTCGTTCATGAACATATGTAATTAGTATTTTTAAGATGCCAAATGAGCTTGTTCATGAACATACAATCTATGATAGATTCATCTTATATTTATTCAGAGAGCAGGTTATTTCCAATTTTAGGCAAATGCGAAAAATAAAAATAAATTATTATTTAATTATTTTAGACAGGATTAATTAAAATATATTATTAAATTATATATATATATATATATATATAGTGGCGGAGCCAGAAATTTTTTTTAGCGGGGGCCTAATTTTTTTCTTTTACAAATTTTCTTTCAAGCTTTTCATCCGGACTTGGATCAGAATAAAATGTTTTAAAGAAAAAAAAAAAACTAATACTAATGATAATTAATTTGTAAAATTTTATTAATCATTTGTAAATCATATAAATAATAATTATGATATATTAAAATTAAAAAATAAAGATATTAATGACATACTGTACCAAGTGTTTTAATTTATATTATTTTTGTTTATATAACAATATTAAAAAATTTAAAGTAATTATATGCGTGATGTGATTAGTAGTTTTAAAAATTAAAATAAAAAGCAATGACACGCTCTTCATAACTAAAATAAAAAGCAATAGCATGCTTTATTCACATGTGATCACAAACGTATAGAATTTTTCATGCAAGCCAGGAAGTCTCTTCCTATATGTTCAGGAAATTTTTTTTTTGAGGGGGGGCACGTGCCCTCCCTTGGATCCGCCACCATGTATATATATATATATATATATATATATATATATATATATATATATATATATATAAACTCTAATAAAGTTCTAATAGAGCTTCATAGTCGAGCTCCAATCAAGCTTCTTAAAGAGCTTGCTCACGAGCTTTAAACGATATTGTTCAAGAACATAAATGAATCAAACGTCAAGTTGTTCAAGCTCGTTTATTTAGATATTGAGTATTTATCAAAAGTGTTTTATCTTATATTTGTTCAGAGAGCGGGTTATTTCTAATTTTAGGCAGATGCAAAAAATAAAAATAAATTATTAAATTTATATATATATATATATATATATATATATATATATATATATATATATATATATATATATATATATTAAAACTCTATTATAGTTCTAATAGAGCTTCTTAGTTGAGCTCCAATCAAGCTTCTTAAAGAGTTTGTTCACGAGCGTTAAACGATATTGTTCAAGAACATAAAGGAATCGAACATCAAGTTATTCAAGCTTGTTTATTTAAATATTGAGTATTTATCAAAAATGCTCAAGCTAATAAATGTTTAACATTGCATAATTATAAAGGAATAAATGTATGAGTTATATGATTGAGAAGGTGATCGAACATATTTTTTGAATAATTACATCAATATAATAAATAACCTAAAGATTCACCATAAATATAATTTTTTAATCAAAGGAAATTAATGAAAAAAATAAAAAATAAAAAATCATCATATTATTTTTATGGATCTTGGGGAGATATGATTAGGTACCATGAGGATTGATTGGCACACATCCAAAAAGAGTAGTGTAAAAGCTGGGTTGAAGCAAGAAGGATGTAATAACTCAAAAGCTTAAAATGAATTTGTTTGAAAAATATGAAAATATGATCCAACAGGCAGTGTTGCAGTGCTGGGGCTGATAAGCGCAGCAGCACTGCCGGCTCTGCGTCGCTAGGAAACGCCGCCTCAACATTAAAGGCTCTATACTACAGTAAGTTTGGGGGTGGCATGCGGTGCAGCGGTGTTGGATCTCGAGCATCATGACGTTAGACACCAAAAATAAATTTTCTTTATTTTTATCTACATATTCCTGCCAACCCACCGCCCTTCACCTTATTTCATATTTCTTATCAGGGAAGGAAAAAAAAGGAGAAAAAGAAAAGAAGGGAGAGAGAAGAAGAGAAGTGATGTAGATACCTGCAAGAGAATGGAAAAACAGAGAACAAGCAAGCAAAAACAGAGAACAATGTCTGTATTGAGATATAATTTCTAAAACTGCCTTCTCCAGGAGACCCCCGATGGGGTTATAAGCCTCCAATGCCTTCTAAACTATAAACGGCATAAAGTTAAAAAGTGTAAAATGTACTATGTAACTAACTATAGTACTAAAAGGTAGTGGAGATGCCACATTCTAACAGAAATTGGAAATAAAAGGATAAGATACTCCTCCAGGCCCATATACGCAAGGATGCTCCGCATCATTCGCCCCCGCTAAAAGAGTTGTCTGGACTAGCTGCCTCCAAATGCGTTGTGCTCTCATCTGGGGGTACATAAGCATAGATATCAGCAATATTGAAAGTATGTGACGTATTGAATTCCTCAGGTAGATCGACAACGTATGCATTGTCGTTTATTTTCCTGCTGATGGGAAAAGGTCCCCATTTTCGCTTGCCAAGTTTAGAGTAACTGCCGGAGGGAAGCCGTTCTTTGCGAAGTCGAACATATACCAGATCACCGGGATTGAATAACTTTTCCCGCCGATGAACATCTGCATCTTGCTTGTATTTATCATTTGAAGCTTGAAGTTTCATCCGCACATTAGATAAGAAGTCGGTGTACTGGTCAGCTAATACAGATGCAGCTTTGCTCTTACATTTCGGAAGCACTGCAATATCAAGAATTGCATTCGGCATTTTAGTATAGACAATACTAAATGGGCACATACTGGTGGTTCGATTCGGCATCGAATTGAATGCAAACTCTGCTTGGCCGAGCAAATCATCCCACAGCTTGGGATGCTCCTGTACTATGCAATGTAGTATGTTACCCAATGTGCGATTCACCACTTCGGTCTGTCTGTCCGTTTGAGGATGATACGACGAACTCAATTGGATTTGAGTGTTCAACCGCTTCTAGAGTTCCCTCCAAAAATGACTAATAAATTTGACATCGCGATCAGACGTAAGGCTTCTAGGGATGCCGTGCAACCGAATTATTTCCTTAAAAAAAAGCCTTGCAATATTGAGAGCATCAAAAGTTTTTTTACAAGCTACGAAATGTGCCATTTTTGAAAAGCGGTCCACGACCACCATTATAGAGTCATTTCCTCTGCTTGATCGCGGTAATCCCAACACAAAGTCTAAGCTTAAGTCTTCCCAAATTGAATCCGGCACCGGCAATGGTTGATACAAACCCGTGTTCTGACCGCCTCCCTTATAACTTTGGCAAACCGAGCACCTCTCTACAAACTTGGTGACATCTCTTCTCAAATGCGACAAAAAAAATTGTCGTTGGAGTTGGGAGATAGTATTATCTCTGCCCAGGTGTGCCGCTAACCCTCCAGAATGTGTCTCTTTAATAATTCTCTACCTCCAGGAACTGTCCGGAATACACAATAAGTTGCCCTTGAACAAGAACCCATGACGTACTGAATACTCGGCCACTGGCTGCTGCTGCAAGCACTTGTGCCAATAGCTTTGGAAATATTCATCTGTTGGATAAAGCTCCTTTATACATTCTAAACCTGTTAACTCGGTTTGTAGTTGTGTAACAAGGGCAGCTCTTCTACTCAAGGCATCGGCGACACGATTTTGGGTACCACTTTTGTGTTTTAATACAAAAGTAAATTTCTGCAGAAAAATGATCCAACGAGCGTGCATCCGATTAATATTCTTTTGAGTGTTTATATATTGAAGCGCCTTATGATCACTGCATAAAACAAAGTCTTGATGTAATAAATAGTGCTCCCATTGCTTCAATGCTCTAATAACAGCATATAACCCTTGCTCATACACTGTCCATTTCTGTCTCGACAGGCAAAGTTTTTCGCTGAAAAATTCAACTGGCTTGTTGTCCAACTACTAGGAGTTACGATCGAAATTAAAAAAAGAGAATTGTAAAGTTTGCTTTTTATAAGTTTATGTGGATCATGCAAGATAGAGTTAAGATTTAGAAATGTTAACTTTGCTTAGGCCAAAGAGATGCACTTGAGATTAACCAAGATAGTTCATTCAAAAATCGAAGGGAATTAAATGCGAAGTACAAGTAACAAAACCCAACGTTTAGCAATGAGAAGTTCACCTTGGGGCCGTATCACTCAAGAGGTGGTGGACTTTTGGCGGAGATAGACGATCCAAGAGATGAAAGACGTTACCACTAGGGAGATGGCGCCAAAGAACTTCGTCGAAGGAAAAGTCGCCGGTTGGGATGGAAGTCGTAGACGACCGTTGAGGCTCCAAGTGTGCTTCGAAAGTCTTCGGTCGTAGATGCTTGCAAGGATTGGCACGACTCTATCCACGTACTCCTCTACGGTAGTTTCGTCTTCAAACCCTACGTCGAAGCAAGGTGACCGTAGGATGTCGACGCTTCCGTCGGCTTGGAAAACTATACCCCACTCAAGCTCTGGATCCGCCATACATGCTTGGCGTGGAGATTTCTTCAAGGAGAGGAGGGGTAGACGGCGGGATCTCCAAGGAAAGGGGAAGTCTCAGCCAAGAGGAGAGAAGGAGGCGGCTAGGGTTAGGAGATTAGGTGATGAGGTGGTATGGGGAAACTTTAATCAAAATCTGAATTTAATTTCAGATTTAATTAAATTTGGAGGGAGATATTTGAAATTATTTTCAAATTTCAAATCTAATTGAGGGGAATTAAAGAGCCATTAAGGGGGATCTTCAATGGGGTGGCCGGCGGCTTCCTTGGGGTGAGGAGGTGGATTTGAAAACTTAAAACTGAAATTAATTTCAGTTTTAAGTAATTAGGGAGGGAAAATTTGAAACTCCTCTCAAATTTCAAGTGCAATCAAGGAGGGATTAATGAGTCTTAATGGAGCCCATTAAGAGGGAGTGGCCGGCGGGTCATGTGGAGGGGAGAGGGAGAAAATTAAACAAATAAGCTGATGTGGATTTCAGTTTTGGGAAGGAAATTAGGAGGGAGAAGGATTTGAAATTAGTCTCAAATCAAGGTGTCATTAATGCATTAATGATTGCATTAATGGGGCTCTTCCCATAGTGAGGCCGGCGGTATGCTAAGGAGAGAGGGAGGGAAATCAAGATGAATTAGCTTCCAAATTTAGAGTGATGACGTGGAAATAAAGTTACAACAATTCCAATTTAATTTTAAGTTAAATTGGAATTCGTCATGAAAACTTTCCTAAATTGAAAATCCAAATTTGGAAGGTTTTCGAAATTCAAAATCCTGAATTTCGAAATTAGCCGTTGTAGAGATTGAGGGAAAGGAGGTCGGGAAGGGGGAAGTCTCGCCGGCGGCAAGAGGGGGGGTGGTGGCCGACGGGTGGGATGGCTTTGGGCCGGCGGGTTTTGGGGGAAGATGAGGAAGAGCGGAATACCGGGATAAACCACGAGTCACGGACTCTTCCAATGACTGGTGGGTGTTGCTTTTCGCCCTCACCTTGGGCTCTCGATCTCCTCTCTAACTTCAAGCTATCATGCAAGACAAGAAGAAGAAGAAGCAAAGAGACAAACAATAGAAATTCATTCAAAATATTCATTAAAAATCAAAATGATACAATAGACCACTATATATAGGTCTTGACTCATGAAAAGTGAAAAGACTAAGTTGCCCTCTGGGCTACAAAGAAGCATAACTCCCCACAGGGGTAAAATGGGAAAACAGTAAATCAAACAATACAATAAAATAAGATACATCATGTCATCAAAAGTAGAGACGCTGAATCGTGGCCGTCGATCTGCGGTTTCGCCGGCGATAAACATGTCGGTAGCGTCTGTCGATGTCCTCATCATTCTCCCCAGGTGGGAGAAAACTCGACCCTGTCGAGTGAGTGTCTCTAGAGCTCTCGTACCACTCTAGAAGGTCTGGGTCTAGGCTCTGCAGATCCTCTCGGTCAACCCACGTATCCTCCGTCGCCGGGGTCCCTTTCCAGTGGACTAGGTACCTTCGACGTCCACCTTCTTTCGTAGTAATGATCTCATCATCTAATATGGATTCAACTATCTCCGCATTGGGTAAGGGGGGTAATTTTGGGAGTGGAGGAGGGTTGGGGATCTCACCAGGTATGGTCACACAAGGCTCATTTGAAAGTGGATTGCATGGGTTAAATTCTGGTCCCTCGAAGGTTACTAAATCTTCTATGTTAAATGTGGGGTTAATGTTGAAACCTTCGGGAAGGTTTAGTACGTAAGCATTGTCATTCACCTTTGAAATTATCTTGAACGGTCCGGCGCTTCTCGCATGCAGCTTCTTTGCGGATCCAGGAGGAAAACGCTCCGGACGGATCCGAACCATCACAAAGTCTCCAATTTCAAATACCTTAGCTCTTCTTTTATGATCAGCCATAAATTTATAAGTTGCATTACTTTGTTCAATTTTCTTTTTAATTTCTTTGTGTAACTCCTGTAGATGCGATGCATATGATGATGCTGACTCAGATGCTCTAACTCTAGTGCTCATGGGGATCAGGTCAATGGGTTGGTTGGGGAGGTATCCGTACACTATTTCAGCAGGGCTAAGACCAGTAGTTCGATTCACAGAGTTATTGTAGGCAAATTCGGCTATAGGCAATTTAGAATCCCAGTCCTTAATGTTTTCTCCAACCAAGGTCCTCAACAGATTTCCTAGGCTCCTATTCACTACTTCCGTTTGACCGTCTGTTTGGGGGTGAAAGGCGGTAGAGAATTGCAATTTGGTCCCCAATTTATGCCATAAGGTCTTCCAAAAATAACTAGTAAACTTCACATCTCGGTCCGAAACTATGGTTTTAGGCAGCCCGTGAAGTCTCACAATTTCATCAAAGTATAGTTTGGCTACTCTAGAGGCGTCGAAAGTCTTGGAGCACGGGAGAAAATGGGCCATCTTAGAAAATCTATCGACAACTACACATATTGAGTCATGTTTCCTAACGGTCTTGGGTAGCCCTAAGACAAAGTCCATGCTGACGTCCTGCCACGGTTGGTTAGGCACGGGGAGGGGTGTGTAAAGGCCGGTGTTTTGTTTCCGTTGTTTGGCCAGCTGACAGGTGTGACACCGCCTCACTAATCTGCTAACGTCCTTCTTAAGACTTGGCCAGTAAAAACGATTCTCCACAGCTGCAATTGTCTTGGCCTGACCAAAGTGACCCGCTAAACCTCCAGCATGCAGTTCCCACACAAGAAATTCCCGCAGTGAAGTTGTGGGAATGCAAAGTTTTTGAGCCCTAAACAAATACCCATCTTCTAGTATAAAATCTCCTATGATACGCTCGTCTCCAGTTGTTAGTTTGGAATAGGTTTCTCCAAAATCGGGGCAGTCCAAATAGTTTTCTTTAATTTACTCAAAACCAATCACCTCAGTCCTCATCTCACGCGTAACCATCATTCTACGACTTAGTGCATCCGCAGCCTTGTTTTCAGACCCAGCTTTGTGTCTAATGGTGTAAGTGTATTCTTGAAGGAATTCAACCCATCTTCCGTGCCGGGCATTCAGTTTCTTCTGGGAATTGATGTATCGCAAGGCTTCATGGTCAGAGAAGATAACGAATTCTTGGGGAAGCAGGTAATGTCTCCAATACCTGAGGGACTGAATTATGGCGTAGAATTCCTTATCGTAGGTGGAGTATCGTTGCCTGATATCATTTAATTTCTCGCTGAAGTAGGCAACAGGGTGTCCTTCTTGGGATAATACTCCTCCTATTCCTATACCAGATGCGTCGCAGGTTACTTCGAAAACTTTCGAAAAGTCGGGTAGACGCATGACTGGTGCTTCAACCATCTTTCTTTTTATTTCCTCAAAAGCCTTGGTGGCTGATGTCGTCCAAACAAAATCTCCCTTCTTTAAACAATCCGTTATGGGACCCACGATGGTGCTAAAGTTCCTGATAAATCTCCTATAAAACGTGGCCAATCCATGAAAACTCCTGACATCTCTAATATTCTTTGGTATAGGCCACTCGTTGATTGCTCGTACTTTTTCGGGGTCGGCAGATATCCCATGGGAAGAAATTATAAACCCAAGAAAAGTTACTTGATTTGTAAGGAAAGTGCACTTCTTAGGATTGACATACATTTGTTCTTTCTTCAAGATTTCACAGACTTGTTGTAGGTGATTCAAATGTTGTTCCACCGAATGACTGTAGATCAAAATGTCATCGAAGTACACTACAACAAATTTTCCCAGTAAAGGCTTAAGGATCTGAGTCATTACTCTCATGAAAGTGCTAGGCGCGTTACTCAACCCAAAAGGCATTACTGTCCATTCGTACAACCCATCCTTAGTCTTGAACGCGGTTTTCCATTCATCCCCCGGGCGGATCCTAATTTGGTGATAGCCACTCTTAAGATCGATCTTGGAAAATAGGGTGGCTCCGGTCATCATGTCCAACATGTCATCTAACCGAGGGATTGGAAAGCGGTATTTGACGGTGATTTTGTTGATAGCACGGCTATCAACACACATTCTCCACGTCCCATCCTTCTTAGGGGTAAGAAGGGCAGGAACCGCACAAGGACTAAGGCTCTCCTTAATGAACCCTCGCTGTAATAATTCATCCACTTGTCTTTTGAGCTCCTCGTGTTCAGTGGGGTTCATCCGGTAATGGGGTAGGTTTGGTAGGGACGCTCCGGGCACCAGGTCTATGGCATGTTGGATGTCCCTTAGAGGTGGCAGTTGGTTGGGTAAGTCGTCGGGAAAGACATCAGAAAAAGTCTCTAACAGGGGTTTAACCTCTTCGGGAATCGGTTCTTCTTGGTCTACACTTATTTCTCGGCCGACTAGGGCGTAAAGAGGGGCTCCCGACTCCAGTTCCACATCTAGGTCCTTAGCAGTTATCAAGTTCACGCCCGTGTTGGGTTTCAGGGAGTTGGGCTTAACTTCTTCTTTAGTAGACTTAGGTTGAGTGGGTAACAGCTTAATCTTCTTGCCCTCGTGTTCGAACACACAGGTGTTTGATCGTCCATAAATGTGTACATCGTTGTCGAACAGCCAGGGGCGGCCGAGAATGATTTGACCCACATCCATCGTCAACACATCACACCAGATTTTCTCCTTGTATCCCACGAACTCAATAGGAACCAGACTCCTATCTTTTACTTCCAAGGTGGTCGAATTTATCCAAGCAACTTTGTAGGGGTTCGGGTGTGGGGTGGTCCTCAATTGCAGCTTCGAAATCATTGCTGACGATACGGCGTTAATGCAACTTCCACTGTCTATTATGACCTTGCAATTTTTGTCTCCAATCTTATTGAAAGTGTAGAAGATTGAGGTCCTTCGCCAGTCGTCGCTAGGTTTAGGTTGGGAAAAGGCACACCTAACAACCTGCAGATCTAAGTAGTTCATCTTTTGAAGGCAGTGAACAACAGCAGTATCTCCTTCTTCGAAAAACTCCTCATCGTCGTCCATATGGTGGACCAAGTCAGTTTCTGGCTCATTCTCTTCTTCCGTCACTTCCTCAATTATAGTGACCTTAAATGGGCTGGAGCACTGAGAAGCAATGTGTCCGTACCCATGGCATCTAAAACACTTAGTGCCGGCAGTGGTTTTGGGTGTCTCACGTTCTGGTGTTTTCCCTTTATAGTCTGAACGAGGTTGGGCTTGGTTAGGAGCAGGCCGACTACCAGAGGGTCCAGTGGGTTTGTATGGTTGGCTAGAGGAAGACTTAAAAGGGTTAGGTCTCGAGTCTTGGGTCCTGGTGGTGTGGCTTCTCGATTCTTCCAAGTCTAGTACAAGACTACAGGCAGCTTCGTACGTGGTTATTCCTCGAGCAAAGAGCTCATTCCTAAGGTCTTCTCGTAGTCCTGCTCTAAACATGGACAAAAGTTGTGTGGGAGTGGTGGTCTCCTCCCCGTTACAACGGATTAAGAAATCATCAAACATGGAGATGTATTCCTTAACGGGTTTACTCCCTTGGGTTAGCCTATTCCAACGATCTAAGAGTCTTGGGTAGTACGAGGGAGGAAGGTATTTCCTTTTCAGTTCTTGCTTCATCGCTCCCCAGTCAGCTATGGGGTATTCTCCTCGGGTCTCTCTCATGTGCTCCACGTTAGTCCAGTATTGGTTGGCTCTACCCGTCAATTTCATTTCGGCGAACCTAACTTTCTTCTCTTCCGAAATGTTATACCATTTAAAGTAACTGTCCATCCCTTTAATCCAGTCGAGGAAAACTTGGGGTTCTAACGTTCCGTCAAAAGTTGGGGCATCTATTTTAATGCTCTTAAGGAGCTGCGCGTCATTGTCTCTCCAAGGCGCGTCACGACCTACCGGTTCTTGGTGGGGTCGGTGGTGGGGTCGGTAGTAATCCCTAGGAGGTCCGTACTCGGTTCGGGCATCCTCGCCATAAGGTGATTGAGGTCTAGAGGGTGTGTAGATCGCCGGGTGTCCGATTCGTTCAATGTTGTCAAGTCTCTCTCCAGTATGACGCTTAAGGTCCGCCACACTTGTTTGGGTATCTCTAATTTGCTGCGACATTGTGCCCAACTGGCCTACAATCATGTCTAAGGTTGCTTGAATGTGAGTGGGATCCATGGTTGGGTTCTAGGGATCACTAGGAAGGTTTCTAGGTCCAAGGCAGCAGCTAAACTCCCTAAAATGTTTGCTGGAATTGCACTTACAGCAGCTGTAAAGTGCTGGACAGCAAACACAACGATGGGTGAAGTCACCTAATTGTCTAAGCAATGTTCTTGGGTGAAGGCAGCACCTAAACAGTGGACTTAGGGTCACTACCGGGTACTTAACCGCTGCAGGAAATGGTGGACAGCAACTAGGAACTACAAGGAACTCAATTTTCAGGTTACAAATAGTGCAGAAATTTGATGGCAGCAAGTGTAAAAGTGGCCTAGACTACTATGGATGTCAATGTGAATGTGGTAGCACTTAAGCGCATGAATACACTTAGGCACGGTGAAGTAATTGATGCAAAAATTTCAGGCCAGCAGTAACAAAACAGTAAATAGACTTAACTAAAAGCTGATATGCATGCAAACCTCTAATGGCAAGCTAAAAGGAGTTTCCTAGGATGCATCTAACATGAGCAAAGCATGCTAGCCATGCTCTGATACCAAATATGATGTGAAACTACTAGGAGTTACGATCGAAATTAAAAAAAGAGAATTGTAAAGTTTGCTTTTTATAAGTTTATGTGGATCATGCAAGATAGAGTTAAGATTTAGAAATGTTAACTTTGCTTAGGCCAAAGAGATGCACTTGAGATTAACCAAGATAGTTCATTCAAAAATCGAAGGGAATTAAATGCGAAGTACAAGTAACAAAACCCAACGTTTAGCAATGAGAAGTTCACCTTGGGGCCGTATCACTCAAGAGGTGGTGGACTTTTGGCGGAGATAGACGATCCAAGAGATGAAAGACGTTACCACTAGGGAGATGGTGCCAAAGAACTTCGTCGAAGGAAAAGTCGCCGGTTGGGATGGAAGTCGTAGACGACCGTTGAGGCTCCAAGTGTGCTTCGAAAGTCTTCGGTCGTAGATGCTTGCAAGGATTGGCACGACTCTATCCACGTACTCCTCTACGGTAGTTTCGTCTTCAAACCCTACGTCGAAGCAAGGTGACCGTAGGATGTCGACGCTTCCGTCGGCTTGGAAAACTATACCCCACTCAAGCTCTGGATCCGCCATACATGCTTGGCGTGGAGATTTCTTCAAGGAGAGGAGGGGTAGACGGCGGGATCTCCAAGGAAAGGGGAAGTCTCGGCCAAGAGGAGAGAAGGAGGCGGCTAGGGTTAGGAGATTAGGTGATGAGGTGGTATGGGGAAACTTTAATCAAAATCTGAATTTAATTTCAGATTTAATTAAATTTGGAGGGAGATATTTGAAATTATTTTCAAATTTCAAATCTAATTGAGGGGAATTAAAGAGCCATTAAGGGGGATCTTCAATGGGGTGGCCGGCGGCTTCCTTGGGGTGAGGAGGTGGATTTGAAAACTTAAAACTGAAATTAATTTCAGTTTTAAGTAATTAGGGAGGGAAAATTTGAAACTCCTCTCAAATTTCAAGTGCAATCAAGGAGGGATTAATGAGTCTTAATGGAGCCCATTAAGAGGGAGTGGCTGGCGGGTCATGTGGAGGGGAGAGGGAGAAAATTAAACAAATAAGCTGATGTGGATTTCAGTTTTGGGAAGGAAATTAGGAGGGAGAAGGATTTGAAATTAGTCTCAAATCAAGGTGTCATTAATGCATTAATGATTGCATTAATGGGGCTCTTCCCATAGTGAGGCCGGCGGTATGCTAAGGAGAGAGGGAGGGAAATCAAGATGAATTAGCTTCCAAATTTAGAGTGATGACGTGGAAATAAAGTTACAACGATTCCAATTTAATTTTAAGTTAAATTGGAATTCGTCATGAAAACTTTCCTAAATTGAAAATCCAAATTTGGAAGGTTTTCGAAATTCAAAATCCTGAATTTCGAAATTAGCCGTTGTAGAGATTGAGGGAAAGGAGGTCGGGAAGGGGGAAGTCTCGCCGGCGGCAAGAGGGGGGGTGGTGGCCGACGGGTGGGATGGCTTTGGGCCGGCGGGTTTTGGGGGAAGATGAGGAAGAGCGGAATACCGGGATAAACCACGAGTCACGGACTCTTCCAATGACTGGTGGGTGTTGCTTTTCGCCCTCACCTTGGGCTCTCGATCTCCTCTCTAACTTCAAGCTATCATGCAAGACAAGAAGAAGAAGAAGCAAAGAGACAAACAATAGAAATTCATTCAAAATATTCATTAAAAATCAAAATGATACAATAGACCACTATATATAGGTCTTGACTCATGAAAAGTGAAAAGACTAAGTTGCCCTCTGGGCTACAAAGAAGCATAACTCCCCACAGGGGTAAAATGGGAAAACAGTAAATCAAACAATACAATAAAATAAGATACATCATGTCATTAAAAGTAGAGACGCTGAATCGTGGCCGTCGATCTGCGGTTTCGCCGGCGATAAACATGTCGGTAGCGTCTGTCGATGTCCTCATCAATATGAGTATCATAGATTGAAGATAAGATATCATGAGCAACAAATGGTAAAAAATACACTAAAAAGATAAATAGGTGATACTAATAAGGAAGGATTGGGAGAAAAAATGATAGAACAGTGCAAAATGGATAGAATTTATACAAAGGAATTTGCACAAAATAAATTTAATGCTTTGAGAAGCAATAAACATAAATGAATGAATTATAAGAATTCATAAATTTGATCCCAAATAGTTGGGATAAGGCTATGGATGGTGATGGTGTGATGTGATGAATCATCAGATGACCTTAAGAATGCAAAAATAGTTTTTAAAAAATATGGACGGTCTTCATTGTTTGATGGTGCAGAATTTTAATTTCAGAAAATTGTCGCATGAACTTGGACAGGAAGGAGTAAATATTTGAGTAAAATGATGCTCTTAAATTTTTTTAATCAGAGATTTAACATGCTTATGGATATGATTTCCAGAACACAATAAATACAGTAAGCCAGTTTTTCCATGCAACTAGCAGCTCAGTGATTGCAAAGGACAGCAAAAATGCAGAACCAGAAAAGAAAACACTGATGAATACAAGCACAGTTAAAACGGATACAAAAAAGACGCTTACCTTTTGCACCACACCAACAGCTGCTTGAAGTGGTGTCAAGTACTCATATGGAAGCTGCAAAGGAGATTGCAACAATAAATTAACGCATTTGAAGAAAAAAAAGAGAAATTCTATATCTCTATGTACAAAATTTTAAATAAAAATTTCTTCATGAGCACGGATTACCTTCCCTGTTAGAAGTTCCCAGATCATTATAGCAAAACTGAACACATCGGCTTTGTGATCATAGGGATTATGTTCTATGACCTTCAATTAAAAACCACATTTCATATGAAAATGGCGGTATGTAAAGCCTAGCAAACCAAAGTAGTCTTAGGAATAGGAAATAATCACCACTTGAGAAGAATAAAATAGCCGGACTAACTGGCTACAACATGAAAAACCCGGAACAAATGATTTAAATACCATTGTCAATAGCAGAGTTGGTTATTTGCTGTATTTTACAACTATTCTTTATCAGGTAGATGACATTCAAAGGCTAGATGATAATGGACTTGAAATTAATAGAATAAAGATTGAGAACATGACATGCTATTTTAATTGACAAGAAATTAGTAATTGGTAATTAATAATAAACATTACTGGAAATGATAACTAAATGTGATAATAATTAATAAGGATGTCACCTTTAAAGTTGAAGTAGATTGGCCAAAATGGATAGGTGCCTTGATGGATTACTATGAGATGAGAGAATATTATGGACTATAACTATAGCGATTATGTTTTTTGGACCCGTGTTAAAATAAATAAATAAAAAAAGCCATCGATCACCCATTAATCACCAAGTGTTATATGAGTGTTAAAATAGACGTGTAATAAAACAAGAAAAACATAAAGTGATAAATGCTTAAATTTGAGATGGAGTAGAAATAATTGAAGATGATCTAAGTAAAAAATTGATTAATGTGTTTAGAGCATAGACAAGGATGCAAAATAAATGTGAAAAGATTAAAAAGGAAAATGGGAATGAAAAAGATAGCGTATTAGAAGCACAGAAAAAAGACTAGCTCAAGATTTAGTAAACACCTAATATTAAAAAAAAAAAGAGAAACACAAACCTATTATAGCATTTATAAAGAATAAAAGCATGATTCATAAAGTCAACTCCAAATAGTTATAGGATAATGCTAATGTATGATAATAATGACTTCTACAATCACTTGTAAACAAGTATATATTTTAATATATTTTATATTGGGAAAATATTGTCTCCTATTTGATGTTCATCAAATTTATGTCTTTTGACTAGTGCATGTTATTTTTTTAGTCACAGACAATTCAAATTTCAAATTTCAAATTTCATCATATAATTTTATTTAAAATATCAATAGCCTTACCTCCCCTCCCAATCTTCATGCCACAAACCTTATGTTCTTCGTGTGTCCCATCAACCCCATACTCCCCCCAGCACCATACTTCACCTCTAATCCCTCACTCAATTTGGCTATTGCATGAAAGCAGTGATTATTACTTCCCAATATGCGATTACAATTTTATGAAATATAATAACATGTATTATTTGAAAATAATCAAACTGAGATACTTAAACATTTATTTAATAATAATCAGACCTAATTTTCCAATAACCAAATAATTGAAAAAAGCATATTGAAGAAAGGATAAATGGAAGAAATGCCTTGAGGATATTTAGGAATATCAAATTCCTCTTTTGGAATGGAAATTGATTGGAAAGCAAATAATCTTTACGAAATCAAAATGGTTGAAAATAATGGAATGTAGGTAAAATTACTTTCAGAGCATTTGGCTAACTATAAAACTGCTTCAATTAGTAAACAGGAAGTCATATTTATGTTCATCAACTTCACAAAGACCATCAATCATTGGCCTTATCCCTGCTAATTGGATTCAAATGATATAAATCCTTGTTTTCCATTCAATCTTATTAAATATTTCCTGAAGTGTTAAATCTTTTTTTGAAACTTTTGACCATAATATACCTTTGAGCTACCCCGTCTCCTTCTAAATCCTGTCACATTGATTTCATCTACACATCTCATTGACTCATCTACATAGTTTAGTATCACGTCTTCTACCTATAAATATTAGCGATTCTAAAAGAGAACTTTTATTTTTAACACCATGGAGTGATGAGAAAATGACAATTCAAAATTCATGTCATAATACTTTACTAAGACCATTAAAAGTAAATGCGGCCAATTTAGCCACATTTCATCTGAAGTCCTTTTATTAGCAAACACCTTGCTACCAACTAAATTGCTCAAAATATTGATAGCATTAAAAATGTTAACAGACACTTCCCCGTAAGAGTTTGTGATGGTGGTGCCAAAAAATCAAGATAAGATCTAGAAATACCTCTGGAGCCATCCACCGATATGTTCCTGTTTCTGCAGTCATAACACCAGATTGAGCTTTAACACGCGCAACACCAAAATCCGCAACTTTGACAACCTGTTAGACGTAGGATTGTTGAAAGTTTAAAGCCAACCATATTTGAAAAAGTAAGGCACATTAAAACTATGCTGTTGAAAGTTAAAAGCCAACCATATTTGAAAAAGTAAGGCACATTAAAACTATGCAATTTATATCGTCAAAAAATTGAAAAGAGGTGTCTAAATGGTTACTAGCCCAAATGCACATTCTTGGGCTTTAGATCAAGAATTTGTCAGTTCAAAATTAATTAATTTGGTATTTTTATAGAAATAAAACAATTGAATAATTATATTCGTTAATAATATAAATGTATTAGTATTTTAAAGCATAACTAAGAAAGATAGAGGTAGACTTAAAAGACTCAATTATAGAATATTATAAAGTACTTTTTTATTAAATTTAAATGAGAATTTGACTCTCTTAATAGGACAATGGTGAAAAATGACTCAGGTAGCCGGCCCCACGTAGTAGGATAAAGACTTGTCTTTATTGTTGTTGTTCTTGTATGTTAAAAGCATAACATTTTGTTATAAACTCGCAATTCACAACAATTTAAGTTTAGAGTAGAAAGAAAAAATGGCCATTAGTTGATTTAGAAAAGGCCATTAAATAATAATTCTATTTTTTTTTATAAAATGAAGATTCTAAAATAAAGAATGCCACAATATATAAATATTATTACAGATAAAAGAATAAATGACATATAAGATAGTAAAAAAGCTCTATATGATTTGATTTGTGCTGAGATGTTGAGAAAATTCTCTTAACAACTCTGATTGCAAAGTCAAAGCCTACTGTATGAATTTCTTTCATACATTTTTCATACGTTTCTAAGAAATCTACCTACTATCTATAAATAAGTTACTTGCCACCTAATACAATCAACTTAATATCTGCAAATTTGTAAAAAAGAACATAGTTACATGGAGTTGAGGGACAGAACTCATTCTTCTCCTCATTCAACCGAGTGTAGGGGTGGAGGTCTAAGAGGTGGAGAGTGATTGAAAGTTGTTCGTATCTTAGTTGCGGTCATGGAGAGGACTTTTCTCTATTTGGTGGTTGAAAAAGAACACTGAAATGTTGTAAGTGATAGTTAAAAGCCAGAGGCCTTCAAAAGATACTTTTTGGGGCTTGTTACTTATGAGGTGGTCCAAAATAAGCGGGAACATGTTATCATCTATTTTGGATGAGCAGCCAGTGGAGGAATCTTGCTCGAATTTGGGGAGAGAGTAAAAAAGAGAACATAAGAGAGTAATACTAGAGATATAAAAAAGAGATGAATTTATCTCTCTATGCTGCTAACAACGTAGATAAATTTCAATAAACCACATAAACTCTCTTATATATTTTTTTTCTTCGTGTTCTCCTTACAAATTATTTTTCTCATTCAAGGAATCATCATTGCTCCTTGAAGAGTGCTTTTCCCCAACAATTTGAACTCCAAACGGTGAATAAAACAACTATAGCTTTTTTAAGAAAGCACTTTTAATGCTAAAACAGGTGTAATATGTTGAGTTTCGGTCTTCGCTGCAGCTGAAACAAAAACCAAGAAAAGCTACATTGCAAGGTAAGGAAGAAGAGAATGCAGAGCAGGCAATGTTACTGTTTCATTGAACTCGATGCCATGAGATACAGGGTTTATAAAAGGTAAAAAGATGCTGAAGATAACATCAGCGGCTGAGATTAAAAGCAATAATCCAACGGTTGATTAACGCCTGCATAACTGGGCTCTGTGCAGTGGAGCGTAGTGGACATGTGAATTGAGCAGAGGTAGTTATAAGACGGCTGGCTTATCACCGCCCCTCAAGCTAACATTTGCTTCAGAAATGTGCAGCTTGTCGCGTAAAAACTGAAACCGAGGAATAAATAACGGTTTAGTGAACAAGTCAACTAGTTGATCCACAGTGTGAATATACGAGACCGTGATGAGCTTGTTTTTGATACATTCCCGTACAAAATGAAAATCTATTTCAATGTGTTTGGTTCTAGCTCTGAAAATTGGGTTGTTAGCGAGAGCTATGGAAGAGATGTTATCACAAAGAAGGACAGTTGGTGCAGAAGTAGGAATAGAAAATTCCTTCAAAAGACGACGCAACCAAATTATATCAGTAGTAGCCGTGGCAAGGGCACGATATTCGGCTTCGGTGGAAGAGCGAGCGACCGTCTTTTGTTTTTTTACTTGCCATGAGATAAGATTAGAGCCCAGAAAAGCACAGTAGCCAGTAGTGGATTTCCTGTCAGCAGGATCACCAGCCCAATCGGAGTCCGAATAAGCATGTAATTGAAGATCGGTAGCAGTAATGGGGATGCCAAAAGAGAGAGTGCCTTTAAGATAACGAAGAAGCCGTTTGAGAAGTTTGAAGTCCGACTGTTGAGGACAATGCATGTGTTGGCATAACCTATTAACAGTGAAAGTAATATCCGGACGGGTAACAGTTAAATACTGAAGAGAACCAATTAAATGTCAGAAGAGATCGGAGTCTGCAGTAGACAGAGCAAGCGAACTAATAGCCGTCTCGGTAACCAATTTTGTAGGAATTGGTGATGAAATTGGCTTACAAGCAGACATTCCAGCACGTTGGAGTATTTGAGTAGCGTAAGCAGCTTGAGACAAGTGAAGGCCCTGCGAAGTATGAGAAACGTGCATACCGAGAAAATGAGAGATGCGGCCCAGATTTTTCATCTGAAATTTGCTGGATAGTGCTGTTAATAGGCATGTAATGGTTGCATTGTCATTGCCTGTAAGCAATATATCATCGACATACACTAGTATGTAAATAAGAACGGACTGCTTGGTATAAATCAATAAAGAAGGATCAGCAGTACTATGATGGAAGCCGAACTGTAGTAAATAATTGGAAAAAGTATCGAACCATTGGCGAGGAGATTGCTTCAAACCATATAAGGACTTATGAAGAAGACACACATAATCAGGATGCACGGTGTCTTTAAAACCAGGAGGCTGGCTCATATAAACGGTTTCATGAAGTGCTCCATGTAAGAAAGCATTAGACACATCAAGTTGTAGGATTTGCCAGTGAAAAGAAACCGCAACCGTAAGAAAAATGCGAATAGTAGGTAATTTGGCCACGGGACTAAAAGTATGAAAGTAATCCAGACCAAATTGTTGTCGACAACCAAGTGCGACGAGACGAGCTTTATACCGTGCAACTGATCCATCAGGATTGAATTTGGTCCGGTATATCCATTTACATCCCAAGACATTGCGAGAGGAATCATTAGGAACTAATGTCCATGTAGATTGACGTTGTAAAGCTGTAAATTCGTCTGACATTGCTTGTCACCAAGCAGGGTGCTTGACAGCTTCCGAGTAAGAAGTTGGATCAATAGGTATAGTGTTGGTTTGCATACTTATAATGTGTTTTGGTTTGAGGTTGCCAGACCGAAACCGAGTAAGCATAGGATGTATAGAAGTAGTTGGTGGTGGAGCTTGAGATACAACAGGAGATGAAATGTCAGACGTTAAAGGAATGCTTGGAGATGTAGATGGAGAAATTCTTGAAGGAGAAGCATTAAGTGGTGAAGAATTTCTGGCAGATGAAATAGAGGAGATATGATCGACAGGTAAGGTTGGTTGGGTAATGGATATGGTTTCAGACGTGGGAAAAATTGTAGACGGAGAATTATCTGTAGCATTTTGAATATTCGTGGGAACAAGCATCGTTGAAGTAGGAATAAGAGGAATTGATTCAGTAGTTGATTCAGAGGTTTGTATGGTGGAGAATGGAAAATGACATTCATAGAATTTGACATGACGGGAGATAAAAATGTTATTAGAGTCAATGTGATAGCAAAGATATCCTTTTGTGTGAGCAGGATAACCAAGAAAAATGCAGGGTAAAGATTTGGAATGAAATTTGCCGAGAGCCTTTTGAGGTAGAAAAGGGTAACAAAGGCATCCAAATGTTCTAAGGATAGTATAATCAGGTGGATGATGAAAGAGGAGTTGATACGGAGAAGAAGTTTTCTTGGATAAAGATGGAAGACGATTGATGAGAAAAACAGCCGTTTGAACGGCATGAACCCAGAATTTCTGTGGCAAGGAGGCATCATGTAGTAAAGTTCGAGTAACTTCAACAATATGGCGATGCTTACGTTCAGCAACGCCATTTTGTTCAGGTGTATAAGGACACGTCACTTGATGAATAATACCACAATGTGCAAGAACATTTTGAAATGATGTAGAGAGGTATTCCCCTCCACCATCTGTGCGAAAGCATTTAATTTGTTTATTAAATTGTCGTTCCACTTGAGCTTTAAAATGTGAAAAAACAGATGGAACATCTGATTTTAGTTTCAATGGATAAAGCCAAGTAAAACGAGAAAAGTCATCAATGAAGAGAACATAATATTTATAGCCAAACAAAGATAGGATTGGGGAAGGACCCCATACATCACTATGAACTAAATCTAAGACAGCAAGAGACCTAGTAGAAGAGGTAGTAAAAGGAAGCTTGTGACTTTTTGAAAGTTCACAAGCAGTACAATTAAAAGTTTTAGAAGCAGATTGTAATCCGGAATTTGCTGGAGGCGGCAACTTGAGAAGAACTTGATACGAAGGATGTCCAAGCCGTCGATGCCATAGTTGGTGTGAGGAAGTGGTGGCAGCGAACGCATGAGGATTGGAAGATATGGCAGATTCAGTAGAGATGGGGTAGAGACCGCGTTGACATCGACCTTGAAGGAGAATTTGGTTGGTCTTCAAGTCCTTGATTTTGTAGCCAAAAGGATCAAACAGGATGGAACAAGAATTATCGTTAGTTAGACGATTGACAGATAAGAGATTTCGTGTGAGATTAGGAACAAGATGTAGGGAAGATAAACGAAGCTTACGATGAGGAGTCGGCAACAACCCTTTACCAGTATGTGTAATGGGAAGCAATTCACCATTGCCGACAACTACCTGTTGATTTCCAACATATTGCTTTGGATTTGAGACTTGAGCAAAATCAGACGTCAAGTGAGAAGTAGCTCCTGTATCAAGTATCCATTCTGATGATGACGATGGAGCAGTATCGGTAGAATACGCAGAAACGTTTGGTGGAGGTAGTGAGAAATCACCCCTGTACCAACATTTGAAAGCACTGTGTCCAAACTTTCCACAGATTTGACACTCAACCGGGTTCTGTGTTGAAGTCGAACTGCGACCAGATGACGAACGTCCACGAGGAGGACGAGAAGAGGAGCGACCGCGATAACCACGACCACGGCCTCTTCCACGTTGAGCTGTAAATGCCGGAATAGTCTCAGGAGCAGGGGATGAAACTGATAAGTCCCGAAGAGAATCAGCGACTAAATTTAGTTCTTCACTACATAGCAGTGAGTAGAAATCATCCAAGCTAATTGGATTTAAGTTCGTCCGTATTGCTGTTTTGAAGCCTTGGTACGCAGGCGGCAAACCGTTCAATGTGTACATGATAATGTCATCCGAAGACAACGGTGCTCCAGCAGAGCCAATGATGTCTACTTTGCTCTTAATCTCAGAAAGATACTGCATCATTGATTTATCCTTCATCGACACATGGTGCAGTTCATTCTTAAGCTGGAGGATACGTGAACGGTTGGTCGATTGCAGGCGACGTTCAATAGTCGACCAGATCTCACAGCAGGAGTTGAGATTGAGAACATAAGGCAAAAATGTCGGTGAGATTGTAGAATACAGAACAGCTGCTAGATTCTGATCTATCAGCAACCAGGTTGAGTATTCGGGATTGGAAGCAATCCCAGAAGAAGTAGTTATCAGTTTTGGAGGTTTAGGCGTTGATCCATCTAAGTATCCATCAAACCCATTAGCAGCAAATAACTTAAAAATCTGAGACTTCCAGAGACGATAATTTTCCGCCGTCAACTGAATGTTTAGCACGGACTTAACATTAGTCATCAGAAACTTTAATTGCGTCGGGATGGATACTTCCGCCATTTTTGCTGTAACAGATGAAATCGCAGCTTGCGGAGACAAGGTAGATGAACGAGAAGGATCGTCCATGACGAGGGATACAGAAATAACTGAGAAAATGATTAAAGAAGAAGATCAGGCCGTCGGGCACAGCTGCTCTGATACCATGTTGAGTTTCGGTCTTCGCTGCAGCTGAAACAAAAACCAAGAAAAGCTACATTGCAAGGTAAGGAAGAAGAGAATGCAGAGCAGGCAATGTTACTGTTTCATTGAACTCGATGCCATGAGATACAGGGTTTATAAAAGGTAAAAAGATGCTGAAGATAACATCAGCGGCTGAGATTAAAAGCAGTAATCCAACGGTTGATTAACGCCTGCATAACTGGGCTCTGTGCAGTGGAGCGTAGTGGACATGTGAATTGAGCAGAGGTAGTTATAAGACGGCTGGCTTATCATAATAAACAAAAAGGATATTTGTTGTATGATCAAACAAATCTTAAAAGATCAAACAATTTTTTTAAAAAACCTTACAATCATATTTAGTAGAAATTCATAGTGTTTAATATATAATATGGTCCTATGTTATTTATGTGTTCAAGTGCATCAATAACATTGCATTTACAGAAAGAAAACAGCAGCGGTGTCCTTACTAATATAGGAACAGAACAACAACCTCATTTTCATCCATTAAAATATTGGCAGTCTTCAGGTCCCTATGTATGATATCATTTTGGTGCAAATAGCTCATTCCCTTGCAAACATCAATTGCTACTCTAAGCAGAGTTGAAAGTTTGAAGACACCTTTCTGCTTATGAAGAAAATCATACAGACTTCCTCCAGACATGAATTCTGAGTGGACCAAAAAACAATAGAAAATTATATTTATATATATCAGCTACTACATCCAAACAACCGCAAGATATTATAACCCACTAATACAGGCAAGAAAAACTTTTGAGAGTGAAAAACAAAATATCGGCCAAGTTCATGCATACCCGTAACAATGAATAAACTAGGTGGTTGTGTGCAAGCCCCAATAAACTGAACAACATGTTTGTGGCGAATCTTTCTGCATATAAAGGATTTAAATTAATTAAAGAATCCCAGGAAAGGAATATGGTCTATAGAAAAAAATATATATGGCAAAATCCACATAAAAAAAAGGAGAAATGAGCTATTATGGTTGAAATCTTCAGATATTATACCAACATAAAAATGTTTGAGATTTCAGTCGATTTCATGTGCTTTTACCTCTGATGACCCATTTAATTTAAAATATCTTGCTTCTTTTTAAGATTTCACTACTGTGATGAATTAATTCATATTTGTAAGGCTTTAGTGAATTTTGATCCCCGTGAGTAAATCAATCGTACAGCATACTTCCACTATTATGGTTGTAATATGCTATCCTCTTTGCAGAAGTTCATAACTAGAATTTTAAGGCTTCTTTGTTCATTGGAAATAATGGCCGAAAGGATTTGCGCATGTTACTACTTGAGGTGCCAAAGAAACACTTAATTAGTTAAGTGAAATCATTAGGAAGATTAACAGCTAATTAAAAATTGCCAATGGATAACTAAAACTTTAATCAAGCTCTCTATATTGAACTGGTTGAAAAGGGACAAATTTCTTAAAATTAAATAAATAAATAATCAATCAATTAAGGTTCGATAACACAATTTTGAGAGGGTGAATTACGTAGTCAGGTGGATTCATGTGTGTGTATACATATATAGATGGAGAGAAGATCTTACGGTTAAATTTTGAGCGAGAGGTCGAGTGAGTGAGATGTGAGAGGGCCGAAGCGAGTCTGCACAGCAGAACTGACGAGTAGTAGATATTGAGATCATCAAATTGCATGAAAAAACCAAAGTTAAATTTTGAGGAGGAACATTGACTAGGGCTTCTTCCTCTTCTTCCCCCTTCTCCTTGATATGGGAGAAGTAAATCTTAACCCAACTTTTCTTACATATCTAAAGGTGGATAATCTATTTCTAAACGGGAGTAATGCACAATTCTTCTAAACTTTATGCATTTGATTGATTTATTTATGGTTCATGCTTATTTATATGATTGCATATGAAATAATCTATCTTTATAAGAGTCCTACTATAAATAGCTTTATGATAATTTATCTTTTCTCATCCTAATGAATTCCTCAAATAGTTATAATATGCCGTGCAAAATGATATGATTTGACTTCAAATGTTTGGGGTAATGTCTAATTTCAACGAAGAGATTAATGCTTGCAAGCCATGATGTTGAGTGGCAGATATATATTTTTATCATACGGTGATAAGATATAAACGCCAAGCACCAAACAATACTTTTTTATATGGAAGTGCTTTTCCACTGACCTCATAATATAGACTTCCTGCGCAAATTCACGCTGCATATCCAAACTAACATGCTCTGGCTTAAATACTTTGATAGCTACATCTTGACTACAATATGTGCCTCGGTATCTGAAGAAGAAAACAACATGGACACGTTGACTGTAACATAAACAAACATAACCATACCTGGAGATATATTTGCTTTGAATTACTGTTAGACATACAGATTACACTGAGACCCTGATGCTAACTTATTTTGAAATTTCAGAAGTTTAGTATCAATCTCCCAAACATCAGTACCATCAGTCGGTATTTTGATATGATCCGAAAAACCTTCTTTGGAAGGCAAATTATCATATTTGGATGGCCATTGCCTAGGTGGCAAGCAAGCTTGTTTCTGCAAATAATAATAGTGAGCTATTTATAGACTCTATAGACCATTGTTTTCGGAAAAAAAGGAGTACCGTTGGCGGCATAATAGGATGACAAATATGCATCTCGCATAGCATTAATAGTTAATGGGATGGCAAAACAGCAGAAATCTTTTTTCCTAGTTTATCAAGAAATCGCATAAATGATTGAGATTGTTAAAATCTATATGGAAACATCAGCTGTGAAAATATTATCCGTCATGTCACCAAAAGGAAGATTATATAAGTTGAAAGACATAAAAATCACTTAAGGCATCAAGTAATAACAAATATTCAGTCAGTGAAGCTTTCATATGTTTGAAGTATAGTTCGCGCTAAAAATAAGGTTACAAAACCACGTAACAGTTGAAAACCAACAGCGTGGTACTACTGCTATTAAAATTTGAGATTTTTTGCTGCATGGTTGCTAGAGATCAACATAAAACTTGTTTACCTTTCAACAAGTACATAAAGTACTTCCACAATTATTTGTACCAACCTAATCAGTTCGAGATCACAGCAGGGATTTCTGGTAAGATGCTGAGCGAGTAAGTCCAAATTCATTGTAAGAGGCGTTGATAGGATAATTACAAAATACATTCAAATCTGATTAGTTATATATACAATGATTCAAGCTAAAGCAATCTAAGAGGAAAAAGAGAACATGCAATCAATATAAGGGTACAAAGTTTGTGATATCACCGGGGTGTTTAAGAGTGATTTAGACTCAAGATTGGACTGAGACCAGTTCAATCAACTTTGAGTCTGATGCTTCAAAATTGGAGTTCAAATTTTGTGGGAATTTTATAAAAATTTTGGTAACCATTCAAAAACAGGATATTTTGAGCATGCTCACAAATCTAAATCTTTTTTTTTATTCCTTCTTTGAAGGTGCATTAGATATTTAGATCCATCTTTAGACTCTAAATCCAACCTTAATCAGTTCTTGCATCCTAGCCGGTGCTCATGTTGATGACACTGAATCACAAGCATCAATAATCGCCACAACGGGCTACCTCATCTTCTTTTCTCACCACCAAAAATTGCCACCTGTTTTTGCAACTCAAATGGCTTGCCTTATGGCACTGAACCCCATGAGAATAAACCAAATTTTGCATAGAAAATTGGTGAGATAGACTAAGAGGGTTGAAGAATTAGATAAAAAGGAACGCCTCAAGGGAGGGAGGCAAAAGATAAAGATGAAACATCAAGTAGAAAATATAAAAAGGGGAGAATCTCTAGAGGTGAGTGTTGAATTCAGAGATTTGAGAGGGAAAATGTTAACTTTATTGCACAAATATATCCATATTTATAGATCTATACAAAATCTCTAATAAAGAAATAAATCAATTATAGAATCATACATTATTGCCCTAACATAATCCTTCCTAAATCAGCCACCAAACTATGGAAAGAGATCGGCATGATTTAGGTGAGCCTCCCACGGATCCCCATCCTAGCCGTGGGATCAATATGCTAAGGGACGGCTGAGATTTAACACTTACCCCTTGAGCTGGGGAATACATATTTGTCATTTCTAGCTTAGTAATCAGTCACCAAAAGGCAGAGTTATCAAGTCACTCGGTAAGAATATCTGCAAGTTGATCTTTTGATGAGACATGATAGATACATATAAGAACATTGTCTAATTTTTTTTTTTTTTATAAAATATTTGTCCACTTCTATTGCTTAGTCCTGTCATGCTAAACCGGATTGTGAGCTATGATAATTGTTTATTTATTATCACAATGTAACTTCATGGGTCCTTCCCATTTGATCTTTAGGTTTCTAGAATTATTTTGATTCATAATAGCTCACATATTCCCAATGTAATAGCTCTGTATTATGCTTTTGCACTAGATCTTGCTACCGCATTCTGTTTCTTGTTTGTCACTTTGTCCATATAACAAGGTTTCCTCCAAGGAATGTGCAGTATCCTGAGTTAATTTTACTCTTTTCAGCATTATTTTTATTTATGATGTGCTAACTTTTGTCTGCTTGTTTGCAGGTGCTCATAGCCAACAGTTACAGTAGCTGGAGCTTGCAGTTGCAGTCTTTGTCAGGAGTTGGAGCCAAGCAGAGGCTTGGGGCTTTATCAGGAGCTGGGTTTAGACTTGAATTTTCGAAGTATTTCTTTTTGTTTTATGCTTTGGTTAGCTTTTTAGGAGTTGAGTTTTAGCGCAGTTGTACATAGTCAATTAGAGTGAATATTGTTCTGAATAGCATTTTATTTTGTTTTGATTTAATTGCATTAATTAATTATATTAATTAATTAAATAAATTTTTAATTGAAGTTAAGTTTTAATTTTAAATCAATTGCTCAACTCATTAATTGTATTTTAAAATTGATTGTATATTTTAAAATTACTTAATTATTTAAATTAAGTTGGTTTCTCAACTAATTTAAGTGAGAGTTTGTTTTAAAATTAGTGGATTTTAATTGTTAAATTTCATTTTTTTTAAACGGTTAATTAATTTGATTAACTATGTTTTAATTGATTAATTATAATTAAAATTTTAATTTTGAGTTATGTTTGATGTAAATTTTAATTTTATTTATTTTCAAATTAATTATTTAATCATTTATATTTCATTATTCAATTAAGTTTGACAATTTGAAATTACTTAGTAGATTTTATTAATTAGATTAAAGTTTAAAATTAATTAAAGTTTGATTTTTAATTAAGTTTAATTAGGATTTAGGTTAAAATAGTTTGGTTCAAGCAGATTTGGCATTAGTCAATAATTCCATTGACTATGTTTGAACTAAAATTTTAAATTCAATTTCTTAGTTATTTGATTAGTTAAAGCTTTAATTTTAATTTATTTAATTTAAATGAAGTTTCAATTTGAATTTTAAATCAATTAGTTAAATTGAATTAAAGTTTTAATCTTAATTTTAATTAGTTAACTTAGGAATTTAAGGATTTAATTTTAAATAGTTAATTTAATTACTTTGAATTTAATTAATTTTCAAGTTAGGTTAATTAAATTTTAATTTCATCAAACACTTAAAGTTTATTTTAAATTACATTTTTATTATTTGATTTGTTAAATTGATTAATCATTTAACTAATTGGTTGACGCTTCTTATTAATTTGATTACTCAATTTTACCCGAATTTCAAAGAGGTGCATTATTGATTTATTAGTTAAATTAGGTTGATTAATTGAGATTCTGCTTTAAGTTTTCTAATTTATGTTACTGCCTGCAGATTTCAATATAAATCCCTCTTTTAACATAGAAGACTTAGTGGCATATGAAGGCCCTGATTTTAACCCATAAAATCCACTATCAAAACAACCTTATGTGAACCCACCCTATGAGATCTCAAACCTACCTCCACTATCAAATATTCCCAAATTTCCTATAGCAGAGCAAGTGGAGGCAGTCTTAAGTGATGAGATCATATCCATAAGAGAAGAGGACGAAGAAGATATTTGATCAGGTGGAAAGGAAAGCCCAAGTCAGAGGATATGTGGCTAGATCGTGAGGAGCTGCAGTAGATTGACCCAGATGCACTTGAGATCTACGAGAGCGCCAGAGATACTTCCTTGACGGAGTCGAGTTTTCTCCCACCCTGGGAGAATGATGGGGACATCAGATCATCATGGAAAGTTTACCAGAGACGTGGCCGCCGATCTACGGCCACGATCGAGTCTTTATATTTTTGAATCATTGATGTATTTTATTTTTATGTAGTTTATTATTTGCTTGTGTGGTATTTTGAGTCATTGATGTATTTTATTTTCATGTAGTTTGTTATTTGCTTAGGTGGTTTTATTTCCAGTCTTACTCCTCTTATGGGAGTTGTCGTATGTAAGCCCAAAGGGCGTTTGTGTATTTTGCCTCGAGCCATTTGTAGGAGGCTATTTAAAGCCCCACTTTGTTCTATTATGATTAATGAATGATTATTGAGATTTCTTCCTGCACTTGTGTTGTGAGAACCTTTGAGAGTTCTTGTAGAGCTTTGGAGAGTTTCCTTGAAGAGGGAGATTGGCGCAATACCCACCAACCTTGGATACGGCCGGGTTAGTGGTTTATTCTTCTTCTTTAATTTTGTCATAATCTCCTCGTCGAACTTCCCCACTCTCTGCCTTCATAAGCTCCGACCACCTCACTCGATCCCTCATCCACTTCCCAAAACCCCACGGCCCAATTGCCCCAAGCCTCTTTGCCGCCAGCCAAGGCCACAACCGCCGGCCCCCTCATCTCCCTAGCCGCCGACCACTCCCCTCCTTTCCTCCATCCAAATTTATTTCCTATTTTAGATTAAATTGAATGTGGGACGATTTGAAATTCGAAATTTATCATTGCAAATTTTCAAAATCTTTCCTAATTTAAATAGTCTATTTTAGGAAAGTTTCTTAATTAACTCAATTTGAATTTCAAATTCAAATTGAATTTAATTGAGACATTACCTAATTCTCCTAGCCTATCAAATCTCCCCAAATCCCCTCCCTAATTTCCCTCTCTATACCCTACTGCCGCCGGCCCCAATAAGGAGTCAATTAGGATTTGTTTCCTAATTCCCCACCACCCCTCAAGGCAATATTTCTAAATCCCTTCCTCACTTAATTGGCTGAAATTACCTCTCCCGTAACTCCTCAATTAATTCCCACATCTAAGGAATTAATTAAGGAATTCCAAATCCCTCCCTAACTCCTCCCGCCAACCTCTCAATCCCGTCAGCTGCTTTCCTCGTCACCTCCCCTCCCCTTGTCTACCTGCATGTGAAGAACTCTCTAATCTAGAGCATGTGCGGGAAATCCCACTCAGCCTTCTATTCCTATTCACGGCTTGACCTCTCCTCAATGTTCTCTTCATCTTAGCCTACCAAAGTCTGAGAATTTCCCTCAGGTTTTCAGTAGAAAACTGAGATTGTTTTCAAATTTTATGAGAAGAGGTGTGGAGCTTGCATCCTCTCTCCTATCAAGGGAAACTTCTCCATCCTTGTGACAATTCAAGATACGCATCTTATGGAAGCCATGAACGAAGACTTCGAAGGCATCGAGTGGAGGACCTCCTCCTCTCCTTAGCAAAGGTTTTCTCTTTCACTTGCATCGTATTTCTTTTAAGTCTAAATTCTCTTGGTGTGATTGTAATCGCGAAAGTCTCCTCCAAGTGCTCATGCTAAGCTTAGTTCTCTGCATCCTAAATCTCGTTGTTAGATTAGGGATTAACTTGAAAACTATTGTTCTGTATTGTTTTTATTTTCTTAACTATCTTGAGAAATCAAAACTTGGAGCATGTGATTTAGCCTACACAAGAGATCTCCTCATTTGTTTTAAATTCTTCGTTGAAATTGCTCGTAATTTTATTCCGAAATTGTTCTAATCTATTAGTTGTGCAATGTTCAAATGAATCCATAAGCATGTCATCTAATTAGTCCGGCATCACGAGGGGTCTGTTCGTGCGGTTGACGGTGATGTGTGTTGCAGTTTGATCATAGACGGAGCGGATCGGGTCTCAAGTGAACTCAGGCTGCAGGGGGAAGCCGGAGTAAGCTCGGTTTGTAGATTGGAACCGGAGTAGAAAAGGATTGGTTGAGTTCGGTCGTGGGAGTTGACAGAGGTGAACAAGAGATCAACGAAAGTCAGGCTTCAATCTTCGTGAGTGTTTGTTAGCGTAAAAAAAATTCATTCCTTTCTCCCTCTCTTTTTATGCGATTGAAAGAAAAAAATAAACCACTTTGACGTCATGGGAATATGGCGACCTGCTGCAATTATGTCTCTTCTTTAATTTATTATTTATTATTAGAAGATTTTGTGCATCACATTCCGGTTAATTGCATACAAAAATAAACAATAGAAACAAAGATCATACTCTGTTGGTCTCCAACGAAGTAACTGTCACAGTAGATTTGCTATTTTATTCTTATAAGAAATGTTTAGTTAACATGAGACGAAATTTATCATTGCTTCCAATTTCGAAAGTGAATTTTCTCTTTGTGGTCTTTGTTTAGTTTTATTCGAACAGCAAGAAGAGCTAGCATAGAACTACCAAGATTTGTATATCTATTTCTTCTTCCACCTCCTGAGAATGGATGGATAGCTCTCTAAAACCTTTTGTGTAATGAAGTTGAGCCGTCTTCAAATGGACCCATCAACAAAACGTTATTCAAAGAACAAGACACTAACGATGTGGAGTATGATTTATGCCACTTCCAATCTATAAGATCAAGCTCCACTACCAAACAGTGGTGGCAGGGTGAATCTTAGGGATGGCAGTGAAAATATTTACTAACAGTAGTTGGATCTCGGTTTCAAATTCCCTAAGAGCATTATTTGCTTTGCAATATTAGGAGCTGCTGTCTAGTAGATTTTTTTTTTCTCCAAACTCTTTTGGCATTGAAATCTCTTTGAAGCTTTTGATCGATCACTTCACCTCCATCCATGACATTGACATGTAGCTTGACATAAATGCCATTGTCAAGTCTTTGTAATTTGTGATGCAAGGATTTAATAATTTTAATCATTGTAAATCGAATACCACATTCACCTAAATTGAAAGGTGTTGGCATTCCATAAAGAGATGTGCATTGAAACTTATTTTTGAATTATCATTAAGTAAAGGGGTCGAAAGAATCATTTGCTTATTGATTAACCTTTGATCTTTAATTCTTTTGTTCCAAAACTATCAAAACCATGCCTTACTTTTGTGATGATATTAATTTAGCAGTTTTGTCAAATTGCAATTTTATTAAATTTCAACAAATAGCCTCCCAACGAATTTGTTGGGCGCTTTTGCCCAATTAATTCATTGTTATATCCATGCATAATGTGATTTATCTAATTTTCTCTCTTTCTGTTCTCAGGTTATGGCTTTTGATAGGATCAGGCCCCGTTCGATGCCTGACACGGAACCCTCTGAGGATTATATTTAGAAGGAGATTGACAGATTTGATCCTTCCCATTTGGCTTCTATTCGAGATCTTCTAATATGGCCTCAGGATATATTGTCCACTATAGCCTAAGGGCCTCACACTTTTACCTTTTTGGTGTAACTTCACAGGAGGGCACCCATCCCAAGATTTTTTCGAAATGAACATGCTTAACAGTGAAGTTTCTTAATGAAATTTCAACCATAACACCAAAAGACGCATTAATGTTTAAAAATTTAGCTTCTTTTACTTAAAGGGTTTCATTATCTCATCCACATAAGTAACTGACATCCTCGTTAACATATTAATCTCAGAATCATCCATCAGACAAATAGGATTCTAGTTCAAGTGGTGACTCCCACCACATAGCACTTTGTCCCATACTGGGTTCAAGAGGTAGCTCCCATGGCGAAGCACATTGTCTTGTATGACACTTAGCTCTTATCTTCCAGCTGGTGTATTACTCTGATACCATTTGTAGCAAACCAAACTCTTAACTATTGAGATATTGTCCGCTTTGGCCTAAGGGCCTTACAGTTTTTCATGTTGATATAACATTTCAGGAGATCACCCATCTCAGGATTTCTCCGATATGAGTACATTTAACTATAGAGTTTCGTAATGAAATTCTAACAATTACACCAAAAGACGCCATGATGTTTAAGAGTTTTACTTTTTTCCTTAAGGGGTTTCACAATGATGGTTGGAGGGATTGTAGCCGACCGACGATGGTGGTCAAAGGGACCATAATCAGTGGGTGACAGTGGTCGGTTGATAGACACGATGGTGGTGGCCAGACAGAGGTCCGACGACGACGATCGAGCGGTGGTTGGGCAACGATGATGTTGAGGTGGAGCTCCGCAATTCTTCAAGCTATATAGATCTCTTGATCTATAGCCTAAGATCCAAGCCCCCAAAAATTCCCCTTCATGTAATGAGTGTGGTCTATTTATCGATTTTTAGAGTGGCCTGCCCCATAGATATGGAGAAGATCTTGGGTAAATTTGGAGTGGTCCATCGGACGGCCTATGCTAATTTCCTCGATCATGGAGCATTTGTTCAGTGTTTAAGTGCCTTAATAATGATCTTGGGCTTATTGGATTCATCTAGTCGAGTTGCTCAATTCGACAACAAGCATGCTATATTTTGATATCATTTGGTCATCTAATTAATGCTCTAAAGCATCCCAATATGCTTTAAGCTCTAGATTTGAGCCCATTTGAGCTCGGATTGGACCAATTTTAGAGTCGTTGAGTTCAACTTACTGAGACATTCAATTTGACTGCAAGTTTGCGTAAATTGATGTTCAGATGATGCCGAATTTAATTTTGAAAATTATCAACTCAAATATGCATCGAGATTCGTGCTCGATAAAGGCAAATTTTTATGATGTATCAATTATATATGTAAATACATAAAAAATTTATATATATATATAATTTCTTAATTTTTTATTTTTATAATCTATGAATCTAATTTTTAAAAGATTTAAATTATAAATAGTAAAAGATATATTTATGAGATCAGAATATTAAACTAGATGATTAAGGAAATACTAATTGAACCATGGCCCTGTAGAAAATAATTTTAGCTTATATTAATTTTCAACAACATGGTTCATTGGTTCTTACTTCTTAGGTATGCTTGAGTCATATGAATTTTACAACCAACCGATGGGTTTCACTTGCAATATGAAAGGGAAAACTAAGAAGGAAGATTTGAGTTCAATTGAACTTGAGCTTAGCAGGCCTCATTGATTTGAGCAAGTTTAGTTTGAGTGTGTGTATATCATGGTTTAAAATTGCGCAATATAAGGCTCGCCTAGAGGCACGCCTTTGCGCAATTCCAATAAAAAACGCCTCGACGCTTACGCCTCGAGTTTTTTTATGAGGCTTGCGCCTCAACTTGGTTGAGGCCCGCCTCACCTCACTGGCATGAGGCTTATGCCTCACGTTATATATATTAAAACTTACATAAATCTTGAAGTAAATGCCCGACATTGGATTCTATAGGAGAGGACGAAGGGGATAGAGCAGTTCATCATAATGATGATTCAAATGAAGAACCTCTTAGTGATGACAGTGCTGATGACTTATGAGTTCTTATGTGATATGTCATTGCTATTTATTTTTGGAAATTAGAATTATATGTTAATGAAAAGAATACTGGGATTTGGGAAATATAGAATTTTGAGTTGAACTATATTTCATGTTGTCTTATTATTGAGATATTTTGATTTCACTTCATATATTATGTTTTTTTATGTTTTATATTATTCACTCATTAGTATTTAAAAAATTTATCATTTTATGTTTACGCAATCTTTTGATTTTTGAGGCTTACGTCTCAAAACGCCTTGAGGCTTACGCCTCGCCTCACGAATGAAAAACGCCTCAATACCCGAATACGCAATTTTAAGCATTGGTGTATATATATATATATATATATATATATATATATATATATATATATATATATATATATATATATATATGCCACAAAACTTTAATGTATTTCTATAACAAAAACATAATGTTTTTATATTTACCTATATGATACCAAATATTTAAATCACATAAAAATATTATGAATATTAGTTTATCTCAAATAAACATGAATTTTCATGCATATACTTTAATGTTATTTGTACATTAATTTTTTGTAGAATTATATGTGAAATTTTATATATCAGATATGTAAATATATAAAATTTTGTGGTATGGATATAAATCCCTTAGACAATCAGAACAATGTAGCATCTAGGAGTGTAAACGAGTCGAGTTGAGCTCGAATCATGCTTAACTCAAGTTCGACTCACCGGCCAAATCGCAAGCTCAAACTCAACCTTGAGCTCGACTCAAGCTCAAATGGCGTGCTCGAGCTCGGCTTATGGTAATGGATGTGGGCTCGCGAGCTAGCTTGTGAGGCGTAAGAAGAACGGCCTGATATTCACTTGCGGATCCAATTATGGGTTCAACTTTCCGCAAATCCGCCTTTCGCTTCTACTTTTGTATTCGCGGTTCCGCCTTCCATGTTCCGCACTTGAGCAGCTCGACGAGTCAACGAGTCAAGCATCAACTCAATCGGACTCGAGATCGATTACCCAACAAACTCGTAAATCTACTTGAACACGAGCTCAAAACTCAATAAGCTTTACTCATGAGCTTATTATCAAGTCGAGCTTGAGCAGGATCACTCGACTTAACTCATTTACAGCCCAAGTAGCATCAAACGACTAGCCACAAATGATTGGATAATGCTATTGATAATGGTCACCATCTAACATAACATCTACAAGCTTTCAGCGGAATAAGTTGATAAATTAATAAACACCACCGCAAAAACATGGTCTTAGATCAAGAATAAAGAGAAAAACACATGATCTGAAAGTTGTCTATCACCAGAGATGTCAAAAAATCCTCATCATTCATAAAAAGCTCATATTTGGCTCATTACATAGCTCCCGATCAATTCATTCATATAATAAACAAGTCTAAAACGAATAAATTATTTAAGATTGATTTGTAAACAATACAAACATTTGCAGACCGTTGTTTGACCGTGTTCAACTTATTTTATGCTCAAAATTAATAAGTAAATAAATATATAATATATAATATATTTTGCTTGTTGAAGAGGCCAAGACAAAGCAGATTCTATTTAGTCCCCATCATTTAGAATTTCACAGTTATACCCTCTATAAATAATGAAAATATGAGTCATAGCTTGGTCAGAAACTCAGCCGTGGACCAGTAGGACCTTGGGGCACTGAGATATGAAGAGGTTTTTTATTATCTTAAAATTACTTGGTACTTTTTTTAATTAATAATGTTATATTTGTAATCAAATCGAGCTGAACAAGCTTAATTAAATTAAAATAAATCGAACATGAGCAAGTTAGTAGCGAGCAATTTCAAACATGAGCCAAATTCGAACAAATATACACCCCTTTCTATCACTAGTTTTCAAACAAGCAAACTGTTAATTAAAAATACATACAACTAGCTAAATTGAAACAAAGTAGGTACCTGTGATGAATGGTAAGAAAAGAAATTACCTCAACTTTATGAATCTTCTTCTGCAAAGCATCTCTCAGCTGATTGGTTTCCTAAAATGGTCACCAAAAAATTTCTATAAATTTAATGGAAATAAATAGTTAATGATCGAAATATCGAGTTATAAGAAATAGGCACTGACAATCCCTGTTTCCGTCTATCCTTCTCCTCTATTTCAAACAAAATACTTTGATGTGAAAAACTTCAATGATGGGTAATGAATAATATACAAAAAAATATTTCTGAAATTGCACCCTATAATAGAGTTTACACTTGTTCTACAATATAACAATGTCATAGGGCCATTGCTACAATGGCACAGAAATACATGAAGGGTATTAATGCTGTCATAATGATGGAAACATATAGTGACAATAAGGAAAAAAAAACATACGAGAATTACCTCATCTGGCCAGCCATCAACAACAAAGACATCTAATGAGTAACCATCATTTGTTGAAAAAGCATGGGCTTCTTGGATATTAAGCCCAGCCTCAGAAAGCAGAGTTGTCAACTGAAACAAAATAATAATAATAATAATAATAATAATAATAATAATAATAATAATAAATTATCACAGAGTAACTCAACACTATTTCCTGTCCATCAGATCACAAACGCATCATTAAAAAGAGCTTGCTTGCCACACAATGAAACTCGAAAAATACAACTACAATGAAAGTGAATGATCTAATAGTATCACCAGACCCTTCTGAACTACCACGTGTTATAAAAACTTCATTTTGCATAATGGAAGGGGCTTAAAAAAAAATGAAATATGAGAGCTTCCAAAATGGACACTGCAGTTTATTTACTTGCATTGGCTAGTATAAGCTGAACTGAAGCATTGCCTTTATTTTCTATTTTAGGAAGGTAGAAATGCAAGGGTGGGGTTTATAAGGAAGAGGAAGAGGAAGAGATGGTTAGAGAAAACAAGCAATTTTGCACGACCAGTTCGTGATGTTGGCATGCTCTAGCACCCGCCTAGTGTAAGGTTAGTGTTTTTTGGGGGAGAAAAAGCATCAAAGAGAAGATGTAACAATAAGCGTCAGCTGTAAACAAGTCAAGTTAAGATCCAGTCAACTGTGATCTCAATTAATCCTAACATGACCTGTTACCACATCTAAAGTCACTTATGCCAACTATTTATAGTAGAAATTTTTAACATTTAGTATTGTATATATTTTACTTTATATATACTTAAAGTAAAAAAGATAATTCAATAAAAAGTATAATCTTTTTAATTCTCTCCCTTTTAGCATAGTATTATAGCCATGGCATAGCCCTCGTGACCTTCTTTAAGCATCTGATGTTGCACTCTTCGAACTTCCGATCTCCCTCACTCCCCTCATAACTTGACCTGTCTGTGCTTTACTAGCCTCTCCCGACGAGACATCCATGTTTTCAACTCGAACGCGATCCTCTTTTGTATTTTCTTTTATGGCCAACCTACACATAATGATGTTATTGACAAGTGATTCACATGGCCTCCTATATTTTTCGCAATATTTGTTCACTGCAACAATCTTCGATAGCAATTGCGCGACTGACTTTATCCATACTACATGTACATCTCTATTAACACTATTTATCAATGTTTTCTATCAAAACTCTTCATCAAAGCAACCCATCAATACTATGCATCGATGTTATCCATTGATACCACCATCAACAATCTATCAATAGCTCTATTTAAGAATCATATTTATGCCTTCGATTATATGTATCTCATTGTAAAATTTTTAGGTTTGATCCACACTGCTTTCTTTCACACAAATTAATCACGCACATCATGCAACACTCTTAACCTTTAAGTAACAAAATATTCAACTACTCATCTCTAGCCCAATTTATTTCAAATTCATAATTATATATTCTACACCACCTTTAGTTTGTGAGTATTAACATATCTAATTTATCACATGGAATAATTATTTATAACAAAAATATGCATTATTTAGTATTGAAGATATTATACTTTATTGTATTTTCTTTTATTGTTATTTCATCTTGTCTATATATAGGCACTTATATGATCATACTAGAGAGACAGTTCAATAGTCCTTTATAATTCTCTCTATTCTAATAAGATCAAATAGGACTAACCCCTATTTGTTAGTGACGGGGTGTGATCGTTGTGGTGCTCAAATAATGGTGGAGCGAAAAAAAAAAAAAGAGGTATAAAGAAATAAAGGTTATATAAGGAATTTGTATGGAAAGGAACTTTTATGATCAATAACTTGAGGTTTCAAATTAAGTGAGGTAACAAATCATTAAATTTAAAGAATTAGACTTACTAACATATTTAAAACATACTTCAGGGTTGTTTGATCAAATGCTTTTAAAATACATGCATTTAGAATACAAATTAACTAGAATGCATTTTAGAAATGCAAGTGTTATCGGGTTAGTTGCAAATCAAATGTATTTAAACAAATATTTATCTTATTTTGAAATTTTCAAATGAAATTGAAATACGGACAAAGTTGGGCATGGGCAAGTTAAGTAGGCAATGGCGATGGGGATGACAATGGCAACAATGACAAAAAGCGACTACAACGTACAATGGTGACTGGTCGGTTAGGGTGGGTGGTGGTTGGTAGCCTATGTTGCACCGATACGGATACGGCGACACGGATACGACATGATACGGATACGGGACACGCCAATTCTTAAAAATACAGGATACGGGTACGGCGCGGACACGGCATTATAATTTATAAATCATACATAAAAATTAAGAAAACAATCAAAGCATAATATTTGAAATTACAAAAAAAATGACAACAACATCATTTGTAGCCTTGTAGCTTATAATATCAAAATATAATTAAGCATTAAATGTCTAGTACAACAACAAAAGCATAAACATAAATTATCTAGCACATGAAGTTTCAACTATTCAATAGAAGGAATGATATAATTATCTTCTTCATTGGTTTGTCTTTGAACTTATATATCATCTTCAATAAATATCATAGCTTCTAATTCAGGCTCATCAAGTGAAAGATTAGTAATTTTTAATATTTTCATATCATCAAGAGACACAAATCCATCTCGGAAATGAGAGAATCTTGCTCGCAACCGCGGAAGTAAATACGAGTCTTTTTTCAGATTTCTTTTTGTTTTTCAACTGACACGCGTATCGGATACGCGTGTCCTTTTGAAATTAAATAGTATTTTAATTGGATACGGCTTTGGCGTATCCGACACGTATCGGTGGAGTATCGGAGGTGTATCCGTGTATCCGTGTATCGGTGTATCGGATACAGCACGCCTTCATAAATAGGTGTATCGGTGCAACATAGTTGGTAGCCTTAAGCGGGTCTAAAGAAGATGAAATTTCGACAATTTAACTTAGGGAAAAGGAAACCCAATCCCATCAAGGTTTAAAGAGATAAAATGCCACCAAACAAGGCATTAGTTTTATAATGTAAATGTTATGTGCATCAAATACTTAAAATAAAGTTTTTGGGGTATTTCAAAAAACTCAAAAATGTATTTTGCATTTCTTCTTTAGCTACATATTAAACACCAAAAAAAAGAGAAAATGCAATGCAATACACTGCAAATATTGCAAACAAAACTATTCCTAAATATGATTTTATTTTATGTAGTTGTAAGGTAATCAGTACTAGAACTCTAAAATGAACTCATGAAATTTTGAAAATTTTACTTGGGAAAAAGGAACCCAACACTACCAAGGTAAAAAGAGGTAAAATGCCACCAAACACGACATTAGCTTTATAGAGTAAATGTTACGTGTATCAAATATTTACAAAGTGCCTCATTAGCCAATTAACTGAGATAGAATCTACCTGACTTAGAAGCTTTGGCTTGTCCTCCGTTGAAAATGTAACTTCATGCATGGGTCTGGATAATTACAAGAAACCCAGAACTTTAGTAGATTAAGTGATATGCAAGTGCAATACAGGAAACAATGATAAAAATAGAGTTCTTATATACTTCAACATTTTTGTTCGAAATTGGAACTCTAAAAGTCTTGTGCTCATTAGCATGTATTTTGACCCTAAACAGCACTGACCTATAAAAGGCATTCCTATATTTTTTTCATATTGGGGTATTTAAAGTATTGATGTTATTCAAATTACTGATTATGCATAATGAAAGATCATAATACTCCAACTAAATAATCAGACTAAGGTGAATTTATTTTGCTTATTGCGGGAAGCATTGTAGTAATGATTTCTAGTGCCCAAGGATAAAGTAATCTGGACAAAATCTATGGTAGATACATCCACGTAAAAATATTGGATAAATTGCTCAGTAAATTCTAAGCAGATGCTCAAAATAGAACACAAAAAATAATTGAATCCTGCTAGAGAATCAAGTTGCAACTTTCAAGACCTATGGTGGAGGAAGCCCATCACACCCCTCCCACTTATCAACGACATCAATCCACCATAAATGATCTCTAAGCTGAACCCTATGTCGCTCTCACACAAACTAAGCAGTGTTAATGAAATTTGTCATCTGATTTTAGATGATCTATAAAGATAGGATTTTATTTATGCATTTGAATTATAAATTTATTAGGAATCAGTAATTTTTCCTATTAATTGTTTATTTTCAAGAAAAATATCCTATAAATAGAAGCAAGGGAAGTTTGAGTTTTACTTATAAAGCTATCTCTATAGATGCACCCTCGTTGTAAAATCAAGATATGATGAGTTCAATGAAAACTTCTTGCATCACTTATTTTGACAGTGTAGTTTTCTTGCCCCAAGAATTCTTTGTTAAGGTATGTTTTTCTTGATTTTCTTCCAATTTCCTATTGATTTTTACTATTCCTTTACATGCCACTTTGATATAAGAGCATATTCATTATTATTTTCGGATTTGGTTTCATCAATTTCTAGCAATTTTGCATTTATTTACATAAATTGCCTATATTTTCTTTCTCCTCCATCAATTTGTTTCTCAAGCCATTTAGTTCCTCAAAATTTAACATCATAACTTCTTTCTCCTATTGTGAAGAGAAAATAAATCAAACTCCAACCCTCTCTCCACACATGAAAAAGAATACAAATTCTTTTTTTCATGAAATATATCTCCAATGCTCCCCCGCCCTCTTCCGCTCATACCTCCTTTTTCTCTTCTCCACATCATCACCTAAATTCCCTGAACTACTTCATAAAATTTTTCAACAACCATCCAACTATGAATTAAAATTTAAAATTAATATTTGGATTCAAAATTCTCAACAACTCAACCCTTCAATTTTGATTTTAATCTAATCACATATTTAATTCAAAACCTCAATTATTTTCTAAAATCCCTCTATCATATTAACCATCAAATCCAATACTAACATGGCCAATCAATAAACTAGAATTTGGAATATTGCAAGGACCTTCTATTTATTTTTCTCTATCCAAAAATAGTGACTTCTCCTTGCCTCTCATCTATTTATAAATAATAATAATAATAATAATAATAATAGAAAAAAGATTGGAAAGCGTAAGAAATGATAGAATGGAAGACAAGCAAGGGCTCCTTTCTAAAACATTTTTAAAATTTCTTTGAGAATCTGCTAATCTTCTTAAAGACATTGTATCGAATGAAGTTTAATCGTATGTTCAAGAATGTCTTCAATGCTTCATTATAAAATTACTATAAAGTTATACAAATAACAAGATATTGTTACAATTAAGAAATTGAATGCTCCCTTTGATGAAAGGTGTTGTTGCTATTCAACCTTCAGCCTTCTAAAAAATTCAACCACTCTTACACTTCAAGGAGAGTTCTTTCAATCTTGAGAGAATTAATGCAAACTTTGATATGAATGAATATGATGGATAGATGTGATTTTATTTATGTATTTAAAATTTTAATTTACTATGAACTCACAATTTTAATATTCATATCATATTTTTATGAAGATTATCTTATAATTAGTCTTAGGACTAGGTTTGATGCAACCAAAAAATTTGGATTGCCAAGACACAAATCTTCCTTTCATAAAAAATCCAGACATAAACAAAAATAGAACAAAATGATACTATTATATCCCATAGAAGTTTAAACAAACACAACTACACTTTAAAATAAAAGACACAACACTTTACAACATTTTGTAATTTTTAGAAGAAAGATACAATGGAAGGAATACCATAAAGAGAAGAATGAGATAGGAAATCCGAGACGAAATAGTAGAGGGGAAAGGGAAACGAAGCTAGCTCGCAAGCTAGAATAAAACCCGCAGGTTTTCTTTCGCAAAAAATCATCATATTTCCTCCTCTAAAACTGCCACAAACAACCCCTATAAATAGAGAAAAAGAAGCCCAAAAGACACCCAAGTAGTTGCCCGAATGTGGGCTCTGAAAATTCGGCCCCGGCCTCCCCGCGGCCCTTTGATTTGCTTTTATCTTTCGGCAAGGGGAGTTTTAACGGAATTAAGTTCCGGGGTAAATTTTGGAAGGCAGATGGGTTTGTAGATAAGACACTACCTAGAGATTTCGCCCTCATTTTGCGAGGACTTTATGATATGAGTTTTGGTTTCCTATAGGCGCAAGCCCCTATAGTTAATTACCCCTCCCGATAACGAGAGAGAACTTTCGATTAAGAGTAGTCGTCAATCAGATACGTAGAGAATACGTGTTATCTGGCATATAGTAGCAGCATGGGTTTGAGATGTTGGAAAGTTGGGTTTGGATTTGGGTATTTGGAAAGATTTGGAAAGTTTGGATGTTGGAGGATTGCGATATTTGATATTTAAAACTGTAATTTTCACCATCTTGCACTTAAAGCGGATGGTGGGGGAATGGATGATGGACCCGATCAGGATCCCATGGTTCCGTCGTCCCGGGCCATCATGGTCCCTAGTCTACTTAGTTAGAGGAGCTAGTCGACCCAACCTGACAGAAGGATCCTTGTCAGCAGCCATGGGTTGCTTCGTCCAAGGGGACCTTGTAGACCTGAGATGGGTATTTGCCTAAGGGGACAAATTTAAATCCACCTTAGCTAACAGAGGGCTTTGTGCTCTATCAATCATATCTTATTGATTCAAATCTCAAGGATTTGATGCCAATAAGGAGCGTAACGGCGCTGGTCATAACCGGTATTTTGTGGTGCCATTTGGCAGCAAAACCACTCGGTTCAGAGGGCCCCGGGTCATAACCGTTTACCTGCAGTGCCATTTGGCAGCAAAACTGCCGGTTAGAAGACATGTACCATGTCCTTACTGGCAGGATATTATTTGAGAATAGATCCTAGTGATATTTTCGACTAGGCATTTGACTCTTTGTGAGCTGAAGTAAATTTAATTTTTCCACCTCGGCAAACTGTTGTGGAGGGTGGATGGATTTTTGCTTTAAGTGATTTGATGGTTGATTTTTCATTTTAAATATTTTGGAATTTGAAATTTTGGAATTTTTGTGGAGTTTTAGATTTTGATAGGCACTTGGATATTTGGGAGACATTTAAAAAATGTTAGTGAACCCCTACAGTTGAGATAAACATTCAACACGGCCATCATCCGGGTGTTTGGGGGAATTTTATAGTTGTTAGATCGAACCTTGTCGACTCTTGTCCACTAGTTGACAGAGGATCAGATTTCATGGGTTTTATGCCTTTATTAGTGAATTCTCTTGATTATAGGCCTTAAAGGCCTAATATGAATGTATTAAGACAAATATAACGATCGCCACAACCGTATATTTGTTTAATGGTTCGAACCTGTCAACTCCTATTGATCCGTATAGAAGGATCGGGTTCGAACTTGAATTCACTTATTGACCCGCGCAGCATCCCTAGACGTCACGTGTGTTTGCACAACACGCTCGACGGGGCCCATGCGGGTGTTTGGGGGCATTTTATAATTAAACCCTGTCGACTCCTTTTTACCTGTTAAGGAGGATCGGGTTTAAATTCAATAACCCGCACAGCATCCCTAGACGTCACATATGTACCAATAACACGCTCGCCGGGGCCCACGCAAGTTTTATAATTGATTTTACCCCTTTTAGTGTACCTATGTGTATACAAACTACGGTGCACGTGTGGGGGTACTTTGAAAGTACTTATAGGCACCTTTTGTCCGCTTGCATAGAAGTTGCGGATCCGGTGGCGTGACGTAGCAGCTCCTGAATAGAATTATTCACTACTTCGTACAGGTAGACTGTCGTACACTACTCGTTGCCTTCTGCAGGTGGATCGTAGTGTACCAACTAATCTCCTGCCTTTTGGTCATAGGAGCTTGCACTTGTCGTATTCTCCATGCATTTTGTTGTGGTATTTGGTCTTTACAATACATCCACTACTGCTAGAGGTAGATGTATTCATCCTTATACTGAAAATGACTACAGGATACTGCATTTACTGTAGTCTTTATGTATCTACACAAGGTGGCATGTTATACATACATCTGTATTTGTCGAGAGATTGTATGTATTGCAGATCTTTGATTCTTGATTGCTTGTGGATCAATGTGCTTATTTGTATCTTAATGTTAACTACGAGGATGCTAGAATACCCTTGATACAAGAGTTTGCGGGTGCCTGTATCTGTTGTACATCAGTCGTTGCTTCAACTAATAGTTCTCTTCATTAGGGCTTCTAATCTTCAACATACAAGTTTATTGGTCGATTGATATGAACACCGCAGATTTCATGTTGGCTATACATAAATTAAGGGTCTTGTAGTATATCTATTCTTCTCATTTGAAAGTAGACTGTTGCGTGTTCATTTATATATTAGTCTGAATTTATAACAAAGAATTCGCTTCTTCTACATCTCCCTTGCTTTGCTTATGAACAACTTCACTATTGTATTCCTCCATGCTCATCTACTTTGCAAACATGTCGCTTGTGTGAGAATTATGTTGAATATCATAAGCTTCTCATTGCCCTTGGAAGCAGTTATTAGCTTGCATTTTGATAAGGGCTTTTTCAACATTTATTTGGGAACTCCATTTTTTATTGCTACCACATTTGTCGTACATCTTCTACTAGTATATCAAATGTCTTCGTAGAGAACTCCTTTGTAGAACATAAGAGGCACTTATTATCACTTGCAATTTGATGGATTGAAAACCATAAGATAATCTTATATTCATTTCATTTGATTTTATATCAAATGGGAGTTCAAGTGCAAATTTGAGTCCACATCAGGTCCTTTGCATTTGTTCACTTGGGTTCAAGTTATGACATATTCCTTAATATTCCATTTGAAGTTTTGATATCATTCTCAAGTCAAGTTCTTCTCACTTGGTTCAAACCAAGTTCGTAAGTCTCAAGTGACCTTGTTCTATTCAAATGTATGTCCACAAGTCCTCTGTTTGAGTTCAAATTCATTTTCATTTTACTTAGGTTCAATTCTTTATTAAGTCAGTTAGATTTTGTTCAAGAGTCCAAGTACAAGTCACCCGTCGTTCTTTTGAGTTCAAATGAGTTCAGGAACAGTCTCGTATTCACCCAAAATTTCGGCAACCTCCCCGCGCCTCCCCCGTTTAGGGGAAAACTACGAGAAAATTGGGCCTTTCCCACCACGCGCAATAAAGGCGTGTATGTTAGGTGTTCTCGAACGAAGACACCGCAACCGTGAACTTTCTTCCCACCATGCGCAATAAAGGCGTGTATGGGGGTCTTTGACGGTACCTGATTAAAAGACACAATTTGCTTTCCCCCCGCTCGGGGTACTTATAAGTGATCCCGCCTCGTCGTAGGTGCCGCACCAGGATCTCATCCCACCACGCGCAATAAAGACGTGTATAGGCGATTTTTCGGTGCGCCACAAATGCCGAAGTAGAGTTTAGGTGATTGCTCGCCTTGTCGTAGGCGTCGGACCGGGGTCCCATCCCACCACGCACAATAAAGGCGTGTATAGGCGATTTTCCGGTCCGCCGCATACAACGGAAGCGACAATCTGAGTTTAGAAGATGCATACCTTCGCGGGTTGTAGACGTTGGTACGTGGATCGAGGGAGAGAGTAAATAACCATAATTATTCATCTTAATTATAATTAATTAACTAATTATAATTAATTATAATCTAAATTAATTAATTATTAATAATTACTTATAATTATTTAAATAATTATAATTATAAATAATTACTTATAATTATTTAAATAATTATAATTATAAATACATAAAAAGATAATAATAATAATAATAATAAACCTCTCCTCTCACCTCAAGATCGAATCAGCAGAGAGAGGCTCGGCTAGGTGGAGTCGGGTGAGAGCAGAGAGGGCAAGGGAGATCGGGTATAGAAGAGGAAATCAGCACAGAGATTTGATCAGGTATATGAGGATAGGGATAGGAAGATCGGGCCTGGTGTCTTCCATGCGGCAGAGAGGGACTTCGGGAGAGCTTAAAATGAGATGGGTTTCGGGTAGTAGGCATCGACTGAAGAGATGGGATCGGAGAGGAGGTCGGGCGGCTAGGTAAGGGAACTTCCCTCTCCCTCTCCCTCTCTCTCTCTCCTCTCTCTCTCTCTCTCTCTGGGAAGTCAGCATAGGCAGAGGATCGGGAGAGCTCCGTGTGAGAAGAGGGAGTGTCGTGGGGAGGGAGTGTTTTTTTTTTTTGGGAATCGTCTCCCCGAAGGCTTGAGCTCGTCTCCCTCTTATAGACGCAAACGGGAGGCGATCGAGGGCGAAATACGGGATTTGGGCAGGATTTCTGGGAGAAGACCGCAAACGGCGCCGAATCGGCGTGATTCGCGGGATGCGAGTGACTGCAGGTATCTTGATTTTTTTATTTTTTCTTTGTTGGATAACATTTAGAGGTTAACACCGAAATAGCCAACCAAAACGAGGAAAAAACATCAATAAAGGCAATTTTGAACCCCCACCCAACAACTACAGCAAGGTAACCGAGACAGCCAGGGAGCAGGAACCAAACAACCAAGCAAGGGGAACCGGGAAAGCGGGGAGCAGGAACCGAACAGCCAAAGCAAAGGAAACCGAGAAAGCAGGGAGCAGGAGCAGAAACCGAAAAGCCAGAGCCTAGAGGAATCGAGAAAAGGGGGCAGCCTTGCTTACATCAATTCTCCCCTGGGAGAGAATTCTCATCTCCTGATGAGTTCGATTCAAAATTATGAAGATCTGGCATTTCCGATTCTTGAATTAGCATGTCATACTTTCTTTGGATAATCTCCTTTTCTCGTTCAAATTTGGACTGAAGTTGAAGCTTCTTAGGCTCGTATCTCTCGGCACATAATTGCAATTGTCTTTGAATCATGAGAAGCTCGGTCTGTAGAGGGTTAGAAGAATATGCACGAGGAACCCATTTTGTTGTTGGAAGATTGTCCTCAGGAATCCAATGCATAGATAAATGACTTTCTTGTTTGCCTTCAACTTGATTATTTTGTCTTTCCATTTTTTTTAATAAAAGAAAGGAAGACTAGAATGACAACCAGGGGCTCTGATACCAATTTGATGCAACCAAAAAATTTGGATTGCCAAGACACAAATCTTCCTTTCATAAAAAACCTTTTGTAACTTATAGAAGAAAGATACAATGGAAGGGATACCATGGAGAGAAGAATGAGATAGGAAATCCGAGACGACATAGTATAGGGGAAAAAGAAACGAAGCTAGCTCGCAAGCTAGAATAAAACCCGCAGGTTTTATTTCTCCAAAAAATCAGCACATTTCCTCCCTTAAAACTGCCACAAATAGCCCCTATAAATAGATAAAAAGAAGCCCAAAAGACACCCAAGAAGCCGCCTAATATAGCCAACCAAAATAGGGAAAAAAATAGCAATAAAGGCACGGTTGAACCCCCACCTAAACAGCCACAGCAAGGAAGCAGGAACCGAACATCCAAGCAAGGGGAGCTAGGAAAGCAGGGAGAAGGAACCGAACAACCAAAGCAAAGGAAATCGGGAAAGCAGGGAGCAGGAGCAGAAACCAAAAAGCCAAAGCCTAGGGGAACTAGGAAAAGGGGGGCAGCCTTGCTTACATCAAGGTTGGGTTTTAGTTATTAAAATAATTCTATAAATAGACCTATATTCATTGTTAAAACCACCAAAATAATGAGTTAAAAGGAAAATTTCACAAAGTCATTACTTTGGCTTCAAAGTTTATTTGCAGTAAGGATTTGGTATTTGTCTTGAAGGCTCGACATCATTAATTTGAAGATTCAATGATTTGGTATCTCTTTGTTTGTTTTCTTGCTATTCCCTATTGATTTTCACTATTCTATTGTGAATCTTATGTCAATTTGGTATGGAAGCAAATTTCTAATGGCTTGAACTCTGCTGAAAAAGCAATTATCAACCTGAATATGTATATACATGAATGTATGTATGTATGCTTAAAAGATCAAAGTTGATAGAAATCAAATCAATTTTTGGTTCAATTTGTGATCAGATCAAAATAGGATAACGAGAATGTGGACTCCAAAAATTTGCGCCTCGGCCTCCCCCATCTTTCGGGGGAGCTTTAACGGATTAAGTTACTGAATAAATTTTTAGAAGACATTGGGTTTGAAATAAGACACGACCTAGAGATTTCGCCCTCATTTTGCGAGGACTTTATGATCTGAGTTCTGGTTTCCTATAGGCGCAAGCCCCTATAGTTAATTACCCCTCCCGATAGCGAGAGAGAACTTTAGATTAAGGCTAGTTGTCAAAACAAATATGTAGAGAATATGTGATATCTGGTGTATAGTAGCAGCAGTGCTTAGATATTTTAAAATTTAATATTTAAAATTGAATTTTTCATCATCTTGCACTTAAAGCGGATGGTGGGGGACTGATGATGAGCCCGATCAAGATCCCATGGTTCCGCACTGGTCTACATGGGTTGCTTTGTCCAAGGGTACTTTGTAGACTTGAGGTGAGTATTTGTCTAAGGGAAAAATTTTGAATCCAACTTAGCTGGCAGAGGGCTTTGTGCTCTATTGCACATATCCTATTGATTCATATCTCAAGGATTTAGTGTCATTTGAGAGCATATGGGCTCTGGCCATGATCGTAATTTAGTAATGTCAATTGGCGGCAAACCACCCGGTTCATAGGGCTCCGGTAATACTCGTTTACCTGTGATGTCATTCGGCAACAAGACCGCCAGTTAGAGGACATGTGTCACATCCTTGCTAACAATAGACTGTTTGAGAATGAATCCTACTGATATTTTCGGCAGGACATTAGCTCTTTGTGAGCTAAGTTGATATTTGAATTTGTCCACCTCGGCAAGTTGTTTCGCAAGGTGAATGTATTTTACTTTAAGCGTTTGATGGTTGAATTTTGATTTTAAATTTTTTGAATTTCAGTATTTTTGAATTTTAAGGGTATTTGGATGGCATTTTAAATATTTGGAGTTAACCACTCCAGTTAAGATCTACGTTCAACACGGCCATCAGAGTATTCATGGGAATTTTCATTTATTGATTGAACTTTGTCAACTCTATCAACTTGCCGACAGAGGATTGGATTCATCGCAGGCTTTATGCCTTTATTTGTGGATTTTCTTATTATAGACCTTGAAGGCCTAATATGAACGTATAAAATAAATATCACGGTCAATGTCGCATCGTATATTTGTTCGATAATTCGAGCCATGTCGACTCCTTCTTAATCAGGTAGAAGGATTAAGTTCAAATTTTTATTCACGTCTTGACCCACGCAGCATCCTCAAACGTTACGTGTACATACGCAACACGCTCATCGAGGCCATACGGGTGCATATTCTTACATATGTACTGGTTAATATGCTTACATGTGCACTTTTATATTAGTGTGTATACATATTGCAGTGTATATGTAGGGACATTTTGAAACATTTGACTACCACTGCATGGTTACTAACTGTAGGGGTGCCGCAGCCCGCAATATTCTGATGCATATATCCTCTATATCTTGCTCGTGAATGTCATTATGTTCATCACACACGTCTTTCGCAATTTTCAGAGGGTTAATATGTTTGTCTGAGATTGTATTGTATAGTTGATGACAGAGGCACCATTACATTCACTTACATGTTATTATTGACTATCAATGGCCTACATTTATTGCTTGTTGGGTTGTGTATATCTATAGAAAATTTCACTGCCTACGGATGAGCTAATTATTCACTTGCTAACTAATGCTAACTACCATGTGAGCTCTCTTCATTCATGTAAAAACCTCCTTATATTCATAAAGGAACCCTATCTTTGCAATATGCTTACTATTATTGCTTGCAGGCGAGCTGACATGTTCATTGCAACCACCTCATCAATGTTTGTGAGATATTCATTATACTTGCACCACATCCACTGTAGGTGACTTGGTGGTTGGTGCATTCGTTTATAATTAAGTAGTGTTGATAGCAGGGTGTTGTTATGGTCTCCTTAGATGTGTTTGTAGGATAGCCGCCATATCCATGACACATCTAGCATTATCACTTCCTGATAAGCTAGGAGGATTGATGTATTCTATTGAAGTTGAATCATTGTCGATTGCAATTAGGAGACACTGGTCATATGAAGGAAGTATCAATCGTCATTATTCGTAGAAGTCGTATTACATTCATCGCACATTCTCCACGCTTCGCTTATGAGCATAATTTCTCGCTACTATTCATGCAAATTTCATTAATTGCATTGTTATTGACATGCTTGCTGCTCTTAAATGATGCGCTTATCGTTCATTGTACATTACTGATATTCACACTATTTATTGTGATTACATCCATTTATCTGTAAACATGATTGAAATAAACATTTTAAACGAGCTGTCATTGTTCAAAGGTTCCAAGTCAAAACTTGTAATTAAGCTGTATCTTTTCTAATTTCATTATTGCTTGTAAACAAGTTGTGCTTGCAAATCCTTTGTCTCCATAGGTGGTTTTCAACATGCATGATGATTCTTCACAAGTCATTCATCTACTTATTGGTGATCATTAGAATAATCTAGATTATTACTTAGCATTTGCATTTTAATGTGAGTGTGCATTTATTAAGTTAAAGTTCGGTTCCCTGCGGTCCAAATCAGATTCAAGTTCAGTTCGTAGTTCATTTAGGTCCCCTGTTTGATTCAAATTTCGGCGTCTCCCCTGTTTAGGAGAAATCTGAGAGCCGGGCCTTCCCCCTCCACGCTACGAGAGTGCTTGAGGTAAGTATCGGGCGACACCGCAGCCATATTTCTTCAACCCCCGCCACGCTATGAGAGCGCTTAAGGGTCTTTGAGGTACCTGTTTGAAAATGCACAATTTTCTTTCCCCGTCGGCATTGAGGCACGTACGGGTACTTAATTTCATCCTCTTCATGCTACGAGAGCTCTTCGAGGTCTACCTGACTCGTCGTAAGCGTCGCATCGGATTCCCTTCCACCGTGCTACGAGAGCGTGTAGGGTGGTCCGCCGGCTCGCCGCGAACGCCGAGAGCGGAATTTGAGTTCATAATATTATACCTTCGCAAGTTCAATGTTAGCAACGGCCATATTATGCATAAAACACAAGCAATTTTTAACCTTCATTGTACAAGTCGATATATACTTAATTAATAAGAAAAATAATCATTGAAATTGGCTACAAATTATTGCATCAATGCAAATAATAATAATAATAAAAGAAATTTACCTTTTCTTTTATTTTCTTTTCTTTTCTTTTTTTTTTCTTTTTTTTTTTGAGGATGTAAGGTGGCTGCTTTTGGAATGAGGTGGGCTTCATGTTGGGTAGTGGGTTTGGAGAATGTGCCTTGCTATAGATGAAAGATTGATGTAGTTATGCTGATTTCAAGTGGGTTTTGGAGGGGTTGTTGTGGGCTGATTTGGACTTTGGAAGGATGGGAAGGCTAGGTAATGACTATAGAATTGGCTTAGGCAACTGCTTCGGACATGAAGTGGGATGATATGGGGTCGGATATTTGCGAGAATGGGGAGAATAGGCAGAAACCTGAGTGAGGAATTGATTGGAGTGAAATGAAGGTTGCACGTCACGTGGGATTGTATGTAGCTGGTAGGTGAAATCAGTGGGTAGAGAAGAACAAAAGGTTGTGCGTGACTCTTGTTGTTGCGAGTGGTTGAACTGTGGAGTGCAAACAGGGAGCTATAGGTAGGGCTGTCAAAATCGGGTCACCAGTCGGGTTTGGCGTGACCCGACCCATTTCTTCAAACGGGACACTTTCACGGACCCGGACCAGACCCGCTTCGAACCCGGGTCAACCTGACACGACTCACCAACCCGTGAAGATTGCATGATTTCACGCGCGTTACTTAAATCACCGTTTTCACCTCTTTTCTCGTGTTTTGATGAGTAGGGGTCAACAAAAGAACTGACTTTAATCAAGATCGAATCAAATAATTTTGAGTGTACAATGATCAAAAATTGGTCGATTTAAGAGTGCATCTATAATAATACAAAATATATTTTTACTAATCAATACACCTGCATTACAAAGGAATGACAAAGATAATAAAAATGAACTAATTTTGTTAATTGCATTGTAAAATCATGGGCTTGAGATAATATATTTAAAGTTTGAGTAAATAAATTTAAATTTAAATTAAAAATAATAATTTAAAGGTAATCCCATATATCATATGCAATTATAAATTAAATAAAATAGTTGAATATTAATTAATTAAATATGAATATGAAGTCAATATAATTAACTTGAATTCAAACATAAATATAATGGCATATATGTTGAAATAGCTAAATTTTAAATAAAATAATTGCAGTTTCCAAATTTCCTTCAAATGCAAAAGAAATGGCATACATGATATAATATTTAAGCATTAAAAAAATTAAAATTTCTTAAAGAATATATATATATATATATATATATAATATCTGCGCTTATATGTCTTCAAAGGAGTTATTCGACAAAAAAGCATATCATATAAAGTACACAGCAAAAGATAACCTACAATATTATGTGCCTTTGGACCATTAAAAAGAGTACTGTTCATAGTGGTTCAAGAGTCAATTACTACTACAAGCATAAATTTTGAAACATTACCTGGAAAAGTTAGAAATGACATTTGAAGCGCTGCCCCCATCTTGAACATGTTCCTCATTGACTTCAAGCACAAGGCTCTCAAGATTTGTTGACGAACCAAAAGTTGGAGGAGGATGAATGCTGAAAGATAGTCAAGTAGAATAACAACATAATTGCCCAAATCCGGAGGAAATAGCCATAACAACCTAAAGTTGATGCCTATGTTGCACCGATACGAATACGGCGACACAATACGGATACGGGACACGCCAATTCTTAAAAATACAGGATACGGGTACGGCGCGGACACGGCATTATAATTTATAAATCATACATAAAAATTAAGAAAACAATCAAAGCATAATATTTGAAATTATAAAAAAAAAATGACAACAACATCATTTGTAGCCTTGTAGCTTATACTATCAAAATATAAGTAAGCATTAAATGTCTAGTACAACAACAAAAGCATAAACATAAATTATCTAGCACATGAAGTTTCAACTATTCAATAGAAGGAATGATATAATTATCTTCTTCATTGATTTGTCTTTGTACTTATATATCATCTTCAATAAATATCATAGCTTCTAATTCAGGCTCATCAAGTGAAAGATTAGTAATTTTTAATATTTTCATATCATCAAGAGACTCAAATCCATCTAAAAAATGAGAGAATCTTGCTCGCAACCGCGGAAGTAAATATGAGTCTTTTTTCAGATTTCTTTTTGTTTTTCAACGGACACGCGTATCTGATACGCATGTCCTTTTGAAATTAAATAGTATTTTAATTGGATACGGCTTTGGCTCATCCGACACGTATCGGTGGAGTATCGAAGGTGTATCGGTGTATCGGATACAGCACGCCTTCATAAATAGGTGTATCGGTGCAACATAGGTTGATGCATAACCCCTTCATCTTCCATGCCCCAACACAAACAAGAAAAAACAAGCATGATATGAAAAACTTAATTGATGTTAAAATGAGGGGTAACACAGCGGACTCACTATTAGAGGGAAACACAACAAAAAAATCAATGAAACTATATCATTTGATGACTAATACAACACTAATTTTTTTTAGAATTTTTAATGCATGCTTAATATGAACTATGAAGTAATTGGAGGGAACTCAAATGCATTTTACTACGTAATTTCATATTTTGTGTTGAATTGGTTACAATGTAATAAACATGCAATTGGATTTACCTAGAAAATGTGAACAAATGAATTTTATCATTAACAATTTCCTGCCCAACCACTCCAGTGAAAAACAAGTAGAAAAAATTATCCGGGCATCATCGTGACTCAAATATGCCCACTTTAAAAGAAATAAACTTGAATTTCTCATCAATCAAACAAAAATAAAATAAAATAAAATAAAAATCACTCGGCTTCTCCTTCATCAAATAAGTTGATGAAAACTAATTCCAATGCAATTTCTTCTCTTTCAAATCCTTTAAGCCAAATAGATCCTAAATATCCAGTAATACTTCAGAAATATCCAGTAATACTTTCAAATAGATCCTAAATCCCATATATTTTCTCCTTCATCAATGCTTGGAAGTTTGTATTGAACTTTTGGGACAAGCTACGACAGCAAAATACAGTTACTTAACAATGAACTATTTAAAATTTCAGAAATAATAACAGACAGGGCTACTTTTATTGATAGAAATCTCACTATGTATCTTCTTCCGATTGTGAATTAATACCATAGGATTCACCTCGAGGCATCTGCAGAAAAAATTCAGATTGTTAGCTTATACGTCACTAATAACAAACTTAAAACTCTTCTGTAGCAGATAAATGCTTGATATGTATACTTCTAAACTAGTTGATCAAATAACCAGTAATTAAATTGGTTGTACTTCAAACAAGTATCAACAATGTCCTTGAGAATTATCAAACACCTGAAGGCTAGGTTGGGGTGGCACGATTTCATGTTCTTTTTTATATATACGGGTTAAATATTGGAATAGAAGGTTTTTGGCCAAAAGTTAAATATCTAACTTAAAGTAAAAAATTCCTAAACTGAAAAGATGATGCTACCTTATGCCACATAGTTGAGCAATGCACATGATAACAAATTCTTCTACTGTGCAGCATAAGATCAAATAATTCAATATATATGAAGCTGGTCAAATTCACCTCCCAAGATGAAGTGATGATGGTGTAGCGTAATGAATAGCAAACTGGAAGAAGGAATTCTAGGTTATAATATCAGATTAAAAACAACTGATTCTTACACCTGAACAGGTCGAATATCAAAAGCAAGCTGAATGACCGGGTCTTGCGCCTGCTGCAACAATCTCTTGTGCGTTAAGACATCTTCTGCCCTCTCTACATTCACGTCCAATGCGTAACTATCAAAATAAGTAACCACAATGTCTTAGTACTGGAATGAATCAAAAGATTAGATAAATTGTACGCCAAAACTGCTGTCACCACGAATTCAAGATTCAACCAAAAAAGATCATCTCCAAAACAGCAATGAATAAATCGAGCTCATGCCTTTATCAGTTTATTACGACAATCCAGACACGTTAGAGAAAACCGAGGGCCTAAGTTGACATGCATGCATATCTTAATATACCATTTCCCTAAAAAGGATCTCAACAAAGCAAGAAGATTGCAATACAAAACGAGCACAGTAAAAGACTAGTAGGCAAAAATTAATTCAAAAATACAATCAAGAGATGGAAACACAAAACGGTTTGCATCAACAGAAAATAAACAAATCAAATGAATCAAAATCAATCACATATCGAAATGTTACCGGACGGGTAAGCGATTGAAATGCGACCATAGCTCCTCCTTGAATGAAGGAGCGAGAACCTCAGGAGAGCCAGATTCCTTCAACCGGCGCAGAACCTCATTGTAAACCTCGAGCTTGCTGTGATGGCGCTGATACTGCAAGGTATTCTCCACGAAAGCCCGGATTTCGCAGCTCTCAGCATCACTAATCGCCATTCACCGATTCCCAATCCCCCACAATGCTCGATAAGAAGCTCGGAGCAAAAGAAGTAGGGTTGAATGGCTCGGAGCAGCCGACGAGCGAGGGCACGAAGCGGCTCGAGTCTCTCGTGACGACCAACGAGCGCAAGAAAAGCGATGTGATGCGGAGAAACGGAACCGTTGGTGGGCGAGTGAGCTTGTCGAAGAAGATGGTGGGAGGAAATATATATAAACGCGATAATAAATAATTAAGTAAATAAATAAAAGGATTGGGAAACGGGGACAGGATAAGTGCGAAGCCTCGCGGAAAGGTTTAATTAGGTATTTTTTGGAGTTTTGACTAGGAAGGGTTTATCTGCTAACTAATGACGGATTTAAGGCGGCTTTATCTTATCCTTTGCTTAAATAGGAAAGAAGCAGTTGGCCCATAAGTGTGGGGTCCACTTATTGGTCCATGTGAGATGCTACATAGAGATTGGAAAGAACACCAACCAACGAAGAAAGCATCCTGCTTGATCGATACTCAATGGAGCAAATAGTATTAGATAATCAAGTAATCCTAGCCGTAAACAATGGATAATAGGTATTGTGCATATCTGACTCGTACAATGTTGTAGTTCGGATTGCTCATTGTTTGGATTGGAGGTTGCGAGGCTATGATGCTGCTGGGGCTCGTGTCCTCATTGGCTACCTTGTGGCAACCATTGGTGTTTCTCACCCTTTTTGAACGGTCCTTGCGCTTTCGAGGAGGCTGGGAGTCTCGGCGTTCTACTGAGCCCTCTTTTGGGATTTTATTTTTCTGTTTTATTGTGTCTGTATCTTTTTATTGGTGTTCTTTTCTGTCTGTTTTTCCTTCTCCAACTGTTGTAACCTTTTTTATCAGCTTTAATATATTGGTTTTTTGTTATAAAAAAAAAGTATCAAGCTTAAGTAAAATTCTTCTGTGTGGATACAAATGTCGTTCAAAGGCGAATCAAAGCACGCCACATCACCCCTTTGCTGTGTACCGGGTGACAAGACGCGCTTTGATTGACCTCCAAATAGTTTGTTGTCCACACCAAATAATTTCTACTAACCTAGGGAGAGCATTCGTTAAAATGAAATTTACAATTTTAAAGATTGATAGCCCTTTTTTAATTTTCCCAAAAACAAATCCTTATTATATTATTTTTTCAAATGTTCATCTTAATTTACAATTCCATGTACATGAGCTTACAATTCAAAAAAATAATATAGATATTAGCATATTTCTATAGGGAGCAATCTTGATCGATTGATGTCATATTAACATATTTCATCTAAAAAATATCATAATTTGATGGTAAAAAAATTGTAATTATCTTGTCCATTTTAGTAAAAAAATTTATTCACACAATAAATTTAAAATAAAACAATAATTGCTATTTTTTGGTCAAATGTTCCTCTATTTCAAAACATCTGAGACGAATGATTTGATTTCTACATGTACGTTTATGATTTATGATTGCAAGCATATATGATAAAAAAATTGTGTTAGAATTTGGTTGTCAAAATTTTAGTCAATATTAAGTTTTTTTATTTTTTATTTTTTTTTGGACATTGCGTCAATTAAGGCAGATTGACACACACATCGCAGACACAAGACTTGAACTCAAGACCTCTTAGTTCATATGCTAAGCTCTCAAGCGACAGACCAAGCTAAGTTGTGTATTTTAAGTCCTTTGATTTGCTTTGAGAAAAGTACAATAGATAATTAATATTATATTAATTTTGCTGCATATTCAAGTGATTGATCTATGCTTATTCTGATTCGGACTGGATCACTTTTAATATCGTTAGGTTCGTCTCATCGAGATCTTCAATTTAACTAAAATTTATTGAAATTGGAGCTCAAGTGATCCTAAATTTAAATTCACAAGTTTTCAACCTAATAATTACAAAGAAATTTGTGCTTTATGAGGTGAATTTTTTGTATCAATAATACTAAACTTTTATAAATTTATATATCTAAATTTTTTTACTTATAAAATATCCTTATATCTAAAATAATCAAAATATAAGCATTAAAGATAAATTTATTTAAATTAATCTTAATGATATTTGTTTTTAATTTTAAAATTAGATATTATATAAATAAATTAAAAGTCATAAATTTCTAAATCCATAAAATTAATGTATAGAGATAGGTAATTAGTTAACCTTAATTTGTACGACCGATAAAATAACTCGCACAGTTGTGACAATGATCAATTGATTATTAATAATTAGTGGGCCCTACCCAAATGCTATAGACAAAATTAGCATAATCATGTACACGTCAGATGCTAATCAGGTTTACGGGCGAGCGATTAATACTTAATAGTGGATTAATCCTCAATTACCAAGCGGCTATTTTTCTATAATGTTTTAATAGTCAATCAGCCCTTTTTTTATACTTTAATATTCTCTACTAATGATATAAAAAATTGCAAAAAAAAAAAATAATTTTTTTTACATGAAAATTTTAAAAATTAGAAAATCAGAGGCCTAACATAATTAAGAAAATCAAATATAAAAGGTGCAGCTTATGCAAGTATGAATCTCTCTCTAATTAGAAAATGTGAAATTATATTGTCATAATTGTTAAATTAGGTTTCATTTGGGATAGCTTTTCAGTTTTCACCACTTCTTCATTACTTTAAAAAAAAATACTATAAAAATGTTTTAGAAAGTACTAAGAAAGCTTTCACAAACGAAGCCTTGTTTGGGACGACTTTTTTATTGCTTTTTAAAACAGAGTTTTAGTACAAAAGATGATAGTAGTGAAAAATGTGGGGGAATAATAAAGAGTTGGTGTTGGTGTTGATCAATGGGCGATCAGGGTGGTTTAATTAGTGGACTAGGCAGATGAAGTTGATTGGTTATGGTTGAGTGACTGTGAATGTTGATGTCGATTGAAAGAAGCAAAAGATGGTCGAGTAATATCATACATCTGCGATCAATAGTGTCAGCCTACAGTTAGAAAGAAACAAAGATCATTAGCAAAAATTGTCAGAAGTGATCAGTTAGTTTCAAAAAACTTATAAATAATCCATTGCATGTCTCAAAATAGAACAATTATTACGTCCGGTGACCGGACGTAGCTCTACGTCGGTCACCACTGAGTTACTTGGTATTTGTTCGGTATTGCTAGTTATTGCTTGGCAATAACGAGAAATACCGCTCTATGAAGACCAATACCGAGTTTTTCTAGAAAAAATTCGGTATTGCTCTGTATTGATCGGTATTACTCGGTATTGCTCGGTATTTGTCTTCACATAATGGTATTTCTTGTTATTGCCGAGCAAAATCGACAAATACATGATTTTGTGCCTGCTACGTAGCACGATCTCAGTGCCGACCGAACGTAGCTCTACGTCCAGTCAACGGACCAAATAAAAATTCCTCAAAACAGTACCCCTTAAGTTTTGTATACTATTCAAGCATGTGAGCGTCATATTGATATTAAAATTGAGCTATCTTATCCTTATATGATTCATCACATCGAGATACATTGCATGTTTCAACTAAAATTTTGTGGAAAATAACATTCAAATGATCACAAAGTTCATTCTCTAGGATCCAAATTAAAAAAAGTGCTTTCAGTCTTTCAGATATAAGAATTATGGTGTCTCCTTCAATTCTCGCACCACCTCTCTTATATGTATGTGTGTTGAATTTTCGTGCAAAATTAAGACGTAAAATTCCATATCTCTTTATTGCCACAAATCTTTTGTCACGCAATAAGTTTTATTTTTATGAAGTTATATTATGTTTTTTAATTCCTCCATTTCCCCTTTGCTTAATTTGACGGCGCATTTTAAGTTAATATGGGGATTACAACGTTATAATTATTATTATTTCTTAATGTTGGCTCTCGTCAAGCTGGCATTGCATGCATGCATGCATGCAGTCCTATTATCAGTCCAGGTACAATCATGTCCAGATTCGGAGTTCATTTATGAATCTTCGCGTCGGTTTGCCACGTGTGAGAGCCACCTCATAACGCCAACAGCAGTTGCACCAGCACCTGCATTAAATATTCATAATGAGATGAGGCAATCACTAGCACTAAAGGAAGAAACAAATTGAACCATTTTTTAAAGTACTAATTAATAATAATAATAATAAATTAATAATAATAATTGTATTTATTTTGGAGGATTTAATTTAACATGATTGAAAATAAATTAATGTTAGTAAAAATATAAATAAAAAAATAAATGACTAAACTTAAATATTCAGATTTTATGTACCATACGGGTGATTTGTGACGTCCTTCAATGTTGTTTTTTTAGATCGAAAATGTGATTATAAAAGATTAAGGGCATTACACCATTCACCTACTCTTTATTTTACATATTTTAAACATTAAAATTTTAGAGAATTTAGAAGCTAGGGTTTCCTTAAAGCACCAGTCGATAATCTTGGGGACTTTAGGTTGTTTAGTTCACCTAATTCTTCCAAAAGTTTGTTGGACTATTTGATAGCTTACGATCAATGATTTTGATGATAACAAACTTTCTTTAATCGGCAATTTAAGTTTTTAGTGCACCCAATTTGTTTGAGAGGATGAGCTCAGTCATTAGTAATTACAAATAATTATTTTGATTGTTTAACCAACCCGTCCACCCGAAAGCAAGGCGATTCCAATATGTTAATTTCCATCTTTAGGTCAGGTTATATTCATGCACCTCCAATAAGGATTTATATACATTCTAGCTTTAATGTGTTCTACAAATTTTATATAGGACATTGTTGTTATCTTAAATTCATGACACTATCAATGAAGAACTTATATGACCATTTTCATTGATATTTACTCCTTTCTCATACTAACTAATTGATTCTTTTACCCCAACATATTCAACTCTAGGGTTAATTTGTTTTGTTCACCTACACTTCTACAATAGCCTCTCAACCTTCAAGCATTACCTAGCTGTCACCTTGATCAAGTTGTGATACATTTATCTTTAGGGAGGAATTGATCCAACCACATTTTTTAACTTTTGTAACATACTTATGTCACTCTATTATCATCCTTAGGTCATTTCATCTCCAACTCGAAAAAATATTTAATAAGTGATCATCTTGCATATTCTTATTTACCACCAATTCATGTCATTTTCACCTCTAGGAGTATTATCTCAATCATCCATTGTAGCTCCTCTATACTTTTCGAATCACTGTACTTTCTAATTTAAGTTACTCCACCTTGCCTCTTGAAGGAAGAGGCAAATTTTTTTGATAATCAACTGCGTATTAAAAGCTACTTCTATTAGGGTAGTTTTTCTTAACTCATATTGAAAGCTATTTCTATTAGGCAATGCCCCATACTTTTTTTAGCGATTTTTCCACATCAAAACTTATGTCATTTATTAAGTTTTTTTTTTTTTACTTATATAATTATGTGTTTAAGGTCATTCAAAACATAGAATGTCATATATAATCTGTCAAATAAAACACTACTTTTTTTATATACAATAACAATGTTATAATTATTCTTATCTATCTATTTTTGCACATATATTGCATGCAATGCCATTGTTAGTCTAGGTTTAATGATGTTAAGGCTCAAAGTTACTTTATGAATATTTACATTCTATTTGATATATAGGAGTCATCCATAACGGCTTCACAAGTTGACACTATTAGTACTAGTTGTCTTGGCACAAGGCTTAAATATTCATAATGAGAATGTTAATGTCACTATAAATAAAAAACAAATTAAATTAATTTTACATGTTGATTGTCTGGTTGGCCATTTATTCAAATCATTTTAGTTTTTTATTAAAAAAAATCATCTTTCATTTGATTTTGCTAGTTTCAAATTTTTAAAAAATGTAATTGATGTGGTTGTAAAAAAAAGAAACAAAAGACTTGGCATGATCATATGATCATTACTGATCATGTGGATGATATGACATATGGGACTATTGGAAAAATACAGAGATAAAATAATATTTTTCTTTTCAATATCTCATGCCTATTAATTAGAAATATTGAAGGCTTAATTGAAGGCTCAATTGAACTTCAAATTTGTCATAGTTATAATCAAACCGAAAATCTCAACGATAATCCAATAAGCTTAGGATTATTCAATTCAAGTTCATTATGGTACTTAAATATTAAATAAACAATCTATGGTAGAAGGAAGTAAGACAAACAGTTTGTTTGAGTGTTTTTGGACTTTGATTAAATTTATAAAAATGTTACTTTTAAAATATTATAAATATTCTCTACATGAAAGAGACATATAACTGAGCTTAGAGATAGTTTAGAGATCGAAAGTACTCTAAATTTTTGCTTAACTTTCGACATTATTGATCATCGCTAGATTTCATCATCATCTGACTGATGTTGCCCAACTACTGTCATCCGAATATCCTCATCATCATTTGGTCGACATGCTTGTCCATTCATTGTAATTCAGCCATAATCATCTAACCGTCATTGCCCAATAATCATTGGTTGGTTGTTGTTTCCAGGTTGTACAATTCGACAACCGTCTCCCATATGTTATCACCATTTGCTATCATCTAATCATAATAACCCTTTTTAAAAAAAGATTTTTAGATCATATTTATTATATTTTAATAAACATGATAGTAAATCCAATTATGGTTTCTCAAATTTGTGCTTTACTTCAAATCAACCAATCTTTCTCTCCTCTCAAATACCTCGGGCTGCCAATCTTTTACAAAAAACTGAAAGCTTTAGACTTCCAACCTCTCATCCAAAGAATTTCTACTTCCCTTGATGGCTGGAAAGCTAAACTTCTATCATTTGCTGGTAGGATACAATTCCTCAAATTCACCATAAGTAATACTTTAACTTATTGGATTAGAGGCTCTATCTTGCCCAAAAGAAGTTGCAATCTTATTAACAGGATGTGCTCTAGGTTCCTGTACTTTGGTGATATTAACTTAAGAAAGCTTCATACCATTTATGGGAAGGACACTTGCAGTCCCAAACAATATGGTGGTTTGGATATGCCGTTGATTGACTGTCTTCAACACAGTTTTGCTTGTTCGATCATCTGGAGGTTTTTAAATAATAGCAGCCTACTATTTGACTGGTGGAGAGCCAAATATCATTCTTTGTGGAATTCGTTGCCTATTAAATGCTCTCCTTTCTGGAATTATATGCAAGAAGGCTCTCTCCATTAAGCATTGCATCTCTTTGAATGTCCATGTGAGTAATAATTTGTCCTTCTTATGGGACCCTTGGTGCAATGGCACCTCTGTGGTGGAAAAATTGAATGATTTGCAGATGCTTCATGAATTCTCTTTTATGTCTAACTGGAGAGTCTCTAAAATTATTAGCGGTGATAATTGGATTATTCCTAACTGCTTTGATGTTTCGATTACCTCTGATTTGCTTGCCATCCATATTAACAACATCCCGAAAAATCATCACTGGTTGGGCTCCCAGAACCCCAACTTTCACTCTTTTTAAAAGAATTTATATGCTTCGCTTGAAACAGTTTCATGGTACAAGCTGGTATGGCATAAAAAAGCGGCTTTAAGGTTTCTTCTTTTGCTTGGATGGCATTCAAAGGTGGACTAAAAATTGCTGATGTTTTAACATCTCATGGGATCATTACTTGCACTAAATCTGAAACTTTATCCCACCTTTTCTTTGAATGCAAATTTACATTCAACATTATCAAGAAGTTTCTTTTGTGGTTTGGCAATCTCTTTTGAGGCCTAACCTTCATCAAGTTTTTGATAGTTCTTTGGATCAGGGACTTAATGGTCACCACATAAGTTGCTACCTTCTAGCTTGTTGTGCTTCCATTTACTTTGTTTGGAGGGCTAGAAATGATCGACTGTTTTGTGGCATTATTTATTGCCAAGCCACGATTTCTTCTAAAATTAAACAAGCAATCTTGCGGAAGAAGCTAATTGAAAGTATTTCAGAAATGCTAATTGATTGTTGTTCCTGTTTTCGGTATTTGCTGCCTGCCCCCTATCGCTTAGGTTTACTTTTTGGAAAGACAATGATGATTGCTGCTAACCCAACAGCCCCTTGGACCATCTCATTGGCATCCAGGGGCATGGCCCTGGTGTAGTCGCACTCGTGCTTTTTTGGTCCCATTCGTATTTTTCACCAAGTGCCGCAGGAGTCCTTCAGTTTTTTATCTTAATGTGATTTTTCTTTGGTTTTGATTATTTTGAGTCATTGATTTTCTCTTTGTTGTTGAGATCCAGGGTTATAGTTTTCAGTTATTTTACTCTATTGTAATTTCTTTTTATCAATCATACGGACTCTATCCCAAAATTTTCAAAAAAAAAAAATAAAATCCAATGCTGGTCTTTTCTTTTTGATAATTAAATAAAATATGACAGTTGCATCTAGTTGGCAGGATAAACGGGCGTCGTCACACGTGGATCAAAAGAGACGAGGCTTTTAGTCAGCGGCCCATGGGAATGAGGGTCCGAAGAGTCGCTGACTCCTGCGACAGTACAAAAGCCGATCGTGGGGTCCACAGTAGAGCATATTTTGGACCTTATCTGCTCCAAACCATTTTGACTTTAGCCTTTATAATATCATTAATAATATCTGCTTACAGAATTTTTTTTAGAATTATCTTTTTTAATTTAGGGGCTATTTGGTTTTAAAAAAAAGAATGCAATAAATATATTATAAAAATAATATAGTGTATTTGAAATGCTTTAAAATTATTTGATTGAATATAAAATAAATATGGTGAATTAATTTTTTTGTTTGATTTGAAATAAAATTAATGTAGTGTAAATCATGACTGGTGGCAACCGATGATGGTGGCTAGGTGGCAAGTTGCGTTGGTGGCTTTGGCAGCCGGCGATGGGAGCGCCTGACTCCAACTCGCTTTGTCGGCGATGGAGAACAGTGGCCTGCGGTGATGGTGGGCAGCCTTAGCCAATGATCTATTTTAATCTCAAACTAACACATATTAATATAATATATACAAATCCTTGACATTTTTTTTCCCAATAAACTCTGATTCTGATCATAAGATACACCCGACTCATCTTGATATGTTGGTTAAAAACTTTGACTGTCTAAGGAAAAAACTGATACAGAATAAAACAGAATGGCAACTCTCTACCTTTAGCCAGTTTCTTGGCAGAGATGGATTCTAAGAAGTTAATAAAATGAAGTAAACAGTTCTCAATATGAATAATAAATAATAACAATGTGATATTATTAACAAATGATAACATGAAATTTACACATCAGAATGAAGCCTAATTGATCTCTTCCCTACAAGTGTAGGGGTACCAATTAAGCTTCATTGGGGATGACTTTCTTACTGCTTCTTAAAGCAGCAAAAATTTTATACTAAAAAGTTGTTTTAAGAAGTAGGAAAGCAGTCCCAAACGAAATCTTAGGCTTTGTTTAGAATTTCCTAAAGCAACTTTTTAATACAAATATTTAAATTTTTGTACTAAAAAACTACAAAAAGCAATAAAAAAAACGTCCAAAAGAAACCCTTAGCCCAACAGCTATAGACAAACACAGAGAAAAATAACCCAGGCAGCACATAGGACATCTTCAATAGAACATAACGGTCATATAGAAGTGCATGACAGTGAAAGTATAAAAATGAGCTCTTGAGTCATATATGTATCAACAACTCAAATAAATATCAAAAGCTCTAAGCTATTATTTATTTATTTTACATGCACAAACAATCATACATAGCTAGAATACATACATAAACATTAAATTAACTATATACAATACCATCTCAGATTCAATGCCATTACACCATGATGTCACCCTCATCATCACTAGCATCTTCACCTTCTAGAAGCCACTGTTCAAGTTCATCAAGCTCATCTTCTTCATGATGATACCAGCCAAAAGAAGAATCCCAGAATCCATTTCCGAGCTCCTCTCCCCGGCCTGCAACATGCACAAAAGGCCTGCTTCTGACCAGAGCATCCACCATGTCCCTGTTCAAGCAACCAGTCACTCCCAGCCATCTCAGTCTTGGGAAGTAAGGCTTCTTAAACCATCTAAATGCAAGGGGAGTTATACGATCACAGTCAAATATGTCTAGCAAATGCAAGCTGCTCCCAAACGATCCACCTTCAACTTGCATTGATGCCAAAGCCATAACTGAAGTGTCGCCGATTCGCGGACATTCTCGGATTCGGAGCTCAACAATAGGAATTCTGGTTTTGGCTAAGGATAAAATTGCATTGTCAGAGAGATTGGGGATCCTTGAAAGATCAAACATTTGAATTCCATGTCCAACGGAACCACGAAAGAGTAATGGAATACAAGCATCCGTTAGCTTTTTGCAACCTCTGAGTGACAAAGAAGATAAGGGGAACCTTCCACGGCCCAAAAATGAGAGAGCTTTGTCACTAATGTCAGTGCCATCCAGAAGCAATGTGTGCAATTTGTCAAGATGAGTTAAAGATTCAAGGGCTTCATCGCCAAGATTACGACAATCTCTCAGGTCTATGACCGTCAGATCTGTATTAAAAGAGAGTCTCTTAATTCCAATGTTGGTTAAGAGATTACACCACCTCAAGCTAACATGTGTTAAGGATAAGGAAGTGGCAGATATGTCATGGAACACAAGGTCAGTCAATTGGCTTCCATGAGAAATTCTAAGCTTGCGAAGGTTAGAGCAAGAGTGTATGATAGCCCTAAAACCGGTGTCGGTGACACGGCAAAATCCACCAAGGCTGATACTTTCTAATGAAGCACAAGAATCTGACATCAAGAGGATACCTAAATCGTTCACCCGGCGAAAGTAGGTAAACAAAAACTCCTGGCTTCGGATGAGCGAAATATGCTTGAGCATACCATGCTGATTAATATGTTGAAGGCCCAGATTGGTGAGGTCAGAAGATTGTATTGGTTCTGCTATCGGTGCATCTTGGAGATTTAGGTGTGTTAAGGATGGAAGCCCTATTGAAAGAGAGCTCATTAAGACGTCCGTAATATAATCAACTGACAGGCATAGTTTCTGCAGGTTTGGGAATACTGGTGGCCTCAAAACACAAGATGGCTGCCGAGTTTCCACAGCTAAGACAAGCAAAGCAGTCAGCATTGACATAGGGATATAACCAAACTCTAGGGAAGTGAGCTTATCTGAAGCAGTTGCCCAGACTTGAGCAAATTCAGGGTGCTCAAATTCCGCAACATCAAACAACAAGCTCAAAGACTACAGAAAAAAAAAAAATTTGCATGAGTAATGTCATCATAGCTAAAGGAGCAGAAGAAATATGGTATAAAGTGGGCCTCATTTTGATTAAGGTGAAAAACAACATTTAGGTTTTGTTTGGGACGACTTTCTTACTGTTTCTTAAAGCAGCTTTTTAGTATTAAAGAATTTGTTTTTAAACTAGAAAGTTGTTTTAAAAAAACAATAAAAAAAACTGTCCCAAATAAAACCTTAATCTTGAGCGCTGTTGCTATGCCTCCAGACAACTGAAAAATCATAAGAAGATTTATCATACCCAAGACTTTGAATTGTTTGTTGTTGTGTTTTCATTGAAGATATCGAGACATTGGAGCTTAAAGTATATGTACACACAAAAAGAGCTGATTTTAAGGCAAAGATGGTGGTTGAAACTTATAAAATACTATGATTTAGAAAAGCAATACCATCCTAGAAAGCTGAAATTTTTCATGATGCTTTGACCACAGAGTCGAGGCTAAGAACAAGTTGGAGTTGTCTGTGATTAGACCTACTGATGTGAATCTAGTTTGGTTCAACCAAATGACAGGTACTCTACTCTAAAGAATAGTATTCGTAATCCATTACAATGGGATGTTGATTTTCAAAGGATCATGGCTTTAGTAAAAGCGGTTCACATAAAAAATTATGAAATTATCAAGGAGTTGTTAGATACAGAGCAGAGATTGTGTTCTTGATCTTGATGATTTGAGGAAGGATGCTCCCACAAAGTACATTATGGTTGCTGTCATTCATCGTGCTAGTAATAAGATGCACCAAGAACTCAAATGTATATTTCGGTGGTCACTGCTTAAGAGAATTGCAGCTAAGTTTATTGTTCAATATCCTGCTTGCCAAATGGATCAAGTTCAACATCACAAGCTGAATGGATTACTAGTCTTAGCTAATACCATAATGGAATTGGAATGAAATTGCCATTGATTTTGTAGTTGTTTTGCATAGATTGAGAAAGGGTCGTGATGCCATTTGGATTGATAATGATAGATAAACCAACTTAGCTTATTTTCTATTGATTGGATAGAATGATTCTATGGAGAATTCAGCCAGAATTTAGGTAGACGAGTTTGTATGATTACAGAAGAGTCTCGAGATCCATAATTTCTTATTTTGATGATAGATTTACATCAAGACTGAGAAAGAAATTCAAAAAGCTCTAGGTACGATGTTAAAATTTAGTAAGACATTTCAGACCAATAAACAATCAAAAGTAACCAAATAGTTTTTGGAGTATCTCATCAGGCAATGCGTTCTTGATTATAGTGGAGGTTGGCGCCATATGAAACATTTTATAGAGGAAAATGAAGAGCACCGTCTCTCTCTCAATCGTCAGTTGTCACTCTTTCCTACCACATTTTAGGTGTATTTGTATAAACTTGCTAAAACTTATTTCTTTATTAAGAATTTTAAAAACATGAACAGTTTACTTTCTTTTATAAGTAATGATACTTAACTTAAGATACATGCAAATTGGAGTTTCTCATAACCCTTTTTCATAATCCCCACCTCTGTCTATAAGAGTAAAGCCACACATCCACCTGAGCATCCTCATCTTTGCAACACTTAACTTAATTTTATGCTTCTCTTTTAATAGCCAACATTCTACGCCATAAAGCATTGCTGATCTTGCCACACCATGTTATAAAATTTTCCCTCAAGTTTAAGGGGTACTTTTCTATCACACAAATGGCCCAATACATTGCCTCCTACTTCAATTGATCCTACCTTATCTAATTAGTTAAGGTAAATCAAAAAGAGTTTAATATCATCCTTTATGGGATTAATACCAATCTTAGTAGTATCCATTTTATAAGTCATTAACCCATTATACAAAGAAAAGGTTAATAATGAAGAAGAATTTCCTTGACAAAAATAAAAATATGAACTTATTAGAACACAAACAATGAGAAAATCTCATTATAATTAAATCCTAAATTTACTCAATGGATGTTTCAACAAAATTGGTAATAAAAGATTAAAACTTCTTCTTTCTTCATCCTCATCCTCCCTCCCGCTTACTCCACGTAGAACACCTTGTTGTTGTAGCTCCCTTAGCATGAACTATAGGATGCCACATTCCCCACACCTGATTCTTCTGAGGTGCATTTCAAATAAAAAAAAGATGCTAGTTTGTTCAGTTCAATAAAGTTAATTGTCTTCCATGCATATTTGTTCCCTGCTAATGCATTCCATAATCTTCTTGATCTCCTACTGCATAATCGATTCACCTCGATATTGACTCCCTTTAAATATTTGTTAAGGCCGAGGGGACCAAACCATACATGTTGTCCTCAGCATTGTCGTCAACACGCATCTTTTATGTAGCCCTTATGTAGCTTACATCCATGCCTCGAGATTGAAGTCTTTGCATCAACTACCCAAAATTTTTAGGCTTAAATTGAATGTCCACGCACTGCTTATTTTAAAACTGAATATTACCGTTATAAAATAGCATACAATTATTCATGAAAAATATTACATTTTTCAATATTAAGGCCATCGTTTAGTATAGGTCTTTTGGTTTGTATATATCACCTGCTAGCTTTTCATTCTTTAGGATTGACTTAATAATAGAAAGATAATAATCATGACAATCATTTCATACGTTACATTTAAATTTACAATTCATCAATAGATCAATTATTAATAATTTAGACTAGCTATTGTAATCTTGTGATAGAAATTCATTAGTATATGCTATCAATCAAAGCATAAGACCATAAAAGCTGCACTATAACATCAAATATTATATAATGGTATTTAGAGTTTAGCACATGCAGCATCGATGATTATTCAAGTGGTGCTACAATTGATCAGGTATAGGCCTGTTAGACTAAACTCACGCTAGGAGGTTTAGTCAACCAAAAACTAGGCTCACATGCATAGAACAAGCCAAATGAAATATTGAACATAAACCATCAAGATATTATCAAAATGCATTTCAAATTATACTAGGAAGTGAATTAATATTTTTAAATAAAAAATATGGCAGAAATAGAAGGACAAATTGGACCTCACCTCTAAATGTAAGCAGCCAGTGAGCAATTCTTTTAACTCACAATAAAGCACTGAGAGCTTTCTATGCTCAGCAAGGGAGCTCAGATAGACAGATCTGTTCAAATAGACAGTTTTTATTATTCTAAAATAAATTGATATATTTAGGAACTTCGGAAAGTACACAAAAAACAACAATTTTGGTCGAAGGCAAGAACATAATCAATCATTGATGAAGTCTGTATCACCGGGAAGAAAAAGAAATAGAAATTCTGACCACTAGCTTCAAATGGCATCTCATAAATTTTATCACAAGGAAAGGATTACTAAAGTCATGCTCCATGTCGTAAGTACTTCTTGGATATCAACTGAAATAAAATGGGAAATGAAACATGTAAAAGAAAGAAAATCATGATCGCCATTAATAGCTTAAGTACCATGAGGAAAACTTCTGTGTTGTCTTCATACATGCAACTTGTTTTTCCCATAGGAAGACCTTGTAAATCATTGATACAAGAAGGAATTACATCATCTGATTGAGGATGGACTATAAACAATCCTTAACTATATGCTTATTTTACAAGCTGAATCATTATTGTGACGACAGATGGGGGCATGGATGCAGAGATCATGGTGGACTTCTACTATATTATCATTATTGTTGAAAATAAAGGTAAAGGTAATGAGAGGAGATAAAAAGATGAATAAGTGCAACTAAACAAGAGAGGAAAGAGGGGGGGGGGGGGGGGGGGGGAGAGAGAGAGAGAGAGAGAGAGAGAGAGAGAGAGAGAGGAACCTCCTTACTAGTAGAGAGCTGAGATTTGATCCCCACAGAATAAGCCAAAGATAATTCATATTTTACTCCATAATCAACTATCTGAATTCTATGACGCTATTTAAAATAATAAGCCTTGTTAAAAATTACAAAACTACCCTTCAATAGAAAAAGAATACCAAAGTGCAGAACTAGTCCTGATGACAAATGACACTTTAGCGCATAGCACTTAAAAGACAACTAATTAAGATGACAAGAAAAATTAAATAACACAAAAAATCATAAAAAGTTGTGACTAAGGACTTAGGTAAGCAACATATATTGCATCTGCAAATAACTTTATACTGCAGACTTGAAATACTACTGCAAGAAGAATTAGAGCATATTAATTGTATTGCAAATCTACTTAAAAAAAGAAAAAAGAATCTACCAAGACGATGACGTAATGAATAGCTATCTGGTAGAGGAAGATTGAAAGAGAAGAATAACACCATCATCCTATATAACATTGGCACAAGGCCCTCATCAATCCTCAACAAAATTATTACAACCCTGGAAAGACATCACCAGAAGCTTGGAGATCTTCACGTAAAGCAAGTCTGATTCAATCTAATTGAAGTGTTGGCTAACTAAAGCTATTTTTTTATACTCATTTTCAGATTTCAGTAAACTTAAATCTGCATTTTGCCGTCTAACACTTGAAATAGCTCTAAAAAGAAAAAAAGGACAGAAGAAAAACAAAGAGTATTTACTTGTTTGGAAAACGAATAAAAGGCAGGAGGGTGAAAGAAGAGGAAGGAATGAAGTTTTTATGAACTGGAAATTTGCAAAAAGGTTTTTTTTTTTCTGAATTCTGTAGCAATGGGTTGTGGGGGCAGCAGTAAATAAGAAGATTAAATGAAGCCTTAAAGACTGTTGGAGGTCGTGGCTCAGAGGAGTGGCTGTGTATGACAAGAAGGGATGAAAGGGAAGGCAAATTAAGAAGACGAGCACATGTTTTAGATGCCAGGATACACAGACTGGGATAATAAGGAAAGAGAGAACAGAGGATACTTAAGTTGAGGTTTTGTGATTGGAAGTGAAGGAAATGAAGCCGGATGTGAGCTTAAACAGGAAACCTTAGAAATGCTTGGTTTGGTTGGACCTGTTGCAGGTTAATTAAGTTGAACTAGTCCAGTTCAGCAAGCCCAGTGATGGGTGGGTTCATGTTTTTTAACAGGGTTTGGGTTCAAGCGTTCATAATATAGGAATAGAATAGCTAAATTGAAGGAAAGAACTTAAAAAATAATTGGGTAGTTTGAAATTAATTCAATCTTCAAATTTCAGTTCAAATTGAAATTTGAACTAAGTGACTGTTTTGTGGGTAAGGAAAGGCTTTAGATGGGTCAATGCATATTGAGGATTTTGTGGATGAATTTAAGTAGGAAGTTTAAATTTTAAAATTTCAAATTTTTAAGAGATACGACCTGGGCAAGACAGCAGAGTGGCTGCCATGGTTCCAGTAGCAACATTTTTCAGCAAACAAGGAAAGAAAATTGCATAGAAAGTGAACAATAATATAGGAAAGGAATTGATGCTGCGACAGCAAAAACAGTTAAAAAATAGAGGAGCCTGAATTTCTGCACTGTGGCGATGCAGAAACAATAGAAGAACTCAGAAAGTTTCCGCTGACAAGCAAGAAGAAAATGCTGGGAAAGAAAATGGAATTGCACCTTGGCGACACAAACAAAAGTAGAATTCAAAATTTTCCCGGAGATGAGAAGTAAATGCAGGGAAAGAAAGAGAACAAATATCCACAGTCTCACATTGATACCAATTGACGATCACAAGATAGTGAAAATGAAAGAATACTGTAGAGGAAGAAATGGAGGGAACAAAGAAAGAAAAGATTGAGAAAATTAGATAAATGATTATCTCAAAGGAAGGGAGGAGAGAAAAAGAAGAACCTCATGCTACAAGAAACAGAGAGATTGATCCCTAGAGAAAATGCCAAAGAAAGGCCACATTTTGATCCTAAGCCCTATTTATAATAATAAGCTTTATCCAGAAAGTCAAAAAAATACTTGAACAAATAGAAAAATACCAAATTAGTGAGAAAAGGACAAATAACCAATAATAACTAACTTAAATACAAATATAGATGATTACATTATACATTAAATAATAATGAAAAACACAAAGATTCATAACTAAAGATTGAAATAGATGACTTCCACTATATACTCGCTTTAATTTATCAAAATCCTTCGAAACAATTTCTTCATCTGTTTGACATTTTCATTATTAGACATGCGCTTGCTGATTCACATAATTTAAATGTACCATTGATGCAAAACAACTAAGAATCTACTGTTTTTTAATGTAAATCGAAGATGAGATGCACAAAATCAAGCAAGTAATATCAAAACTCTTAATTCAAACAACAATTCATTTCATCCGAAGAAAACTAAAAATACACAAAATTATGTGGACACAGCATTGGTAAATTGTGGCTAATTCCATGTGCAGGTACATGCATGGGTTCCCATTATTTCAACCTTGAAGACCCTATAAGACATATCGAAAACTTAGTCATAGCATCAGTTTGCTTCACATACAGACTTGTAAAGTGTTGCTTGCTCATAGCACAAAGGGAATTCCCCAAAGGCAATTCAATGTGTCACATTAGCCGTACGTTTCAGAAATAATGCTACATGGTTATAATATAGGACTGTCATGAGCCCTAGTATTAGGAGACCACGAGCATGCCTAAGAACTCCATTGGACCACTCAGAGGCATTTATTGTCATTATCCCGTAACGACAGCTACCATCATGTAACAAACTCCACTTAGTTGTGCTACGTTCAACCAACAAACTACTTTTCTTTGTTGTGCTACATTTACTGGTCCTTCGATCACCAAGCTAATTTTTACTTCTATTTCATCCTTTTCATTGCTAAGGTCTATGATTCATAACAACACTGGATCATATCTTAGATTCAACAAACATTGATATGCTTAAGAATACAAATGAAGGAATGTATGTTTAAGAAAAGGCAATCACATAAAAAATATTAAGCAAAAAATAAAGAACGGTATACCTAAGGATCATTTTAGTACAATATAATATTTTTGGCCTGTGTTCTAATTAAGGACGAGTGAACAAACAATGGCTTAAAATGATTGATTTATAACATACCTAGTTCTGTATTATTATAGCATTCAGGTTAGCATAATTTCCATTTAATCCTTGAAAATTGCTTGTGGAACCAGTTTTGAAAACTACAATGCATGCAATAAGATCAAACCTACACAACACTTATATCATCATCAACAACACCACCACATTCCAACCAGAAGGGTTGACATTTTAAATCATTCTTCTCCATTCATTTGAATCAACAGCTGCATTAGGTTTTAGCACTAAATGCAAGAAAAAAATATCAGGGCTAGTTGAATAAATAGATTGAAGACAAAAATGAAAAAACAATTCCAAATAGCAATTCTAACATTATAGTGTTTGTTTTCTAGAAAAAGTCTATATAGTTGGTTTTCACATGAGAATTTGACTCTTAACAGGACACAATGGAGAAAAAGGATTAATGTAGCCGACCCAACTAGTGGGATAAAGGCTTGATGTTGTTGTTGTTGTTGTTGTGACATGAGTTACAACATGATGCAGAAAAAAAACTACCATAGCCTATGCTTATCCATATAATGTTGATTGATGGCATAGATAAAAAGAAAAGAATATATTCTAACCAATGTTTAAAATTGCGTATTCAAGTATTGAGGCATTTTTCATTCGTGAGGCGAGGTGTAAGCCTCAAGGCGTTTTGAGGCGTAAGCCTCAAAATCAAAAGATTGCGTAAACATAAAATGATAATTTTTTTATATACTAATGAGTGTATAATATAAAACATAAAAAAGTATAAGATATGAAGTGAAATCAAAATATCCCAATAATAAGACAACATTAAATATAGTTCAACTCAAAATTCTATCTTTCCCAAATTCCACTATTCTTTTCATTAACATATAATTCAAATTTCCAAAAAAAAATAGCAATGGCATATCACATAAGAACTCATAAGTCATCAGCATTGTCATCACTGAGGGGTTCTTCATTTGAATCATCATTATGATGAACTGCTCTCTCTCCCCTTCCTCCTCTTCTATAGAGTCTAATTTCGGACATTTACTTCAAGATTTATGTAGTTTTAATATATATAGCGTGAGGCGTAAGCCTCATGTCAGTGAGGCGAGGCGGGCATCAAGGGGGGCCTTAACCAAGTTGAGGCGCAAGCCTCATAAAAAAAACTTGAGGCGTAAGCATCAAGGCGTTTTTTACTGGAATTGCGCAAAGGCGGGCCTCAAGGCGAGCCTAATATTGCGCAATTTTAAACCATGATTCTGACATTTTTTTCAATCACTAAGGCTTTGTTAGCAGCAGCTGCAGCTTTTTGAAAGTAGTTTTAAAATTATTATGGGAAAGTAACTTATTTAAAGTTGTTGTTGGTATCATAAATATATTCTTTTTGAAAAGAATCAGGCACTAACTTTCTTACAGCAACCACACTCTACCGGATCTAGTTATAAAAAGTAGTTTTCCATCACAAGAATATTGAAAAACGGCTATAGAAAAGTTACCAAAAAAAGTAGCGGCAGTCTGAAAAGTCAAGTAGTAGGAATGCTGCTTTAAACAGACCCTGAGTGATTCAAGGTGGGATGTTGTATTCGATAAGCTGATAATGCATGAGAGTATTCGGACAGCTTGAAATGTTGGGTTGATCACATCTAGTCAGTTTGCAGTTATGAGGGATCATATATCCTCATACTTACAATGGCACCAATCTATCCGGGTTTAAAAAACAAACAAATCATAAACTAATCTAGATCTAGAAAAGGTCCTTTTTTTCGATCAACAAGATAATCAGTTGTCATGCATTTTTAAGAAATCCTTTTTTTTGAACAATCTATTGAAAATATAATTCTTAATAGTTTCATTATGAATCCTGCTTTAAAATCAGTTAAATCAAATAAAGGATATTGGCATTCACAGCATGAATTGGCATGCGTAGCAGACATAAACTGAATTCAAGTAAAAATTTAAAATCCATGGACAAATTATCAAAATTACAGCAACATGCGAGATTTTTCCCAGAAAGGGCATTCAAAATTCGGAAATCACTTAAGAAGCATAGATTCTACATCCATATGTTATTCCTTTTACCTAAGATCCGGACACTTGCGCCCCAACTCAACGAGAAGCCTCCCGCTTAAATTCTCACAGTTATGGAGGCACAGCTCCTGAAGCGACGAAGCACGCGCCAAATGCCCGATTGAAGAGTCATCGAGCCGGCTGCAGTCCAGCTTCAGGCTACGCAGATACGGGTTAGGAAGCAGTAACGTCCCCAACAGATCCAGCGTTGGCGCTATCTCCTGAACAACAACGAACCAAATCAGAGTAAGATGTAGACCTAGGGTAAATCAGCTGCCCAATTTTAAGTACTTTTGTTCTACTGGAAGGCTTACGAGGAGATGAAAGGATGGAGTGAAGGAAAGAGCGTGGATGGCGCAGGAGCGGAGATATCTACATGAGGCCGAGGCAGCGCAGAGGGACCGGAGATCAAGCTTCGAGAGAATCGTTGCTATGACGGTAGAGGGTAGACGCTCGTCCATTCCGAGCGAAGAATCCAATGCCAGGTTTTTTTCTCGTCCGACTCTGCCGCCGGCGGGAAGCCTCACTTCCACCTTCTCCTCGCACCCTCCTCCGGCCATCTCCAACCGAAGTCGCCGGGAACCACTATTTCCAAACAGATTAATTGTTGATCACGAAAATACTTATGGAACTGAACTCACCACTTCGCTGTTTATTGATTATATAATTATTATATTTCGTTATACTGAAAATTTTCATCAGTTTGTTCTCTAATTAGGGCATTTTCAAATGATAACTCCATTTTTCACGATAAAATACAGCAAAATTTTAAAATGCCGTAGTGCTGCTCCAATCGAATTTCATTTTAAGTATTTCTGCAAAGGTAACGATCCTTCTCCCCTTCGCGCATTTTACCGGTTGAGAGAACAAAATAGCGTAGGTGAACAGTGTCACGTCAATATTGGCGTCGCACTGTTCACCCGCAAGTAAATGGTGGAAGATTTGGCGTTCGACGACGCCATACGCATGTTTGACGTTCTGTTGGAGATGATCTTACTATTTAATGCTTTGTATGCACATGTAAGAGTAGTTGAAAATATAGATGAAACAAGATTTAGGTTTCATTTAATACGTCTTTCTTACTGTTTTTAAAGCAGGTTTTTAGTATAAAAGTTAAAACTAAAAAGTTAATTTAAGAAGCAGCAAGAAAGCCGCCCCATACGAAGCCTTATGTTTTATTTGGTGCGGTTTTCTTAATGTTTTCTAAAACAGTTTTTTAGTACAAAAATTTTAAGTACAAAAATTTTAAGTTCAATAAATTTTTTATTAGAAATCTATTTTAGAAAGCAGTACAAAAAGTAGGTTTCATTTGGGATGACTTTCTCACTGCTTCTTAAAGTAGATTTTTAGTACAAAAATTAATTTTTTTCTACTAGAAAGCTGCTTTAAGAAGCAGTGAGAAAGTCATCCCAAACGAAGCCTTAAGCTTTGTTTAAAATAACTTTCTTAGTACATTGTTTTTTAAACTGCATTCATAATTTATGTTTGTTTACTGTTATTTTTGTTGCTTTAGAAAAAAATTGTAGTAAAAAAACTGAATTCTATAACATCTTTAAAAAGCTATTTTATCTATATAAGCTTCTAAAGCAATAAGAAATTTATCTCAAACTAAACTTTAATTAAAATAATTATACTTATCTATGATATAGATTATAAATGATGCATTTTTTCTATAATTGAAGAATAATTTGCTACAATATAATTAACATAAATTATACAAGATTACAAGATGACTTCCATAGTGAAAGTCTAAGAAGCCTTGTAGCGTTAGGGTTGTATTAGAAACATCATTGTTGATATGTTCAATCATTCTCCTCGTATACCGGAGACTACAAACAAAAATAAGCAAACTCTTGCTGTCGACATTAGACATCCTCATTGGTGGGAGAGATTATTCTGTGCAGTCACCGAACAGTCGAGAGAAAAATCAGAATGTGTCACGTCATCTGGTATCGAGCATTACACAACAAAAAGAATGACGTGGCGCGTTTTTATTGACCTCTAGACGTCGTTCGGTGACCGCATAGAATAATTTTTCATTGATGGTAAGGACAGGTGACATCAAAGTTAGCGATGATGTGGTCGTTGTTGTGTAGGGGTGTAAATAAGTCGAGTCGAGCTTAAATCAGGTTTAATTGGAGCTCAACTCGCAAGGCAAATCCCAAGCTTAAACTTGAGTCAAAGCTCAAAATGTGAGCTCGGCTTGTGCCACTGAAAATGAGCTCGCGAGCCTTCCGTGGTCCACTGGTTTGTCTTCCTTCTTTCGTCTTCCGCGGTTCGCAAGCACAGCATGCTTCACTTTTCGAGGTTCGCACACACAGACGCCTTCCATGGTTCGCTCGCGCTTCGCCTTCCGCCAATTAGTCTTCCGCCTTGCACCTTCCGCCTTCAGTGTTTAATCGAGCCGCTCGACGAGTAATCGAGCTGAGTATCATCTGAATCGAACTCAAGCTCGAAACTCGATGAGCTCGGTTTACAAGCTTGTTAATGAATCGAGCTTGAACCGGCTCGACTCACTTACACTCCTAGTCTCCTAGGCCCCGTACCAGTTCCTCCCCCTCGGAAGAAACCTTGTCCTCAAGTAGTACGCATGGAAGAGTTTGTAAGGTTCCATAGGCATTCCTTGCATTGAATGAGAATTTGTTGTTCTGTTTTCACGTTCTGCATCGTTCATAGGCAATCCTATCACGACGTTCAACGTTTTTTCTGAAAATCTGTTGAATATTAATTCTCTTAAATGATGGTAGTAAAATAAATTTTAATTATGAGGATTTACATATATATATCACTTTATTTATATATCTAACATCTAAAATTTTAATATTTCATTCTTACCACCCATATAAAACTTTACTATTAAATATGAAACTTTTATATTTCATTCTTACCGCCTATACTATCCTATAAATTTTAATATTTCATTTCATGCACTCATATTTATTCTATGGGTGATAGGCATGAAATATTAAAGTTTTAGATGTTAGATATATAAATAGCAATAAATAAAATGTATGGTTGTCAAACTCTGACTCGATCCGAAACCTGACCCAAAAGATTCCGGGTTTGAATCAACCCGTTTGCATTACGGTTGGGTCGGGTTCGGGTTCAAGTTTTCGGCCCATTCATAAATCGGGTCGGATTCAGATTGATCCGAAAACCTGAAATCAACCCGTTTAACCCATGTTGAAAATCCGGACCCGTTTATAAAATCGGGTCGGGTTGCCCGTTTAGATCCAGGTCAACTCGAGTTCAACCCGAACTCGACCCACCGACCCGTTTTGACACCCTTAATAAAATGGTTGTGGATGTAAATCCTCCTTTTAATTATTTGATTGTATATTTACATTTATTTCAAAATAAATTTGATAATTATAAAACATATCCTCAATTCCCCTTATTAGGCCAAAATATCTGATCCAAAATTTTTTCCCAATTTATGTGTTAGTAAGAGATAATAAACATCTGAAATTAACTAATCATTTTTCTCCATAGATGCAAAATAAATTTCTTTGCTCTCTATTTTTGTTGTTATAACATTTATAAAATGAAATATTGGATGAATATTTAAAAATTACATTTATTATAAATTATTTTGCACATATGCTTTTTTTGACCGTATCGTTCTCACTTTCTCTTTACATTTCTGAGATTGTTTTGAAAAAAAGAAATTTAATAGCTCTTAAACATTTGATTAGAAAAACTTAGCTTACATAAGATTGATTTAAATGTTTATTTTCATTATTAATTCGAGTTTATATTTGGAATTAAGGCTTAAGTTTTTTTCAATAAATTTTTTTTACCTAATGAGAATTTTAATTATTACCTTATTATGGCACCTTTTTCCTAAGATAGATTGTGAATTCTCAAACTTCATTCATGATTTAATGCTTGTTTAGAATGGTTGTAGATTTTTATAATTTTTTTTTTTGTGAAATTATTATAAGAAATTATTTTTTTTTAGAAATTACTATGGGTATTATAAATGTGCATATTTTTATCTCGCAACTTTATTATAGCACCCACATATTAGTAAGGCTTCATTTGTGAAAGTTTTTTTACTGCTTTATGAAGCAGCTTTCTATAACAAAAATTTTAAATTCAAAAATTTTTTGTGCTAAAGAACTGCTACATTAGGAGTGTCAATTTCGGGTCACGGGTCGGGTTCAGGTCTATCCCGAAACTGACCCGGTACTATTCGGGTCAACACCAACCCTACCCGTTTTTAAAAACGGGTCAGTTTTCCTGACCCGAACTCGACCCTCTTCGGGTCTGGGTCAACCTGACACGACCCGAATGACCCGTTTCCAACAAAAAATTGCTAGTTTTCGGGTCAAAAATAGGTCGGGTCAAAAACGGGTCAATCTCGGGTTGCCGAGTTAAAGGGTTAACCCGAAGCCGACCCGATTTTTGAAACGGGTCGAAATGTTGAACCCGAACCCGACCCATTTCGGGTTCGGGTTGACCCTAACCCGAAATTTTCTGGTCGGGTTCGAGTCGGATTTTCGGGTCGTGTCAAATATTGACACCCCTAGCTTCATAAAACAGTAAGAAAACTGCCACAAACTACGTCTAAATAAAAAAAGCAATTTTCTACCTCAAAATTTTCTAAAAAAAATAGTCTCTCAAAATTATCTAAAAAAAATAGTCTGAAATAACAAAGCATAGTTGTCAAACGAAACTGTGATTATGGTCTGAAAGCAAAGCAATCAAATACTTAGGACTTTTTCAGACTGACAAAAAACCAATATTTTTAAAAATTATTGTGATTATTATAAATACATTTTTTAAACAGTAGGACAATAATTTTCTTATAATTATCATATTCTTGTATATATAATTTTCAAAAATAAATTTCCACCATAACAAATTCTAAAAAATAGGAATAAAGCCATAGTCAAACGAATAAGTGAAGATGATCTAAGGAAATAAAATAATAAAAAATCGCCTCAAATATACCCTTAGTACTCTACATATATTCTTTTAAACTGATATAGCCTTAAATATCAATTTTAAGTAAATTCTTATATAACAAGCAAAACATAGATATTTATTTTTCCAAAAAAAAAAAAAACATAGATATTTTAATGAAATTAAACTAAGGAAAAGAATGAAAAAAAAAAAGTTATCATTATTATCATTCCAATTTATTTATTTGAAATAAAGATAATGTTATCATTATCTTCAAGTAATTGAAGTCTAATGTTTTATTTGGGACAATTTTCTTACCACTTTCTAAAAAAGCTTTTTAATATATTAGTAAAAATGGCCGTGCATTAAATGCACGTGACTAAAAATTTAAAACTAAAAATTCATATTATAATACTTTAATTATATTATCATTATTAAGATAAAAACTTGTATAAATATAAATTATTTATAATTCTATTATACTTGAATTAAGATAAATTAAAATAAGAAATTATATACATAATAACATCCAATTAAGGTTTATATTACAATTTCAATTTATTTCATTTATCTTTCCTAAAAAAGTTAATAAATTTCCTCTTGAACAAAAAATAAGTCAATTTTTAAGGAGTAAAAAAAATCCCAACCAATATGTGCGCTTACCAATAATTAAAGGAATTAATGAAGTTAATTAAGTTCGAAGCATAATCTTTGGATCGTTTGTCAATTTTCAAATGTTTGAAGCAATTACAAAAGAATGATGGCCAGGTAAAGTATACCTTAAATAAACTATATAATTAAATAGCTTGAGGGTCTAACCAGTTGCGAAATATAGCAGTTGTTAAGTGAAGATAAAATGAAAAATACAAAATTTGCATTGCAAATATGTATATGGAAATGAAACTATCATAAAAAGAAAAAATGATCAGATATTGACATCCTATAAGGTCATCCTGATATTTGTATGATATGATTCATAAGCATCACTAAAATAAGAATATTTTATATTTTTAAAATCTGAATCAAACTTAAATGCTTTGCCTTATCCATCTGTCTAAAAGTAACCAAATCCTACATAATTTAAGAAAAAACAAATAGTTAATAAGGAATTCAAGATAGATGTTTGATTGAAAATGAAATTAAATTATGAACCTCTTGTAGGAAACTGCAGAAATACAATGCTTAGCAAGATCAGCTCCATTACCATTTAAAACAAGCACATATCAGAATATTTGATATTAGAAGTTAACAATCTAGATGCTATTAAATTATCTAATATTCACATAAGACTATACAACACAACTTAATTAAAAAATATTAAAATATGATGGGTTGAAAAATAATATATTTTACTTACCCAACTGGAAGGGGAATTGAAGCTGATCCAATGAATTCGCTGGGTTCAAAAAAATTTATCTTGTGTCCAAATATTATATTTCACTTGCTTAAAAATGACACGGTAGAGAATGACCTTACGAAATATTCAGAGCCCTTCTATCTATCCTCTTAAGGCAAACTTAATATTTCTTCATTCTCAAGCTTGTAAAGAATTGTTGTACTATCTCCTCTATGTAGAGTTTGATCTTCTTCGAATTCACCTCCACCTTCTCCTCCACGACAAATTCATGTATATTCTTCTTCCTATTCTTTTAAAAAATTATTTTTGTCATATTAGCACAATAAATATAATTGCATCTTTAAGGTGAGAACCTACTGAAGTCCTAAACATTGTTAACTATAGCAAAAATTTGTATTCATTAAAAAAGAAAATGTAGTTAGTAAAAAATTGATATCTTATACTAAAAATAAATAGATAACTCGCAAATTTTTTCTAACCAGTTCTTAATTAAGTAGAAAATAATCTTTGAAATTTGGAAAGACTATAAATAGTTCACTTCGTTGGCTATTCTGTTCGATGATATGTTTGACGAGAGAGAGGACCGTTGGTGAAATGAGAACACGTGATAAATGGTTGAAATGTTGGTGAAGTGAGAACACCTTATAAATGGTTGAAATACTTTTCAAACAAAGACATATATATATCTAATCTCATATGATTGATTGAGTGCTTATAATCTTCTTCAAGGTAAATCACACTCAAATAGAACAATCTTCAATACTAATGCATTAAATGAACGTGCATTAAGAAGACAGAAAGTTGAAGTTGCGATCTGAGAAAGTACGAAGTATATATTTAATATAATGCTTTACAAATCTATAATTGTGGATCATCTTACGCTATTAACTGTAATGGAAAAACATATATACTAAATTTTTTTATGTGATATGGGAGAAGAGCAACAAAAAAATTTACTGAAGACAAATTTAAATCATACCTCTATATTTGATGTGGTCTGGGAAGAAGTGCAACAAAAAAATTACTTAGGACAAGTTCAAATCCTACCTCTCCAGAGACTTGATATTGTACAATAAAAAAAGTTCATAAAACATTAAAAAACTTGAGCAACATCTCATATATACTTCTAGTCCACAAAAGATTCTACATTTAAAACATGATGCACATTGTAATATTAGAAGTGTATTTAGAGGTGGAGAAACAAAGAATTAGTTAAACAAGCATAAGTAGAAATTCCAAAGTTTTATGTGCACAGTTAAACTAAACATTAAAAAGAAATTATGGGGCGACTTCACAGTATCAAAAATAAAGAAGATGATTGGGAAAAAAATAGTAATGAGGAGCATGACCAAGACTCTAATGATTAAACACTTGCAACTTATCATTTTTGAAATCAATTTCAAGCAATTTGTCAATAACTTCTATCAATTTAATTTGATGCTCTTCCCATTAATTGCCAGAATAAAATATTTCAGTGCTAAAGATCAATTTTCAAGCAGCAGTTATAGCAATCATATATTTCTCATAGAAATTGAACCATAAACATGCAATAATACCATGTGCAAGCTCCTTTGACTCAGTCATAAATTGATACATGTCTAATATCCAAGAGTGTAATAACTGGAGGGAAACTGCTAAAACTTATGTTAATTGTAGATAAAGTATATCTAAATAAGTATTGAAATCCATATAAAAGGATACAAGCAGCTGGCATACCTCAAAAGTAAATTTCATTTGTCACGAATAAATAGATTTGAAATCCAAATTTGTAGTCATGCTGGAATTTAATTATGAACTTGAGCCAGCACGTGAGGAAGAATTACAACTTGAAGTTGAAGATGAGATCAATTCCAAAGCTAAAGGAAAAACACCTGAAATGATGAATCATACTTTAAACGATTTTTTTCTTCTTCATTTCCTTTCTTCTTTTCCTTAGATAAGCTTCCTCATATTAAATCCTACCTTCAATATCAACACAAAAATATATTTAACTTAATAATGAAAGAGATAAGTTCATTAAAACAGGAAGGATTATCAATCCTGATTTGTTTGTACATATATAATTCACTCACCGTAGGAATCATGTCTTCATTGTACCAAAATCTGCAAAAGGACAGACAAATAAGACAAGACAAAACATTATTCAAGAGAAAATTTAAAAATTAGAAATAACTACAAAATAACTGAATAGGGACAACACTAAGTGATGTTTTCACAGCTTTTTGGAATCCTTTTAAGGATACTCCATTTCTTGTTTGAATAAGAGGCTGTAGAAATAAGAAAAACAGACTCTTCATTTGTGAACCAGAAGGTCTGTCGCATCGCTTAAGAAGCAAAATAATGGAAAAGACATCAAATGATTTGAATTATGATGATAAGTACTCAATTATAAGAGAGCCATCTTATATGTACAGCTTTTTACAGATTTAATCCTAGCCTCTACTTTCTAACAAACCAATTAATCTCCACACACACTTGATTTTTAACAAATTCTGCCAAGTACAGAATTTACTCATTACATACACCTGTATACATACTTCACCTTGATGCAATAGAATACATGGCCATTTTTCTAATTTTGTTGTAGCTTCTCCTCTGCTCTTCTCAGTTATTTCTTTCTCTGTTTGATTGCTATGTAGGAATAACAACACAATGCAGGGAAGATCAACTCACAGTTATCAGCCTGCAGTCTTCATAAGGCTCCTTTTATCGCCTCTTCTTCATGCGAAGCCCGAGCTGTAAGAAATTCTAACAATAAAGAAATGAAAAAGAAGAAAAGCTAACCCGGTTGCCTTCGCAGCGAGCAAAGCAGAATATAACTTCTTTTAGCGACTATTCTTCACACGAAGCCCAATAAAGTCGAACATCAATGAAGAAATGGAGAGGAGGAAAAGAAAACTCGTTCGTAGTGAGCAAAGCAGATGAACAAGTCGAACAAAATCGAAGAAATGGAGCAGAGGAAGAGAAAACATGTTTAGTAGCCGAGCGGAATTTTCATGCGAAGCCTGAGCAACAACGAAGTCGAACAAAAACGAAGAAATGGAGAAGAGGAAAAGCAAACCCGTTTGTAGTGAGAAGACGAAAAAATAGAAGTAAAACAAAACAAAGAAATAGAGATGACGAAAAGTAAAACCGTTTAATAGCTGATAGGAATTTGAAGAGGTGCTAAATCTTACAGTGCGGATTAAAAAAAGTAACGGACAAGATCGCTTAAGAACATAATCACAAGCTGCTTTGGTATACGAAGGGTACTGAACATAGGAATCGATAGGGCAGCAAACGAACCGAGCCGAGCCGAGTATGTGAGTGTTCATGTTTGTGTTCATTTAATATCAGCTTGTTCAAGTTTGGTTCATGTTTGTTCGAGCTTTAGCGTTTGTGTTCATGTTTGGTTCATTTAAATTAAGGAGTGTTCATGTTCGGTTCATGTTCGTCCGTTTAGTGTTTGTCGAGCTTGTTCGCGAACATTTTTAACAAATTTTTTTTACTATCAAACTAACACATTCATGAACATATTTATGAGCAAACACATTTATAATAAAAGCAATTGTCTATGTAACAAAGGTAATGATTATTTTTATTTATTAATTCAATAGTCAAATATTAATTATTTTTATCGAGCTTATTCACGAGTTCAAAATCGAACACGAATCGAGCTTATTCACAAGTTCAAAATCGAACACAAATCGAGCTTTTATCGAGCTTCTTATCGAGCTTCTTATCGAGCTTAATGTTGAGCTTGTTCACGAACTTCAAATGATGTTGTTCGCGAACATAAATGAGCCGAACGCATTAGTGTTCAAGTTTGTTTATTTAAGAATCAAGTATTTAAAATATTGTTCAAGTTTGTTTGTTTAGTTAATTAAACGATCGCAAACGAGCTTTAATCGAACCGAACAACGAGTAGCTCGTCGAACGTTTGGTTCGCTTGCAGCCCTAGGAATCGATAAGATGCGAAATGAATGGTAACGAATGAGCTAAACGAAAACGTAGTAATTATGACGTAAGGTTATAACCGAAAGGACCCAAACGATGTGAATCTTAAGATGGCGGAGAGGGGAAACAGAAGAGCGAGCTATTGTTGGAAGAAGAACCCGACTATGAAGAGTTGAAACAAAGGAGAAGCGTTCGGAATCAAAACGACGTGAAGAAGAAGAGCTTCTTCTCGAACCGGTGGAGAAGCATAAGAAGAGTTTTGAATATTACTTGAGTAAATTAATAGTCATTTAAACTAATTAATGTCTTAATCTAACATTCTCCGTTTACAATATTTTTAAGTTATATTAATTTTTTTTAATATAATCAATAATTTTTTTACATACGAAGAGGCTTGAACGGAGGGCTCATACATACGCAGAGGCAATATAGAATTAAAGGCATTATATGAAACAGATGCATTTAATGGGGAAACGGACAAAATAAGGAACATATAATTGAATAATTAAAACATTTAGAAATTTTAATTAATTTTATTAAATATGAATTTTTTTTATTTATTAAATATTTTTAATAAAATGGACGGTCAAGATAATTAAAAAATAAGTAGAATGGATGAACAAGATTTGCCGGAGGAAGGAAACTCAAGCCCCTTTTATAATAGTAGTAGTAGTAGTATATATATATATATATATATATATATATATATATATATATATATATATATATATATATATATATATATATATATATATATATATATTTATTTATTTATTTATAAATTAGTAAAAAAACGATCCCAAACAAAATCTAAATAATTAATTAATAGGTAGACACAACTTGTCATGGAGGCAAAGAAACTTGTTTGATATGAAGTTCTCTAATCATATAATTAATTGGCTTAGAAATAATTTTATTTGAGAAAACTAGAAACCAATGGGCTTAATAACCACCTTAGCAAGTTTGCAATAATGTTGTTAGTCTCATCCAATAAAATAATTAATTAAATAATATTTTTTTAAAGATTGTAGGTGAACCAAAACTTTCATGGTGTGATGGATAATTTATCTTTCCTAAATCATAGGTTCAATTATTTTCTTATAGGTATATCAGAGCTTTTTAAAATAATTAAAGATTATCTTTATATAACCATATGATTTTTCTAACATATGTGATAAATTATTTTATTGGGATTGTAAACTTTATGGGTTGCTATGAAAGATCCAAACCCAAATAGTTCAAGAGTTTATTTACAAAATACAGGTTATATAGACTTATTCTTTGGGTTTTATTTTATAAAATATGCATTTATTTAATACTAATATTAGGGGTGTCAATTTCGGGTCACGGGTCGAACCCGAAATTGACCCGGCACTATTCGAGTTCGAGTCAACCCGACCCGTTTTTGCAAACGGGTCGAATTTCCGGACCCGAACCAACCCGCTTCAGGTTCAGGTCAACCCGACCCGACCCGCTTTCCCGCATGCGACGGACCCGCTTCAGGTTCAGGTCAACCCAACCCGACCCGCTTCAGGCCGCGCGGCAGCGACAGCGGCAGGCGGAAGCGTGCAGCGGCGGCGGTGCCGGCGAGGTAGAGACGCGACGCGTGCGACTGCGACTCGACATGAGCGACGCGAGGCGAGGGCACGCGGGCAGCCCGGGTAGGCGGGGTCGTGGGGCATGCAGGGTAGCCGGGGCAAGCGAGGCAGCCGGGCAGCATGGGTAGGCGGGGCCACTGGGCAGGCGGGCAGCTTCGGGCAGGATTGATCAGAGCGGGCAGGGCCATTTTCCGGGTCATTCCCGAGTTTTCGGGTCAACCCGAACCCGACCCGATTTTGCAAACGGGTCGATTTTCCGAACCCGAACCCTACCCGCTTCGGGTTTGGGTCATCCCAAACCCGAAATTTTCGGGTCTGGTTCGGGTCAGGTCAAATATTGACAGGTTTAAATAATATAAACATTTTGCGGGCATTAAATCAATTTTAGTCGATAACTGGCGGCAAGTCACCAACGTCCGTCATCATTTGATCACCATCACTTATTGACAACTGATTTTGATGTCCATCGGTATTTTAGGGCCATCGGTTGATCATTATCACCATCCATCACCTAATCGTCGTCTCTCTTCGTGAACTCACACCTACAATCACTTGCTCAATTGCTTTACTTTTCATCAACTAATATCAACGATCATTGATAACCAATTGACTTTGCCAGCCATAGATTGACACGCTCATCACTCCTTACTACCTCTAGAATAATTTGCAATCAACAGTACATACTTTGTGATAGCACCTTCTCCAACTAAGGGGAAGGATTGACTTTCATAACCATCAATTCCATGTTTGACCATTCTAGTTGGGTCAAACATCACCATTGTTCCATCGTAAATTTTTCACTTAAAAACTTTAACACCACTTATAAGCTTCAACCTCATTTGATGTATAGGCATGTACAAAACTTTTGTATGATTATATGACAAAAACCTCGTTTTCCATTACCGCAAATCTTCAAGCAAACAAAAATCTCAACAACAACAACAACAACAACAAGCATTTGTCCCACTACTCAGGGGGATGAGTGGCTTTACCCTTAGAGATAGGATACGAAATGAGCATATACGTTAAAAGGTTGGAGTAGCTCCAGTAGAAGATAAGATTAGAGAGAGTTATCTTAGATGGTTTGGTCACATTAAATGGCGGCCTTCCGATGACCCGGTTAGGAAAGTAGAGGTATTAGATTTGACTTATGTTAAGAAAGGTAGAGACAGACCTAAAAAGACTTGGTTATTTAAACGAGAATTTGACTTTTAATAGGACACAATAGAGACAAAGAATTCATGTAGCCGACCCCACGTAGTGGGATAAAGGCTTGATGTTGTTGTTGTTGTTGTTGTGTCCTGCTAAAAGTTAAATTTTCATTTAAATCTAAAAAAGAAAAAATCATTTTTAATATTTTCTAACCAAATCTTTTTAAATCTACTCTACATTTTTTAACATAAGTCAAATCTAATACATCTACTTTCCTAATCAGGTCATCGGAAGGCCACTGTTTGATGTGACCAAACTATCTATGACGACTTTCTCTAATCTTATCTTTCATTCGAGCTATTCCAACCTTTACACATATATGCTCATTTCGTATCCTATCTCTAAGGGTAAAGCCACTTATCCACCTAAGCATCCTATCTAAAAAAAAAAACATTTTTGAAAAAAAATGAAGAGCATAATGAATTTCAAAGTAGTCTGACCTCTAATGATGTATGAACTAATAAAATAACCCCTACGAACAAATTCTTTGGCTTTGTTTGGGACGGCATTCTTACTGCTTCATAAAACAACTTTCTAGTACAAAAAAGTACAAAAAATTGTTTTAAGAAACAGTAAGAAAGTCATCCCAAACAAAGCTTTAGTCAAGTAATAGCTAGTGTTAGTATTTTCAAATTTCGCTAAAAGATTCTTCAAAATTCTCAAATACAAGGGGAGATAATAACATAACGAGCATTATCAGTAATCATTAACCAAAACTGAAGAAACTTGAATATGTTTTCCCATCAATTAAAGACATCATTGTAAATGCCACTCACACCTAGAAAGTAAGGACAAAGATAGGTGATTCAAGCTATGAAAACTTTCAAACAGATAATTGATTGGATTCACCATCTGATTCATGACCTCCAAATATACTGCTATGTCTTGTCTCCTATGCTCTCTTTTTCTTCAAAAGTAGAGAAGATCATCATCTTGCACCACATGCATTGTCTAAGATGACTACAGTAACTTCATTTTTTTTTTTTTTTTGAGTGCCAAAAAACAGATTTGATATAGAAGATATACGATTTAGAATTTTAATAATTACTAGGTCTAAATCTAGCAAATGAAAATTTTGATCATATCACAGATCATGTTTCTGATTCCCTAAAAGATTTATCTAAGAGATTCACAATATAAATAGAAAGACGTTTCAGATACCACCATAGTCATTAGACATTTACTTTTGATGCATCCCAATTGGTACATTTGTATCCAAGAATTAATAAATTCCACCATGCATTCTTTACAAGATTTCTTTTTCCTTGAAAGTGAAAATTTTTTATGGTTCCAAAAATTCTTTCACAAAATAATTCATCTTTATCCTATTTATTAGTTTCAAAATTTGACTTTTAACAGGACACAATGGAGAAAAATGATTCATGTAGCTGATCCTATGTAGTAGGACAAAAGCTTGATGATATTGTTGTGGTTGTATAATGAAAACTATAGATTGAAAAAAGAAAATGGCAGAAAATGAATAGTAATCATTGCCATCTTCCTGTATCAAGTATCTGCATGCTTGAAGTTTTCTTAATGGTGGCTTTGTACTCCAATGGGCTCATTTTGTTGCTGTTTTTGAGATTTTGAGCTAATTATATCGCAAATTCACACACACATATATAATACCTCAATCTCTCAACTTCTTAGGCTCTCAACTAATAGGCCAAGTTAGGCTGCATAAACAGACTCAATAAGCTTTATTTTTTAGGGCTTTGAACATATTTAAATACAAATTAAATTTTATTTCAACAGTGCGTAATTTGATAGCTTTACTTTTGCTGACCTACTGATGTAACTTTCTTTCTTTTATCTTTTTTATTTATTTTTGGGAATGGGGTATCTACCCGCTGCCATCTTAGGTTGTGAGGCGCTTGACAGCGTAACTAATCCCCTCAACTGACCTAGAAGAGGCACCCACTTCAAAGAACCTCCTGGCCCGCACTTATTGGGACCCCACTTAAGAGGCGTTGCCGCTCGAGAGAATTCGAACACAGGTTGGGGGGTTCCCAACCGTACTCGCCCACCAACTAAGCTAAGCATCGGTGGGTTTCCTTCTTTTATTATCAAGAAAAAGAACAAAAAATACATTCTTTCAATTATTTTCTACCTGACCTTCCCAGCTTTTCTACCTCTACCAATCAAGAAACTTTATTCATTATTTTAATAAGAAGAAATAAAGGGAGCAAAATGCAGATCAATAGATGAAAAAGACCACAGAACAATTTCACAGATTTATGATATGGTCTATGAAATCTATGGAAGGTGTGTAGACTTTAATTAGCTACCTGAATCATTGCATAGATTCATGTCATGTGAAGTTAATTGAAATATCACTTTTTTGAGTGCTCAAAGAATCTTTTGGCATACAATGGATTTGCATAACAAAGAGCAGATGATATAAGTAATATGAAATCTGAATCTACCCAATGCTGCAGTGTTAATAGTGCCAAGACATAGGGAGAACAAATCCAAACAAACAACACCGGTCAAGAACTTTATGTAAAGGAGGCTTTCATGTCAAAGCAAAAAAATTAACAAAATAGAGGTTTGTTTGCTTACCGCACTCAAATCATCACTATCAATAGGAGTCTTACTGAAATTATTTGGAAATGTGCTCGTCTCGAGATAGGCTATCGTTACCCTTCCTCTGATTTCAATGATTTTGCTTATTTTGTGTTTTCTTAATTTTAATTTGGTCCAAACTCACAAAGTTGTGATATCTCAATTTTTAGTAAGCTTCCACCATGTAACTTTGAATATGTTATATTTTTAATCATTTTGCACATATTGGCATGAATATGTTGAATTTTTACCTAGTATTTTTTATAATTTGGGGAAAATACTTAATTTAAAAAATTTAGATAAATATAAAATTAAAAAAAAAAGTATCAGAAGACCATGATATCAGTGTATGACATGCATACTTACTGCAATACAGCTATTGTAGGTATATATATGTGAAAAAAGCACACTGCATTTTCTTATGAATTCTACTATTCTTGATTTATATGCAAATTTTATATGCATCAAAATGATAGAATAAGTTGAGCATTGAGTAAGATATCAGATGTTTATCATATTACACAATATGAGAAATGTGTGTATGCAAGAAAGGATTGACTGACTTAGGTTTGCTAGAGACATATTAGCCTGTATAAGAGACTGGGCCAACATATTTTCTTTTAAAATAAGATTTGCAGTGTAATCCTAAATAATATGAAAATAGAGGTATAACAAGACAAATTGATATGATATAACATGCTGACGGACAGGAAGTAACGACTTGTGATATGAAAGCCACCTAACTTAAATAACTTGTGATATGACCGATTCCTGTAAATATGACTAATATGATTAAGAATGATTTTTGTTGGATTTGTCTGTAGGACTGGATACAATGGAATATATATTCATATTGATAGTGATTGAATGATTACATGTATATTATTTCTATTGTCTTGTATTGATTTCAGTTATAAGTTCTGATAACTTACTGAGTTGTTAACTCAATTTATGATTTGACATGTTTTTAGAAAGTGGTCAGGATTCAGTAGAGTAAGGATAGATTTAGGATTCATGTTTTATTTTGTTTATGCAGTTTTTTTTTAAATTTTATTCTTTTATAATCAAAAGCTAAAAGATAGACTAATGAATGTATAAATTGAACTATTGGCTATTATACAAGAAATTTTGAGGGATGAATATAATTTTATATTTTGATGTATATGATTTTTAGTTGCTTTTGCTGGATAGATTTATGTTGATGAATTCATAGAGGCTCTAGTTAATTAATTAAGAGATTAAAAATAGAAAATTCTTCTAAAATTTAATCTTGAGGTGTTACAGTGTCATTAACTAAAGAGAACTCTTGTGTGCTGTAAGATAAACAAATCTATCATACCAATGTACTAATTGATCTTCTAACAGTCTAGATTGATAATTATCAATTTCACGCATGCTAAAATTATATTTTATAAACTCAGTTTTGCACTATTCATCCCAAGTCAGTCATCTTCTTGAATATTATCTTCAAGCAAATGTTATGAATATTAGAATTATATCATATATAAAAACACACAAATCAAAGTAACTCATTTTGCAAATTCTTTCTAAGCATGTCCAAAATCAATTAAAAAATATATGAACTTTAATGTTAAACATCAATAGCATCCGTTTGGGACATTTCTATCAGCTTTGTTTTTCAAACTACAATAATACTTGCACTTAGCTAACAACTTTTGGATCGTTATTCATAAATTTTTGTTGTCTACGACCACTTTTCATGATCGAGCTCATTATTTTGCATTCTAGCAGTGCACCAACGTTCCGTGATTCACAATCCAGAGTTTTTCTTACAACATTTTCCCAAAAAAAAACAACTAATATGATTGGGAACTCTTCTTATAATTTAAAACTAATTCAAATGTTAGCCAATACTCCATCATATGTCTTCTCAAAGTCAATAAAATATACATGAATACAGCTCATTGGCAAGCAAAACAAGCTTGGACACAAACAAAACCATATTTAAATACTAAACTCCCAATTCTTTGTAAATCCAGTTTGTATACAAACAGAGACAAATCAATAAATTAGAAATGTAGGACATTCTCTAGCATAATTCATTCATGATCACCTACCACTGACTAGTGCAGGTCTATTTTACCACCAACCAAATGGTTGAGTGGTCTTGCCTTAGATCTCTAGAGTAGAGGTTTAAAGTTCAAATCTTGCGAAAGCAATAAAATCTATTTTCGTTTATATGTTTAAATCCTTCACCTGCAATAGCTGCCCGTTGTAAATACTACTCTGTAGTTTTTCAGTTAATGAAGTGAACAAAGCCTTTAACATAATTAGAAGTTTCAAAAAAAATTCTACACTAAATAGAATTACTACCATAACGAAGAAGAAGAATACCCCACGTGACAAACTAGAATTCAGGCTTATCACAGCACCAACCCCATTGCCCACCAAAAAAAGGAAAAAAAAAAAAACAATCATATACAGTCATAAGAAAAGACAAAAAGAAGCTTAGTTACTTGTTTATCTGAATTACTTAACATAATTCCATTGCCGGCCTTCCAAATTTAAATACACGCATAAAAAAGAATTTGTCATAAGCGAATAAAGGAATATTACTCCAAAAAAAGCCATAATTCATTAAAAAAATTAAAAATTAAGAATGCAATAATGAATCCCTCACAGACCTACAGCTTTGTTTAACAGGATTACAAAATCTATTAAGCTGAAACATCCCTACCAAAGGTGGTTCTTTTTTTCATCAATCAAAGGGAAAACATCGAATATCAGATCATATCCTACCTCAAATTTAAGTACAAAAGAATGTAGAATCCCAGATATTTCTAATAGAAATTCAACATAAATAGATTAATCTGAATTAAATTTCATAGGATATATAAAACCTCTATCAGACAGATGCAAATTACAAAAAGCTAAAGCTACTTGCCCAAAAATGGTTGCCGCTTGGCCTTGGCATACACAAGAAAAGAACTTGAGAATCAAAAAATAAAAGCGTGCAATCAAAACAGAAAATTTCATACCAGTCAATATCTTCAAACTCCTGATAGATAACAATAATTACAACCATAATCCCCACGACAACATTTATATATGTACACGATATCCCCAATAGCCACAAGAACCACAATGTTCACAGCGGCAAATTCACAAACACCTTACACACAACAATACTATTACAATCCTAGCACCAAAATATCAGTGCTTTCCATACTTGTGCCAACATAAGAGCATGATGACGCACCTTCTCAAGATGTAGAGCCTGGAACGCTGCTCTCTTGCCGCCGCGAGCCACCCTAGCTTCTCCGACGATGACCGTTCTGAGGCCCATCCCTCGCCGTTAGCTTTCGACGACCGCCGCGATGCGCACTGTCCCATCTCATCGGCGAAGATCAAAGAGCAGGGGGATCCAAACCAGTCATCTCCAACGCGCTGTTAATCCATCTTTCTCATCTCTCTCTCTCTCTCTCCTCCAGCTAACTCTTTTCTTTCTTGATTCTGAAGGCCAAAACCGATTTTGGATGATTTTCCCCTCTCGCGACAGAGTGGGCGGTATGCCGTTTTCTTCTCTGTTTCGGTGTAACCGTTTTACTCGGAAACGGACGGCTGTGATTGCGTACAGACATAATTCGGTGGCGGTCGATTGCGGCTGTCTTCGTACAAGCTTTCTTTGGATTTGGCTTCACGTGTAGTAAAGCAGCCAGGTCAAGATCGGCTCAAAATCAAAGTTATAACTTATAAGATGTTCTGTTGGTTGGAAGCTTTGGCTATTAATTAAAAAATTTTAAATTTTAATCTTATATATATGATATGTGAGTGAATTTATATTAATTACCCACCGTTGCTTAGTTCGGTTGGTGGGCGAGTACGATTGGGAATCCCTCAACCTGTGCTCAATTCCCCTCAAGCGGCAGCCCCTCTTAAGTGAGGTTCAATTAAGTGTGGACCAGGAGATTTCTATGATACGTGCCTCTTTTAGGTCAACTGAAGATTAGTCACGCCGCTAAGCGCCCTTTCAAGGATAGCAGCGGGTGAATACCTCGTTTCAAAAAAAAAAAGTATTAATTGACCTAAGTGTCACAAAAAGAGAGTATAGATTGGCTTACCTAAGTACATAGACATACTATAGATTTAAATTCCATGATCAATAATACTCATCATAAAATAAATAATTTGCCCTATGTCACTTTAGCACGAGCATGATCCTAGCGTTACTTCATTTGACTCATTTCACTAATTGACCTTAAGATCCATCTAGACAAAACTATTCGTGTTACTCCATGTCAACCATCTTACAATCACACACTTAGTCCTATAAAGATACTAATATGTATATCAATCTACTCGAAAACCATCCTACCAAGAGGAGATTATTACGTGCAGATTCTAAATGACTTTTCATCGGGACTCATATTAGGTGGAGCTACATAGGCTTTTTTTATTCTTATTTCTCTATTTTGTACACACATTGTGCATGCTCATGCATTTGATCACACACAACTATTGCAAGCTTCTCCATTCATGTCATAGGTTGTGTCTAAGTTTGCTTAACCATCAAATTTTCATAGAGAACCTCATAGATTAGAAAATTTCATAGAGAACCTCATAGATAAGATACAAAAAAAAACATAATATTAAAATTTTAATCTTAAATCATTCAAATACATTAATATAAAAAACTTAAGAAGCTGCAATGATCGTAATAATGCGACTATTCTAAAATACATGAAATTATTACACCATTTTGTCTCAATGATTTTTTATATTTTGAAGATTTATTACTAAGTCATTTTATATTACAGTCAAATATGCGCCATCCCCTCGCTCAATAATTATATTGAATATAATGAGTGATTATCCTTTTAATAAAAATATTGAAAAAAAATCTAAACAAGATCGCCATATTATATAGTGATGTAACATCAATTAGATCATCATTATCATTATCTAATACTATCAAATTTAGCAAGCATTAGCCTTTAATTAGTAACATAGAATAAAATAACTTAGGTTTCATTTCTGATACATTTCTTCTTATTGCTATGTTTTTCTGAACAGAATTGTAATTTTTATTTGATCTTTATTTTCAAAAAAATATTGTACTAAAAATTATTTTCTTTAATAATTTTATAAAAATATTTTTTAACTTCACAAATTAATAAAAAAATCATCTCATATGACGCCGTATACTCTCTCCACCCACGACACGAAAAATTATTATGTGTGGACACTGGATATCATTTGAAGACGAATCAGGAAGCACCATATCATTTTTTTGCTATATACTGATGTTGTATACTAAATGACATGACGCATTTTGATTTGACTTCGAAGGAGCACAGACATCCAAGTTGATGACCTTGTTTTTGCCGACTAAGAAAAGTTTGGTTTTACAGTGCTTTAAAAACCGGACCGGACCGGCCGGTTCAACCGCGAACCGGTTTGAGGACCGGTTCGGTCCAGTCTGAAAACCGCGCTTGCATTAAACCGGGCGGTTTTGGGATGAACCGCCGGTTCAACCGGTAAACCGGCGAACCGGTCCCGATTTTTTAAAACCGGCCGGTTCAAGTTTTTTGAATAATATTTGTTAAATAAATAATTAATATTAAATAAATATTAAACTTAATAATAATTAATATAAATATTATTATAAAACACTTTAATTAAATTAAAGATAATATTATTATTATTTCATCAATGCCATGTCTTCATGATTTCTTAAGAGCTCTTGTTATGAGAGAAAACAAGAAGGTATATACACTATACAAAATAAGACTTCTAAGAGATGTGGGACTAAACATACCAAGAAAGAGCCACCTTTTCTCTTTAGTTTCATATTCACACCATAGTACCATACAACTTATTATTTTTTAAAGATTTGAAAATTAATTTTAATAATATGAATAATTTTTATTTTTTAAGATGATAATATTTAATTTTTTTTAATTGATAATCTTTATTTTTTATCTATTTATTTTTTATTATTTTTATCTATTTATTTTTTATTATTTTTATCTATTTATTTTTTATATTTTTAGTTGGATTCTTTATTAATAGCTCTAAAAATTTATTTGTTTTTCACCTCCAAAAGTATTTTATGTTACTAAATGAAATAATTTTTATTAAAATATTTAATTATATTATATTTATAATTTTATATTTGTGAATTTTTAAATAATTTATATTTATAAATTAAATTTAAATATGTAATATAAATTAGTAATAATTTATATTAAATTATATGATTATTATCTTTCTATATTTTGTTAATTTTATTAAATATTTATAATAATAATATTATTTATTACATCATCCGGTTCGACCCCGGTTCGACCGGTCGAACCGGTCGAACCGTGAACCTCTCATTCTTCCGATTCGTTGTCCGGTCCGATTTTCAGAACCTTGTGGTTTTAGCCTATTATGCCTATACACTATAAAGCCACAAATAGTGAGGAGTGAAGGACCCCATTGTTTGGTAAATAATCGCGGTTGGATTCTCCCCGTGCGCACCTCTCCAAAATAATATTCATTTTTTTTTTAAAGTGGAGGGCTGAGGTGACCGCAGCTTTGTGGGTAGATCTATTGCACTATATCATACCTTCAAAAAATAAAACTTTATTATCTCTATAAGTTAATGTTATTATAAATATTGCTTTGATTAAAATTGAGTTTTGATATGTCACCAAAAATAGTCTTAATTCAGCACGAATCTTAAAGCAAAATTGAGTTGAACACTTCTGAAGTTAAATCGGGGACCATCCAAACTTCGATTTCAGCAAACTTATAGTCGAACTAAACGTCTCGAAAAGACAAACCCAACTGTTGCGTCCAGGAGAATTCACGGCGGTAGAGAAATATAAAGTTTATCGTCTTAGTGTTGTACGAAAATCCGGCACGCAATCAGATAAGAGAAAATGTCTAGCATTTATGAGACACCAAATTTTTTACGTTGAAAACCCCTGAAAAGGGGGAAAAACCACGGGGCCTAGCCCAGTTTGAATGAATCCACTAGTATTGCAATCGATTACAAATGAGGCCCTTCCTTGGGAGAAGGCCTTAGCTTGATGTACATTTTATAGAGTACATTACATGGTGTGAATACAAAGAATCACTATTGACATGTTCGTTTGGTCGGCAGGCGACGGAGGTCGGAAGGCTTGTAGTCGATGGGCGACGTAAGTCAGGAGGGCCGTAGTCAACTGCCGATGGAGGTCGGAAGGACTATAGTCGGCGGGCGACGTAAGTCAGGAGGACCGTAGTCGGCGGAGCGACAGGGGTCAGAAAGACTGTAGTTGGCGGGCGACAGAGGTCGGAAAGATTGTAATCGGCGGGCGACAGAGGTCGGAAAGATTGTAATCGGCGGGCGACGGAGGTCGGAAAGACTGTAATCGGCGGGCGACATAAGTCAGGAGGACCGTAGTCGGCGGGCGACGGAGGTCGGAAAGACTGTAGTCGGCGGGCGACGTGAGTCAGGAAAACTGTAGTCGGCGGGCGACGTATGTTGGAAGCACTGTTGCCTGACGATGAAGATCAGAAGGACGGCGTCAGGTAGAAGTCCAACCATGGAAATAAATCCATCTTTGCATAGACGTCTAGAGGAGTCCGATAACCGGTAGAAGTCCGGCGTCAAGTAGGAACTTGGCGAAGAGAAGGTTCGACGTTGGGTAGAAGTCCGACGTCTGTTGGTGGCAGAGGAGAACTCCGACTTCACTTGGGCGGAGTTTTGGTGTTAGGATGGAACACTGTTGTTAATTGGGAAGGATTTCAGCATCACGTGGAAGTTGTGCAGGATTCCTGCGTTTCCTGAAAATCCGGCAGAGTTCCGGCGTCTTCGGGCGGCGGGAAGAGCTCCGGCGGTGGTCGAGGAGGAGCTTCTTCCTTCTTCTCTTCTTCTTCTCTCTCTTCACTTGAGTCCCCTTGGTGTAGAATGAGGGCTCTATTTATAGTTTTTCTGGAGTGGCATAGCCCGTAAATAGGCGTGAGATCAGGGGCGAATTGGGAGTGTTTTGAATGGACGATCGATATCGAATCCTTTGATCATGCACCGTTCGTTGGGCATTTGAAGGTCTTAATGATGTCGAAATTCGGCGATCTTGGGCTCGTTGGATTCATCTCGTCGAGCCGTTCGATTCGAGTATAAGCTCGTCAAAATCGGAGACCGTTTGGTAACTCAAATTGCAGTTTGAAGCTTCCAACAGCGCTTCGAGTCCTTGATTCGGACTCATTTGGGCTCTGATTGGGTCAAATTTGGTGTCGTTGGATTCGTATTTCCGAGACGCTCAGTTTGACTATAAGTTCGTTGAAATCAGAGTTCATATGCTCTCGAATTTAATTTTTGAAGTTTCCGAACTGATTTTGCCTCGAGATTCGTGCCCAATTAAGATGATTTCATGCTGACGTATCACCAACGACACCAAAATAAGTCCAATCCTAGCCCAAATGAGTCTAAATCAAGCGTTCAAAGCATTTTTGGGAGGTTCAAACTATAATTTGGATTACCAAACGAGCTTCAAACATGACATGCTTATAGCCGAATCGAGCGGCTCGACGAGACGAATCCAACGAGCCCAACCTCACTGAATTCTGAAATCATTAAGGCATCCAATTGACCAATGAATGGTCCATGATCAAGGGATCGATATCAACCGTCCATTCAAACCACTCCTATTTTGACCTTGATCTTCCATATATTTACAAGACATGACACTCTCAAAAAATTATAAATAGCCCCCACTCTTCTTATGAGGGGGGAGGATAAGAAGAGAAAGAAGGAGGAATTTGGGAGCTCTCTTGCCACCAACCACCGCTAGAGTTTCTGCCGATCACCGCCGAAATTCTTGCCAACCACCACCGGAGTTTCTCCCGATTCCGCTATAATTTTCTTGCCAACCATCGCCTGAGCTTTCTTCTGGACCGTCGCTAAAGCTCTTTCCAACCATTGCCTTATTTTGATCAGTTCATCAATCGCCAGATTTTTGTTTGATTATTAACTTGTTGTAATTCTAGCATCTCCAAATAAAGGAGCAAATCAAACTTTGTAACCAATCCAGATATAATGGAAATTTCTCATCCGAGCCAAGCCCCGTGGTTTTTCCCTTTTCGAGTTTTCCACGTAAAAAATTTTCTGGTGCTTCTCTCCCTTAATTATTTGTTAATGTGTTGGATATACGTATATTATTAAGACGTTATATTTTTTACTCTATTGCCGCATATATTCTAGTCCGCAATAAGTTTTTAAATTTAAAACTAACAAGAAAATTCAAGCATCTTTTATAAAAGGCAAAAATCACATTTAATATTATTGTTTGCTTTTAAAAGTAAACAAATAACAAATTTAAACAATATTAGAATTTATAGTAATTGCAAATAAAATTTTAATAATTTTGATGCAACTCTCTTTTAAAGCTATCATAAATTAATAATTTTGATTATAAAAAATAACTTATCATCATTAAAATATCAAAAAAGCTGAGATAATAATAAAAAAAATAAATAAAAAAACACCAATTTAAAATAAAAATTATAAGACTTAGACTTCGTTTGAGACAACTTTTTTATTGCTTTTTAAAATAGTTTTTTAATACAAAAAATTCAAAGTTGAAAATTTTGTGTACTAAAAGGTTGACTTAGACGGCAGTAAGAAAGATATCCCATACAAAGCCTTAATATCACCAAGCTTTATTCTCCTTTAATTCTGTAATGCAGTTTCTAAAACTTGTAGAATAAATTTAAAGAATTCCATCAAATGAAAAATACGTTTTAATTTTTTTTGTTATATCTCCATGCTAAAATCACATAGAAATGCATTGATCAGATTGAAGATTAAACCTTTAAAGAGAGCAATTATTATGTCCGGTCACCGAATGCGTTCATAGACCAATAATCACGCGCCACATCACCTAAAACTCGGTATTGAGCACTTGGTATTGCTCGGTATACATTTGGATACGTTCGGATTAGACCTGATGTAATAATTGCTCCTTTAAACAAGTGTGGAGAGGTTGAAATCTTTGTCCGGTTCCAAACACAGAGAAGCCAATTAATCTAAAAAAATTGCCATTCCCATAAATAATCAACTAAAATTTTTGGGTCGGGCAGATCCCCAACCTTTACCATGAAATTTTAAATTCATTAATTTGATTTTTTTTTCTTACTTTCGTAACACTTGTCGCCCAGGCAGACGTGCCCTTGGCTAGTTGGCTGCAGGCGCAACTTGCATTCAAAGACTTGATGGTTCTCAAGATTTTGCAATTCACACCACATATCGCATTTCGTTGCGCTCTATCCTATATTAATTCGAGTTTGAGCTTGCTATATCCTAGATTATGGGTGCAAGTAAGAACAATCATCTCACTTGAACTCGACTAGTTAACACGCTTCATAATTCAAAATTATGAAGTGACAAGCTTATATTGATACGAGCTTGAGTTTGAGCTTACCAAGGATCATATGTTGGGTCAAGAACTAGTTGGATTTCTCCACCTTTTAAGTTAAATCCCATTTCTCCCGCAAGAGCTCGAAAAAGCTCCCGTCACGATTTCAAGAATTCGGGGAACTTAGTGCTCACGAGTCAAGCTTGAGCATATTCGTAATCCAAGATAAATTCGAGATCAACATGCTAGCACGACTAAAGTTCAAGTTCGAGCCTACCATTAATTTGGTGAGCCAAATTTTAGGTATGGCTCACAGGGCTGCAAACGAACCGAGCCGAGCCGAGTATCTGAGTGTTCATGTTTGTGTTTGTTTAACATTAGCTTGTTCATGTTTGGTTCGTGTTGATTCGAGCTTTATTATTTGTGTTCATGTTTGGTTCGTTTAATTTAAGGGTGTTCATGTTTGGTTCATGTTCGTTTGTTTAGTGCTTATCGAGCTTTAAACAAGCTATGTTCGTGAACATATTTCGCGAACAATCTATTGAACAAGCAAACCTTAAATTTGTTCATGAACATCTTAAACAAACAATTTAACAAACATGGACAAATATGAAATTTTTCTTGTTATTAATAAAAAATAATTATATTATTATGTTATAATTAAAGTTTTTATATTATGTATATTTATCAATTTTATAATAACATATTATTTAAGTTTTTATCGAGCGGTTTTAATCGAACCCGAATCGAGCTTGTTCATGAACATCAACTGATGTTGTTCGCGAACATGAACAAGCTGAACGCATTAGTGTTCAAGCTTGTTTATTTAAGAATCGAGTATTTAAAATATTGTTCAAGTTTGTTTGTTAGTTAATTAAACGATCACGAACGAGCTTTAATCGAACCGAACAACGAGTAGTTCGTCGAACGTTTGGTTCGCTTGCAGCCCTAGGCTCACGCTCGATCACAACCCTACAAAATAAAATAATTTAAAGCTTGTAGCCAAAACTCACACTTTGCAAATCATAAAAGGAATTACCCTATAGAAATGGTGTCATGTGACTTGATTAGGCTGAAGGCCTTGATTAGTCCAGGTTCTACTCCAAAGCCTCAGAACTAAACAATACATCTTTTTTCGGAGTCAACATCAAAATGCCCTCAAAGGTTTCATGAAACCAAAAATGGAACAGGCAAAGAGAAATCAAGAGATATGGATGAGTTGGGAAGTTCTGCACATGGCAATTGAAAGCATGCATACAACGGCTGAATAATGCCCGATATGAATAGACTTCCTTTTTGGGGTTTATTTGGTTGGATTACTTCTGCGTGTAACGTATTTCAAATGAAAGAATTATATAAATTTTAATGTTTAGTTTTAGTTGGAATACAAAATAATACAAAGTATAATAAATATAATGTAAATGAAGTAGATTATTTTGAGTGTAGAGCAAACTCCTCCCATTTTGAGTGAAAATCATCTACACCACAAGCTTGCTTGACCACCACCCGCCGTCGGCCACCATCAGCCACCGTCGGCCAACCTCCTTCTCCTACCACCCCCACCACTGCCCGCCACCAGCCACCTCCACCATCCAACCACCACTGCCACCCACCATCACCGACCGTCACAATTTAGAACTTTACTCTACATTCGGTACTTCTAACCAAACAAAAAAAATCATTTACCTGCATTTCCTTTATATTCATCAAAACAACTCTAAAATATTTTTTTACAATGCAGTTCTTTTTTAGCCACCCAAACAACCCATTAAGAAAATATATATAATAATTGTTATACATATAATTAAAAAATATAAAACTTAATTGACAAGGAGCTTATGAAATGCAAAATTTTTTATTTATAATATATTTCAAATACATTGAAATGTGATCCAGAGAATGTTCGAGATACACCGGACGTGTTCGGAGCCCAATGAAAATTCGCCACATCACCTCCTACTCAATACCGAGCTCAATACTACTCAGTACTCAATATTTCACAGTACCGAGCTCAGTACTGCTCGGTACTGTGAAGTACCGAACGTAAGCTGTGCCCGGTGTCCGAACGCAATAATCTCTCAGTGGGCGCAGAGCAGGATTTGTAAGCCACCTAATTCAAATGACTTTTAAGAGCATCACCAACCAAACTCTAAACACCCTCCTTTTGCAGCCCCGTTCATGCTTTAACTAAACGGCATTTCGAGTTGCAATTTGGCGTTCATGAACAATGCATGGCATCGCACTGTGCACAAAAGCATTTTTTATTATATAATTTTCTTAAATAAATATGTGAGAACATATACATAATAGAAATGAAGTTCAATTGAAGATACGGTCACTACATTTTGAAATGAAAAATAGATTTTTAGGTTAGAGATGCCCTAAATGTAGGATAATAGATATTTTGGGTATTTACAACCCTCAAAATTTATTATTATTATTATTATTATTATATATATATATATATATATATATATATATATATATATATATATATATATATATATATATATATATATATATATATATATATATTACTGATATGTTACCAAAAAAATATCTTGATCAAGCACAAATCTCGATGTGAGCATGAATCAAAAGCTTCCAATGAAATTAATTCAAGATCATCCAAACTGTAATTTCGACAAATTTATAATCAAATTGAACATCTCAAAGAGACAAACCCGACGACACCTCATCCAAACCAATCCGAGCCCAAATCAAGGGACCAAAGCGTATTTAGACGCTTCAGAGCATCAATTGAATAATCAAATTACTTCAAAATATGGCATGCTTATAGTCGAATCGAGCGGCTCAGCGAGACGAATCCAACGAGCCCAAGATCGACGAATTCCAATACTGTTAAGACACTCAAATACTTGATAAACGCTCTATGATCAAAGAAACCGCTATGAGCCATCCGATTGAACACTCCTACATTGCCCTTGATATTCTCAGTATTTACAAGCCATGACACTCTAAAAAATTATAAATAGGCCACTCATTCTTCAAATGAGAAGAGGAAGAAAAGAAGTGAAGAAATTTGAGATCTCTCTTGCCGCAGACCACCGCCGGAGGTCTTCCCAACCACTGCCGAAGTTCTTCTCAATCATTGTAGAAGTTATTCCCGACCACCACTGGAGTTCTTCCCGACCAACAACAGAGTTTTTCTCAACCCACCACCATATTTCTTCTCATCCGCCACCGGATTTCTTCTCGGCCGCCTCCGGATTTCTTTACGACCTCCGAACGTCTTCAGACTTTCGCCCTCTCATTGAATACCATCAAATCTCTTCCCGATCACCAACCGCAAATAGACTTTCACCCGTTCATATGTCAACCATTCAAGATCATAAGCACATGTTTGGAATTTGGTGAAAATCTTCAACATATTATATTCTCCATGTATTTAAGAACAGGTTGATCTATGCATTTCATTTAAACAATAATACAATCCTTGTAACTGGGCGAGACCAGTGGTTTTTCCCCTCTGTAGAGTTTTCTACGTTAAAACTCTAGTGTCCTACTATCTCTTCAAGTTACTATTTATGTGCTAAATTTTTGTGAATAGCTAGGACGTAAAATATTCACTCTACCGTCTCAAATTTCTCAGTCCGCAACTATAATATTTTTTTTTTACAGCCCCACATAATGGGATAAAAGGTTGATTTTGTTGTTTTATATATTATATATTTTTGGTTTAAAAATGCGAGAAAAATAGAATGCAATACACTACAAATATTGGCAGCTAATATCTCCAGAGGGAGAAAGAGAGAGAAAAAGGTAAAGGAACAGGCTAACTTTTATCAATCTGAATGAGGATGCCTAGCTCAAGATGGCAAATCAGGCTATTAAACCCTCAAGCCATACATATTACCGTATGGCATGCGCTCAGCCGAAGAGAAATTAAAGTAATCCATGTTACGTATAAACTGACCGTCAAACATTTGTGAAAAAAATGAACTAAATATACAATAGCAGACAAAATTCACACAAACTAGAAAATTACCAGGCAACTCGACTTGATATTCAGCACCTGCTGTGTAGTAAATCTCTATCTTCAACTCTTTTCACTGCTATATTTGACATCAATAACAGAAACAACTCAATGAAGGCAAAAGATGCTAGCATCAATCTGTTAATAGGAAATTATTGCCTAAATTATACACAGATTTTAAATAGGTTGGCTTACTCGGAGCATCATTCCCCGTCTCATAGGCTTCGTTTGGGGCGGCTTTTTTATTGCTTCTTAAAGCAGCTTTGTAGTAGACTAGAAAGCTGCTTTAAGAAGCAATAAAAAAGCCGCCCCAAACAAAGCCATAAGCCTATTCCAATAATCCAATCCGGAGATATAGCCTGCTCTAACCAGAACGAGGTCGGTAGCATCTGCCCACTGCAATTAACAAGAACACAAAATACCTTTCGGCTATTGATATCCAAGTCTTCCAATTATAATGTGAAGTGTTTAGAGTGAAGGATGATGTTTAGAACGGCAAGTAGATACAAACAAATTCTATTTACCTGTAAAGAATGATGAAATGGCAAATGAAGAGGCATTACGAAGCTTCCTGGATAAACGGCATTAACCATGTAAGTTGGAATTTGGTACCTCCTTCAGCAACTTGATAATTTCGAAAGTTCTCACATTGTGGCCACAATAAAGACAGAGATCCAGTGGTCTCAACCCATCCTGAAATAAAAAAGCCAGCCTCTGAGTGCTCAAATGATGATTGACTGTCATATATCCAGCAACCATGTTTGATAAAGAGCACAATGAAGACGTGATAATAACGGAAATAAATGCAGAAGGAAATACATTGAATAAAAGTTGATGATAGTTCCTATAGTCAGGAGCAGATTCAGCTTCTTTTTTCAGGGTGGGCAAAAAAAAAATTTTTTTTGTGGGGGATGAGCAAATATGCTTATGATTGATAAAATTAGGGTAAAAAATATTTTTGAGGGTGGGCAAAACACCCAAAATACACAAAATATTCCAAAATATCCCCTCTAAATATTAAAAAAAAAAAATTGAGGGAAATGCCAACCCTAAGTCCTTGTTGGATCCGCCTATGCCGATAGTAACCTTCTTACCTGATATTGAAATGATATTTAAGATTTATAGCTTGTTGAAAATTAGGGGGGTCAAAACGGGTCAACGGGTAGGGTTCGGGTCCAATTCGGACTGACCTGGGTTTAAATGGGTCAACCCGAACCCGACACGATTTTACAAACTGGTCCAAAATTCTAACCCGACCCGAGCGAGTTATCAGGTTAACCCGACCCAACCCGCAAAGGTTTAATCCTCGACTCGTCTCCATCAGAAGTCATAGGCAGACCCGTCACTCACGAACATTTGAGTAAAATATGTCCGGCATCGCAAGCGGAGTAGAGACCTTCCGGACCTGAATTGGAAGCCAGACCCGTCACTCATGGCAGTTGGGAAGAGGAAGCCGAAAGCCTGTGTCGTCGTAGCTGCTGCAGGAAGACGATACAGATGCGGACATTCAGACATTCGGCTATTTTTCTCTTCCCCTGCCTATAATCTTCGGCTTTGTTTCTCTTCCCCTGTCTATAATCGGACATAAGGACATTCAGACATGAGTTTCGATTTTCAAATAGTTCTGTGACCAGGGCGATGCTTTTCTCCATTTGCTTTACTCGGCGGTTGATTTCTTTGAAGGAGTAGCAGGTGGAGGAGTTCAAGTTAAATTGAAATTCAAGTTTCGAATAGTTTCACTTAAAATTGAAATTCAAGTTTTTCAGCTCAACTCAAGTTCCTAAGGCGAGAAACGGCAGCGGCGGAGGAGTCGAGGTCGGAGAGCATGTCGGAAAATACGAGACGGAAAGGCATGCCATACTTTGGCTCACGGGTCAATCGTGATGCTTTCAGGTTGCCGGGTCAACCGACGCCAAACCCAGATTTTTTCGGGTTGGATCCGGGTCGGATCAAATTTTGACACCCCTTAAAAACTAAAGTGTCCTCAGCAATTGAATGCAAGTGAGGAGGATCAGACACGTTATATTTGCACCCCAGAATCCAACATGATCAGCCGCAGAAAGGATCATTTTATGAAGAACATCATAAATAATACCAAAAATAAAAGGAGAATGTGGGGTCACATTGTCATAACCCCCTAAAGCATTTGAATTGCTTACCCAATTGCCCAAAAGACAATAATCTTAGAATTGGCATGATAATCAATGTTTTTTCATCCAAAAAAATAAATTTTTGAGGAAAAAATTTTTAGCTAGATTGAGAATAGAATTCTATTCAGAGCAATCAAAAGCCTTTCAATATCCACCTAGAAGATAAAATTTTCATCTTCTTTTTAAGACAGGAATGAAGATTTCCACGGGTATTAATAATGCATTTTGTGTGCCCTTACCAAGAATGAAAGTTCCCTGAGAGGAATCCGCCAATTTAGCAATAATTTTATAAATGCAATATCATATTACAAATTGTTCTTCAATAACTTTATGCACTTAATATCCACCTAACACATTATTAAGTAGAATTTTTCTTTTTTCTTCTGTAATAAGTAATTGATATGCTATCGACACCAGAATTTGAACTTAAATCATGAGTAATTTATTTATACTTCCCTTATTTGGGAATTATATGAGAAAAATAGCAATAAAAGGCCCGTAGGCATCACACAAAACATGAAGTATAATTACAGGAAAGTAAAAAATCTCAAGGAAATTGCTTTTATTCACTTCGTTGACACAAACGGAGATATAAGAGCAATTTATAAGAATAGCATGATAAGAATAATGACAGAACAACCATTATCTTGAAAAAATGAATTCCAATCGCTGCTAAGGAGATGAATACTCACAACTAAAAACTACCACTCCCAATCTACTCTAAACTATCTTATAAGATATCAACATGCATGATGAACGATTCAATGGTTTCCCTCTAATCTCTTGGAGACAAAAAAATTTCTCCTCAAGTGAACTTAATTCGTAGTACTCTTCAAGAAGAGTAGAGCAATATGAATAAGCTCTTACATATTTCGTTCTAGTGTCATATAATGATTGACATTCTTGAAAATGAACAAGATAGCCATGAACGCCAAACAATTCAACGGTACCCCTTGGTTGAAAATGATAACAAAATAGACACAAATATAACAACTATGAAATCATATGCACCATCAGATGAAAAACCTATATGGGAAATATTTGAGGCTCGAATGCAACATGATATTATAATAAATCTTCCACATTAGCAAGATTAATGTGAATGTTGGATGGCAAATCAGGCATATAGGACTAAGTCCAAGATTTCTAATAAAATTTGTAAGATCATGGGGCTAGAAATTTCTAAATTTTTTAGGAAATTTGTTACATATCTAAATTATCATGTGTTAACTTATCCATAGCAATAATAAGCGCTATTAATTATTATAATATGTTCTTATTGTATTTTTTTATTTATCGATCTCTTTTCTTGTCAATATATAGATTGCACATAAATATGCTTGTACTAGAAAGAAATTTTAGTAAAAATTTAATGATTAATGCTTCTCAACCCTTTTTAATATAGCATTAGAGACAAATTAGGATCCTACGAATCTCCTCTAAAGACCTTCTGTTGATGCCACACTCCATAAAAATTTGATCTCCATTAGCCGGCGCTCACACTTTCCTCAAAAATCACTTATAAGCATTGATTAGGCCTCTATAATATTTATTACAATTGATATTTTTTTCTAAAGATTAACATGAATTTTATGTGAATTAATATATGGAGTGTAATTTTAGTAGTAATAGACCTAGTGAGGGGATTGTGTCTTTGGGCGATCAAGTCATTAATAAGAGTACACGTTTTAGATATCTTGGATCCATTGTTCAAAGTGATGGTGAAATAGATGGGGATATTATCAGCAGAATTCAAGTTGGATGGTTGAAGTGGAGGAATGCATTGGGCTTGTTATGTGTTAGAAATGTACCTCTCAAACTTAAGGGAAAATTCTATAAGATTGTAGTGAGGCCTGCAATGTTTTATGGTGTCGAATGTTGGCCATTAAAAGAGAAGCATAAAATTAAGTTAAGTGTGGCAGAGATGAGGATGCTCAGGTGGATGAGTGGCTTTACCCTTAGAGATAGGATACGAAAAGAGCATATACGTGAAAAGGTTGGAGTAGCTCCAGTAGAAGATAAGATTAGAGAGAGTCGCCTATGATGGTTTGGTCGCATAAAACGGCGGCCTTCCGATGCCCCAGTTAGGAGAGTAGAGGTATTAGATTTGACTTATGTTAAGAAAGGTAGGGGTAGACCTAAAAAACTTGGTTAGAAAATAATAGGAATGACCTTTCTTTATTAGATTTAAATGAGAATTTGACTTTTAATAGGACAGAATGGAAAAAAAGGATTCATGTAGCCGATCTCACGTAGTGGGATAAAGGCTTGATGTTGTTGTTGTCTCTTCAAATGAAACTGCAGAAGCCAAATATACATGCTTGGGTATATACACATAAGTTCTATAAAATGTTTGCTTATAAAGCCATTTTTTATTTGTTAACCAACAACTATCTTGTTCATTGTCAAGAATGAACTAGACCTATTGATTCATGGATCACTAAATAGGGGGAGCACATGAATTATATCTAGATCTGATTAGAGAATATCAAATACTTAATTTATAAAAGCTATTTTTAAGTCAAACTTATTCTATAAAAAAAAATCTAAGTTTAATTATACATAATTATTTTATTTTCATAGCCTTTCCAATTTCTATTTTATTAGTTTATTGAAAAAAAAACGTATAAAATGAATTCCTTCTCTAATTAAGTTCTTTGTTCACATCTCAGTACAATCTATGGTCTCTGTATCCGGCTGCCAGTTCTTTGTTGGGCTAAACTTGTTCAGGTTCAGTTCACTATTGGTCCTCTCATTTTGTTATTGTTTCCTTCGACTGGCATGGCTTGTGCATATTTCAAGATAGTTGATTTCTAGATGGGCATGATATGCAACTATTACTGAAACCTTTATAGCTTACAGGATCATGTATTTTAACGGTTATGGGATATCATAATTTTTTTTTTAATTCGTGATTGTTAACTGCATTGGGATGCCTTAGTTTTTTTTTTTTTTTTTTTTGCCCATCAAAGGGGCGTGAATTTATTGTAGTAAGCGGGATTCAAGTTCAGGATCAAGGACATAACTTTCAACATCTTTACAAACTGAATCAACTAATACCCACATGATAAAATTGTTTTTTAAGGAGGGGTTTTGACATTATAAATACTAAATAGGTGATACTTGAGGCATAAATATTGAGTTTTATATTTTCTTGTTGTACTTGGGATACTGGTTAGATGTGGATCTTTCTGTTGCAATACAAATGCTAACCAACAACTTTTCAAGAGTGCACATCTCCCTATACTAAGTTGAGATTTGGATTTTTAATTTTGGTGAATTTTTCTTGCTCTTGTTTCCTTATATAATTTTAAAGATTTTTATCTGCATAATTAAATTTGATCAAAATTTTACAACAAGCTCTTTTTTTTTTTTGCAGTGTAAGTTCTGATCGAAGTGTGACTTCTAATGATATTTAAATTCAATGCAAAATTATGATAAAATGATCATTAAATTATATTTTAAATCTTATTATTTTTCTAAGTTTCATTTAAAAAACATATTTTTTTGTTTTCATTAATACTTTGTGAACCATGAATTTGGATTTCATGATAGTGAATTTGTGCATTATATTTATATAAATGTATTAAGAATTCTAGGCCCTAAGATGTCCTACATCATAAGGTGGTCCGGACTAAGACATTGAACATGGAAAACATTTAAATCTGCCTAACCAATCGTGAAGTTGGGAATTTTTTTTAACAGGGGCACCAAAATTAATTTTATCATTTGGAATGGGCTCAAATTCAACAATTTAAAAATTATTCCTTTAACATATTACCTTATTTTTTAGGGTCGTATCAACTCCTTTTTTCAAAAGAAGCCTCACGATATCTGTTCTTTGAGTTTGCACAGCAAGATGCAACGGTGTCCATCCATCCTACAAAAGAAATGAAAGTTGAAATGCAAACTTCCAAGAAAATTAATACTAAAGGTAAGCAAAAGAAATTGCAGCCTACATCATCAGCCAGATTAATGTCAACGTTGTATAGAAGAAGAATCTTTATACTCTCACTTGATGCAGTTTGCACGGCATAATGCATCAAAGTAGCACCATCCTGCAGCAACAATAAAACACTTTAGCACATTAAAAATTTCTTGTCAAAATTACTACAATCATACACTACAAAGATAGAACAATCATAAGTCTACTAAAGAAAACCAATATTAATTGACTGCATTTTTTCCCGGTTAAAAAAACATGAGAAGTTAGATCGATATTCACAATTATAGCAATTCAACTATACCTACAGAAACTATTAAAGCACAACAAATGAACAACTGCTAACTTGGTACCTAAAGAATTTTGTTATTTTAATTCGAACATAAACATGTGGTCATAATGAGGTCCATTATAATAATATCTATCTAATCTTTCGTTATTTACTTCTCAAGTTTCATTCCATCAATAATATATTCCCAACCATGTCACTGATATAGTTCACTGTCAACTTCAAACATGTGATAAAATCTGTAGCCTGTCACAATTTTTATAGCAAAATTACTAGATGGAATTCGACATATTTAAGGGTTCCAAAACAAAATACAACAAATGAAACATATATAGTAATCTAATTTCAGTGGGAAATAAACATATAAAGTAGTAAGCTAGCTTAGAAGATGTACTCACCATATCACGTACAAAAGGATTAGCTGAATTTCTCAAAAGGTAACTAGTAATGGCATGTTTCTTGGAAATTATAGCTTTATGAATTGCTGTTAAGCCATCCTGGAGAAAGAGACATTGTTTCTATCAAAACTTTGTTTGAGGAAATATTAAAATGCTATTCGTTCGAGAGCTAACAATTGAAACTAGAGCCAAATCTATAACAATTACCAGTAGCATCCTAAGAGTAGACGGCTAAAAGTATTACCTCATCAACAGCATTAATATCAACATTGTGCTTCAGCAACAAATCCAAAAGATAAAACTCTCCGGAAGATGCAAGAGTGTGCACAGGTAGCCATTTCCTCTGTAATTAAAAGCCTTACATGAATCATTTTTATCATAACAAAGCAAATGAAATGCAAGATTATGGCCAACACACCATCTAATGGAAATTTAAGCATTTAGTTAAAGAGTTTCACTTGATGCACGAGCTATGTTCCTAGGATAGCATCTTTCAAATTGTTTATTAAACAACTTGCTTAGAGAAAATGTTATGTTAGACTATCATTTCGCTAGTTTTTGTCCGCATTGAGGAAAAAAAAGTAATATTCAGTCACATAAAATGCTTATGAAAATCAAATTTAATTTTTAAGAGAATATATATAAACATAAATACCATCTAAGCTATTATTGCAAGGAAGAGAATAGGTTCATGAAAGGAAACTCCAGCATTAAATCGAAGCAAAATGACAAATGTACAATTATTCATATACCCAGTGTGAATATTGAGAAGACACTCATTTTTCAGTTCCATCTTGAATATTCTTGTTAGCATATATAGGTTCTCGCCAAGAGTAACTCGTAGATTGAGAGGACAATTATTGCAAGACATCCAACAAACAAAGGACTTCATACCCATCTGATGCACAAGACAACTCACTAACCTGCAGATATCCGGGCTTCGATCTCTGAGTGGCAAATGGTTTAGTAACAAATCAGAAGAAACAATATGACTTCTTTGATGTTTAATTAAGTGATGGAATGTATAATAATAGGAAGTAAATAATTGCAAAGCCCTATAAGCTTATCAATTATAGAGAAAAATACATATTTTAGGCAAAAATGAATTAGAGAACAAAGCAGCACAAGAATTTACTATTCAATCATGTATAAAGCACAGAGAGAACTAACCGAAGTTGCTTCAGCCAAACTAGGAATGCGTTTATTGAGAAGAACCTTTTCTTCTTTTGTGAATAGCTTGCGACGACCTGCTCATGTACAGGTAAAAATCAAACTAATATCCAAAAAAAATAATCCTATGAGTGAAAGTCTCAATAGATCCTAGAAATATTAGCAGTATCACAAAGAACTGCTAAATGTTCAAATGTTTCATACAGCACATGCAAACGTATTTTACACAAAAGCAGATTTCTTTATCGCCCACAGCTACTTAACTAGTGTCCACTTGGCTAAATTATGATACGCCCTAGGGTTTCTCAAATTCGGTTTTGCCCTAATTCCCCTCAAATGAAGAGAATAATTCTTCACAAAAAGCACAATTCCACCTAGAAGTAGATGAGAGGAACCAAACAAGATCAAAAGCAATGAATTCCCACGGTAAAATCACAAGAGTTGTGCACTTTGATGATTTTCGGATTAGGGCACAAACCTTCCAAAAAGATGAGGAAAAACTCTCAAAATTAGGGCACAATCACAATAAAGAGAAGGGAATCCATATAGCATTGAAAGAGAAGCAAGTTCAACACAAAAGAAAGATAAAATTTGTCCACTTCGAGAAGGACAAGGTCTCCCACTACAAACCCTAGAAAACTTAGGGGCTGTTTGGCAACAAGTGGGATTTAACTTTAGTGGGATTTAGTAAATCCTGTAAATCCGGATTTAGTAAATCCGAAATGTGTTAAATCCTAAAAACTATTTGGTATGCCAAATGTTAAATCCTGTTAAATCCGGAGAAACTGTTTGGTAACATATTTCAGGATTTATAGAAGTTAGACATTTAAATGTGAAGAAGTTATAACTTAAAAATAAATTTATAATTAAAAATAAAAAATATAATGTGTTATAAATTTAATAATATGTTAAGTACAAATTACCCATTAATTATTATCTATACAATTAATTATATATTTAATAATAGATATATTAAGTTATATTAATTAATCTAATTATATTAACATTTAATTACTAATTATATAATTAAGTTAAATTAGATAATTAATTTATGCACTAATTATCCAATTAACTATTTAATTAATTTATTTAAGTATTAATAATTTAAATTATATTAATTAAGTTAAACAATAATAACTTAGAGGCGTCTAGGGTTTGCCTTTCATCTTCTTTTTTCGTCGTTGCTGGTCGGCTCCGTTGCTTTCGCAGGAGGTGTAGACATTGCAGGCGTCGCTTCTTCGGCTCCTTCGTGGTTGTTCGACTTCGCTCCTGCGACGACTTCAACCCGGATCGGAAGTTACGACATTTTGATCGGAAGCAAGAACGGGAGCTCGCTGGCTGTGAAGGTAACTTTCTCCCTTTCGCGCGCTTCTTCGGATAAATCCCACTCGGATTTACTAAATCCGACTACCCCTCGGATTTACTAAATCCCGGATTTAAGTTGTAAATCCGTAAATCCGGGATTTACTGAATCCCGGGATTTAACGTGCGTAGAAAAACTGTTTGGCTGGATTTAGCGTAAATCCGACTTAAATCCCGCTGTAAATCCGATACCAAACAGCCCCTTAGAGAAAAAAATGGAAACGGCTAAGAGAAAACCCAAATTCTGCATAACCCTAGAAATCCCCCCTTAATCCCTACTTATAGCAAGCAAAAGACCAAACAAAACCCACTAGTGGGCCGCCCAAGGTGGGCCGCCCAAGGTGAACCGCCCAGCCTAGGGCAGACCCGAGCCAAACCGGTCCAGGATTGGACCGGTTCAGCTCAAGGCCGAACAGCCCAGCCCGCTCCGCCTCGCCCCCTGCTTCCCTTCGGCTGGCCGACCTGCGCGGCTCCCTCCCCCGCTGCTTCCGCTCGCCTGGTGGTCGCCGGCCCTCCCTCTGCTGATAGGAGGCGGAACGCATCACATTACTTATGTGACGAAACTGTGAAGGAATAAATAGATCGATAAACAATGATACTTTAAATAAAAATATAAAGTTAACAAGATAAATTAATTTCTGTTCAACAACCAAGCGAAAAACCTTTCAGAAGTAATAGATTGGTCCTTTTTTTTTTTTATTTGACAATTAGCAAATGGTGGACGAGTTTGGCAGACCCATAGCCTGAACACAAGATTTTCTGTGTTAAACAAATCCTAGATTAGGAGAGTCCAATGTCAAAATCCATCTGAAATTGTATCACATTATCATTTGCCCATCAGAACCACATTGATATACCATGACCAAGCATAGCTATCCAACATATCAAGCATTCAGTCCACAACGTTTAGGCCCGGTATGCATTTCACAGTACAGATCAGAACTTAGAAAAAGAGATGAATCTCATGTAACTTCTGCTGCTACTTCTGTGATCATTCTCTGGACAACGAGTTCAACCAAAAAAAAAAAAAAAGGTTGAACTACATAAACAAAACTGATTAAGGTCTCCACATGTATAAGCATGAACCAGTTATGATATAACAATATTTTGGTAATTCACGATTGAACCAAAATTGGTGTATCATGCTACGTCATTTATAGCATAAATCTTAAAATATGCTTAACTTAACAAAAGAAAAGAGGTAGAAAAGGTGTCTAATCGTCCTGAGTACACCATGGAACGTAAGAATAAAAACCATTTGCTTCCATATTGCTTACTTCTTCAATATAATACAAGATTATAGATGCACAAATGATGGAGAATATTTCATTAATAGATTTGAAATATTTTATGAATGAGTATAACATAAAAAATAACAAATTATTCTTCAAACACAAAAATATGATTTTCCCATTGTCTCGATAACAATGTCAGTTTTGAACCTTTCATATTCCCATAGATTTTCTACTACAAAATATCTTTGATTGAATATGATTTATTTTATACTAAGCTGTAGGATTCTGATGCGTCTTGGAAGCAAAAACCGTAAAGGAGATAAGAAATAAATACAAGAATACTAATTTATGGGCTGAATTTGGATTTCTACTTCAAAAGCAATTCAATATACAATTGATCTAATATTCGAGAGATAAATCAGCTCTCCCACAAACCCTAAATGTCACTAGACAACTCACAACAAATCCTAGAATAAACTTCAGCAAAACATAACCTCAAACCCAAAACAAACTCCACCTTAAATAGTCATAACACATAAGAAACATAATTGGAAGCTTCCTAATTAAAACCTCCATAATTCAATCCTTCCTAACATAATTGGAAGCTTCATAATTAAAAACTCCCTAATTAAATCCTTCATGATATATAATAGACATAATTGGAAACCTTCCTAAATAGTTCTCCCTTAATTAGGAACCTTCCTAAATAGTTCCCCTTTGATTAAGAACCTTCTTAAACAGCTTCCTCTTTATTCCTCCTCCTTACATAATGAATAATAGTTCCCCTGGGTCCCACCTTGTGGGGCCCCCCAACGTATCAATACTCATCTCCCAAAGAGCCAGCTTGTCCTCAAGGTGAAACAAAGGCATTGTCCATCTAGAAGTCCTTCTGAATCAATCTTCATGTACTTGTGCCTTTGATAGACATCACAACTGACCACTATCTCCTCCACATCTTTCCGGTGGAGCATTCTAGAATCCCTTAAAATATACAATGACATAATTGTTTTTGAGTCATGTTCTAGCTGAGAAGAAGTTGTATCTACAAGGAGTTCCCATACTTCAGATGATGAATACTTATGCAGAATACTCCCAACACAATGAATTATGTGTCCTTTGGCATCCTTCCCTTGATGAACTTTCCAGGTGACCTTTTGGAAATAGAGAGTAGATATCTATCACAAAAAATTCCTTTCTTAGTGTTTCTTCAACATTTTTTTTTTTCAGTTTTAAACAATTTCAAACATAAACTAATTGGATTGTCTGCCAATCCTCATATTATTTCATTTAACACACAAACTGTCGTACTCGTCTGGCGAAGCAGCTGCCCTGAATAACACTAATAGATGTCAATCAGACGTTTGTAGTGGAGATTGATGCATCAGACTTTGTGTTGGGAGCAGTTCTCAAGTCGAGTCAGAGACTCATAGCTTGTTTCAGCTAGGTGTTAAAATCATCGTATGAAAGAGAGCTTACGGCGATAGTGTTGGTAATACAGAAATGACGACCTTACATGTTGGGACGACACTTCATAGTCAAGACCGACCCAAGGAGTTTGAAATTCTTGTTAGAGCAGAAGATGGTCAGGGATGACTTTCCATGTTGTTGGGTTATGGCATTGAGATCCAGTACAAGCTCGGGCTAAAAAGTCAATCTACATATGCTCTCTCCAAGAGCAGTGAAGACCCTCAGGTTATGACTCTATTTGTTCCCATGGTGGTGGATTGGGAGGCCTTAAAAGTGAAAGCGAGTAGGATGAAGAGCTGAATAAGATCAGAAGAGACTTAATGCATGACCAGGATAGCTATCCTGGTTACTCTTTGATGAGCCAAAAGCTGCTATACCAGGGACAGTTTGTGCTTTCGAGGACATCGCCACACTTCCCTCGATTGTTGCAGAAGTTTCATGGCACAGTTATTGGGGGACATTCAGGAATTCAGAAGACATATCATAGACTGGTAGGGAAGCTATGTTGAGTGGGCATGCAGAAGGATGTAGAAGAGTTGGTGACCAGTTGTGATGTGTGTCAAAAACACAAATATATGGTTATGGCTCCATGTGGTCTTCTGCAGTATTTAGCATTACCCGAGAAGGTGCGAAAATATGTGATTATGGACTTCATTGAGGGACTACTTAGATAAGAAGGATTTTGATGGGGACATCGGAACTTGGAAAGTCTATCAGAGACGTTGCCATCAATCTACGACCACGATTGAGTCGATGTACTTCTGAGTCATATTATGTATTTTCTTTATTATTATTTTATGTTGTATTTATTTTATTAGTGTTTCCATTGTTACCCCTTACTTAAGGGAGGTCGTATGTAAGCCCAGAGGGCATCATCGTCTTTTATTTTCTTGAGTCATTTGTACGAGGCTATATATAGCCCTCTTGTTCTCTTTTTATGTTAATGATTGAATGAAAAAAAAATTCACCCATGTTTGAGTTCTTATGAGAGCTTGAGAGAGATTGAAGCGAGATCCCTTGGAGAGGGAGTTTGGATCATCCACCAACCTTAGAGACGGCCGGATTTGTGATTCATCTTTTATCAAATTTTCCTTCTCTCTTCTTCATTTAGCCACCAGCTTAAGGTTTCACCAAACCCCTAGGCCGTCGGTCACCTAACCTCCCCACCTAGCCGCCGGCTCACCACACCACCCTCCCTTCACCGAAATCCACATAAACACCCAACATAGCCGCCGACCCCTCCCATCTCCCCTATCTTCCCTCCACAATTCAATTCCCCCTTGAATACTTTCCATATGCATCCACTCTTAATTTAGGAAGTTTTAATTTCAAAATTCAAAACGAATTATTTCTTAATTTAGGAAATCTATTTTAGGAAAGTTTCTAAATTAAACCCTATTTGAATTTCAAATTAAATGGGATTTAATTAAAACTTTCATAATCTCTAAATCCCAAATTAGCAACCCAAATTACTCCCCATAATCACCTCCCTAACCTATTAAGCCATCGGCCCATACCCCATTAATTCCCATGGATTTATTTCCAAAACCCATCTCCCCTTTTGGAATTAATTCAAACCTTCAAGCCTCTCTTGGCCGAAATTTCCTAAGCCCACACACCTCCTTATTACTTTTCAAGATCAAATATTGAGTTTTGGAAACAAATCCCCTAACCCCCTCTTTCTTGCCGCCGCCCATACCGTCCTCTCTCCTCTTTAATTATTCCCAATCATAGGGAATTAATTAGAGCATTGTTTGGAAACCCTTTCCCTCCCCAGAATAAATCCTCTTCCCTTTTGCATCCCAATCAAAGTTCTCCACAAAGATTTTGACAAGGGAGCTCCTTCATCCTTTCTCCACCATTTGAAGGCTTGAAAGAACACCTTTCTTTCAAAGGAAAACTTTAAGGAAGACAAAAGGACGTCGTCTACAACACATCATTCCTACGAACGTGATGCATGGCCGATCCAGATCTTGATTACGGCATCGCCTACGACGAACAAGGGTTCGTTCACATCCTTCACTCCACTTTCTTCGACGTCAATCCGAATATTGACCACACTGTCGAAGAGTACATGGAGCGCATTCTAGATGCTCTCACCGAAGCCATAGAGGAGCAACTTGGTGTCGTTCAATGGTGGATTACGTCCAAACCATGACAAAAGTCTTCAAATCTTCCTACTCTTGTATTTTCGTAGTTTAACTCTCTCTTGTGATTTGATTTGATTTGATTCATGAAGGTCTTGTTCACCTATCTTTGTCAAGCCTAATAATCGTAGGAATTAAGTGTAACTTTCTATGCTTCTAATCTCATTGTTAGTGTAGGGATTTTGTTGCAAGCTATTACATTTGCTTACTATTGAGATTCTAAGTTATTTGATAATTCAAGCATTTGGCAAGTGGCTTAGCCTAAACGTAGGCATCTCTCTCTTGTTTTTTTTTGGTCATTTTGACTGCTAATAGTTTTAATCTTAATTGTTTTATTCAAGAAATCGTGCAAATTCTTATCACATATCATTAAACATTGCAGTCCTGCATCAGATTCACTATGATTCTAGTGGTGTTGGACAAATTGAGCAAATATGCTCATTTTGTTCCCTTATGCCACTCATACACCGAGTTGTCAGTAACCGCCGCATTTATTAGAGAGGTGATCCATTTGCATGGCATTGTGTCTGATCGGGACAAGGTCTTTCTGAGTCACTTCTAGAGATAGTTATTAAACATGCAAGGGACAATCCTTAAGCGGAGCACAACTTATCACCCCCAAACAGATTGCAGACGAAAGTGATGAATCGCAGTGTCTCATTGCTTTGTATCAGATACACCAAAGATGTGGGCCAAGTGGTTATCCTGGACAGAATATTGATATATAATACTTCATATGACAATTCCATTTAAAATCCTATATGGTAGGGATCCACCTCATTTGATATATTATGGGCATAACAACACACCATTATCATCAGTAGAGTTGTGTTAGATTTTGGCAGAATTGAAGGAACATCTACAAAGAGTACAAGAAATTATGAGAAAGTATGCGAATGGGCATAAAAGAGACATGCAATTTGAGGTTGTGGATAGGGTTTATTTGAAGATCCAACCTTACAAATAGAGTACTTTGGCTCGACAAAGGAATGAGAAGCTCTCACCAGCTACTTTGGGCCCTATGAGGTAGTGGAAAGCATTGGCACAGTATCATATCGCTTACAGGTTCCACCGACCTTAGCCATCCATCCTGTATTTTATGTATCGTAACTTAGACGAGCCATTGAAAATCACACACCCTCACTCGCACTACTGGCCACATTGTCAGAGGATATGGAGGTAAACCATGGGAGCTAAAGGGATGTGCCAAGAAGACAATGGCATGATGAAGGAGCTGATCAAGTGGAAGGAGTTACAAGAGTATGAGGCGACATGGGACCCATACAATACCATTCAGAAGCAGTTTCTCTCTTTGCACCTTAAGTACAATGTGGCTCTTTGAGAGAGGGGTATTGTAGACTGATGGATGATGTGGGCCCCACTAGGACGAACGACGTGCAAGTAAAGAGGGGAATCCAAAGGAGAATAACTCTACCTTTAATTATTTACCATGGGAAACTAAAATTGGGAGAGAATTAGGAAAGTTTATTTAGGGAAAGGGGACTGATTTGAATTCAGATTTATGAGAGAATTAGAACAAAAAATTATTTAAAAAAGGTGGCTGATTTGAATTCAAATTTGTGAGGGAATTATGAAAGCTTATATATAGGGCTAATTAGGTTGTTTGATTTGTAATATGTGATTTGTGTGTTTGTTGTAGTTTTTCTTTGGAGTTATTCGTAGCGGCGACTAGGGTTTGTGAAGAGTCAATCTACCTCTCGAATAGTAGATCAACTTGTATATTGGTTTGTTGTTCCTAAATCAATAAAATTAGCCCATAATATCTTTTTTTCTCGCTGATTTCTGCTATGTTTTCTCTTCGTTATTAGTGCTTTATGTTGTGCGTAAATCTAATTCCTAATACAGGAAACCAAGCATATATATCAAAATCGCAGTAGCAATGAGCAGGTTTGTTAAAACTCACCGTGCGGCTTCTTGTCATCATTTCTCTCCCCAGGCACGTAATCCCCACTATTGAAAAATTCCGTAATGTCCTCCATAGTTTCCTCGTGAATCGCCAGTCTAGGGTTCCTCGGAGCCACCCTTCCACTATGCTCGCCCGGCTCCTTTAGTACCACAGCCCCACGTGGGAATCGCTTGGGGTCATCCAACACAACGGGATTAAGCTGCGACAGCTTCATCTCCCGGTAGGCCAAGTACTCCTCCATATCCGGCACGGGGGTTTTCTTCCGCGCCTCCAATCGGCTTCCGAACCTGACCTGGTGCGCGATCTTGCGCTTCTCTTTCTTCGTCAAGTTAATCTCCTCCACAACCTCCTTCCACTTCTCTGGGACCAAGCTGTTCGAATCTCCAACAGATGCCTCCGCGGAACTCGAAACCCTCCCCTTGTACCGCTTCGGCTGGTTGCTGCGGAAAGGGTTCTCTTCGAAAGCGCCCTCTTCAAAGACAAGACAGTCACCAATGACGAGGTCCTCATCGTCTTCTTGCCGCGGTTCTTCCAAATCTCCTCTTCCTCGTCCATTGACTGGATCTTCTTGCTCGGGATATTGCCGTTGCTGGATTTGAGAGTATGGAAAGGAGGTGGCGGCGGCAGAGGCAGAAACTGAGGGCAAAGAACAAGAGACTGAAAGAGCGGAAGGGTAAGGAGAGTGAAAGGGTCTTAGCTTGGAAGGGAGGTTGGAGAGAGTGGGCGGAAGGAAGGAGTTTCGGAGTAACGCACAGGGGAGACAGACCGAGGCAGCGGGAGGAAGCGGAAGCGAAGCCATTCTACGAGCTCCGCGGATGGACTGTGGCCACTCGCGCATCTATGGAACTGGAAATTCAACATTAGTGTGTATAAATGCATTTCTCATAATTTAATTTTATCGATAGTATAATAACTAAGAATCAATTAAATAAAAATAACAATTAATTACCATATAAATATTTAAGATAATATGCAAATATCTTTAAAATTTTATTAAGACTATATTTTGTTACTTTAATGTTGTATTGATTTTTATTTGATACCATATTCATAAATCTTTATATTTTGATTCTAATATTTGTTTTAATTACATGATTAGTACAAATAAATAACACTAACTATTTTAAATGTTTTATGAATCGGAATTAGTTCAATTGATTCGAAATCAGTCAATTTTTTTCCATCTAAAATTTTATAGGCAACTTTATTTTAATTCAATTCCACTATTGTTTGAACCAAAATGCATTTTTGTTAGGTTTAATATGGCAATGAAAATTGATTTGATCAGGCACGAATCTCGAGGTGTATCTCTAATTTCGGCCCAAATGGATCCAAATCGAGGGTAAGAAACACATTTGGAAGGTTTTAAGCATAAATTGAATGACCAAATGATATTCAAATATAACATGTTTATAGTCGAATCGAGGGGCTCGACGAGGCAAATCCAATAAGCCCAAGATCGCTTAATTTCGACATCATTATATGTCTTAAATCCTTGATCAGCATTCTTTGATTGAGGAGATCAATATGGGTCGTCCGATGGAGCACTCCGAATTTGACCCAAATTTTCTTCAAATTTATGGTACAGGGCACTTTTAAAAATCTATAAATAAACACCCTCCCTCCCCTTTCCCCCAAGAAAGGGCGGATTGGAGCTTGGACATTTGGTTGGAGATTCGAGAGAGATTTGAGACTCAAGAGCTTCAGCACCACCGCCAGCGAATCTCTGTCGACAATCGCCAAACCACAGCTTGGCCATTGACCATCGTCGGACTTCCACCTAGCCTCCTACCTCCATCGAACTTTCGTTTGGCCGCAGACCGCTGCCTTAATTTCACCCGACAATTGTCAGACTACCGTTCGACCGCTGACTGCTGGTGGACTACTACCCAATCGTTGATCGTCGTAGGACCATCACCTGGCCGCCGATCATCACCAAACTACCGCCAGTCTGCCAACCACCGTTAAACTTCCTATGACTCTCCAAAATCTAATTTAGAATAATTTATTTTTTATCTTTTAATTTACATTGACAAAACTATCTAATTTTTTATCAATCTAAATATCAGGAGAAATAAAATTATCGATTAAAATATCATATATATATATATATCATATATATATATATATATATACAAAAAAAAACTTATACACTCCTCTATCATATTTACAAAAGAATAGCTAAAATAAATAAATAAAAACAAAGCCAAAGGAATCCTCATTTTAATCTCATTCTCATGATCCTCTGTCATAATCTGAAAATATTTAACTATATATAATGAGCTCACAAACTCGGCAAGCAATCAAATCCTATAACTGGACTCAACACAAGACAAATGAGAAATATGCATGGCAACAGTGAAATTATAATAACAGCATTCACATGATCATATGGCACTAAAATAAAGAATTCAATAAATCAATATAGGCGTCGAATCACTAAAGAAATTGTCTTATCAATACTACAATCATTAGAAAAATTGTATATTCATATAAAACATCAAATCAAAATATAGATAAAGATTATTGAAATCATATCAATACAGTAAAATCATATAAAATAATTATATTCGTACATAACATGCTCAAAAAAATCATATCAATGTCAGTGTCTAGTACACATGCTCAATATATATCACGTGATTAACATGTTAATAACCGTGGAACAATAATAACATCATTATCATGGGTGGAAGTTATAGTAAAGCCATACAATATTAGTGATTCATTAGCATGCATTATAATAATTATATTAAACAAGTCCTGGTTAAAGTGGTGTTTCTCTAGTATAAATGTCATTATCAATAAATCATTGACTTAGTAAATAGAGTCGTCACTATTTCCTTATCGGCATAGTAATCATTTATTTATAACTCTCAATCATTATCATATGAATAAGTAGATGATAACACCCAACCGTAATATTTAAAGTAAAGTTTGTCGGCCCACCATCATATACAGATCAATTAGTCTCCAGCCAATGTCAGTGAATAACTAGTATATTTTTACTTTTTTTCTCACATGCACCTATTATTATCATTGTATTATAACAGTAATAGCGACAAACTATTACTCAATGGTATATCCACATTCATTTTCAATGTATTGCAGTAAATAAAAATATAATTGAGTTTAATTCATAAAGTATCTAAATGATCTGATGGTACGCAAAAGAAAAATCCAACCAAGCAAAAATTCATATTTTCAGATATTAACCAAATTACAGGGGATTATATATAATAATATTCGAAAGCTTTTATTGAACTAAAACAATATTTTTTTAGATGTTATATAAATTTCTGAATAGATCAAAATCATTATTTTTTTCAAAATCATTCAACACAAATATTTCAAATAAATATTCAACATGTTCATAATCTTGATCTCTATAAGATATATAAAAAATCATGCGGTGAAAGTTTTTCTAACACAAAATTATCAATATTTTTCGGTAATAGAAATACAAATTTGATTGAAAAATATCAAAAACACAACATTATTAAAATAAAAATTATGATAAAGATTTCTTATAGCGTGACGAGCAAATTTCCCAACAATGTCGATAGACGAAAATCATTCAACGGTCTTCAAACCCTATGATTTCATTTCTCTCTCTTTTTTTTCTTCTCTAATTTTCTCTAAGTCTTCTCTGTTAGTCGAATCATAAAGATAAAAAATATATTAATAAAATTTATATAATGTTTAAGACATTTATAATAAAATATTAATATAAGATTAATATAACTATTTAATTTAATCAAAATTTCAATATAAAATTTATATAATTTTTTTTGGGGCTTTAAAATTATAATGGTTTTAAAAATCGGATCGGACCCGCCGGTTCATCCAGTTCAACCGTGAACCAGTCAGATGGTCTACACAGTCTGGTCTAAGAACCGCTTTGCTTCAAACACGATGAAACAACAAGGATCGTCGGTTCAACTGGTGAACTGGTATCAGTTTTCTAAAATTTGAGGTTCAACAATTTCTTTAAAATAATTAAATAATTTAATTTAATATTAAATATAACATTAACTTAATAAAATTATATTAATATAATGTATTAAAACTTATAAACGAGTATCAATACACATGATTAAGAATAACTTCAAATATTCTCATATGTCCCATCACTCCATGTGAGCTCCTATCATGACCAAAAAGTTATATAAAACATATCAAACAACACTTCACAAGTGATGTGAGACTAAATCATACAAATAAAATGCTCTCTTTAGTTTCATCTTCATAACACATATTTTTTTAAATAGTCTTTTAATTCATTTATATAATATGAAAATATTTATTTTTTTAATTAAATTCAATTATTTAATTTTTTTATATATTTATTTAGATATTATAAACAATTAATTTTATATAATTAATTATACACATGAATGATTTATACATATAATTTTATAATGTCAATTTGTTATAAATTTTATATTAAAAAATTATATCTAAATATGTAATATAAATTAGAAAAAAATTATATTAAATTATATGATTACATGTAAATTAAATTTAGATTAAAAATCAAATTTAAAAATTGAAAATATTAAATTTAAAATTATCTTATTATTATGAGTGTAAATTTTTAAAATTATGGGTTTTTATACTCTTTTGTGAGATTTTTAAAAAAATTTAAAATAATTATGTAAGTTTTATATTTCATAATTTGTTATTTCATTTAATTTTGTCTCATATTTGACATGATAACATCATTATTATGTTAATTTTATTAAATTTTAATAATAATATTGTTTATTATGTCATCCGGTTTAATCTTGATTAGATCGGTCGAACCGTGAATCTCTCATTCCTCCGATTCATTGTCTGATATGATTTTCACAACCTTGAAATTTATATAAAACTATTCATAAGATAAATCTTTTTATTTAAAAAATATTGGTAAAATCGATTTAAAAAATGGATACTTGACTGTCCCAAAATCTACACTTGTACTGACAGGTGTAAATTTCTTGAGGATTTTTACTAATGCTAAAAAATTATGAAAAAATTTGCAATTAAAACACAATGATATCTATATTTATGGAGAATATGTGTTTTAAATTTGACTTCTAATGACTCCTGAAAAAAGCTATTTGTCTGAGGTATTACACTTCCACCTAGTTGCCGACCGTCGTCGGACTTTTGGTTGGCCATTGTCAAATCGCCACCTAGCCGCCATCTCTATTGGGTTGCCATCGAGACACCACTTCAACCATTATGTTGGTCAGCTACAGTCCCTCCAGACTTTGTTTGCTCGCCAACTATGGTTCCTTCGACCGCCATCGTATGTCGACTATAATTCCTCCAACCTCTATCACCTGCTGACTACGATTCCTCTGAATACCCTTGCCCACCAACTACGGTCCCTCGTATCACCATTGCTTGCCAACTAAAATTCCTCCGACTTTCTTCACCCGTCGGGTATGATCTCTTCAACCACTCGCATATCGACTACGGTCTCTCCACCACCCACTAATTATGATCCCTCCATACACCATTGCTCTGCGAACTATGGTCCCTCCAACCACCGTCGCCCGCTGACTAGTCGTTCCAACTATCGTCACTCATCGGCTATAGCCCCTCTAATCATTATGTCCTAAATATAGCACTACAAACCAAATGATTAAGCTAACATTCTATTGAGAATGACTCCCTTATCATTGAATTATATCAACCCCAACTATATAATGTGTTATATATGATACATTGAGTCAATGCCTTTGTCACGACCCAACCCGACCGGGACGGATCCCGCTCGCATCGGGCCGCGACAGAACCATTGAAATACAGGATCTGGCTTTGGAAATTGCTTCAGAACTTTCTTCCAAATATTACACAGACAAAAAAAACACAGAGCTACTATAAACTTCTAAATGCAGAATTATTCATCTATCTTTTCTTTCCTCAAAATAATCATATACAGATACAGTGCATGGCTTCAGACAGAAATAACAGAACAGAACAGAAAAGCCATGACTGTACAAAAATTAAAAGTATCAAGTACCTAATCACAGATTAGACTCAGAACGTCTAGTCCAAGACCTCCTTCCCTTTTCCAGAACCTGAAAACCACGCATAAAGCAAGGATGAGCTAACAGCTCAGCAAGACATCAATCACCAATCAAAATCTTCAGAAATCTCACACAAAACATATCAGAATAATAGTCACCAGAAATTCAGAAACTCGTACAGAAATTGTAAAACAAACAGAACAGATACTTGATCAATCCAGAATCAGATTACAGATACAGAAGAACTGAATTCAGAAAACATAACATATCACAGAATGGCCAGAAATCAGATAAATCATATTTCACCTCAGAGTTCAGAATAGTTATTTAACACTTTCAAATCATAAAGCAGACAAAATCGTACGAAAATCAGAAATAATTCACAGAACAGATTCAGATATCAGATTTCAGATGTCCCTGACACAGACAGAATCTCAACGGATTCTGGCCCCTTATGTCTCCCGTTGTGCTTATAGCACCAGAACAGAACAGATATCAGAGGTTTCGGAACATTTTCAAATTTCAAAACTCATTTCAGATTTCAGAATTCCCTGACCCAAACAACGGAATCACATAGGATTTCGGCCCCTTATAACTCCCTTCTGATATCACAAACACATCAAACATTCAAATCATCTCATTTCAAAAAATTCAGAAAACGTACGAAAATTCAGCGGCATAACGGCAGTGTACAGAATTTACACAGAATTCACAGATTCAGAAAATTACCAAATTACCACATAACATGTACGGCAACATTATAAGACTTTCATTGTACCGACACAATATTTTTCAACATCTTGATAATTTACAGTTCAATTAAAACACCACAGAATTTAAAATATCCGGTAAAAATCTTCCAGAAAATACTCAAAACATGCACAATAATCATCTGAAAAACATACCAAAAGTTACGCGGTAAAACCTGAAGCAGTAGAAAATAACACACGAAATTCGCTAACGAAAATAAAATCCGGAACAGAAAAGCCGCCAAAATCCACGTTTCTGAAAATTGAGAAAGGCGGAATGTGCCTTACCTCGAGTCGGTCAACTTCTCTAACTACATCAACGGACGAAAACGGATCAGAGTCGCCCAAAAATCATCTTTTCCTTCTTTTCCTTCGTTTTTCTCTCTCCTAGATGTCCTTTCTCTTTCCAAAAAATCTCATTCCTATATATATCCAGACTGATCGTCCTGGACGATCGCAACTTCGTCCCGGACGATTTGGGCTCTGGACGAATTTCGTCCAGACGAAATTAAATAGCGTCCCTGACGACTTGCTCTCGGGAAAATTTTCGTCCAGACGATCTAAATTTCATCCAGACGAACCATGCAACTTGAAATGTTTTCCTGCACAACCTATACTGATCGTCCCGGACGATCCAAATTCGTCCGGATCAACCTGGGAGGAAAAATGGTCTTTTCAGCCTTCCCCCGCGGAAAGGCACAATTTGTAATTGAGTATAAATACTAGTAAAATCATTTTAACTAGATTAGGCCCCGTGATTTTTACCAATTTCAAGGTTTTCCATGTAAAAGTCTTAGCCTCTTTTATGACTCGCACCACTCACTCGTTATCCATATATGTGTTGGATCTTCGTTCAAAGCTAAGGATTAAGCTATTTATCTCTCTACCACCGCGAATATCCTAGTCCACAACAAGGTTATTGATTATAATTGTGCTCATGCGATAAATTACATTAGTAATTGTCGTTAAAAGAATGCGTTGGTTTTAAAAAAAACTATCGTTTGATTGGATGAAAAATAAATGAAATGAACCCGACCCAAACATTTTAAGTTTGGGTCAACCCGTTTGGAAAATAGGTTGGATTAGGGTTCCTATTATGACCTAATTACAAATTTGGGTTGGGTTCAGGTTAACTCGAAAGCAACTCAGAATTGACCTCGATCTTGCGCTTTGGCTTGCCTTTTGCTCACACTCGCCTGTGGACCTCCGAAGGAGCACCGCTCGTGGGGTACGAACGCAGAGGGTACGGCCGCACTATCCCGTAGGACAAAATGATCGTAGGCCTCTACACTCGACACGAATGGGTCGATGGAAGGCCAGATTGGATCGTGCATACGAATAACCATTGGGGATAGAGGCTTTCACCAACACGCCTCGATGGGTAGCAATATACACGACCTAGTCACGGGTTTCCCCCACCCGGCATAACAGTTCGAATGGGGTTTAGTATATGTGGGGCCAAGTTTCCCACGGGCGCAAGCCCCCGTGGTTAATTACATCCCAGGCCGGATCCTGAGAAAACTCTCGATTAAGGATCATACATTATCCCTTCTTAAAGTGGGATTGGCACGATGGGGTAGACTAAAAAGTCCTACTCAAAAGGGAAGAAGAGTCCCAAAGGGCTGAATCAGACATGCGTGGCTCATACCAGCATTCAGAGGCTCTAGGGTACTAAACAGAAACTGGAGAAAATAAATTAAGCACTCGATCACATGTGTGAGAGAAAAGATGGAGGTGGCGTCATCCTATGACACAGATAAGTAGGATTTAGGGTCCCTGAAAAGAAGGAAACTACCTACTATTTAAGACATACTACAAGACTGAATGTAGTAGCCTCGAATCCTAAATCTAGATTGGACTTAGTGTTCGACACACACTAAGACCAGTGTCCTAGCTAATGCGATGCAAATATCTGGACTTATCCCGACCTGGATGGGGGAGCCAGCTAACCACCTAATCGCTTTAAAACCATAATATCAAGTCATTTATGAGGGATGGGTGGATGGTACATTTATTGGAAATAGGACCGACATCTAGAGAGTTTCCTAATTAGTCATGGACTTATGTGGGTCAGATGCTCCTAGCTAATGTAATTAAATTTTAATTAGTTGGTTGCTAATGCAATGCATGCTAGTTGAATTGTCAGCTCATGAATGCTATAGAACTTTAAAAACAGACTTATAGAAAATAGTTTTTTGAAAAGACTGGGTCTCCCTAGGTCCGGCACTTCATCCTCATAGGCCAGATTATCCGGACTCTACCCGCAGGCAGGGAGATATCTTATAGCAAGGAAAGAAGAATGCAGTAATATGCATGAGACCCCGGACGATTCCGGCAGTTCCCTAGGTTCGTTAAGTTTCTATGTTATTTAAAACTTAAATATTAAATTTTGGTTATGAGTAGAAAAGATTTTTACAATCCTTAAAGAGCCTATCGAAATCCAGGCGAAAATAAAAGCGACATGCAAGAAAGAAACCTAGAAAAATCAGGTATTTCTACTGCGCACATTAGGAAAGCACATCAATATAAATCCAGAATAATCAACTAAATGGCCATAGGCAAATTGCCCTTATTACAACCCAGGGTCTGCAGAAAATAAAGTGGCCGGGCACCACTACCAACAACCCGGATTTCTAAGCCTATGACAGACGCCAACAACTTTGAGTGGGATATTGGGTCTTCAAGTCTTCAGTCTACATTGGATAACTCCTTGGAACTCCTCCTTGGATTCCTTGGAAATCTCCTCCTTGGACTCCTTCGATCCGTCGTGGCTTGAATATCCAAACGAAGAGATAATTCCCCCAGTATGGGGGTATTGCCTTTTCTCTTTGGATATCTAAAGTCATCCAGCTCGATCTTCCAAATGGAAGAAGACTCTCCCCTTAGGGATGCCTTCTTCTTTTAGAATCCGAGCTGGATAAAAATATCCCAACTTAAAAGTTATTTTCACAACTCTTAACAATTATTACATACAAATTTTACATCAAATGGAAAGCAGTAAATTCTAAAGCCCTGCAAGGTTATCCTAGTAAAAAAATCTAAAGCAGTTTATATGAAAATAAAAGTGCTAACACCATTGACCCTGTGCCAAACCATGCTCTTAATTCTGAGGGCTAAGCAGCTCCACCTGTGCAGTTATAATTAATTTAGCCCTCATTTTATTTAGGGGGAGCTGAGCAAGCACCTGCATAAAATATTATTAGAAATCATGACATTGCTCCCCCCTTTTATTAGCTTGAGCATGACCACCTGCACGGAAAAACAGTATATATATGGCGCTCCTAACCTATGGGTAAGGCTAACGCTCACATCTAGAGTGCAGAAAAAGTAAGCAAACACAGCAATCAATTTTCAAACAACATGCAGTGAAAATCACGAAAAGCTCTGGCATACAACAGAAAGTAAATCCCAGTGGCCTAACCTAGATCTAGAAGTGGTGCCCTAGCAAACAATTCTAAGTGTGTGTAAAGCTGGTGTGGCTTGGATAGATCCTAGATTGGGTAGTTAGTTAAAGTTGCCTAGAGTTGTAGTTTGTTGAAAGCCAGAAAAGGATATTTTAATTAAAATTCAAATATTAGTGAATTAGGTCGATTTTTAATTATTTCAGTTTGTTGATCAGTTTTAAGAGCTTAGGGTATTCATATTTGAAGTTCAAATTGTCTTAGCCAATTTTAAAAAGTTCTAGGTCCTCCTAGGAACTAAGCTGAGGATCCAAAAAGTCACTATGGGAAATAGGCTAGGTTTGGGGTTTCTATCACCTTAGGAAAATACTAGACCTTAATACGAGTAGTTAGACAGGTAGTACACTGAAATCAAAGTTTTTTAGGCAAAGTTATGAATTTTCTAAGTTCGGAATATTTATGGAATTTTCTAAATTAACTAGGGAATGGTCAATTTTACTGTTTTGATCCAAATGAGTTCCAAACTGATTGGAATCACTCCCAAAAGTCAGGGATGACCTGAGAAAGTGTTCCCAAGTGTTTGAAGAAGATTTGGGATTTTTAGTAATTTTTTAATAATTTATTAGGGGCAAAAAGATAACTTCTACCTAAGGTTAAATTAAGAGTCAACCTAGAGTAAAACTAAGGAGCCCTATTTATCTAAAGTCAAGGGTCAGATTTTGGACAATTCAAGATATTGTGGGTAATTTTCTGACCTAAAATAAATTTATTGTAATTTTTAGAAGGTCTCCGAGCCTTATTTAACAAGTTAATTAGGATTGATTAATAAAGGGGCTCTAAAAGCTTCTACAAATTTCCAGGAAATTATGAAAGGCTTATAATGTCATTAAGTTTAAGTGTTGAAGTTTTCATGTTAATCAGTGATCTATCCTAGCTCCTATGAGACTTCTAAGTTTGCTAGACAGATCCTTAATTTTTGTCCGTAGGGTGTAACTATGTTGTAGGAGTTTAATGTGAAGTTTACACTAACCCTCAGGATAATAAATGCAGGAAAACATATATAAAAGCAGTAAACACATCATGTCCTTAGATCTAGGAGAGCCTAAACTAAGTGCTCGTGGTGCAACCTACACATGCAAACTACGAATAATAGGAAATAAAGACACCTAATGAAGGGATTAGTGAATGATCGTGATCCAATCACCCACTAATCCACTCCCCCATAATTTCTCTTCACACATAAAATCTATGCCTAAACTTTCATACAATGGTGGGTCTCCCAAAGTTAAGGTTTAATTATAAGTAATTAAAAAAAATAATTTCAAAATACTTATAAATATAAATATATTTTTAGAAAATAAAGTAATTCAAAATAATTAAGTTCATAATAAATTAGTATAGGGAGAACCACCGATCACCCAATCGAGGTTTCAAAAAAATAATTTGAAAATAGTTTTTAATTTCAAAATAATTATAATAATAATTAAATAAATAATATTAAAATATTCCAATAATCAAATCCAAATATATAACTGTCAGGACAGCATGAATTAGATTTTGAAAAATAATTTTAAAATAAAATTTACATTTTTTCTGAAAAGAACGAGGGGTCGCACGCCGAAATCCGATTTAAAACGACAAAGATACAAATTTTCGAAGTTTAAATATAATAAAATAATATTTTAAAATAATACTGTTTTACTGTTTTTGGAATAACAGAAAATATAAATATAATTTTTATCTGAAAATAGTCTTAAACTATGCAGAATTCAAAATACACCCAAAACAAGGTGCTGTGCATCGACAGCAGACCTAAAACGAAGGAGTTACGCAATTTCAAAGTTTAAAGACGATAATTAAATAATTTCAAAATAGTGCTATTTTGCTGTTTTAAAAATAACTGCATACAAATTCAAAATTTTTGAGTGAAACCAACTTTAAAACGTACAGAATTCAAATACGTTCAAATCAAGGTGCTGTGCGTCGACAGCGGATCTAAAACGAGAAAGTTATCAATTTTCAAAGTTTGAATATAATAAAAATAATATTTTAAAATAATGCAGTTTTACTGTTTTCAAAATAAATACATATATACTAAAAATTTTTGTACAATACAGACTTCAAGATGTACAGAATTCAAATACGTTCGAAATGAGGTGATGTGCGTTGACAGCGGATTTGAAACGAGGAAGCTATGAATTTTTAAATTTTAAAGTAATAAAGGGATTTAAAAATAATTTAAAATAGCAAGAATTTAAAAATAATTATTAAAATAGGATAAAATAATATTTTATGAAAGTAATTAAGGGATGCTTGAATTTTGAAATTCAAAATTCATGGAGGGAATTAGGGATTTCAGATTCAAAATTCATGAAAGGAATTAAGGAGGCTTTAATGCTTCCTTAATTTTAGAGGTTGTATTTAGAATGAATTAAGTCATCCTAAATAATTCAAAATCCAATGGAGGGAAAATTTAAAAACTTTCATAAAAATAGACTTCATAATTTATGAAAGAATTTGAATTTCAAATTTGGGAAAATTTGAATTCAAAGATAAATTAAATTATGACAATCCAAAATTAGGAATTACTTAAAATAATAATAATATTAAACATAATAAATATATTTTTTAAATAAATAATGATAATAATAATACTAAAAAAAGATTTTTTTTTTAAGTAGAAAAGAAAAGAAAAAAAAATCATTCTCTCGATCGAGACATCTAAATTTAATGAAATTTTAAATATAGATTAATATCATGAAGAGAAAACATGGGGTGATATTTAAAAGATCTAAAAAGCACTTATAAAAAAATTATATATATCTAAGTGTAGTGACCTAGATCTAAAGTTTTGAGGAATCTCACCGTTGGATCTTCAAGTTCTTTATACGGTTGAGCTTGTAGATTGTCCTCGTATATTTCTCTAGTTGAAATCACGATCAAACAAGCTCTGGATCAACCGGATCGATGCCTTGGATGGATCTAGCCTTGATCTCGCAGGAGGATAGCCGCCGGCGGAGTTTGACCGGTGGATTTGAATGGAAGAAGGTGGGGAGAAGTTGTAAGAGCTCTCACACCAAGAAGTTAGGGTTGAGAGTGGCTAGGGAGAGAATAGAAGCCCCCCCTTCATGAAGCCCTAAAAGAGTATTTAAATGATCAAGACATTAGATCTACGGCTAGGATTCATCCTAAGGCTAATTAGGAGGGAATTGAGGTCATGCAAGATTTGGATTTGATTTGGGCTTTTAATGGGCCTAATGGGCCACTTTTGACCCATTAAAGCTTGGGTTGACCAATTCAAAGGTTGACTTGGTCAACCTAGCCTATGTGGACCCATAGAATGTGGTCGGGTCAAAAAAGAGGTCAACATTGCCTCCCACTCGACCGGCCCTGCACGCGCTTGCCCACCAATGTGTCGATGTGTGCGCTCTCCCGACAGCCTTACAAGTGCTCTCACGCCCCTGCGCATGCTCTCCACCCCTAAGTACGCTCACTCGCCCACCCTCTCCCACCCCTACGCGAGCTATTACCTTCTCCTTTGCGCAATCGTCCACTCACTTGCTCATTATGCGTATTCCAGTCGGGTCAGCGGGTCGTGCCGGGTCGATCCGAGTTTGAACCGTCCAACCTAAAAACCTGTTTTAACACCCTTAATCATAAAGTCTAATTAAGCGAAAAGTATAAGAGGTTCGAAAGAGATTTTTTTTTTAAATACAAATAATTCAATGAAAAATTAATGTTAAAAGGGATACTCTTTGATCCAAAATCTGGTGAATAATATTATATCCTATTAAGAGATTTGTCTGGTAGGCTTAGATATACCTATTGTTGATAATAGGGAATAGAGAGAGAGAGAGAGACGGGTTGGTAAAACATTTACTATACAAAAACAAATATAAGGGGAGAGGTTGGTAGAACTTTTGCTATCGGGCTAAGAATACAAAAACAAATTTATAGTAAAAAATGTTTATGGCTTTCTACAAAAATCAAAATTTAGATCATTTCTTGAACCCCCTATACTGATAGCATTTGCGGGTTACATAAAAGATTACATATATCTATATTATTATTATAAAAGGGGCTTGAGTTTCCTTCCCCAAGTAAATCTTGTCCATCCATTTTATTTCTTCTTAAATTATCTTGGCCGTCCATTATAATATAAATAATTAATAATTCAAAAAATAATACTTATATAATTTAATGCTCTCTATGTAGACCTCATTCCAAATTAATTTTAAAATTTCTAAACGTTTTAGTTCCCGTCTATTTCATTTAATTATATGTTTCTTAATTTATGCGTTTTCTCATTTAATTAATTATATATGTTTATTAATTTATCGGTTTCCTTACCTAATATTGCCTCTTCGTAAATCTAAGCCCTCTAGCGAAATTATTTCCTTAACTAATATTTATATGTTTTATTTAATTATAATCTAGCTGTCGCTTCTCCCCTTCACTCTGCCAAAGTCGAAGAGTCTCATGAATTTAGCCGTCAGTAGCTTCTCTGTTTCCTCTGCCGAAGTCGAAGAGTCTCTCATGAGTTGAACCGTCAGTTGCTTCTCTGTTTCCTCCACTAAACTGGAAGAGATTCATGAAGTTGAGCCTTTAGCTGCTTTTTCGTTTCCTCTACCGGAGTGGGAGAGTCTTGTGAAGTTGAACCATCAGTAATTACATCTTTCGTCATTCTCTGAAGCATAATTATCATCCTCCATTATATATAGGTATCCTATTTGCTCACAAAGCATTGCTTCCTAGCTCTTTGCCTCTTCAGTCTTCACCAACATGAAATGTCATTGGTGGCCTCAAAGCTCTATGTCAGAAACCTTGCCGCCAACTTTTCCTTCTACATATGGTTTCAATGACAAATATATGTGATTCTCTCTCTCTCTGATCCTCTAAGAAGCGCAGCGAGTAAATTGAAATAAATACACCCTTGTTATTTAGAAGGGAAAGAATTTTGTCAAAGATTGGTTTCAACAGAAAATATTTAAAAACAAGTGGCAGGCTTTGCGTTTTTTATTATCTGAAATTGGTTTCAACAACAAAAATTCAAGTGGTAGGTTCTGTATATTTTTTTATTATGTATTTTTTTATTTAGATAATTTTTATTTATTTATTTAATTCATTCTAATTTTTTTTAATGCAATAGAGATACTAGATTATACACGATCACATTAAGTTAATTAGTTTCATTTTTGTTTTATGATTTTATTGATGGAAAAGGATTGATTACAAGCAAAAAGATTTCACTTTGCGAGGTTAGCCATCAGATATTCTTGTTATAGAGATTTGATGATTATAAGGAAAAGAATGCTTGAATTTCAATTTTTAATATGCATATGGCCATCTTAAGTGATGTTTGCAAGCGTATAAAACTGTTTGAATATAACAGTAAATTTAAACTTGCATTTCAAATATGCTTATCAATTATAATAAAGGTCATGTTATTCATGAACAATGTCATAAAAAATTGATATTTTTTGTTGAGAGGATCAATCTCATCATATGAATTTATAAATTTTATGTGTTTTAATATTTTGCGATTTTCATTTACTAAATCAAATTTCATCATCTCTATATTATTTTTTTACATAAATGATAAATTATAAAATATTTATAGTTTTTTTATATTATGATGCATTGCTTTGAATATAAATTATAAAATACTATCAATTAAAACTTGGAACTAAGATTTTATAAAAAGTATTGATTATTATTTTATTTTTTTTGAACAATTATTATTTTATTTTAGAAAGATATTTCTTAATAAGTTTTAAACATAAGCTTTATTTAATATTGATCATAAAGTTTATAAAAAAATTTTCTCAATAGTTACAAGAATTTAAATGGATATTTGATTAAGTATATATATGCATTCAGATTAGTTTTTTTTTTATTTTATATATTATGATTCATTTCTTTTAACATAAGTTATTTATATTCTCTTTGTTATTGTTTAACTATTCAGAAAATAATATCACTTTGAATCTCCCCCACAATTGGCTGAAAGTTAAATACAAGCCGCTTCAAATCTCTGTCACATTTGACTGTAAGTTAAAGTCAATTAATCTTAAACAATATTTTCACTTTTTTTTTTTTATTTTGCTTATTTATTTATTATAATAGAGTTTTTGTTATTCCTAATGACTCATTTATTTTCATTACGATGTATATTGGTTTTCAATTTCAATTTCAATTGGTTGTTTCGATTAAATATATATATTTTTTAATTTTATTTTTTTAAAAAATTAAGTAATATTTCTATATTGTTCCAAACTGTGATTGATCTCACGAGTGAAAGATAGTAAATATTTTTTAATCTGTTTTGAATATTCTTTATAATAAAATTGATCTAAATTTTGCAAAAATAACTCTATCATATTTTAATATACATCTCCGGAACATTCCAAAGTAAGTTCAATCAAATTTATTTAAACATCAACAAATTAGTATACTTCAACATCATTTTTTTTCTTTATTTTATAGTAATGCAAATAATAGATAACTTTTAAGAAGCAAAAATATAATTAATATGAATTGAATTTATTTGTAATTTCTTATATTTTTTCATATTTTTTTTAATATTCACAATAAATTTAAAATATATCTTAATATATCTAATTATAGTACATACATATAGGTATTTAGGTGTGATAGCCAAAAAAATACTGGTGTTCGTTGATATTTGCATGATTATTTTAAAATGATTTCTTCTAAAATTATTATTTAAAATGTCTACTTGAAAACTTCTTAATATATAACAATTTGTTTTGATAGATTCTACAAAAAATAAAACAGCTTGCAACTTTATTTATGATCATAGATGTACATAAAAATATCAATATATGCTCTTGATTGTTGTACTAATAATTTATTTATTAACTATATTGCATTTGCAAAGGACCTATTAGGGATGAGTTTTTCTTTTGGTAAAATAATTCTTATATGATGTGTTTTTTTAATTACTTTGAATTTTTTATTTATTTTAAAATAAATAAATTATTTTAAAAAATACTCAAAATAATTTTGAAATATTTTGAGTGATTTTAAAAATTATTATAATAATTGAAAGCTGTTGGCCCCTACTACAACCATCAATCCATCATCAACACCATTGTTTCTTTACCTCGCAAGCGGCCATCCCGTCATCTTACAAATAAATTATCACTAAATAAAATTCTAGAGATTACGTAAATATAATATCTAATATTAAGATTTTTCTTGTCTTTTTTTATTTTATTTATATACTGTGTTTAAAAAAATTTAACTCTTGATTTTTTTTGAAATTTTGCTATATTTTATTGAATAATATATTAAAATTTTTATATTATTTATTTTAATTATCCAAATTTAAATATTTTTAAGTATAAAAAATAATATTTAATATTAATATTTATTTAAGTTCAATATTCTTATTAAATATTTTATTCAAACTCATGTGATGAAGAAAATTATATTTTTAGCAAATAAAATTCATGGTCTTATGCAATATCTAACATCATAAAAAATATAAACATTTTATTTTTCTTTTTCAATTTTATTTACTACAACTAATAAATTTAAACTCCACTTAAATATAAATTTTGATTATACTAGTTTTATTGCACGTGCATTAAATGCACGTGGACAATTTTTTTATAAAAAAATTCTTCTCTTGAATATTTATTAACATTATCATTCTTAAAAATTATTAAATTTATCTCTATAAATAATTACAATTATTAATTAGTTTAATTAAGAGTTATATTTTTTGTTAAAATTATATAAGAAAAAATATATTAATATAATTTCACTGTTTAATATTGAAAAATACATAATTTTTCTCTATGGAACTAATAATATAATAAAATCAATCATTTAATATTTTGAAAAAAAAGCAGAATTTTTTTACCATAAACATGCTATTATAATATTATATTAATATATTAAATTATAATTATAAAAGAGAGGAATTTTATCTTAAAATTGTAAGTGTACTCATTGCACACTACAATAATTTTTAAAGTTAGCACAAAAAATACATAATTTTTAAAGTTAAGCACAAAGCTAATAAAAGTGCACAATCACTGTCTACCTTTTTAGGATTGTACAATATAATCAGGTATGATAAGAACTTTAAATTAATACTATAATATATTTATAATACATGTAATCTAAAAATAATTAAGAAAAATATATAAATGCCTGTGCATCATGTGCACATGAGCACCATGTGCACGTGAATGAAATTTTTTAAAATAAAACACATATAGATCCAATAAAAAGTTATTTTATGACATGATATATGATTGATATTTAAGTATTTATGAATATTGCATGCAATATTTCTATATATTTGTATATGATTTATACATAATTATCAATATGCATATAATGTATTAGTCTTCATAAACAATAGTTTGAAATGTGTTAAAATAGTAATCTAGTATTAATGTACGTGCATATGATGCATGTGAAAAAAAATTAAAAAATAAATAAAAATGTCATAAAAATTAAAATAAAATAATTTATGACATGCTTTATTAATGATATTAAAATATATATTAATATTAAATACAAAATTTTTGCTTGCATATGTGTATATATATATATATATATATATATATATATATATATATATATATATATATATATATATATATATATTGGTATTATTTTTGAAATATACTAAAAAAGTTAGATGAAAAAAAAAAAAAGGCTTATGTTTAATGGGAGGGGTCTGTAATTTATTGACATTAATATGACATCCATCAGATAACTAAATTAGTTACTTAAAATAAAATAGTAAGCCTATAATAATAGAACATTACCTATAAGAGCTAAAATTTATCAGACAAACAATATTGAATGATCACTATAAGAAAGACTAATAATTAGCAACAACCAATCAAAACTCAATGTAAATTGAATTAAGATAGACAAAAAAATAGTTTATAAGATTAATCTTCCACATATGAATGAGCTTATAACAAAATACAAGAATACATAATAATAGAATTAAAAAAGGATAAAGTACACATCGCCAAACTCATTGGATTTCAAGCATATGAGTTTTACACTGTGTATTATTGATCATAAAATTGAGTAATAAATGCATCATCTTTCTTATGTAACCCCTTCTCATACATCACATTAATGAGAACTAACAGAAAAAGGTAATTCAAACTTATTCCACACCAATGAAATATTACAAATTAAAGAATATTGACGTAACGTACATATGCATAATAACTTTGATTTTGGTTTTCTTTGATTTGTCTTGTATCTCATGAGGTTACCCTTAACCCAAATCAGCAATCACATAAGAGCAACCATGAACAATGAAGCAAGTATCAGCCGCAGCAGCAACATTTTCATGTCATAAACTCATGCTTTCTTAAGCAGAACATTTTTGTGGGAAGCAGTACTCATGCTCAGAATTTTCTAACAAAAATAATTCAGATTTTCAAGTCTGCATAAAGTTGAATATTTTATATAGTACAAAATATGATCATTTTCTATGAAGAGTTTGACAAGTTAATGAAATTACAATTAAAACCAACTTCAATAAATAAAGGTTTCCAATATATTCTTGCTACAAGATTCAAAATTGAAGGCGAAAACCTAGATATAAATTCACAAAGCAGAAACAGATGCTTCCTGAAATACTAAACACTCATAGTTTTAAGCACGATATTTCAACTCATTTATGATACTGATACTTCAGAATAAGCAATGAGATTTCACATATTTGTGAACTATATGAAGTCCCTATGAATCCTCTCCATAATCCTGCAAATCTAGAAAAAAATATAATGCTTATAAAATACAGGCATCAGAACTTCAAGAATAAACTTTTAGAGCTAATGGAGAAGGTTAGATTTCATTTACTTTAATAACAACAACACGAGCACCATATGAATTTTCTTGCCTTTCCCTCTGAGTCAATCTTGCACAACTGCAATACTTAAAAATTAGTAACCAAAGGATGATTTATGAGAAAAAATGAATGCATCCACCAATGAAATAAGACAAACACAATATGTACCATATCTTTGGTGGAAATGAATCATATTACTTGTGTTCATTGTAGACTTCACATAATTCTTGGACATGAAATTGAAAATCTCTAGCCATCCATGTCAAGCTCTGCTAATAGTTCCACATCTTCCTATAATGACAAGGAAACCATGAACTTAATTAGTATAAAATTAAAGGTTAAATTTCATATATATATATATATATATATATATATATAATTATAGGAAATTTAAGTCCATTAATAGTATTCTTTATATCAATTGATAATCTTCAAAACGTTTCTATCGTTAAAACTTGACATTAGGCTATTGAGATGAAAATAGATGGAAAGATAATTCATCCATTGGTAGAGCAGTGTAGAGAAGAATTAGGTGAGATAACTTGTTGAAACCCATAATATATACAAGGAATAAATTTAGAAAAAAAAAAGTGAAAGTGGTAGGACTGCCTGCATTTGGAATAAATTAGGTGAGATAACAACGTTTCATCTCAATTGGTGTCGATGATTTTATCTGCTGACATGTTTTCTACCTTGAAACATAGATCGACATAGGACTGACTGGGTTTGGAATCATTTTCTCATTTCTTGGAATCATTTCCTTCTTTGATGAGGGGCTCTTAGCCATGGGAAATGTGAGTGATATGCTTGACTTTCATGCCTTTCATTTTCCTTTTTGTGTTTCATTCCTTTTTGTATTCAGGTGGCACGTTGTTCTTATCTTGGTGAGCTCTCGTTGCAATAGAAGAAATTGAAAGAGAAGAAATGATAAAGGAATTGAATTAAAGCTAAGTTAAACCCACTTATTTGGCTGAGAAGTTGAGTGAAGAAGTAATGTACCCATGAGATAAACAAAGTTACCTTTCTGCTTTATTCCACAAAACCGACCAAAGCCTAAGTTTGTTAAGATCTCATTTTGTCCTTGATCAACAATATGTAAGTATTGAATAATCATAATGCAAGAATAAGGTCATGTTTAAATTTCAAAACTCCATGCGAGTAAAAACTCAAAGTAGACTACAATTCTCAAACCAAAAAGAAAATTTTCGGTTGAACATAAAATAATTGATTGTTTAAAAAAAAGAAATTACACAATGATAAGAACCCAATAAAGAAGAAATTTTTATATTGACACTAATCAGACAGGTAACCATGAAGAATACTCTGCTGAAATGAAGCATTAAAAAAAGATTCCTTCTAAGGTTTCCTGTTTCTTTAGTTCTTTAAGACAATTCTGCTAATTCAATGAGTCAAAATTTACAATTTGTGATGACAATAGTTGTTGATTCCAAAGCAGCATATTTTTAGCTACTTTATTGGTACGATCCAAAAAAAATATTGTTTGTCAAATATATGTAAAACTAACCAAGATTACATTACGACAGGGATAAATAAAAAAATCCTACAAGAGAAAACTTTTAATCTAATTAAGCTCTAGTCCGCCGGTATTATCTTCTTTTCCTGTAGTGTAAGAAGCTATGGATATGAAGGCTGGCTTGGCAATGACTCACTATCACTTGGGCCACAATGATAATCACGAGTAATATATGAAACTTAGTGATTATCCGCTTAGCATTACTCTTTTTAAATTCTTCTTCTTCTTCCCCGATTAGCTTGTGCATAACATAGCAATTTCTATTCGAACGGATTCTAAGAAAGTTCAAAAACTGAAAGAAAACTGTGAAATAGCTTGCTTGTATAAACAAAGGAATTACATAGAGAAAGAAAAGGTAGAGAAATTTATCACCTCTATTCAACAAACAAGATATTGATAAACAAAAAGTCATTGCGTGGACAAATGAAGAGGTAGTTCAGCAAAACCATAAAAATCCTAAGGGGATAATTGCTATGAAGATTTATACATGATTAAGGTTAGATTAAGGTCAAATTCAAACAAACATATTATATATATATATATATATATATATAATATGTTAGATTAAGGGAAATGATAGTTTCATTTTCATTCATTTTCAGCGTGAAATGAAATCACCATCCTTCAAGAATTTTGAAGGAGTTTGCTGAGTTGAAATCCGTATTGATTTCTGAATGAATCCAACCAAATAATGAAATATAATAAATTCATATTATTTAAAAACCTATTTTCTAATTTCGAAAAGCCAAATAAGCCCATCGATTCCAACAGTTCCGAGATTTAGAGATTTAAATATATTGACAACCAAACAGTTCTCAATAATAACACTCCCATGATTTACTAACGTTTCCAATTTCCTATTATACTAAAATCCTTGAAATTGACAGCCCTCCAAAACCCAATTTTTTCTTAAAATAAACTACAAAAGAGAACCGAAACACTAAAAATCACACTTTTATTAAGCAGAGCAGCAAAAAGATAATCAAATAACAAACATCACCTCCATGTCCTCCCAAAAAATCCTTCATGGAAGCTGCCACGTCATATCTCCCTTCGCCTCCACTTTCTCATCCTCCATGCAGCAAGATGTTGAAAATGAAATCAGGCAGCCTAGCTTATCCCTTCCCTGCTCCATCACCTCATATGTTAAGATCAAATGCTAGGATCCATTAGTCGACTAAGAAGATAATGGAAATGAAGAATAAAATAGCAAAATAAAAGCGATCAGACCTGAGTGCAAATATTTCCGGTTCGAGAGGAGGCTCGTCTAAGCCTAAGACCTTTCGGAGCTTTCAAATCCTTCGTTCGCCTTCGCTAGTAGGTCCTTCAATATTTCCTATGTCATCTCGCAGGTTGAAAAAGAGCGAACCTTGTCCAAAGGCGAAGAAGCTACTTTTAACGACTTTTAAAAAATCCTCATGCGAAGCCGACGGGAGGAGGAGGAGGAGGAGAAGGCAAGGCGTTTAGATAGACTGGAATGCGAAAGAAATACATGACGGTAAGAAGAGAAATAAGTGAAGTTACAAAAATTAAAGAGACAGAAATAATTGAAGAAGAAACCTACCGTCGCCGTCGGAGGAACTCCGAAAGTTGGGCAAGCCGAAGAGTCAGAGAGGAACATTTCGTAACAGAATTTAGCTTAATAAATTAAAATTTTATTATGAAAGAATCAAAGAAGCCTAATCGCCAGCTGAGAGGAGTGAGGTAGGACAAGCCGAGAAAAAACGGAAGAAATCTTGAAATATTATATAACATAAGGGTTTAACAGAAAATTTATTACGGAGGAAGTTGATCGGAATTGGTGGCTGTGTAATTGGAAGGAAGAGGGTAACAGTTAAGAAGTTAGGAATTTATTATAATAATAATAATTAAAATGAAAGGAAGGCGGAGAAAATCACGAATAGGTATAGAAACGAAACGTTAAGCAGTCATTAATTGGATTAAATTAAAATTTGTTCCTCATAATTATTCACATTTCTAACCGTTTGCATTCAATGTTAAAGTAATTTGATAATTAATAGAATATATTTTGTGAGTTTTATATAATATGAATTTTTTGATTTATTAAATATATTTAATAAAATGGATGGCCAAGATAATTAAAAAATAAGTAGAATGGATGAACAAGATTTGCCGGAGGAAGGAAACTCAAGCCCCTTTTATAATAGTAGTATAGATATATATTAAAAGTAATACAACATGATCATATAGAACTTCTTTTGATATAAGAAATATCTCTATTCAGGATCAATATATATATTTTCAAACAATCACATTATCAAAAAGTTCAAATATGGCCATCAATTAAGATTTGTGTACAATATATTAGAAAATTTTATTTAATTACACAATAATTAAGTTTTTTGCTAACTCTTTTATTCTCTATAAACCTCTTGTCCAATTGTTTTTCAATTATGATAAATTTTATGTCACATATTTTCAAAATTTTTATTAATCTACTACTATTGTTATTGCTATTTTATTAAAACCCTAAACACATTTGTTCTAGATTGATGATATAATTATTGTTACAATTACTTTTCTAATGATAAATTTATTTATTTAATATTTGTATTAAAAATTTTGAATTAATTAAATAATATTTGAAATTTAAAATATTATTTAATTTTTAAATTTTATTAACGTGCATTTAATGCACGTGCAATTATACTAGTCTTATTACAGTGCCACACCATTAGTAGGAAATGTTAACGAGTTTTAACTGGTCCTTGAGAAGTCAAAATTAATGACCTGATGTGTAGTTTTTCTCCGGGCTAATTCAGGAGAGGGAACAAGCACAAGACACAGGGCTACGTTCGGACTCTGCACCAAATAATTTCTCCGTTCGCGGAGCTTCAGTACTCGACTACTCGTTTACGAGTCATGGCCTATTTAAGGAAATTTTATTAGGTTCGGTGTCCTGACGTAACTCTACGTTCGGACGCCAGTAAAATGGTGCTATGTGCTCTTACTTTTTACCGCGTGGCCCGACGACCCGACCCGGACCGGACCCGGGATTGCTAAGTATTGGCTGATTTGTATAGATCGGGGTATTGTTAGATATTGCTCGATATTTCTTGACAATAACGAGAAATACCATTATGTCAAGATCAATACCTAGCAATACTAAACAATACCCTGGTTTTGCTTGGTATTGCTCGGTATTGCTAGGTATTGATATTGACAGAGTGGTATTTCTCATTATTGTCAAGCAATACCTAGCAGTACTTAGCAATACCGAGTAATACCTAACAATACGAAAACATAGCAATACCGGGTTCCGGTCCGGGTTGGGTCGTCGGGCCGCGCGGTAAAGAGTAAGAGCACGTGGCGACATGTTATTGGCGTCCGAACGTAGAGCTACGTCAGGAAACCGGGCGTAATAAAAATTCCTATTTAAGGGCACAATACGGCTCGAGTGCATTGACGTAAGCTTAGGGGCTGTTTGACAATAAGTGAGATTTAATTTTAGTGGGATTTAATAAATCCTGTAAATACGGATTTAGTAAATCCAAAATGTGTTAAATCCTGAAAACTGTTTGATATGCTAAAAGTTAAATTAAATAATTAATTTATGCACTAATTATACTATTAATTAATTAATTAATTTAATTATTAATTATTTAAATTATATTAATTAAGTTAATCAATAATAACTTTGAGGCGTCTAGGTTTACCTTTCATATTTTCTTTTAGTCGTTGCTGTTCGGCTTCGTTGCTTCGCAGGAGGTGTAGAGATTGCGCGCGTCGCTACTTCGTCTGCTCGCTGTTCGACTTCGCTCCTTCGACGACTTTCCCTTCCTGTCGGGTCGGAAGTTGCGACATTTTGATCGGAAGCAACAACGGGAGCTTGCTGGCTGTGAAGGTTCTCCCATTCGCGCGTTTCTTCGGCGACTGTTGAGCTTCGGCGACACGGGCGCCGCGGATGCGTCTCCTGCCCTAGTTGATATCTTCTTCTCGAGTAGAATCCGCGGGCACCGAATCTTTCAGCTGCTGTAGGGAAGCCCTAGTCTGTTCGCTCCGAGAAGTCTATCGAACTTGCTGCAATGAATGTCACGATCATAGGTGATCTTCTTCTCCACTCTTTAACATTGCATTCAAGGATGAAAGTTTGCTTCTTTTCCCCAAATTTCCTTTTTTTTAATGGTTGCATGTAATCCAATGCACTGTACGTAAGGATGTTCCGATTTGCGGTACTGATTTTTTTTTTTTTTGGCTGGTGTAGATCCGTTGCAGGGAGATTTCCCAGAAGTGATAGAAGAGTACTTGCAACATGGAAACATGAAATGCATTGCTTTTAATCGCCGTGGAACTCTTCTAGCTGGTAATTGTTCTCCTTTGAAGTATTTCTGCCTAAAAGCATCCCGCAGTAACGAAATAATTACAAAAAATATTTTATGTGCTTTGCTTTGTTTTTTTTTTAAATTATTTTTTTTATTTTGCTTTTGAATGAGTTACTTTATTGATATAATTGGATTTTCAGATAAGTCATGTTGCATGCTGGAACATTTACGAAGGTAGAATAAGAGAGTTTATTATCCTAGCATTGTACTAAGATCCCTAACACACATGAAAAAAGAGGAGTCACAAGAGACATTAGAATTTTTACATGTAAAATCTAGAAAAGAGAAAAACCAAGGGGTCTGTACCAATTAAAATGATTCTAATAGTGTTTGTCATTGGTTAAAAATGATGCCCTTTCTTCGAGGAAGGTGTTGATATGATGCAGTAATCATAAAATATATTTAAAGTATTACATGGTAGAAGTTCCTATGACATCGAAGTTGTCCTTAAGAGATCATTTGCATATTTGTTTGGTAGAACTCTTTTGAGGTGGGGAGATTAAGGATCAATAAGTCTAGCATAAATCTTGGTACTGACATTAGGAGTCAAAGTTGGTGTCGACGACATGCATCAATCTAATAAGCGATGACATGTGTTGACATTATTAATAATGATATGTGACAATTAGCAAACGTCTGTGTACCCATGAGCGATGGTGGAAAGGACAATAGGTTAGAAGATTGTAGTTGGGCTATGATGGTTGGAGGATTGTAGTCGAACGATGGTTGTTAGAAGACCATAGTCGGTGATGGTCTGAGATCGGTGGTTCTAACTATGGCAGCTGGTCGTTAGTTTGACGGTGGCAGTTAGAGATTAGTCCAATGGTGATAATCAAATGTTGGTTCGAGGGGGGTGTTCATGTGAAGCTCTAGGATTCTTAGAGCAACTGAGCTCTAAGAATCATGTTAAGTATATTGTCTGATGAGGGAGATTGGTTAACTGTTTTTTTATTAAAAAGCAATGAGAACAAGATATGAATAGTTAGTCACATGGAACATTGCATCGAAAATGTTGGTTTGCATCAATTTACTTGATTATTTAGGGGTCTTTTTTCGTTCAAGGCAAAGAAATTATACGTTTAATTGGAAACTTTGCTTTTATTTATTCATCCAGATATATCTAGTGTTGATGAGAAAGTTGGTGTAATGGATGTAAATCAGAATTACCATTGTTTAAAATTCACACATTTTTATTATTTTCTCACTTTTGAAATGAGCAATCTTAAATATTCCTTCCGCATTAGCCTATTTAGATTAGTCTATGGATATTAGCAGAACTTCCTGGGGTCTGATAAATCTCCAGGTAGAAACACTTATTTCTAAGCATGTTTTCCTTCTCACTGGTAAGCCAATTCCTTCATTTGTACTCCTTAATGTTGAATCTCTCACTCACAATTCATTTACATTATTACATATTTATGTTACTGAAGTGTCAGTAAAGTACTTAAGTTGGCTATTAGACACTGCTTATAGGAGGAGAATTGGGCTTCGCTTGGTGAGCACAAAGGACTTTATTTGGTGTTATTTTTACTTTATTTCTCCGGGCTTGTAATTGTTTTGATTGGTGGATTAACAGTCTTGATTTGTTTGCCATGGGTGGAAAGTTTATATTCATTTTCTGGTTATTGGTTTTTCTTGCTGTCTTGCTATAAGGAAAATTTGTATGTCATCCAAGGAAAAGTGCCATTGATGAGAGCTCCATTTTTTATTGGAGAAATCTTGGCCCTGTTTCCCTTTTTTGTTAAATTATTTGATGACTCCTGTTCAGCAGCTTCTGCCTTAACCTTCATTTTTATTGATATTTGTACAGACATTGAGGGGCAGGGGATTGGGTTTACTTGTACAACAAGAGGGATTTAGCCATGTGTACTTTTAGAGAGGGTATAGATCAGACTGTATATGAGCCCCCTAACCCCGTAGTCATAAATGCCGAAGATTAATTGGGGTGAATGTAGCAAAAATGTTTGAACTTAAATTTGTTTGGTGACATACCTATTCATGAACTGGACTCTGAGGAGTGTGCATGTGAGAACTGAGGTTCTCCTAGAATCTAAGGCTTCGTTTGAGATGGCTTTCTTACTGTTTCTTAAAACAGCTTTTCAGTACAAAAATTAAAATTTTTGTACTAGAAAGCCGCTTTATGAAGTAGAAAAAAAGCCGTCCCAAATGAAGCCTAAGTTAAACTACATTCTATTTTTGTGTTGTTGTGGATTACAAATTATATAAGATGTCATATGAATCATCTTGCAAGCTTGAAAAATGGTCATTTTCAAATTAGGCATCTGAGTTTAGTTTACACTTTTCTCTTATAGATTTTTTAAGCCTAGCTATGGTGGAAGGTGTCATTGGTTTCACTTGATTGGCCTTTTTCTGCAGCATGCTGTTTCTCGAATTAAATTATTGCTTAATTTATTCTTTCTAATTTTGTCACACTTTCATTTTTATTTTCTCATTTCTATCACACCCAACATATTTTTAGATAAAAAAAAAAAGATATAGTATTTTTAGATAAGTTTTTTCATTTTAATCATCTAATTTTAAGTATAGAAGTTATGTTCATCCATATTCTACTATTTTGTATAATAGATACCTGTAAAGTCATTATAGGGAAATGGCTGACAATAGTTTGGAATTACTGATAAGCTTGACCTTCTTGAATTGAACTTTAGTTGCTCACTTGCTCCAACAGCTTCAAAGTTTGCTCTAACTGTTAGGGATCACATCAGTATCAATTTTTTTTTCCAACTCTGTGAAGCCAATTTCAATGTGGTTGAACTCCTAAGTTCATATCATAATATATCATATGATGTTAACTCCTTAATGAAGATTATTTTGCCGGGACTCTTTGATTGATTGCTTATTTTATATTTTATATTTAAATTAGGATAGGAACTTGGAATATAGGTTCCTTTACAGGAAAATTAATGGAATTAATAGATATTATGATTCATAGGAAGTTAAATATTTTGTGCATTCAGGAAATTAAATGGGTTGGTGAGAAGGCTAAGGAAATTGATAGTTTAGGTTTTAAACTTTGGTATTCGGGTAGGAGTCGTACTAGAAATGGTGTAGGTGTTATTATAGATAAGAGTTTAAAGAATAATGTTATAAAAATTAACAGGATTGGAGATAGAATTATAGTTTTAAAGATTGTTGTTGATGATAAGATTGTTAATATTATAAGTGCTTATGCTCCTCAAGTAGGTTTGGATATGAGTTCTAAATTAAATTTTTGGAATGACTTAGAAGAATTAATACAAAAGATACCTCTTGAAGAAAGAGTTTTGATTGGAGGAGATTTAAATGGACATGTTGGTAGAGAGGTAGATGATTTTAAAAGCATTCATGGTGGCCATGGATTTGGAACGACGAATGAAGGTGGCAAGACCATATTGGATTTTTGTTTAGCTTATGATTTTTCAATTGTTAATACCTTATTTAAGAAAAGAAATGAGCATCTCATCACTTATAAAAATGGATATAGTACAACACAGATTGACTATTTTCTTATTAGAAAACTAAATCGTTTAGATTGCAAAGATTGTAAAGTTATTCCGAGTGAAAATTTATGTACCCAACATCGATTATTAGTTTTGGATTTTAAGATAAAGGGGCATAAAATAAAAAATAAAGTAAAACGATTTTCTAGGATTAGATGGGGGCATTTAAAGAATATTTACAAAAATATTTTTGGAAATAAGATCTTAGATCTTAAGATTTTGTCTGTGCATGAGGATGCTAATATTATGTGGGAAAAAGTGGCTAGTGATATTAAGAATATTGCAAAAGATATCCTTGGAGTATCAAAGGGAAAAACTCCTAATAGTAAAAGTAGTTGGTGGTGGAATCCAAATGTGCAAGAAAAGATTAATAATAAGAAGCTTTGTTATAAAAATTGGTTTAATTTTAAAAATTCTGATAATTGGGAAATTTATAAAGTGGCTCGTAAGGATGCTAAGAAAGCAATATGCGATGCAAAGACATTAGCTTTTAGTGATTTATATAATAGATTAGATACTAAAGAGGGAGAAAGATATATGTATAAGTTAGCCAAACAAAGAGATAGGAATAGTAAGGATTTAGTTCAAGTGAAGTGTATTAAAGATGAAGATCAAAAAATACTTTTCTTAGAAGATGATATTCAACAAAGATGGATGAGATATTTTGCTAAACTTTTTAATGAAGATTGTGAATATAAGATTGACTATAATGACCTTAGCACCCTAAATGAAAATAAAGATTTCTGTTTTTATCGGCGTATTAGTAAAACTGAAGTTAGAGAGGCTTTAAAGAAAATGAAGGGTGGAAAAGCTGTTGGACCTGATGATATTCCAATAGAAGTGCGGAAATGCTTAGGAGATGAAGGAATTTCATGGCTTACTAAACTTTTTAATACTATTTTGAAGACTAAAAAGATGCCAGATGAGTGGAGAATGAGTGTGTTAATTCCTATTTTTAAGAATAAAGGTGATGCACAAGATTGTGCGAATTATAGAGGTATTAAGTTAATGTGTCATACTTTAAAACTTTGGGAGCGAGTTATGGAGCATAGGTTGCGGCGTGATACTAATGTTTCTCATAATCAATTTGGATTCATGCCGGGTAGGTCGACTATGGAAGCCATTCATTTATTAAGAGGTTTGATGGAGAAATATATAGAAAATAAGGAGGATCTACATATGATATTTATTGATTTAGAAAAAGCATATGATAAAGTTCCAAGAGAAGTGCTATGGAGAGTTCTTGAAAAGAAAGGAGTCAATAATGCTTATATTCAAATCATTAAAGATATGTATGCAGGAGCTATTACTTGTGTTCAAACACAAGGTGGCTTGACCAAGTATTTCCCTATTTCGGTTGGGTTACATCAAGGATCAGCCTTAAGCCCATATCTTTTTGCTTTAGTCATGGATGTTCTCACTAGACATTTGCAAGAGGATGTACCTTGGTGTATGCTTTTTGCTGATGATATTCTTCTTGTTGATAAGACTAGAAAGGGAGTTGAAGGTAAACTTGAATTATGGAGGTCAACCTTAGAGTCTAAAAGTTTTCGCTTGAGTAGATCTAAAACGGAATATATGGAGTGTAATTTTGGTAGTAATAGACCTAGTGAGGGGATTGTGACTTTGGGCGATCAAGTCATTAATAAGAGTACACGTTTTAGATATCTTGGATCTATTGTTCAGAGTGATGGTGAAATAGATGGGGATATTATCAGCAGAATTCAAGTTGGATGGTTGAAGTGGAGGAATGCATCAGGCTTGTTATTTGATAGAAATGTACCCCTCAAACTTAAGGGAAAGTTCTATAAGATGGTAGTGAGGCCTGCAATGCTTTATGGTGCCGAATGTTGGCCATTAAAAGAGAAGCATAATACTAAGTTAAGTGTGGCAGAGATGAGGATGCTCAGGTGGATGAGTGGCTTTACCCTTAGAGATAGGATACGAAATGAGCATATACGTGAAAAGGTTGGAGTAGCTCCAGTAGAAGATAAGATTAGAGAGAGTCGCCTTAGATGGTTTGGTCACATAAAACGGCGGCCTTCCGATGACCCGGTTAGGAGAGTAGAGGTATTAGATTTGACTTATGTTAAGAAAGGTAGGGGTAGACCTAAAAAGACTTGGTTAGAAAATATTAAGAATGACCTTTCTTTATTAGATTTAAACGAGAATTTGACTTTTAATAGGACACAATGGAGAAAAAGGATTCATGTAGCCGACCCCACGTAGTGGGATAAAGGCTTGATGTTGTTGTTGTTGTTGTTGTTTCAGCGGGTTGTTCAGATGGAAGCTGTGTCATTTGGGATTTTGAGACTCGAGGAATTGCTAAGGAGCTCCGTGATAAGGATTGTGTTGCACCTATAACAAGCGTTTGCTGGTCCAAATATGGCCATCACCTGCTTGCTTCAGCTACTGATAGGTCATTGACTCTTTGGGATGTTAAGAGTGGCGAGAAGATTGCCCGAGTCACTCTACAGCAAACGACACTTCTTGTTCGTCTCCATCCAGGATCCTGCACTCCATCAATTTGTTTGGCTTGCCCTCTCTCTTCTGCTCCAATCCTTGTTGATCTGAATACTAGTAGCTCCACTGTTCTTCCAGTTTCAGTCTCTGATTCTGGAATTGGTGTTCTTCCTCATCCACGCAATAAATTTGCAGATGGCTCCCCACCTTATACTCCCACCGCAGCTACTTTCAACAAAAATGGCGACCTAATCTATGTGGGCAATTCCAAAGGTGAGATACTCATAGTGGATTTCAAAACTATCCGTGTGCATGCAATGATTCCTATACTGGGGGGCTCCATTGTCAGAAATATTGTTTTTAGTAGAAATGGACAATATTTGCTCACAAACTCTAATGATCGTGTCATTAGAATCTATGAGAACCTACTTACTCAGAAAAAAGCTGCTGTAGCTCTTGAGGAAATGAGCAGTTCTTTTGATAATCTTCAAGGGACTGAGAAATTGAAGGCAGTTGGATCCAAATGCCTGATCTTACAGAGGGAGTTTCAAGATGCTGTGACGAAGATCCAGTGGAAAGCTCCTTGCTTTAGTGGTGATGGTGACTGGGTTGTCGGAGCTTCAGCCACCAAAGGAGAGCACAAAATATACATATGGGATCGGTCTGGGTATCTGGCGAAGATCCTGGAAGGCCCAAAGGAGGCTCTAATTGATCTTGCTTGGCACCCGGTCCGGCCATTGGTTGTTTCTGTCTCTATTGCTGGTTTGGTGTACATTTGGGCTAAGGATTACACTGAAAATTGGAGTGCATTTGCTCCTGACTTTAAAGAACTTGAGGAGAATGAAGAATATGTGGAAAGAGAAGATGAGTTTGATTTGGTGCCTGAAACAGATAAAGTAAAAAAATCCAGATCTTTAAACTATTAATTTGACTTTTATAGTTGGATTTTACTTAACTTGCTCCATTGCAGGTGAAAGATTATGAAGTTGATGAAGATGAGGAAGTCGATGTTGTGAACTTCGAGAAGGACCCAGCCTTCAGTGATTCTGATGCATCAATGGAAGAGCTCTGCTTCCTCACTGCAATCCCTTCTCCAGATGCTCCAGAGCAGCAAGACAAGTATGTAGGAAGCTCCACTAAGGTAGAGGAAAGCACACATTCTGGCTCTCCTCTCTCTGTGGATGTAGAGCAAAATGACCAGGCAATAATACTTCCTGATTTGAGCCTAGCTGAAGGTAATAATTACTGCTCTCCAAGTAGTGTGAGCTTGGCTTTTATATCCATCAAATGTTTAGACGGCTTTTTTATTGCTTTATAAAACAGCTTTTAGTATAAATTTTTTTATTTTTTATACTAGAAAACTGTTTTAAAAAACAGTAAAAAAGCCATCCCAAACAAAGCCTAAATCTACTCTGGTATTTGCAGCAGGTGGGAACTCTGCTGCAGAAGAAACAGTGGGAACTAATAGCTCAAAGAGGAGGAGGAAGCCATCAGCAAAAGGGCTTGAATTACAAGCAGATCAGGTCCGAAAGCCTTTAAAAAAGGGCAAATCATCTAACAAATCCTTCAAGTCTAAAAATAAAAAGAATGATCAGGATACAAATGGATTTGCACACGAGGAGGATGTAACTGATGAGTGCTTATAAACATTTTCAAAACTTTGGTAATTTAATCTGATATTTGCTTTTGCTCTCCTTGGATTAATCCTTATGGTTGTGGAATTATCATTAGATAGATAGATAATAAAATTAAGTGTTGCAGAGATGAGGATGTTCAGGTGGATGAGTGGCTTTATTTTTAGAGATAAAATGCGAAATGAGTATATACGTGAAAAGATTGGAGCAGCTCTAGTGGCTGATAAGATCAGAGAAAGTCATCTTAGATGGTTTGATCACATAAAATGTCGGCCTTCCGATGATCCAATTAGGAGAGTAGATGCATTAGATTTGACCAATGTTAAGAAAATTAGAGGTAAACCTAAAAAGATTTGGTTATAAAGTATTAGAAACTGTCTTTTTTTATTATATTTAAATGAGAGTTTGACTCTTAACAAGACAATGAAGAAAATATATTCATGTAGCCGACTCCATGTAGTTAGATTAAGGTTTGATGTTAGAAATTTAGTCAATTGTTAGGTTGCGAAAAAGCTAAAGTATTGTTTTTTTATTTTTTGCTTTTATAAAATAAGAAAAGGAGATAATAAAACAAGTTTGATAAGTTATATCAAAATGAGTTGTTTTTGTTTTAAAAATATAGAAAGCCTATTTTAAATGTTTTGTGAGTTTTTAACATAGATTTTTGGATTCTAGTAAATTATATTTCATTTGTTCTTTTTTTTTTTTTATCCTTCTCTCACTGAAGACTGTAGATGTGTTTGTAAGTAGGTTTTTAAGTGATACTTTGATCTGATCTACTTAGGCTTCGTTTGGGACGGCTTTCTTCCTGCTTCTTAAAGCGGCTTTTTAGTACAAAATATTTAATTTTTTTTACTAAAAAGCCGCTTTAAGAAGTAATAAAAAAGTCATCCCAAACGAAACCTTAATCTTCACATTTTTATAGGCATTCACATTGAATCTCAAAGAATCATAAATAATAATTTAGTGCATTCCAATTCATCAAAATAAAATAGAACTAATTGGATCATGAAAAGAATATTATTATGTTGAACTTATCCCTATTCTAGTCATAATTTTATCAACTTCTAATCTACTTGGCCTCATTTTTTTTTCTTTTCATGAAATAAAATAAATACATGAAGTGAGTAACTACTTTGTTTAATAGGCATTACGAAATCTTACTAAGTAGTCAATATTCCTTATTTAAAAATAAATAACATAAGAGTGAACATCAAGTTTTATAATTTTATTAAAGTAATATTATATTTATATTAACTTATGAATAACAAACTTATTTTTCAACGGTCCAATCTTTATATGAATCTTCAACATCACATTTGTCAAATACTGATTAGTGCAAAATTTTGTCAAATATGTTGGACACAAGGAGGTTATAGAGCCAAATTACCTAACAATTTTTTCCTTCACCTAAGTTCGAAGAGAAAAGAATACAACTCATACAATTTAAACTTTGCTCAAACCTTATTTGAATATTATTCAAAAAAATGTAAATGATTCCTACTATGTTTGATTAACATTCAAATAAGATTCGATTAATGTTCAAATAAGATTTGCTAAATCTTTTTTTTCAACATTTGCTTAGGGTAACGTGATGCCTAATGTCTTTAGTTTAGGGTTGAGAGTGCGAACAAGATTCAATCAAAGTTGAAAAAAGTTTCGATCAATATTTGAAGCAGGTGATTTGATGTCTAGTGTCATCATAGGTTTAGGATCTAGTGCGCAAAATTCTTAAATAATAATGAGAATATTTCAATTCGAAACAAATTTTATGGCACATTTCCCAAAATAAAAATAAAAATGATATATTTCTCCCATTATCATCTTTATTGGCCAAATGCAAAATAAATGAACCACTTAACTCATAGAAACAAAATGCCTATAACATTTGGAGATATACATTTATTCAAATCAGATTAAAATAAGGAGGAATATTATTTTAGAATTCAAACATTTTTATAGATTTATTCAAAAATTATAAATATTAGAGTCATCTACTTATATAATAAATAATAATAAATTTAAAGTACGCAATATTATAAGATTTATCTAACCAAATGATTATTTTACTATATATAATAAATGGCCAAAGTTGAGTGAATTTTTTAATTATTTAAGTTGAATAGCATTTATTTTATTATGTACATACTTCTTTTTATTGGTAGTTTATAAAACATTAAGCATATAAAAGAAATCAAATATGCTTCAATTCTAATAATAATATACCAAATAAAATAAACCAAATTGAGGAAAAAAATAAAAAATAGAAAATATTAGCCATCGTATTGGCAACAACATGCCACATTTTATTGAAAATACGCCAATAAGGTTCATGCAACACCTTGTCCCAACTAAAGGGTACTTGAAATAGTACCATAGAAGTTTAAAAAATGGGTTATTTGATTCATGATTCATAATTTTATAACCTATAAAACACTATAATCAAAACTTCACTATTAGCATTTCCCTGCAACTGGGACTGAAAAGAGAACAAAAATAAAATAAAAATTTTAGGCCTTAGATTTTTGATTGGGGTTCTTTGGACCAAGATGGGGGATTGATTTTATACTCCTGAACTTCATCTTCTTGGTCTTCATCCTCTAAAACATCTTTGGAAAATGCATCAGGATTTGATCTGATGCAATTCTGCAAGGCAACAAAAGGGTTCACACAGTCTGATCCCTGCAAATATAGAGTTATTAGTCTCATAACCAAGCTTAAATCTGTACTATGGAGTGTAAATTACTACAGCAATAATTTATTATCATCCTTAAATTAGAAGAAGTGAAGATGGTCAGGTGGACAGAAAAATACTCATATGAAAGCTATAAAAGGAACCTCAGATCGATTACATTGGAAAGATTTTTTCTTTTTTAATAAAAAACTCTTACTATGGCTTCATTTGGCAACGTTACCAGCAGAAGAAGTTACAGCTGAGACATTTTTTTCCCAGCAAAGCTCATTATAAAAATGCACATAGATGTTCTCCAGTACAAAAAATGAATGTCACGTTATTGTTTTTAATGCAAATGTATTAAGAAAAATCTAAGATGTGGCACTAAACTGCTTACTGGCATGTTTACAACAAGTACTTAATAAAGAATATTAAGGCTTCATTTGGGGCGGTTTTCTTACTACTTCTTAAAACAGCTTATACTAAAAAATTGTTTTAAGAAACAGTAAGAAAGCCATCCCAAACAAATCCTAAGATGTGATAAAAGTTTCAGATCATGTTTACCTTTTCTTCAGCAGTGCTCTTAATAAAACAAACAAAAGCCTCGGAGAATTGAGATCCGCAAGGACCTTTCCTCAAATCAGCAACACATGGACATTCCAGTGCTCTCTGTGCTTTCTGATCCAATGTCTGCAACAGACCAAACAAAATTGACACATTATCAAAAGGCGCTCGCGGGAAGGTATTATTTTGGTTTGTTTGAGACAGCTTCTTTAGCTGCATTTTTGCTAGAGAGCAGCCAATAAAAACCCCTTGTCCGTTTGGATGGTAGATTTCACTGTTTTACAAAATTTTGGCTTCATTTTGGACCGCTTTTTTGTTGTTTCTTAAAGCAGCTTTTTAATAAAAAAATAAATTTTTTATACTAGAAAGCTGCTTTAAAAAGCAGCAAAAAGTCGCCTCAAATTAAGCCTTTATCTTCAAAAAAGTACTTCGGGGAAAGCATAATTAAAAAATAAGTTTTATAAACATTAAGCTTTTCGACTGTTACAGCACGCATATGAGAAAGAGCATACCTCATTTTCGTCACCGCCTTCGGCCGTTGCTTCTGTTGAAGAGAACAGTGTAAGATATTTGAAAAGAAACCACGCACATAAAAAACAAGCTTGACGGTAATAAAAACAATAAATAAAAAAGGAGGAACACGATCAAACCAGACGTGCCTTAAACTTTATGGAATTGCTCAATCTCTTATTGTGTATTTTACAAGATAATTTTTTAGCATCTTCATGATGATTGATTTGTCAAGTATTCTGGTCATTGTTCATGACTTTTTTTGATACATTTTACAGAATAATCTATTGCTCTAATTGTTAAATTCATGAATAGCACAGGTCAATTGATTTCAGAGAAATGATTTCCCAACAAAAATCTATTAAAGCTTCTGAAGAATTCAAATATCAATAGATATGGCCATCAAAATCTATCAGGGAACTTGTCAGTCCGATTCATGATAAGATCAATAGAGGATTAGTTCAGTCACATTTTTTTGGAAATTGGTAGGAAGTAGGTAGTGTTTCACCTTTAACTCATTTACAAACGTTATTTTATTTTCTCACTTCCTAGGCAATTTCATTCGGTGAGGTTCAAGATTCCTAGCAATGCCTGCTATTCCTTGAATCCAACTCATCAATGAAGACGAGATCCTATATTTAGCTTGTTTGAATGATTATGGGAAGATCAAAAGGAAAAGAAAATTAAAGTCTTTAAGAACAACCTCATGGAAATAACAAAGGTCCATAAAAATTTATTCGTCTATTGTGGGAATTTTTTCATTAAGAAAGTTCAATTTAAAGCTCACCAAAAAGAGGAAAATTATCATTCTTCAAATGCCAATTTCATCATGAAATAAACTTTATCTTTCTTTCTTCTTGTTTTAGTAACTTACAGTTTAGGGTTCTCGATAAATTGACTTTTCTATGCTTCTTTCTTTTTTGTCCCTTTAATCTTGTCAACTTTTATAGTACCCCTTTGATCTTTACATTTTTCTTTAACATTTGTGTTTAATATACATTTTAATATAGAAAACACATTATTCTCTCATCTTCTATCCAACGACCCTTCAATCTCAAAATATTTATATATTTGCCGTCACTTGTCGTGTATTCTACTTAATAATTTTTAGTCATATTCTTAATGCCTGCTTTGTCAGGTATTTTGGTCATCATAGATGACATTCTTTGATGCTTTTATAGAATAATTTATTCCACTTGCTATTAAATTCATTAGTACATAGCTTAGGTTGATTCATTTTAGGGGAAAAAACAAAATCTGCTAGTACTAAAGGATTCAAATATCACTAAATAGATTTTTCATCAAAATTTGCCAGATAATTTTTTTATTCCAGTTCACATTAAGATAGTTGAGGACTGATCTAGTCCAATTGCTCCCAAAATGCTAGTTTATTATATAAGTAAATAGTGTTCGTTTCACGTATAACTTCACTGCCACTTCCCTATGCCATTTCATTTTTTCCACTACATAGTGTCATTTCATTCAGTAATGTTCAAGATTTGTCCCAATGCCAGCAATTCATCAACTGCCACTCATCAACGAAAGCAAAATTCTATATTAGCTAGCTTGAACGATTATAACAAGATCAAGAGGAAAATAAAGTTAAAGGCATTGGAGAACAACCATTATGAAAAGCACAAAGAACAATAAAAGCTTAGATGTCATCTTTGCTATACAAATAAACATTATACATATCTTAGGTTGATTGATTTTAGAAAAAAAAAATTCTCAACAAAATTTACCATAGTTCGTGAAGTATTTAAATATCAGAAAATAGATTGACCATCAAAATAAGCTAGATAATTTTGTAATCTAATTCATGATAAGATCAATTGAAGCTAGACCAATACCATTTTTCCAGAAATTGACGGTTTCTATATAAACAGCAGTATTTGATCATTAGATTCATTTACATTTCTCACCATCATTTCATTTACCCACTTCTCAGGGACATTTGACAGGAGAGGTTCAAAATTCAGAGTAATGCCCACTATTTGTCAGCTCGTTTCATTGATGAAGTAGAGATTTGATATTTAAATTGATTATGAGAATATCAAGTGAAAAAGAACTTTAAAAAGTTGAAAAATATACTATGCATACAGGTCAAGACAAATTTAGCTGTCATAATTATAAAAATTTCTTCAAGAAGAAAGCTAACTGAAAATATGAATATTAATATGTTTGTATGCGAAATAAATTTCATGTTACTTTCTTTTTGTTTTAGTGCCTTCCAGTTTTATGTCACCAACAAAATAACTTATTGGTATTTCTTTTTTTTTTCTTCAATCTCACTAAATTTCAATAGTACTCATTCGATCATTGTGATTTATTTTTAGTCATTGTATAATACAGTTAGATGATATAGAGCACATTGATCTCTCATATTTTATCCAATAACCCTTCAATCTTTTGTTACATATTCTATTTGGTAAATTTTTAGTCCTCTTCTAGATGATTAATTTGTTGTATGTTCTTTGTCAATAATTTTCTTTTATTTATGTCATAGAAGAATTTATTTCTCTTGATGCTAAATTCATAAACATGATACATAACTTTGATTGATTGATTATAGAAAAAATAAATTTCAACCATAGATTGTTAGGGTTCCTTAAGGATTCACATATTAATAAATAAAGTAGTCATCAAAATCTACAAGGCAATTTTTAAATTTGATTCTCAATAAGATCAATTGAGGGCCAATCTGTTTTTTTTTTTCAAAACTGGTGGGTCCCATATAACTAGTGTTTCACCATTAGCTCAAAATTTCAATGCCATTTCATTTTGCCAATTCTAATACCATTTCATTCGGTGAGGTTCAAAATTGAGAGCAATACCAAATGTTCGCCAACTCCCTCTCATGGATGAAGACAAAACTCTATATTTAGCTTATTCAAATGATTATGAGAATATCAAGAATAAAAAGAATTTAAAAAGGTTGAAGAATCACTACTCACCACTATAAAAAGTACAAAGGCCAACACAAATTTAGTTGTAATCATTATAAAAATTTCTCCATGAAAAAAACTTAATTGAAAGCTCAACAAAAATATGAACATTCACGTGTTTCGTATGACAATTTTTTGATGAAAATATACTTCATCGTTCATTTGTATTGCTTTGATGGCTTTCAATTTTCTATTTTCAGTTCTTTGTGTTTCTTTCTTTTTTGGTCCATTAATCTCATTTAATTTTCGAAATAGTTAGGGTCAATTCTAACTCTATTTTTTCAGTGATCTTCTTTAATTTTTTTGTTTTGTATGCATATCGAAAATATAAAGCACATTGTTCTATCATCTTTTATCCAGTAGTACTTTAATCTATATTTTTTTAGCTTTGCTATTATTCTGTATTCTACTTGAAATTTTTTTAGTCCTCTTCTTGATGATTGATTTGCTATGTATATGATCATCATTAACAAATTTCTTTGATGTATCCTATAGAATAATTTCACTTCTAAACATAATATATAACCTAGAAAACTTTTCTATTCAAAATTTGCTAAAATTACTCAAGGATTCAAGTTTAATAAATAGATTAGCCATCAAAATATGCAAAGTAATTTGTACTCCCATTCACATGAAAATCAGCAAAGAGTTGGTTAAATCCATTTTTTTCCCTTTTGCCCACTCACTTGAAATTCAGTTTCGCCATTGCATATGAGGTGCCTTAAATGTTCATCCTTTGGAGAACTTTCCATAGAGATTTCTTAGCGAATAAATTTCCACCACGATGATAAATCAATTTGTATCCACTTTTGTGCTTTTCATTATAGTTCCAAAGTTTTTAAGTTATATTTTTTGTTTGATCTTTTCATAATCATTAATGCAAACTAAATAAACAATTCTATTCTCATCAATTGGGGTGCGGCGGGGTGAAAGTGTGAAGAATAACAGGCCTTGCTCCAAACCTTGAATCTTATCAATGAAATGATACTGAATGAGATGTAACTAGGAAATGATGGGAATATGAAATGACGTTGAGAAGTGGGAATGAATCTAAAAGCGAAGCATTGTTGCTTATAATCTTATATAATAAATTGTCAGCGTTTGGAACAAACGGATCAGACCAATTTTGAACAAATCTTATCGTGAACTACTCAAAAATTACCTAGCAAATTTTGATGATCACTCTCTTTGTTGATATCTTAATTTTCCAAAACCTTTATAAGTTTTAATTAATTTTTTCTCGGAAATTAATCAACTCATGTATTATGTTTGTGAACTTAACATGCCAGAAAAAAAAATGGAGAAAACACATATATCAAAGGGGTATTAAGAAAATTGAATAAGATTAAAGGGAAAAAAAAAGAAAAGAAATATAAAGAAGTTAATCTCTTGAAAACAGAAATTTGCAAACCATTAAAACAACGAAAAAGAAAGATGAAACTTATTTCTAAGGGAAACTGGCAAGCAAAGCACATTAATGTTCATATTTTTTATGAGCATTCAATTGAGTTTTCTTTTTTAAGAAATTTTGATAGCAATGGGGACTAAATTTATATTAATCTTTGTGTTTTCCATAGTACTGATTCTGCAACACCTTAAAATTTCTTTTCCTCTTTTATCTTCTCATAATCATTCAAGTAAGCTAAATATACAATCTCACCTTAGTAAATGAAATGAACCGACAAATATAGAACATTACCCAAAACCTTGAACCTCATTGATGAAATGGTGCAGAAATAATTGGCACTGAAAATGGAAAAAATAAATGAATGACATTGGGAAGTGAGACAGACGCAAAAGGTGAAACTATTACTTAGATAGGAAACCAGTAGGTTGAAGAAGAAATGGACTGACTAGTCCTAATATGATGTTACCATGGACCAAACTCAAAAATCATCTAGTAGATTTTGATAGCTACTCTATTAATTGATATTTGGATCCTTTACAACTTTGGCGGATATTGGTTGAGGAATTTTTTCTCTAAAATAAATCAACCTAAGCTATGAATTATGTTTAGCACTTAATAAGAGAAATAAATTCATATATAAAAAGCATAAAAAAAAGTCACCGATGATAATTTGACTGCTTAATCAATTAATCATCAAGAAAAGGACTAAAATTTTTTAATAAAAAACATAGCAAGAGATCGAGAAAATCAGTGGAAAAACAAGATCAAGGGATGAGGAATAATAGACGAGAGAATATACTTTCTATTTTCAACACGTACATAAAAAATAAAGATCAAGGAAAACATAAGAAAACAAGGATATCAAACAGGTACTATGAAAAATGAAAATTAATATGCTTTATATGCCGATTTCCCAATAAAATAAATTTTATCTTTCTTCCTTGTTGTTTTAATGGCTTCCAGCTTCCTATTTTCAATAGGTTAACCTTTCTATGTTTCTTTATTTTCAATTCCTTTAATCTTGTTCAATTTATTCAATACCTGTTTTCTATGTGCTTTTATTTAATCTCTATGGTTTGTATATATTTTGAAAATAGAAAGCACGTTGTTCTCTCATCTTTTATCTAGCACCCCTTTCGATCTCGATTATTTTTGCAAATTTGCTCAATCGATTTGTCATGCATTATAATTATTATCAATGATTTTCTTTGATGCGTCTAACATGATAATTTATTTCTTTGATGTTAAACTCGTAATCACACTACATAGCTTTGATTGATATCAGAGAAAATTTTTCTAAACCAAACCTACTAGAAGTCCTAAAAGATTCAAATATCAATAAACAGAGTAAGCATCAAACTTATTCTTATTTTTAGTTTATTTTCGGATTCTTGTACCAGTGGGTTATCACACATTAGAAGTTGTTTACCTCCAAAAGTGGCTCTCTGGCTACTGTTTAAACTTGTGGTAACCATCTTTAGTTCTTTACCTTCTCACTAGTTTAAAGCCACGTCTGCTTTTTGGGTTACTTTCTGAATTAAAGCCACGTCTGCTTTTTGGGTTACTTTCTTCAAAGAGTAACCAAAAAACTAAGCAAGATAGATAACGCCTATAAGAAAAAAAAAACAATTAAAGGAGCATGCCGTAGCATTTGAAAAACATTTCACTTCACATAGATTATGTTGACTGATGTTTTTACTAAACTTCACAATGTCCCACTGAACTTCCCTAAATTGTATAATGGCCTTAATGGGGTTGGAGGTACGTGTGGAGAATAAGCATTGTTAGGCATAATTGGGTTGCCTGTCGTGCTCTAGTACAAGTGAAGCATGACAAACTGGTCAAGTTTTTATGACACTTCAGAAGATCTAGATTAAAGCTCCAAGCCTTTCTGGCTACATTTGCCAATATCAATCCAAAGAGAGCGAGCAAAACCATATGTGTTTCCAAATAGCATTTCGAAAGAGTGGAATTTGATGGAAGAGAAATCACAGGTCCAGTCAACTTTAGGGGTGTCAATTCGGGTCAACCCGCCGGGTTCGGGTCGAACCCACGACCCGTATCTAAACGGGTCAACCCGAACCCGACCCGTTTTTACAAACAGGTCCCGGCCGGGTTGACCCGACCCGACCCACGACCCGACAGCGTTCTTCCAATCTCCTTTTTTTTTTCTTACTCTTCAGTTGTTCTGCTCTTGATGATGCATTTGACATGGTTGATGAGCTGAAGTACATGGAGCTTGGAAAGCAGGTGACCAAAGACAAAAAGCTGAGAAGGGTGCATTCCATCATGAAATTCATGAAGAAAAAACTTGTCAAATTTGGCAAACGTGCTCTCAAAATTGATCCCACCTTGAAGCGACTGGAGACGGCTGTGCAGAAACTTGATAAAGTTGCAACAGCTGGTGTTGATACTTTCCTTCATCTTGTAAAACACGCAAAGCAGGAGCTTCAGAAGCAGCAGCTTGAGCTGCACGATCACGTGAAACAGGATCCTTGCCTAAAAATAATCTCATTGGGCAGGGCAAGGATAAGGAGCTTGTTATGGAGTGGCTGGGAATCCATCTAATGAGCATCGTGGAACTCATTTGTACAGAAACATTTCTCTATTTTCTTAAATTAAACGGGTTTTCGGGTTGACCCGGTAACCCGCCGGGTCAACCCGACCCGACCCGTTTTATCTAACGGGTCAAATCTGTGAACCCGAACCGTTTATCAAACGGGTCGGGTCCAACCCGGATTTTCCGGGTCGGGTTGTCGTGTCGTGTCAGATATTGACACCCCTAGTCAACTTGGTGACAAGTTACAATGGTAACACATAGAGGCAGACACTATGTTATGCATAACTGTAAGAGAAGCAAACAGACGGGTGAAATGATCATAAGTGTAGCATAAAATGACTAATACGTTCCAAAAGCACATAGAAGTCAAATAGAGAACAAATATTTTATTAAGAGCCAGACTTTATGATGGGGACGTGACCGACGATCTACGGCCACGATCGCGCCGATCTATTTTTGAGTCTTCATATGTATTTGTTTCATTTATTTGCTTTATGTATTTGTTTTAGTTGTTTTTCCCATTTTACCCTTAAGGGTTTTGTCATGTGTAAGCCCTAAGGGCTATGTCGTCTTTTATTTTCCCTTTCATTATATGAGGCTATATATAGCCCCCTTATATTTATTTTGAAGTTAATGAATGAATTATAATCAAATTTCTGCACATTGAGTTCTTGTGAGAGCTTGAGAGTCTTTGGAGAGAAATCCCTTGGAAAGGGAAACAGATCACACACTAACCTTGAAAGAGTTCGGATTCGTGGCTAATTTCTTCTTGTCTTCCTCCTCTTTCTCCCTCCCTTCCCTTCTACTCCACGGCCCCTCCAAAAACTTCCCACCGCCGGCTACATCCACAACCCCACCGCCGGCCAAGGCCCTTTCCACTACTCCACCTAACCGCCGGCCATCCAAGGTGTTTCCCCTTGATTGGGTGACCCACTTAATTCCTCCACCTCCACCTAACTCTAATCCAAACCCTAGCCTAGCCGTCGGCCTCCCCCTTTCCCCCTTGCCTCCAAATTTTCAAATTCCACATCATTACTTTCCTTTCTTACTTAGTCTCTCTTGGAAAAGTTTTCAATTTCAAACATTCAATTCAAATTTAAAGTTTGAAATATTTCCTAAAATAAAATTCTATTTTAGGAAAGTTTCCAAAACCAAATCCAAATTGAATTTGAATTAGATTGGAATTAAATCCAATTCCTTAATTTGTGAATCCCATTTAAGTCATAATACACTTGCTTAATTCCCCAACCCATCTCCCTATGCCTCCGGCCCCTTCATGGTCCCCACTTGATTACTTTCCAAACTTCAAGCCTCTCTTTGGGAAGAATTCAAAGCCTCTCCCTCTCTCTAACCTGCCCCCTCCCTCTCACCTATTTCTCTTTTAACCCTTTTCAAACTTAAGGATTAAATAAGGAAATAAATTTCCAAATTTCCTTCCATCCTTCCTCCCCAAAATCTGAACCAATTTCTTCCCAAAGCCCCTTCCTTTGGCCGGCCATGTGATGACCCAGGTGTCAATAGTGAAAGGATTCGTCTGACATTCTGATCGAACTCCATTCCAGTTGCCTTGCTCGGACCTGAAAATTTTAACCACATATAATGAGCTTACTAGCCCAGCAGGTCACCAAAGCCTACAACTGAAATCAAAGCACGGCGATGCTATCAATATGCATGTCAGTCAATCAAATCATATCAGTCGATGGTCAATGAGTCTATGCAATACGGAAATCCGTCGTCAATGAAATCAATAGTCGATGCAGCGGAAATCAAATCAGTAGTCAATGCAGTACGGAAATCAATAATCAATAATCACAACGGTAAAAACATCGATAAATCAATATTCCCCAGCAATCAAATCAGCATGTGACTGGAAGCCAATATCTATCCATCGTAGCAGTGTCTATCAATCAATACTATCAGTTCAATCAATCGTGTCGTCTAGTCAATCCGATTATTCAATACGATTTACTCGATGTCAATCTACAATATTCAATGACACTACGGCAGTCTCAATCAATAGACCACTTTCCAGTCAATTATATCTATCGGCTCAAATCCCAATAAACAATCAAATCAATACGGCGAAAGATCAATTGAAATCAAATCAATACAATCAGTTCTATAAAGAAATCTATCCTACGATAAATCAAATCCATACGGCAATAATCCATTCAATCAATCAATCGATAATCGGCACGACGAATCAATGCATCAGTATATCAATAACCTATCAGGATCTGTCGTATCAATAGTATCCATATGTCAATATCATATCTATCAATGTCGATATCGGTATCTATCAATCAATACAATCTATATCAATATCAGTGTCAATACGCAGGATCCATATCAATATCGGTGCCAGTATCTATGAATCAATCAAGTCGAGAAAATCAATCGGAAAAGTAATACGATAAATCCAATCGGAAAAGCAATACGATAAATCAATAAAATCAATAAATCCGTTAAATCATCAATCAATCAAATCCAGTCTATACTATCAAGTCGATCAAATCAATCGGAAATCAATAAATCAATGCAGATCGGGAAATCTATGTGATGCAATATCATATACATGCAATTTCATACCATGGTCTTACTCGACAAGCACAAACACTAGTCATTATCAATAGTGCTGTTGTAGAAATCAACCAGGTTAACTGGCTATTATCAATAGTGCTGTTGTAGAAATCAACCAGGTTAACTGGCTATTATCAATAGTGCTGTTGTAGAAATCAACCAGATTAACTGGCTATTATCAATAGTGCTGTTGTAGAAATCAACCAGATTAACTGGCTATTATCAATAGTGCTGTTGTAGAAATCAACCAGATTAACTGGCTATTATTAATAGTGCTGTTGTAGAAATCCATATTGCTGTTGTAGATATCCATACGTTGGTTTCTATAACCAACGTTCAACTAGGTTTCCACTTGTCTTTCAGAATCAATCAAGTCAATCAATAGTCAATGCAATAATCAATGCAATAAGCAATATTAAAGAAATCTAGAACGATCATATCAATGGTCATGCACATATCAATTCAATCTATCAATTCCGGGAAAATCAGCAATCGTACGAAAATCGGGCAGAGTAACGACAGTCGGTCAAATTTACACAAAAATCCTGCAAAAAGGCACAAATTCCAAATCTCTCCAAATTACAGAAGAATATCTATGACATCAATACAAGACTATTATTCTATAGAAACCAAATCAAATCATGTCCTGATTATTTTCTATTCGATTAAAATCACGTAGAATCAATTCCGACCGGTAAAATCTTCGCAGAAAATACTCAAATCGTGTACAATAGTCATATCTATAACATACCAAAAGTTGTGCGGTGAAAGTTGAGTCAAATCAAAATCATGTCGAAAATTCGACTACGAAAACATAAAACAGATCACAACTCGGTCAAAACTCAACATCTTTGAAAACAGAAATAAGATTCGGAGTCCTTACCACGAGATCTTCACTTTTCCCAACAGCGACGTCGGACGAAAAGCGCTCCGCGGCCTCAAAAACCAAGCTTCCTCTTTTTCCTTTTCTCTTTCTCTCTCCTCAAAACAGATATTTTGTTTTAAAATGATTTTCTCTCTCATCAAAACGAGCTGATTTTCATATATCATAAAGCAGATCGGCCCGGCCGATCGCCAAATCGTCCCGGGACGATCAGACCAAAAAAATCGTCCTGGACGGTTCCCAGGACTATTCTCAGGCCGATATTTTCTACAGTGCAGATCGGCCTGGACGATCCCACTATCGTCCCGGACGATCCTGAGAGGAAAATCCAAATCAGAGAGGAACAGTAAGGGAACGAGGTCTCACAGGCCACCTCTCACCATTTCTTCCACTTGAATTCTTGAGAGAAACTTCTTTCTCTCAAGGGGAATCCTCAAGGAGAGCAAAGGACGTCGTCTACAACACTTCAACACTACGAAATCGATGCATGGCCGATCCCCGACTCCAGTTTCGTCTACAACGAACAAGGCTTCGTCGACATCCTCCGATCGTCTTTCTTCGACATCAATCCGGAAGTAGACAATTCCACCGAGTACTTGGAGCGTATCATCTTCACCTTGTCCGAAGCCATCAAAGAGCAGCTTTCCACCGTTCAGTGGCAAATCACCATCGTGCCACGATGAGGGTGGACTTTTCCTCCTATTCAATTTTCTCCCTAATCTTCTTCTCTTGTAGGTGGTGAAGCAAGCACAAGGAATCGTGAAAAGCTATATGCCAATGCTTAGTAAATGTAGGGCATGAGTTTTGACTTTCTATATATTCTAATCTCATTGTTAACTTAGGGATGCTATTGAAAATCCTCTAAATTTGCATATGTTGAAAGTATAATTGCTTTGGTGATCTTAACTTTTAGCGTGTGATTTGGCCTAAGAGGAAACACCTCTCTTTTGTTTTCTATTATTGCTAAGTAGTTAGCATTTTAATTCTTATTGTTCTTACTTGAAAGTGTGCAAATTCTTATTTCATTTAAATCATATACCTAGTTCTGCATCATCTGGTATCAGAGCATGGTTGCATTTAAATGCCTGTTAGGAAAATTTTCTTACATGTTTTAGCATATAAATCGCATCTTGCATAATTGTTTGTTTGCATATTACTTTCTTTTACTTCTACATAAGTTTGAGTCGCCCTAGACATTAGGATGGACCCTGAACAACTTCACCGGACTCTAGATCTGTTGGTAAGTCAAATGAACACCATTAGCCAGCAACTCAAGGAAAGCCAAGCTGACATCGTTGAACTCCGTAGAACTACTACTGACCGATTTAATATCCTATATCGAGGTAGGAACCACCATACTCCTTACACTCCGTCTATACCTCCTTCCATGTACGGGGACGATCCTTTTCCGGATGAGGGATAATCTCATGCCCCTTATCCAACTCTCCACTATGGACATGATAATAACCTTGATCCGGATATTCAACTGATGAAAAATATTAAGGTCGATGCCCCAACCTTTGATGATACCCTCGATCCTCAGTTTTTTCTGGATTGGATTAAGGGTATGAATAGTTTTTTTAAATGGTACAACATCTCTGAGGCTAGGAAATTCAAATTTGCTGAGATGAAACTCACCGGTAGGGCTAGTCAATTTTAGTCAAACTTAGAGAGCCTTAGAGAGTCCCGAAACGAGTATCCCATTATTGATTGGTTGTCGATGAAGCGTGAGCTTAAGCAGAAGTACTTGCCTCTCTCGAACTTCCCTAGGATCCTGGATAGGTGGAATAGGTTGACTCAGGGCAATAAACTGGTCAAGGATTACATTGCGTCTTTTGATGACTACCTGATTCGTTGCAAAGGGGAGTCCTCCACCACCCCCGCGCATATTCTGTTTATGTTTCATACCGGGTTGCTAGAGGATCTTCACAACGAACTGTTTGCCCAGAATGTCACCACACTTGAAAATGGCTACAACTTTGTGTTATACCTGGAGGAAATCCGTTCCCAACACCCTAGCCGATGACTCTAGGCCTTCCTACAGACCTTCTGGTAGTTCCACTCCTCACACCTCCATTGCATGACCGACCCCAGAGAGCACTACCCAACCACCCTCTGGTCCTCCTACACCCAACTTGATTTTAGAAGTAAGTCTCCCACTCCGGATACCCTTTTGTTATGATGCATAACAGTAAGAGAAGCAAACAGACGGGTGAAATAATCATAAGTCTAACATAAAATGCATAATACGCTCCAAAGGCACATAGAAGTCAGATAGAGAACTGATATTTTATTAAGATCCAGACATTATTTGAAGCTAATTTTACAGGAACTGAAAGAAAAACACAGTAACATAAATGTCAAGGATCGCAAAGTACTAGCATTTTCCGTTATATTCGTGGGGAAACAATGAAGCTCATGCTGATTAAATGCATATTCGTAAAAGTAATGAACTGAAAAATTGATGTGTTTTCTAACGAAGAAAAGACTATAGAAATTGCATTGAAATAATGACAATTTTAAGACGGATTAACTACATGTTAACGTCACAGCACAACCAGTGACTCAGCTATCCAAGAAGGTGAACTTGAGTATCCTAATTGTATAAGAGCCTGTTTGAATACCATCTAAATCATTATAAATGGAAAGTTCAATTTTCCTTCTCGATTGGGTATATGCATAGAGCCAACGCTGTATTATGATGCCATTTTTAAACGTAACATCTGAAAGTTTAGTAAAATCGTTTTTCATCAGCGAAATATCGAGAGCTTGTTTTATTAATCAATGTTTCCTGATTAACTACACTACCAGCAAAAATAATGATGCCCTATACATGACATTCCTGCAAATATAGATTGGCTAGTTAGCGTTCTCCGAAACCTGAAAAGCCCCAGTGCGATATGAAAATAATAAAGAAAATAATCCATCTCCAAGAACCTTTCGCCATGATAATATCTGAAAGGATACAAAAATAGCTTGCTTATAATGAAAAGAGGTAGATAAAGCGATGCATAAACCTGCAATTAGATCTTCCATGGAAGGAGGAGAAGCAGACGAAGAAGTTCGAGTAACTGTCGAAGGTGAGGGCATCTTCTTTCCCTCATCGTCGGAAGCAAAGCCGCTCTGCGACTGACCCATCGAAGGAGGCGGCCGGAAATGAAGTCACACCTCTGAGCGCGGCGACTGGGATTTTCCTTGCACGACTTCGGTGGTAAGCCTCGAGCGCCATTTTTATGTGAATTTGGGTTAACGGGTCAGTTTAGAGTCGAACATATTAACTGAAAATATCCGATCCGAATATGGTAAATCTTAATTACGTCTGATTATTAAGTGCCCAACCTGAACTGATTCTACACGGTAATAATTTAAATGAACAATTATTAGGTTCGGACACATGACGTAGCTCAACATCCGGAGGCCAGTAACATATCGCCACTTGCTCTTACTCTTTACCGCGCGGCCTGATGACCCGACCCGGACCGGAACCGGTATTACTATGTTCGGGTATTGCTAGGTGTTGCTCGGTATTACTTGGTATTGCTTGACAATAACAAGAAATACCGTTCTGTCAAGATCAATACCGAGCAATACCTAACAAAACCGAGCAATACATAGTAAAACTGAGGTATTGCTCGGTATTGCTAGGTATTGGTCTTTACATAATGGTATTTCTCGTTATTGACGAGCAATATCGAGCAATACATAGCAATACCCCGGTCTGCATAAATCAGCCAATACATAACAATCTCAGGTCCGGTCCGAATTGGATCGTTGGGCCGCGCAATAAATAGTATGAGCATGTGGCACCATTTTACTGGCGTCCAAACGTAGAGCTACGTTAGGACACCGGACCTAATAAAAATTCTAATTTAAATGGCTGTTTGGTTTTAAGTATAAAGAGTACAAAATATGTCAATGTCGGTATAGATATAACATGAGGTTGTATATGTATTTTTTCATTTTAATTTTTGTACATTCTTGGCTAACTTTTATCATGTTTTTTTTAGTATTTTACTATCTACAGTCATGTGCTATAGTATAGTTATATTTGATGATGAAATAAAATAGATTTTTATGATGAGTTTATTTTTAGCATTTTATATGTTTTTAATAAATCTATAATTTGTTGTTAGTTTTAAAATTCATAAGAAATTTTTAAAATTATATATTAGGATTTGCTTGCCGCAGCTCAACACAATATGACATGCCCATTAGTGAGTCTTATAGAGTTGGGTTGTGACAAATAGATGTCCATCAGTATGTCATATCAATATAATATATCAATATGTTATATCTATATGCTTATCATTATGAATATCAATGTCCCTATCATATATCATGTTATGGTATATTAATATCATTATTAGTTCAATCGATTCAATGTCAGATGTATTTAAAATCAATTCATATGATATCATGTAAATACAATAATTGATGTGATTATGAATAATAAGGTAGGACGTCTAGTTTTAATGTGATATTTTTTGAACATCTTCAACCCCCAACTGTCAACCAAATTGTTATCAATTTTTAATTTAACTTTAATAGTCGATCAGTTGATCATCAATCTTTATCTTATCATCATTATTCATAAATTTAAAATTAATTTACATGTGACTTTCAATAAATCAATGAAGATTCGCCACTCTCTGTTCGTTAGCGCAATTAAATTAATCGATTACAGACTAACATCTATAATTACATCACAAATATTTTATTTAAAGGAAAGTCCGTCGGCTCACCCTCATATACAATATATTATATTTTAGTAGTCAACTTGTTTTAATTATAACGTTAACAACCAATATTCTTATTCATCAATATGTTACGTATATTTTAGTAGTCAACTAATCATCCCAAACGAAACTTCAGTGTCCACTGAAAATAATTTAGGAGTTTTAAAAATAACAAAAAATAATGTAGAATAAAATTGCCGATTGAGATCTAAAAAAGTAAATTAAAAAAAAAAATCAAAATGAAACCTAAATACAATTTTGAGATTTTATAGCAAGTTAGTTTTTGTCCTTTTTTCGAGATTGTTGATATTCAGTTTTTGTGCTAGTAATTTTATTTTGTATTTTTGTGCGGCATCTCCCGGCGGCGGAAAAAAAAGGAAAATTTTTCGCACGTATAAAGTCAAATTTCCATCATCTAATGAGGCCCAGCCGCCCAGCGCTAAGAGAAGGCCGAAGGGCTGACCCAGGTTAAACCCTTTCCAAAACCTTACGCTCCTGATCTGCCGCCACTTCGGTCGAGTTTCCAGGCAGGAGAAATGGGAGGTCCCTTCGAGGGCAACTTCGTCGCCGGCCACGCGGTCGCTGCCTCTGCCGCCGTCGTTCTTTCGTCTTCCCTCGCACACCCGCTCGACACACTCAAAACCCTCGTCCAGGTACTTTTTCTCTCTTCCGCGTTCTCTCGCTTGCCTTATGAGCACATTATTCATTGTTAGCATAACTCCAAGCTTAATTGACATAGTTTTTCCACCGATTGGCGCAGTTAAGATTTTAATATATTTTTTCGACTGGTTTTCTCCCATGGTTTCTACAACAGGTGGGTGCAGGGTCTAAACAAAAACTGGGGTTTTCTCAGGTGCTGGACAGAGTGAGATCGGTCTCTGGGATTTCAGGTTTGTCTTTTCACAGACAATCCTTAGTATGCTTCTCTGTAGCTGTTTTTGGTGTTTGAATTTTCATTCCACGTGTTTAGATTGTATTTTGCTGTTTGCTTGTTTTAATTGAGAATTTCTACCAGTCAACAAATGAGCAGTGTCTTTGTTTAAATATCTGTTCTAGTGTAGACCGTCTAAAACAATGGGCAAAGTATTTTATGCGTATAGTTCTATGAAACTTTCTTGATTTGAGCATTGTTGCTGACATTAAGGTTTTAAATGTACATTCTAATTTTATTTATTTCATGCCACAACTTCCGCAGCTGTCCTTTGTTTCTGTTTATCTTTTCCATTATGTCAATTTACTTATTTAACAGTTTTTTTTTGTTTGGAAAATATTGTATATGAATGTTAGGGGGCATACATGCACATTTACTTGATTTATTTCAAGATGTAAGTTGTACATTCAAGAGTGTTCATATCTACATATTCTGAATTTTTACATGCTTTTGAATGATGACTTTGAATGGGTACATGCCATGTAATGACTTGGCATGGCATGCCAATTTTTATATGGCTTTTGAAGTTTTTAATCATACTTCCATTGCTGAAGAGTTTGAAGTTTCAATATTTGGCAATCATGTCATCTAACATAAATATTATTTTATCACTTATTAGGCCTTTATAATGGTCTGGGCTGGTCAACGATGGCCAAGTTTTCAGGAACCGGAGCACGTTTTGGAGTTTTTGAAATATTATCGGCCTTTTATAAAGGTATCATTGTTCCATTTCACTTTCTGATGCCTTTTAGGGGAAAAAGTATTCAAATTTTCTTTCTTTAAGCTCCTATGTTACATATACTTAAATTTATGCTTTGCTTAAAAAAAGGTTATCTAATGCTTAAAGGGCATGCTGCAGAAACTTTCTTATGCCGGTAAAAAACTTAAAATTTTAAAATTTGTGTGATGTTGAAAATACATGATTCCTTCTACTTATTTGTTGTACCCATTTGAAACTTGATAAATGATAAGCAAGTTTTATTTTTCTTTTAACAAATGCTGTAGTTGTGATAGGAAATACTTGAGTTTGCAAGCAAAACTAGCAGTGATTGGTGAAAAACATCAGGAAAACTGCTGATTACAGCAGAAACAGCCACATTACAGCACCTTTCATGAGAAATATGGAGAAAATTGAGAGAAAAATGAAGGATTCCACTAGCCAATGCAAGAAAACAACAAACGATACAAGTTTCTTTATTTATAGGGGAAGAAACAATTCTCCAAATCTCTAGCCAAGCCTAGAGCCCAAATGAACAAATCCTAGATCTAAAATTTGATTTCAAACTCAAGAAGAAACCTAAATTCTAGCATTAGCAACTAATTAAAGTCAAAGGAGTAATACAAAATCCCTAAGCAGCCCCTAATTCAAATATTTCCCTCCAAACAATCTTTTATCAAGGTGTGCGCCCCATAGGAGTAGCCGGCTATCTCTCCCTTCCTTGGGCCGGCGGTTGTAATAGAAAACTGGTCCACTAGGGACCGGTTCAATAGTTGCAGCATGCCCCTCTTGGGCCGGTCTAACAAGTTGCTAGCAGAATATCATGTGGAAAGTTGTTTCCTTTCCAACTGTGCTGAGAATATATTTGCACTCATTTTTGAGGTTGCTAATGAACTGATATAGCTGCTGCTTCAGACTCCTAAACTTTGTCAAAAAGAAAGTAATGGCGCTGGCTGAGTTTATAATGTTCAACTAAATTGTCTTCCACGTTTATTTGCGCTTCAACCTTCCATGACTTTGCTACATTTTTTCTTGGCTGCCTTTATCCCGAAGCTTGGATTAATTTGCTTCACGTGAAGTGTGTAGAAACTGGATTCCAGAATCCAGTCCATATGACAATATGCGGATCTGAGTTTCCAATCTTGCCTGATGTGAATATCAAATTTAACCCTGCCATAAACATTTTGAAATACTTGAGGTAGGACTTTTTAACGCTATGGGTAATTAAATAAAAGATGGTTTTTTCAATATTTCTTCACTGTAACAATTCATGGACAGAGAAATTTGTTGTTAAATTCTCATCATGGCTCATTATATTATGCATTAATTATCTTATCCTGCAACATACTCATTTACAAACAAACCTCACCACAATTTTGTTTCTTTCAACACGTGGTTTGATCTCCCCAATGAAGCAATTACTTGTTCTGGTATGTGCTAACAGATAATAGAGGGAATTTTTTTTGGTGGACTTGAAAGTGGTGGAAGGAATTTAGTTCAGAAAACTGAGATTTAAATTAGGAAAGAAATTTTAACATTTTTTGTTTAAATTAGATTTAAAGCTGACTACTTTTTCAGTTTTGCCATTCTTGTGTAAAACAACGGAATACCTATTCCTTATTTATTCTGATGATTTTCCTCTCGTCTCACTTGCTATCAATTTGCATGAGAAGTCATTGTACTTCCAAGACACTTGATTATAAAAGTTGTCTTACGGACCATTTGCATGATCAATGCACACAATAAATTTCAATAATTTGCATATTATTTTCTTGATAAAAAAATATTATTCTAAACTGCAATTGTTTGCTGGTATATAGCTATTCAAAATCTGTTAATCCTGGTCTTGATTTTCTTCTTTGAACCTTATAATATTTTTATTAACTGCCATAGTTTTGCTTTAATGTTTTTGTTCTTTTGAGACGCTTTGTAGAAATCTACACATCTAAGCATACTTATCAACGACGAATGGCACACCATGGTGCAAAGGTCCCATTGGAGCCATGACGCATAGCGCACGGTGCGGGGTGTGCCATTGTGAATAGGCGCAAAATAAAATAAAATATATTAAAAATATAGGTGTTTGATTGATATTTGCATGAAAATTTTGTTTATTGTAGCATTATTCCAATTTTTCATGCACAACAATACATTCAAGCAAGTTTGTTTAAACAACCATGTTCAAGATAATCTGAACAAATAAAACAACCAAACCTATTTGAATATAAGAATTTCTAAGTGCATATGCCATCAGTTGTCACATATCTATAAATTTTTCATATATTATGCTTTGTATTCATATCATTATGATAGAGGGTAGCACTAAGCAATGATTCTGTTAGACTCTATTGTGACTAGAAAATTATGAATTCAAAACTTCCTCTCATTTAAATAGCTGCAAGAACCTCAAGAAGGTAGGGGTGTCAATTTTTGACACGACCCGAAACCCGACTCGAAACCGACCCGAAAAAATTTGGGTTCAGGTCAACCCGTTTGTGAAGCCGGACGGGTCCGGGTTCAGATTTCTGACCCGTTTGAAAAACGTGTTTGGTTTGGGTTGACCCGACAACTCGTGGGTCTACCTGGTTTGACCCAGAAACTAGGGGTGTCAATTTCGGGTCACGGGTTGGGTTCAGGTCGAACCCGAAACTGACCCGGCACTATTCTGGTCAATCCGAACCCGACCCATTTTAAAAAAACGGGTCAGTTTTTCGGACCCGAACCCGACCCGCTTCGGGTCTGGGTCAACCCGACACGACCCGAATGACCCGTTTCCAACAAAAAATGGCTAATTTTCGGGTAAAAAAACGGGTCAATTTCCTCTTTTCGGGTAAAAAATGGGTCAATCTCGGGTTGCCGGGTCAAAATCGGGTTTTCGGGTCAAAATCGGGTCACTTTCGGGTCAAAGGGTTAACCCGAACCCGACTCGATTTTTGAAACGGGTCGAAATGATGAACTCGAACCCGACTCGATTCGGGCGGGTTCGGGTTCGGGTTGACCCTAACTCGAAAATTTCGGGTCGGATTCTAGTCGGGTTTCCGGGTCGTGTCAAATATTGACACCCCTACCAGAAACTTGATCCATTGTGTCATGCCAGCGCTGTCAAATCTGTCAGGCCGTCGCGTCTAGCAACATCGCTCAGTTGCCGTCGCGTCAGGCTGTCGTGGTGCTGTGCAGACCACTCAAACGCTCCGCCGCTCCGCCGCTCAGCCTTGCTAGTCGCAGCGGCGCAGCCTTGCAGACCGCTCCTTCGCTCGATCTCGACCGCACTACTTCGCTCAACCGTGCTGGGGTTCGACCCAACGTAGTCACGCAGGCTGCTCCGCCTCGATCAGTCGCCTCGCCAAGTTGCCCAGTGGCCATGCCGACCAGGCCCTATGTTGCTGCCTGCGTTAGTCGCTACTTAGCGACTGCGACTGCGGGTTCTCGGGTCGGGTCGGGTCAACCTAGTAATCCGTGCGGTTCTGGTTTGGATTGAAAATTCTGACCCATTTAGCTAAACAGGTCGGGTTCCAGTCAGCCTGTTATCGCCCGGATCAACTCGGGTTGGACTCGAACCCGACCCTTTGACCCAAATTGATACCCCTACAAGAAGGGCATTGTAAATCTAATAATACAGGAAAAGGATAAGAGGGAAAAGCAGGGAAGGAGATATGTGTGAGTATAACAAAAATAAATGAGAAAAGTTCAAGATAAGTAGAGAGCTATGAATACCTTTGAAGGGAGGCTGAAGGAAGGAGTACACTGACGCTTGAAGGGAGGCGAAATCCGCGCTAAATTTTGTGCTGAATTGCGGAATCAGGCGTCCACGAGGTTTGCGGCTTCAATCGAGCGTGAGAGAGGCGGAGTTCGTGTGGGCATGAGTATTGCAGCTTTGGCTATAGGGATCGAGCGTGAATAGTGTTGAGGCGTGATGTTTTTAGGTTTAATTAAGAAATAAATAACTAATAATATAAAATTTATTATAATATTATTTAGAAATTAAAAATATATAAAAATTAAAAAATTATATTACCTAAATTGAAATTGTGCACTACGTGCGCCATTGTGCAAATGGCTCCCGCCAACTTGAACCTATGTGCCGCGCAAATGGCTCCGTAGGTGCGCTGTGCCTCGCTTGCGCCATGATGCACACTATTGTGCACCATTGACAAGTATGCATCTAAGACACCATGTAGGAAGGTATACTTTATATTGAATCAGTAGATCTTCCTCCCTCCTATTGCTGCTTTAGAGGACAGTAGTTCTTCTGTTAACAATTCAGTGCGATTTTTCTTGAAAGCAGCATACTGCAAACCGGTGAAATATTCAATTAGGATTCTGCTTAATATGACATTCTTCCATTAAGGACAGATTATTTTCTCCCGCATTAGATGATAGATCTTGATTAAGAACACATCCCCTCTTGGCCTCTTCCATTTCTTGTTTATGTTTGAATCTACCCGTCAGTCAAATAAAGCTAGGAAATATCCTAGTGAAAGATATGCAGAAAATTGGGATACACTTGAGAAAAATTCCTGTTTATTGATTAGATTTATCGAAAGAGAATTAACATAGACAAAGTGGTGTTACTAGGATACTTGTTCTAGCATGAGATTGAGCTAGGATTAATTAAAAGAGAGCTCTTGGTTGGTAAGATGGTAATATTTTTTATATGCCGTATTCCCCTTTTTACTTATTTTGAGACGTAGTGATTTACATTCTTAATCTACTTTGGTTAGTTGCATTAAGTCAACATTGAATCTAGTCAAACCAAACCTAAGACTGACTCTTAGGCTGAGATAATTGAATTGGATCGAATTGTTCTAATCTGTTGGTCATCGATATATCATCCATAATCTTCTAACAAGTCATCCATGATAGGCTATTCTAACAACTAACAAAGTTCTTAGTCAAATAAGGCAAGTCATCCAGAAAATATTTAGCTGCAATACCCTCATGGACCTATGACACATGGAAGACATACCAAATTGGTTAGCATTTTGAAGTCATATTCATTAAAGGGTCCTCAATAAATTTTCAACCAATTACACTTAATAATATTATTCGTCAATGTCTTTACCATGCTCATCTAAGAGTAGTCGCCTTCCTAGCAATAATGTAGTTGACTACAACAAATCATTCAATCACTCTTATGGTGATAATCCCGTATAGCCTATCCTGTGGCATTAACATTGATTCCTGTTAATAAGGAGTCAAGCTTCAGGCGTGGGTATAAAAAAATTTATATGTTAAATTCTTTTAAAATTCTTGGTGCTAGATTATTTCTTTTCTCTCTCCCTAAATTCGTGTGCTCCTCTTGTTTGTTTCACCCTTCTAAGTGAGTGGTGTTACTCCTTGTTGTCTCCTCTGCTCGCTATGAGATGATTCTTTGGATTCGGTGGAGAGCAAAACAAAGAGTCCATTGGAAGAGGAGGCTAAGCAATCACAAATTTTATGATGCCGATCTGGATTCTTATAAGTGCAACTCATACATGATTGACCATGTTGCATGTTTTCATTTTTCCATTTCTCTCTTGGTGATCAAAGGTAGCGTGTTTTTACCTTTTTGAAGGAAACATCCTTGTGGTGGTTCTTAAGGCTTCAACAACAACAATAACAACATCAAGCCTTTATCCCACTGTGTGGGATCAACTATATGAATCCTTTTTCTCCATTGTGTTCTGTTCTTAAGGCTTCCTTTAGGATAAATTACTTATAAAGTTATTTTCAATTGGTAATTTATCACCAAATTTACCAGTGCATTAAAACCATTGGAGAACTTGCATGATGAGGCCATCTGAAGATCAACGGCTATGATATGGATTTTATTTTATTTTTGTCATTTGTGTACTAGTTTAATTTATATTTCTGCTTTTCCCTTTTTACCCTTAAGGGTGAGTCAGGTGTTGTTGTAGCCCAAAGGGAATTTTAGTCATTGCATATTTTCTTTCTCACGAAGCCTATTTATAGGCTAAGTTTCTTGTATTTTGAGCTAATGATGAATATGATATTTTCTTTCTCCATGAGATCTCTTTGTGAGTTCTAAGGTTCTCTTAGTAAGTTCTTGAGTGAAATCCCAAGATCTCTTAGTGAGTTCTTGAGGAGGTGTTCTCTTTAGTTGTTTCTCCCTTCTCCCTTCTCTTTTCCCTACCATCCACGTCATTCCCCTCCACCCACCGCCGGCCTAACCCAGCCCTCTCCATAGTTTTCTCCCCCCTTGCTCCAGCCCGGCACCTCCCTTAGCCTCCACGGCTAGCCGCCAGCCCAGCTTCACCCGCCGGCCATCCCTTTGGCCGACGCCCACCAACCCCCACCGTCCCCTCTCTTCCTCCTTGGAATAAAGAAATTTCCTAATTAGGAGAGGCTCACAATTAATGACAATTCAAATTCAAAATTTGAATTTGAATTAGCATTAATTACTCCTTAAATTCGTCCCTCCAATTAAGCCAATAACCATTAATTTAAATCTGAAATTTAATTTCAGATTTAAATCAATTAATCACTTAATGCTCCCAATTAATGACAATTCAAATTCAAAATTTGAATTTGAATTAGCATTAATTACTCCTTAATCTCCTCTCCCCATATCTCTCCTTTTTTTTTAATTGCCACTCTAATGGTAATTAACTCTCCCTCCCTCACTTCCGCATGCTGTCCCTTCCTTTTCCAGCAACTTACCTCGCTGTCCTGCCTCCCGGAAAGCCACAAGTTGCTGCCCAAAGTGTCCAGCAGCACCACGAGCAAGCCAAATCCTTGCTGACCCTGATTGGGTGCTGTCCAGGGTCTGTCCAAGACCAAAAACTGCTATTGTCCAGGAATTTGAAGATAGGAATTTGCTGTCCAGACAATTCCGGTTGCTGTCCAGAATTCTGGGAAGTCAAAACTGATGTCAAATCCCTCATAGTGGCTACCCAGTCACCCCTAGTGCTATCCAGCAAGCCCAGCAGTTTCCTGCGGTTGTCTCGACGTCCAGAAGACCTCCAATCGCCGACCAGAAGGTTCCCAAGCCCTGAAAGTTTCTGCCCCCCTCTCTCAAGCACCTAAATGATCACCTCGGGGCCTCGGATCTACTTCCTTTGGGTAAACTCTTCCCCCGGATCTTTTATCTTCGTAGTGACTTTCAATTGTGGTTTTACTAGATTCATGAAGATAGTGTCAATGTTCCCCGCTCAAGCTTAGTAAATTAGAGAGTTAAGTGAGGGATCCTTGCATAGCAACTAATTTCATTGTTAATTTAGGGATTACCGTTGAAAACCACCCATGTATGCCACGTTGGGTTAATTGACTGTTTTACGTTCTTAACTCCTTTGTATGTGATTTAGCCTAAGCTTGTTTTACCGCTCTTAATGTTTTATCTCGTCGTTCAAATCTTTATAAAAATATAATTATTTGTTCTCTTTGAAATTAAGCATGCAAATTCATCAAATATATCATCTTCGCATGTACGTTTCACATCATTGCAGACCTTATTGAACATTACACAAGGGTTGATTGAAGAATTTAGGAAGTTCATAACGTGTAGAGCTAGATATCGTACAATGTTGTCCTCATTTTCTTACATGAGGTCACTTGAACATCACATAACCTCACTTTACTTCATGCCTTAAGAAGATCCAAACCCTATGAGAGTCAACCCATGGTGAGCTGACTCGGCCAACTCACCAAATTTGATTAAAGTCGCTCGCATAAAAGTTCCTTCATTGAAATGCCAAATACATTATTTTAAACCCTTTGGATTTGACCAAACTAGCACCCAAATATTTTTCAGGGTCTATCCTAGGTGGCTTGACCCTGTTTGACCACTCAAACTGGTCAAATGTATGTAAATGTCATATTGGTTAAATCTCCTTGAATTACACCCATTACTCTAGAACAGCTGGTTTGAACCCCTTTAAACCATTTTCATCCAAGCCTTGCAAGCTTTTCATCTAGTGCTTCACCAACCTCGGTTCCTTAAGAGAAGTTGTTCTTCTTGAGTTAAGAAGAAAAAGAAGCCCAAATACAAGTTGAGACGTTCCTTAAATCAAGGTAAAATAAAAAACCTAGATCTAGATCTTATTTTTAATATAACCTCCATAACTTGTTATATGAATTCTCCAAATTTCATATAACAAGTTTATTAATATATAAAAGCACAGATATGAAGTTTCATGATTTTATATCCACTTAATAACAAGTTCTAAATCCCTCTTCAACTTTGTTTTTTTGGATGGCTGAAGTAAGAAGTTATAAACATAACAGTTCAATTCCTTTACTCAAAACGAACGTATGTGATTCTTGTTTTCCCCTTGACAGGGGAACCTATGTGAGCACACATTCTTGTAGCAGAAAAACTCATTTACTAATTATTACTCCAATAAATTTTGAAAAGTCATGGAGTCCTAGTCTGCTTTTAGATACATTTTGTCCGAACAGGACAAGACCCAGGGGATTTTGGAATTTATTAGTACTAAACGCTTGCATTTTCAGGAAAATAGATGCCCTGACTAAACTGTAGTTGAAACAAGCATTATATATTAAATCAATTGGTAAATTTAAAATATACTATGTTTTGAAATGTTCAAATGCACTTATGCGCCAGTCCTAATGTTCTGTTTAAGACTATTCTGTCTTTTTAAAACTCCGTATTGATTATGGTTTTAGCTGTCACCCTTGTTTCTGGAAATCAGCATGTATAAGTAATATTCAAAACAATTTAAATATGTTTGAAATCATGAAACAAGCAATCTTCAAAATGATTATAGTTTCTAAGCTACATTTCCTTCAGTTTAAGTTGTGGAGTCCATGTAGTTTGAATAGGATAATCACTTTAATTATGATAGTCACTTCTGTGACAATAATTGCTGCCTCTATTTCTTTCGGTTAAACATGCTATTCTTACCTAAAATGTTGGATATTGCTTGTTTCATCTGCTTGAACATGCCATTCAAATTGCAATACTATTTTGACATTAATTATGGATTATAAAATGTTAGATGGAAGGGAAGATACCTATGTGTATGTATCAGAGGCCATGTTGGCTGGCATAGCGGCTGGTGCTGTAGAGGCTGTTGTTCGCACCCCATTTGAACTTCTAAAACACAGGAAACAAACAGCTTCTACGTCAAAATCCAACATTCTGAGGACCGTCAAGTCTATGCCAGACTCTATTTCAATTATTTCAAAATTACTACCAAGATATACCCCTGATGTGAAGGCATGGAGCGATACTGTTGGTCTTCTATCATCCCTGCCTGCAAAGCATTCAAACCTGGATCCTGCATTGAAGCGATACCCATGGTTGTTGACTGGTTCTGGAAGGCCACCGCTTGCATCCTTTGTCAATGGACCTTCAGACATCATATCTTTGGAGGGTTGGAATGCTATGTGGAGAGGGCTTCGAGCTGGAATTGCTAGGGACTGTTTTTATGGTGGCTTTTTCTTCGCAGTATGGCAATTCTTACACATTGGAATGCTAACCTGGAAAGCTCTTCATTTGGCACCATCACCAAGGTTTGTATTGAAGTCTACTGCATTCTAATGGAAAGATGTTTGCATGGGCTTATGACACTTTTGATTTTCTTAACTATATCTAATTGCCAACTTTCCACAAGCTAGGTTAAAAAAATCATGCATACGCTCAGTGCATCAAATTGCCTGGGTCAATTTGAGGTGGTAACTTGGAAAAGATGCAATTATGTTTGTGTAATTGCAGGCTCATACATGATCTTTTTTGCGAGATAGAGTTAGCCTGCTAGGTGGCTAAGAAACAATGGGTTAGAAGGGTGACACCGAAGGTGTGTCCAAAGAATGTTTATAGAGTTTGATCCTACATCAAATATTAATTTATGTGTACCTTTAGATATTTTTATTTTGTTAGATTGCTATTGCCTTCTAATTTGGGTTTGGTTGCCATTTTTTGCTGGCAAAGAATCAAATATATTGTTATTGCACATTTTTTTGATCTTTAGCAATGGTGTGTGGTGATCCAAAGTTTCTGTAAACAAAGTATTTAATTATTAGTTCAACTTATTTTGAGGAACTATGTCTGTTTTAGGTAAGGTTTGATGTTGTGAAACTAGAAGATTTTATCTCCTTGATCATGATTGATGGCTTGGGAAAGACAACTCTTACGCCCCATGCGGAAGAGCTTGAGAAACATTTTGTTCATTCTGGTAAATTGGATATGTTTATGATTATATTTTCTCCGGTGTTGGATTAGGATTTTCTTCGACGCCGACTCAAGATTTTTAATCAATGCAAACCCTCATTACTTTTTACTCCACCAATAAGTTGAGCACTTTTGATTAACCATGTCGCTCAACTCAACATTCAATGTACTTTTTAGCGTGCAGGTCTCGTGGAATTAGCTTGGGAAAGGATTGATTCCAACGTATAGGGTTTACTGAGTTATTAGTCGCTAGTTATTAAGAAGCGTTGGCAGTGAAATGGAGGTATTTTTGTTAACGACAACAGCTTATCTCATCCAAGGAATTTCTTATTGAAGAGTGAAGGCATTAATTGTTGGGAGCATCATTGGCTAGTTAAAAAAGTTCTGACAGATTTGGAGTAAGTCTTCACTCTCTTGGAAATGCCGTATCATATAACCTTAGCTATGGGCTGTTTGATAAATTAGGTTTGTAATACAAATTTTACTTTTTTTGAGGGCTTTGCCCAAATAGGTTCACAATAGCAGTCAGATACAGGTTTTCATCAGTGCAGAGCCTAAGCTCACTTTAAGAATTTCCGCAACATGTAGTCACCTTGACTTATTCCTGATTGACTGCAATATTAATTGTTGGGAGAAGAGCCTAAGGATTTCAACACCTTTCTGAATTAAGATTATTAAGGCAATGTGTACTCTTCATTACAATATATCAACGTTTTAATTGGCTATATAAACTAGGGGATCCAGTCTGAATGATCTATTAAGTTGAGTTATTAGTGGCTTTTGGCTAATTTCGCCTATTTTGATAGGCCATTAATGTCGTGTTCTTGTTGATATAGCTCGTCCTTAACTATGACTAAGTCAAGAACGGGCCATGTAAAGCCGAATGACCCAATCTCTCTAGTGGTCAATCATTGCCACTGTTGATGACGACACTTGATACAAAAAGGCTCTCCCTTAGCTAAGAGCACTCCTTGTGGGAACCTTGTGAAAACATGAATTGCTATAATGAATGGAATTATCAAGGTATGGCTCTCGAACCTTATGAAGTTTTAATTTTATTTTTTAATTAAAAAAATAGAAGTAATTATGAATATTAAATGGAGAAAGCCTAAATTAGTTTACCGAATATTCGTATGTTGCTAATTTAGTCTCAAAGCATTACATTTTTCCAATTTAGTCCCTCGATTATACAAAATTGATCCCAGGTGGTCCCTCAGGTAGAAATTTGATGAGCATTGGGTTACAAATTTGATCTCAATTTTGTTCCTCAATTACACAAATTGATCATAATTTAATGCCTAAAGGATTATTTGTGATCAATTTTGTAATGTCAAGGGACTATGTTGGAGAAATATGATAATTTGAGACTAATTAACCACATATGAATACTCAGGAGATTATTTTATTTTTTCCCTAAATATTAAATTTTTGTAGGACATATTTGTAGAAATTTAATTTAAATAATACCAAAACGTCTTTCCCTGGAGATTTATGCAATTTCCTATATATTTAACCAACATGTAAGGTACCATGTGTTGGTGTTGACACATGGGTGTTTGATGTTGTGGATTTGCGGAATAATTGGATATGCTGGAGGAGATACACAAACCATAGAATAACCAAGCTCAAAGGCTTAAAATCATAATATATTCTTCATATCTCCTACTCCCTTACATTTACTATTTATAAATCGGAATAAAATATCTAGAATATTAAAGGTATGCTAGTCCTTAAGCTAATTATAGCTATGATTTTCTTACATCATACTCCCCTTGTGTTAGAAGAGCTCAACTCCATCGAGGTGCGTCATTGGGAGGGAGGTAGACATCAAATCAATCTTTCTGGGCCAAAAATTTAGAATGCAGACAAATGTGGGCTTCGAAAATTCAACCCCGACCTCCCGCCGCGCATGGTTTGTTGATTTTTCTTTTCGGTGAGGGAGTTATAACAGAATAAGTTCCGGGGTAAATTTTGGGAAGGCAGATTGGTTTGTAGATAAGACACTATCCAGAGATTTCGCCCTCATTTTGTGAGGACTTTATGATATGAGTTCTAGTTTTCTATAGGCGCAAGCCCCTATAGTTAATTACCCCTCCCGATCACGAGAGAGAACTTTCGATTAAGGCTAGTCGTCAATCAGATACGTAGAGATACGTGCATATGGCATATAGTAGCAGCATGAGTATAAAATTTGAGAATTTGGAAAAAGTTTGGGAATTTGAAGGTTTTATATTTAAAATAGAAATTTTCACCATATAACACTTAAAGCGGATGGTGGGGGAATGGATGATGAACCCGATCAAGATCTCATAGTTCCGTCGTCCCAGGCCATCGTGGTCCCTGGTCTACTTAGTCAGAGGAGGTAGTCGACCCAACCTGACAGAAGGATCCTTGTCGGCAGCCATGGGTTGCTTCGTCCAATGGTACCTTGTAGACCTGGGTTGAATGTTTGTCTAAGGGGAGAAATTTGAATCCACCTTAGCTAACATAGGGCTTTGTGCCCTATCGATTATATCCTATTAATTCATATCTTAAAGATTTGATACCAATAAGGAACATATTGGTTTTGGCTATAACCGGGATTTCGTGGTGCCATTTGGCGGCAAAACCACTCGGTTCAGAGGGCCCCGGGTCATAACCGTTTATCCTGTGGTGCCATTTGGAGGCAAAATCGCCTGTTAGAGGACACGTACCACGTCCTTACTGGCAGGAGATTGTTTGAGAATGGATTTTAGTGATATTTTTGACTAGGCATTAGTTCTTTGTGAGCTGAAGTAGTTTTTAATTTGTCCACCTCGACAACCTATTGCATAAGGTGGATGAATTTTGCTTTAAGTGATTGATGGATGATTTTAAATTTAAATATATTGGAATTTGTGATTTATTGAGTTTTGGACTTTGTGGAGTTTGGATTTTGTGTGGACTTTTGGGAGACATTTGAAAAATGTCCGAAATTAACCCCTCCGGTTGAGATCTGCATTCAACGCGGCCATCATAGGGGTGTATTTGGGGTCATTTCCACTTGAAAATATTTGCATTTTGTCGATGAATCTTGTCGACTCTGTCGAGCTGTCGACAGAGGATTGGGTTTCGTAGGCTTTATGCCTTTGTTTGTGAATTTTCTTTGTTAAAGGCCTTAAAGGCCTGATATGAATATACAAAATAATTATTCCGGTCAATTTCGTGACCGCATATTTATTTAATGTTTGAACCCTGTCCACTCTTATTCACTTGCTTAGGAGGATCGAGTTCCATAGGCTTCATGCCTTTGTTTAGTGAATTATCTTGATTATAAGCTTTGAAGGCCTAATATGAATGTATTAAAATAAATACAACGGTCACCACAATCGTGTATTTGTTTGAAGGTCTGAACCCTGTCGACTCCTATTGATCCGTATAGAACGATCGAGTTCGAACTTGAATTCACTTATCGACCCGCGCAGCATCCCTAGGCGTCACGTGTATATTAATAACACGCTCGTCGGGGCCCATGCGGGTCAGGATTGCATTTTCTCTTTTAGTGTACTTATGTGTATACAAATTATGGTGCATTTGCAGGGGTATTTTGAAATAGTTGTAATTGTGTAGGTAACTGCCATTTGGGTGCACAACATTTCATTTGAGAGCTTATACACGCCTTTTGTTCGCTAGTACGAGTGTTGTGGATCTAATGGCGATGCGTTGTGGATTGTAGACGCCTTCTGTCTGCTTGCATAAGTGTTGCAGATCCGGTGGCAGTATCTGGATGTTATGAGGCATCTCCTCATCTTGATGTTGACTTCCCCTTTTCTCATTCACCTGGGATGGACTTCTTTGAAGTTTGTGACCACTGCTTTGAAACGAACTCCTTCCAGGGTCTTTAGTGTGGTAGGCTTGTTATTTCTGATGTTTGTGAGTGCCAGAATTATTTCCTTCCTGAGTACATGATCGAGAAGGAATTTTGGGACACCAGAGAGTTTAGTTCGAATTTGCTCAAACATCTCTTCCATTCTGCTAGGAGGTGTCCTTTTCCATACATCGGGTTGCCCTTGTACCTGACGTGCTTGAATTTCTTAGTCATCGTTGTCATAGGTGACATCTGTACTTGTGCCCACAAGGGGTTCATTATACTTATGAGATATCCACTGTTGTTATCCACAAGTGGCTTGTGTTTGTTTGTAGGGACCCGTTGTATCCACTACGACCTCCTGAAAGTGTTTGTAGAAGACCCATTATTTATGTATCATATCCACCTTTCACCAATCTCAGGTGGGATTGATTGTACTTGTTTTTAGGGGACGGTCTTCTAATATCAATTGACAATATTGCCATCTCAATCTACAGGCATTTGTAGGAATTGTCGTAGGAGTTTCCAATGGTGCATATGGGAGGGACGCTCATGCATTTCATTCTTGCATGTACGATGCACCCGATCTCGTAGAGACTGTTGTAAGAGTCCACTACATTCTTTACTTACATGCATTGAGGTCTTGTAGTTTGAGTTTCCTCGTGTGTGATTCAAATTTTGTTCTTTGTATGTGTTTGAATTCGAGTGAGAGTTCAAGTTCGGATCGTATTTGGGTTCCTTGTGCTCTTCTTGAGTTCAGACTCTATTTAAGTTCAAGTCTTGGTTCAATTCAAGTACTCGCTCAAGTTCAAATTGTTCAGACTATTAGTGTTCAATTTGAGTCCAGAATGCAAGTTCAAGTAGTCTAGTTTAATCCATTTCATTTTCAAATTGAGTCCGAGTTCACTTGAGTTTGAGTCAGTTCCTTGCCACTGTGTTGGAATCCAAATTCCTGATATATTTTATTCAAATTTGGATTTAATTCATTTAAGTTCATTTTTATAGGTCCCCTGCTCGTGTTCAACCAAGTTCAAAAGTCCACAAATCTGAGTTCACTGTTGTTCATTTGAGTCACAATGCTTGTTCTTTTGAGTTCAAAACAGGTCCGAGTAGAGTATGTTTTCACCCGAAATTTCGAGAGCCTCCCGGCGTCTCTCTCGTTTAGGGGAAAACCACAGAAAACTGGGCCTCCCGCCAGTTAGAGAAAAGCGTGCACGATAGGTGCCCTCAGACGAGAACACCGCGACAGTAAAATATTTATTCCCTACCACGCCAGAGAAAGGCGTGCATGGGTTTTTGGGCACCGGTTTAAAACAAGTAATTTTATATTTGACCCCGTCTCGTCGTAAGCGTCGCACCGGGTTCCTTTCTCACCACGCTAGAGAAAAGCGTGCATGAGTTAGTTTTCCGGTGCGCTGCTAACGCCGAAAATAGAGTTTTGTGATTCCCCGCCTTGTCGCAAGCATAACAACGAATTCCCTCCTACCACACTAGAGAAAAGCGTGCATAGGTGGTCGTTTGCCGCGTTGCAAGCGTCGAGAATAAGTTTTCAAAGTTTTAGGGTTTAGAAAGATTATACCTTCACAAGTGTCGTTGGGGTTGGCACACGGATCGAGGCAACATAATCACACATTTTTCATTTAATTATAATTAACATCAAATAAATATAATTAATTAAATAATCATTTTTAATTAATCATTCTTAATAAATTATAATTAATTAAATTATTAAAATTAATTAAGATAATAAGTTAGAATTAATTTAGAATTAATTATAACTTAATTAGCGTCAATTAATTCTAATAAAATATAATTAATCAACATTAATTTATAAATTTTGATTAATTAATAATAATAATTATAATTAATTAAATTTAATTAATATAATTATAATTAATTATATTATATCATTTATATAAAAAATAAAAAAGAACAAAAATCCCTCTGCTCGGTGGATTTGCGGGATTTGGCCGTGGGAGCATGCGCAAGGGAGAAAGTTACTTACACAACCAGTGAGCTCCCATTTTTGTTTTCGATCCGAGCGGGAAGGGAAAGTCGTTGAGCAAGCGGGGTCGGACAGCAGGAGCGGGCCGAAGAAGCGCACGAAGAGAGAAAGTTAACTTCACCGTCAGCGTGCTCTCGTTCTTGTTCTGATCAAAATGTTGCAGCCTCCGATCTGACATGAAAGTCGTCACAGGAGCGGAGTCGGATGGGAGGAAGTCGCCTCTACAGTGATTGGAACTCCGATCCTTGCTTCCGATCAAACTGCTGTAACTTCCGCTCCTATAGGAAGGGATTTCGTCGAGGGAGAGATCGAGAGAGATAGCCAGAGCGGAACGAGAGGGCGGGTCTCGTTTCTTCGGCCATTTAACGACGCGATCGAGTCGTGCGCGCGACGTGGGGAGAAGTGACATCGGTCGTGGCTACGACGTGCGGACGCCAGAGCAGGTAAGGCATTTTTTATCTCTTTTTTTTTTTGCTTCACGGGTCAACTACAAAATATTTTTCAACATATCTCCATCTACTTTGACAGTCATGAATTTGATTAGGAATTCAATATCAACAAGTTGATCTGCTCGACCAATGCAAATGTAGTGCTTCAATGATTTATTCAATGATTTCATTGCTTCTTCAATCATACCAAATCGAGCAAATCCACCAATAAGGGAAATCCATATAAAAATATTTGGTTCCTCCGTACTACTGAAAATTTTAAAAGCTTAATTAGGATTTCCACATCCGATAATCATGGTAGTCCATGCACAGGTATCGAAGTTCTTCTTTGGAATGCTATCAAACACCTCTTCCGCGTCATTAGCCTGACACACGCACGGTAAACTTCAGTAGCTTAGGGAGCACGACTAGATTCTTATCCAACTCAGCTTCCTGAATATTAACATTAGCTCCCTTCCCTGTTTCAGTGACCGAGAATCGATGCATGGCTGAATGACACCAAACTCCAAAGAATTAATCATCTGGGCCTTTTTTGCATTTTTTTCCAATAGTCTCCAAACATCATTGACGGCGTCTCTTCAATTACATCCTCCATCTCAGTTTCTCTGCCTCCCAACTTTCCAATCCATTGGTTGTTTGAATCCTCTTTAGTCTCGTTCAAAACAGATTCATATGTTAGTTTACTAATAATAGCCTTAGAAGAAACTGAATAACTTGAACTAGATGATTTAGCTGAAACAATTTCATAAGCATCTTCTGATATTTCTGGAAATGATGCAAAAGGAGGAAGAGAAGAAGGCAATGCAGTACTCCTGAAGTCCTCCATCAGCCAGCCCTTATAAAATGTTGCAAATTTAGAAGTACCCATATTTAGAAGGTCAACATATAGTTCCTTTAGAAACTCCAGCTTCCACTTCACACCGGATGCTCCTTCTAAAGATTCTGCTTTTCTGCCATGCCATGCCTTCAAATGAGAAAGATGTGGTATGCCTTCAAATGAGAAAGATGTGGCAAGAAAAGGCCTTCCCAAAGTCCCGGAAGCAATACTATTTGAGCTAGGTAGGGAGACGACAACAACAACAACATCAAGCCTTTGTCCCACTAGATAGGGAGAATGAGAGAAAATTTGCTGTAGATGCTTCGCAGAAACTATATCCTTCTTTTGAATCTTAAAAACAATATTGAGATAAAGATGGGCACAAGCAGCTACATGTGATCGGGAAATCCACAAAGGTATCCATCATCTGATTTCATCGACTTCAGGCCAGTGATGACACTATACTTCAGAGAAGTTTTCTTTAGCTCCAAATTGCTCAGGAAAACCTTGTTCGTGAATGCGGGATTAGCCGTGCGGGGTAGGAATTGGAGTTGATTTTTGCGTGTGAAAGGTGGACGGCGGGCATTGTAGTCATATCGGAAGCGCATGTGAACCAGGATGGACTTAGGACGGGCGTGGGTTGTGGGTCTGGTCACCAGAGGAAGCGAAGACATTCGTGGGCTCGATCATGGTCTCAGTTGTGATCATGATCTCATTCTCAATCGCGATCGCAATGCATACAGTGGTTGGAATTAGCGGCCGCAGTGGCGGTAGAATAAGTTGGAGGTCTTAGTTTCAACGTTTGTATAACAAATTTGCAAAATCAATAGTTGAACTTGATATTCTGATAATTGGCAAACATAGTTGACACGGTTCAAATTACAAAAAAAAAAAAAATATTAATATTAAAATCTCGTTTATGGCCATGTTAAGTTGAATCTCAATCGGAGGGGACCTTATCCCTTTAAATGCCTACAAACTCTGATAAATATAAATGTTTTTCAAGTGACTTTAATGTCACATCGATGATGGCTGTGTTAAAATTGAATTTCAATCGGAGTGAACTCTATCTCTTTAAATGCCTCCAAACTTCGATAAAAATGCAATATATTTAATGTCTTTAGTATCACACTTATGCTGGCCGCGTGAAGGTGAATTTCAACTAGAGGGGATTTTTTTATCAAAATACAATTTGAACTAAAATTTAACTCGATCCTCCGCCAACAAGTGGGTAGAGTTGACAAGATTTAAATGGTAAAATGAAAATACTTAAACACCCAAATAATGATCGTGCTTAAAGTAAATCTAGCTAGAGCGGTCAATTATTAAATTTTATCAAAATTAAAAGATTTAATATTTATCAAATTTAAAGGGGAATTAATCACCCATATCTTAAAGTAAAAATTATCCATCCTCCATAATTGTTTGATCAGGGCAATGAATTTAAGAATAACTTTAGCTTACAAAGAGCGAATGCCCAATTGAAAATATCATTAAGATTCATTCTAAAACAATCTCCTGCTTATAAGAACATGCCATGTGTTATCTAATTGGTAGTTTGACCCAATGGCTTCACTAGGTAAGCAGTTATAACAGGGGCACTCTTACTGGGTGGTTTTGTTGCAGATAGACACCACTATATTATGGTTACTTTCAGAGCCCGTATGCTCCCCAATGGTTAATACCCTTGAGTAATGAATCATATGGTAGAGTTGATAGGATATAATGCCCTCTGCTAGCTAAAATTGACTTGAATTTGTTTCTTTGATAAACATTCTCCTCAGGTTTACAAAACACCTTTGTACGAAGCAATCCATGGCTGTCGAAAAAAATCTTTAAGTTAGGTTGAATCGAGGACCTCCTCTGACTAAGTAGACTAAAGATCGTAATGACCCGGCCAACGGAACCATGAGATCTTGATTGGGTACACCTTCATTCCCCTGCCATCAATTTTAAGCGCAAGGTGATAAATTTGTATCCCTAAATATCTAAAATTGCTACTAATATAGGTAATTAGCTATACGTGCTTGCGCCCATGGGAAACCAAAACTATGATCTTAAAGTTCTTGCAAATGAGAGTGAAATATTTTGGTGTAGTGTCTTATCTTTAACCTAATATGCTTTCAAAAAATTTACCCGGGAACTTAATCCATTACCCACAGATATCAGTCCATTAAACTCTCATGTAATCCACGACCTCTTGTATTGTGGGTAAGATGACTAATTTGGCTATCATTACGTTCAGGCGTTGCTTTTTACAAATTTATATGGTTTTTCATGAAGTCTAGGTATTGTTTTGCTGTTGTGCAGTGATTCTTATGTTTGTTAATTAAGCTCGCTTTTTATATTGTACAGATCAATCAATGAGGTTGGTCCAGTTTCGCCTTTGGCTTCTAGCCTTGCTGCTGGATTTTCTGGAGCTGTAGCTGCTGCCGCTTCTCATCCTTTTGACACAGCCAAAACTCGATCGCAGTGTATTGTTGTGCCTAAGGTATCCCAACCTTGTTTCATAGCGACATATTCCTTCATTTTATCATTTCAGTAAATATTGTAGTATCGTTGGCCTGTTGTCATAGATTTTGAATTCACTACCTTGATTTAAGCCTCTTCCTAGCCTTCCAAGACCGTTGGGATTTCAAAAACTTGAGCACAATTTGTTTCTTTATTCATTAGACAGGTATGCTTTGAAATTTGAAGTATAATGAAGCAGAAGATTTAGAAAAGAGTTGATTGCTTTTGCATTCAAACTTTTCCATATCAGGATATAATCTTAAGATAGAATCACAAACTATAGTTGGGTGGATTGTTTAATTTGATGAATAAGTTCATTATGACATAAATTTAGTGGTTAAAGATTTATAAGTTAACAGTGTTGGGAATTAGGTGAGATTTAGTTCAAATCAGGAAGTGCCAAGCAAGGAGAGAAGGAAAGAAGATCCACACACAAAACACACTAAGAATTTTATATGAGTTCACCTCACTCAATTACTGGCTAAGTCCTATTGTTTCCGTTGTAAATTATATTATGATGTCAATTGCAGGATTTTTGTAGTTTTAATCTATCTTATATCAACAAAAGACGATGCCCCCTAGAGCAGTAAAAACATACAGTGAAATCCCTGAAATAGCCTTAATAAAATAACTTGCAAATATTAAATATCTTTCAGGTTCTCCGCCTCTAAACCCGGTGGTTAGATAAACAAGTTTGGTTAAGATGTTTTTTCGTTGGGCAAAAGTTAATCTCCACAATTTGACAAAGAAGACAGGCCAAAGATAACATAAATTGAAAGTTTAAAACAGAAAATTCCGTGCAAAAACATCTTATGTGACACTTGCAATGATTTAATGGAGAATGATAATTCATGAAACCAACTCCAAGATGCTGATTTGATAAAGCAGTTTAGTTGATTCTTTGTGGCAAAAAAGGATTTATTTTCTAGTTGTTTGATTCTGAGGAGAATCTTGTGATGATACTTATGTTCACATCTTATATGCAGTACATAAGCATGGAAAGGAAGTTCTTAAAATGGAAAGCTTCTGGAATTTGGATAGAGAGGGTCACTGGCTTGTCCCCTGCAGATCGAAACTTGTTGCTTCGCGGTATTGGATTGCGAATGGCCTGCAGTGGTGTTGCATCATTTACCCTTGTTGCAAGCTACTTATTTGCCATTAAACAACTACTATAGTTGATGGCTTGGACCATATATTGAAAAAAAAATTATGTCAGAATAATCTAATATAAATTAGATCAGAATGGGTTGGATTATCCTGAATATATTATACATAATAAATTATAAAATCCATCTGATTGAATTGATCTCAGGATATCCTGAAACAAATTTTTTTCCCGTATTGATTCATTAAAATCATCTGCCATAAATCTTGAAGATCACAGATGCGAAGGTATGGCCTTAACAATTAATCGTTCTTGACCTTTTGCATTTCTTTTCCTAAAAGTCTTATTTTTTGGCCAAGCCCTTTTTTTTCTTATTATACAGGTTGGGGTCAAATCTGTCCTTCGCTAAATATAATTTGTTCCCTGAAGATCTGTTGATCCAAGGCCAAGCTGTTTTAGGTTTCTCCATGAAGTCAGATTAGAAAAAAATGCTATCTTTTAACAGGTAGAGTGCGACAGTTGGGGGTAATCAGCTCTCTACTTTGCTGTATCATTCACATTTTTTGGTGATATAAAGATGAACATTATGAAATATTTAGGGAAAAAATATTAATAAATGAGGCCATTCCATAACATTGTTAATTCATTGCTCTTTCTTCGGTGTCTTCTGCATTCCAACTTGAGTATTTTCATTCAAAGTAAACTTAAGATCTGTATGCCACACCATTTTAAATTGTATTTGTTTCCATTCCAAGTGTTGCTTGCTTAGTCGTTCTTTCTTCAGAATTGAATTGATGGGAAATTTTTGGGTCAGAATATCCTATTCAATTTTGATGAAGATGAATTTTAAAGTGATTGAAAAGAATATAATAGATAAAAATTAATCAAGCTAATGCGCTTATTTATTTTCAAAATAAATTTATTCTTGAGATTTGTTCTGACTGAAATTTGGTCTGGTATCTTGAACTAATTTTTGTCCTCTCCTGAATTTGATCTTATGAGTGTTGAAGTTGAGATCAAGGGTGTGAATCTTTTAATAAATCTTTTGGGTTCCTTACCTGAAAAATATGAGCATTTTGTGGATACAATGAGATGTGGGAAGATAACTCCTCAATAGCAGGGCAAATTATTCTGTGCGCACACCGGACGCAAGGTTGCGTCCAGATTGTTGCGCTTTTACTGTGCTTTTAATGTATTTTTGCAAAATGGCAGCTAATACATAATTTTAATTGCATATTAGCTGTCCTTTTGTTGAGTATTTGTAAAAATACAGTAAAAGCGTAGCAAATATCTTACTCATTGAGTATTTGCTGCCCTTTTGTTGCGTTTTTCAAAGACCCAGTAAAAGGGCAACAAAATGGCAGCTAATATACAATTAAAATTATGTATTAGCTGTCATTTTGCAAAAAAAATATATCAAAAGCACTGTAAAAGCGCAGCAAATCCGGATGTAAGCTTGCGATCAGTGTCCGCACATAATGATTTGCCGTAAGGGAGGCTTTATGATTAAGAAGATAAACATGTGAACTGCTTGTAGAAAAAGCGATGAGCACAATACCCATTTTTTGTCAAAATCAAGGAGTCATATGATTATCAAACAATTATATTCATCATGAAAGAGTTAAAAATATATTTATGAGATTTTATTTCATCAAAGGTGTGATTAAAAACTTAGGTTTCGTTTGGGACGACTTTCTTGTTGCTTTTTTAAGCAGCTTTATAGTGTAAAAAAAATTAACTTTTTAACTAAAAAATTGCTTTAAGAAGCACTAAAAAAGTTGTCACAAATGAAGTCTTAATGAAAATCTTAAACATAACCTATCACAATCCTCTTGAAATATTGGCAAATATATTTTCTTCAAGGAATTTTGATTATTGATTTGAGCTTTTGAATGATATAAAACGATTGTTGGATATTATTATTGTGATTCTATATTTTTCGGGTTTTCCAGTTGTATTAATAAGTAATTGTTAATCTGAAATTTAGTTATCCATTGTCCCTACAGTTCTCTTATATATATATATATATATATATTTATGGTCTTGCACAGAGTATCTAAGGTTCTGTGGTGTGTCTTCTACTGAAAAATTATTATGTGCGGAGTGCGCACCGTTCGCACAAATATTGAGGGGTGCTCGGTACCGTTCGGTACTGAGCGGTACCGAGCACCCGCTAATGCTTGTTGCAGATATTGGTTGAGAGCTTAGGCTTCCAACTAAGAGGTTCAGGGTTCGAGTCTGTGTGTATGCGTTGTGTGTGTGAGTTTGCCTTAAATGGCCTAAATGTCAAAAAAAAAAAAAAATTGCTTGTTGCAGACGGTTCTCCCCGTCCGCACTTCGCACCTAATAATCTCTCGTCTTCTACTGTATATTGTTCCTGCAAGTTAACAAAGTTCTGAAGCTGCTGCTGCATTAAGAACAAGAAATTAGAAGATGTCACTGCCGCCGTTCTTACAGACCTGAAGGTCACTAGCCATTTTGTGAGAAATAATCTGACCGGCAATTCTACGCCTTAAAGAACAAGTGGTTATGGTCTTGCAAAGAGAGCAAATGAAGTTAACCTAAATGCCATAAAATATTAGCACATCGGCAATCTTAAGATTAGTACATGAAGCCATCCAGAGAAGGAGAAATTATTATGTGCAGATGTCGAACGTCGTCCGAAGATCAATCAGAATGAGTCACGTCGGTACCACGCTCGACATTGCTGATGTGACTCATTTTGATTGGTCTCCGGATGTAGAGATGTGTTTGACATCCGCACAGAATAATTTCTCCCAAAGAAGAAACATATCTGAGCTTAGAGCCTTTATTTAAACAAATGAAGATTAGGGGACTTAACCCAATTGAGGAACATTTGTAAAAACTAAACAATAGCATTAAATCATAATTTTGCTTTAGACAATTTGATTGCCTATTGCCTTGTAGTTCTTACAAAATTTCTATTTCAATGCATATATGGTGACCTCAAATCAATATTTTCAGTTTCTTCTTAGTTAATTTCTTGGAAATAATCATCCTTGGAGCACAAAGCATTGACCTTCTTGAAATTCCAACTATAAAATGGAAGTCATCATGAAGAACTTGGTATGATGGGTTCTTGAGAGAGTGCTTCCACTGAAATCCACCTTGCACATAGTGGATTTTGGTGGCTTCAACTTTTCAGATAGTTTCATGGATTTAATTATAGATACTTAGATTTTGTTTGGGATGAGTTTTTTTACTACTTCTTAAAGCAATGTTTTAGAAAAAAGAAAAAAAATTTTTATACTAAAAAGTTGTTTTAAGCAGTAAGAAAGCCGTCCCTGGCGAAATCTTAGATTTCGTTTTGAATAGTTTTTATATAATTTTTAAAAGCATTATTTTTATACTATTTTTTAAAGCAATCTTTTAGTAAAAAAATTTGTACTAAAAAATTACTTGAGAAAGCAGTAAGAAACTATTCCAAAAGAAACCTTAATGTTTTAATAAAATAGTTTATTGAATAATGGACGACTTCATTGTCTTTTGAACTATGAATTTTTAATATAAATTATGTTTTATATATTGTATTATAATTATAAGAGAGAGAGAGAGAGAGAGAGAGAGAGAGAGAGAGAGAGAGAGAGAGAGAGAGAGACCTTGTCATGCAAGGGCACTAAGGAATAAATTGATAATATTGCATGCATTGCTGTGTATGCTTTGATTTTAATGTCTAGATTACTAAAAAATAGTGCTAGCAAATTAAGATTTATACTTTTACAAAAATTCAATTTGCTTTGTTTTTTTTTTTTTTAATTCTGAAAATTTATTGATTATTTCAAGTAAAAAAAATCATATTTTTTTTCTTAGTTATATTTGATTCTTAGTAATTGTTGACTTACAATATTTTGAAATTCATATTGCTTTCTATCTACAATAATAAAACTGAATCTATCTATATTTTGGTTTTATACAAACTATTTGTTTGATTTCTAAGAATTAGCATTACAGCAAGTACGAAAAATACAATTAGCATTTCAACTTAAATAAGATTCTCACAATTTCTCTCATGGAAGGTCGATCATTGATCGATGAGTGAGTGCATGAAATAGCCAATTCCAACAGTTTCAGAGCATTAGCCTTCTCATTTTCCATCCAGTACCAAATCTCCTCATCAAGGAAACAGAAAAGGTTCCATTTTTCAGCTTTCTGCAGGTTTGTATTCATCCAGGTGACAATGTCAACTCCATCTTCAAAGCTTGGATCTACTGCCATTTTCCTGCAGAGGAGCTCCAAAAGAACAACTCCATAGCTGAAAACATCACTCTTCTCATTCAACCTTGTTGAGTATCCATTTTCTGTTCATTATATAAGCTGTTCATAAACAAAAAAAAAAAAAAAGTTCCAAGTAAAAGCATAATATTAGGGGTGTCAATTTCGAGTTACGGGTTGGGTTCTGGTCGAACCCGGAACTGACCCGACACTATCGGGTTCGGGTCAACCCAACCTGTTTTTACAAACGAGTCAATTTTTCGGACCCGAACCCGACCCAAGCCACGCGCAGAGTCTCGGATGCGACGCCAGTCACGCGGATGGTTCTTGGTGATGCGACTCAAGGCCAATCACGCGGACGTGACGGTTTTTGGTGACGTGTTGTCAGTCATGCGGACGCGAGGCCAGTCGCGAACAAGCCACGCTGACGCAATGCGACTCGGGGCAAGCTGGCAAGCGGACCGCGGGTCAGGCGGGACAGCTGGGGCAGTGGGGCAATTGGGGCAGGCGGGTTCGCGGGGCAGGCGGGCAGACTTGGACAGAGCCGGTCAGGCGGGCAAACTTCGGGTAGAAGGGTTTCCGGATCATTCCCGGGTTCTCGGGTCAACCCAAACCTGACCCAGTTTTGCAAACGGGTCGGTTTTCCGGACCCAAACCCAACCCGGTTCGGGTTCGGGTCAACCCTAACCCTAAATTTTCGGATCGGATTCAGGTTGAATTTTTGGGTCGGGTCTAATATTGACACTCCTACATAATATGCAGGAAGAACAAATTATCACCTGGAGCAATGTAGCCAAGAGTGCCCACAATTGAAGATTTTGTTGAACTAGAAGTAGTACTATCCATCAATTTTGCCATTCCAAAGTCTCCAATCTTGGGCTCCAGCTCAGAGTCCATTAGTATATTGCTTGATTTGAGATCTCTATGGATGACCTGAGGAACACAATCATGATGAAGATAGGACAGACCTTGAGCTATCCCAAGAGCTATGCGACGGCGAACCTCCCAGTCTAAGGTAACCGGTGGATTCTTCTGGTGCAGCACATCAAAAAGAGTTCCACCTTGCATGTACTCACAAACAATCAAGCCAAAGCCATCTCTTAAGCAATATCCAAGCATTCTCACCAGGTTCCTGTGCCTCACTAAGTTCAAAATCTTCAGCTCATGTGAGAAGCTTGGCTCAGACAATTCTACCTTTTTAACAGCCCAGCAAGAATTTCCCATACCAATCTGTGTTTTATAAACAGTCCCATACCTTCCCCTTCCAATCACATACTTCTCACTCAATTCTTCCGTTGCAAGCATTATATCTTCATATGTCAGGTCTTCAGGCAAATCTGTAATGAAGTGTGCTCGATGAATTGCCGCCGGCGAAGAGTAATTTCTCATTCTGAAGTAACTGGTACTCAGTGCTCCAGCTAGAAGCAAAAAGAGACAGAGTAATACCATGAACAGTACCATGAATCTAGTTTTGTTTCCACTGTGTTTCATTGCTTGCTGGCAGTAATTTCCACCATTACTCTGCAAGCACAAAGCAGGGTTCCCCATAAATAACTCTGGTGATGATGTTGCAAGTTTAACCCAACCAGCTGGGAGCTTGCCTGATAACTTATTAAAAGACAAATTGACAAAAGCAAGAGAGACCATATTGTTCAAGCTAGAAGGTATTTGTCCTGATAGAAAGTTGCCTGATAGATCTAGAATCTGAAGCTTATCAAGGTTACTGAGACTGCTGGGAATTTCACCTGACAGCCTATTATTGCTGAGATTCAAAGCTAGAGAAATGTACTGAAGGTTTCCTAGAGAATAAGGGATTGCTCCCTCAAGCATGTTCTTCCCAAGATCCAACTCTATCAGATTCTGGCTTGATGTAAACAAATCTGGAATATGACCTGTAAGCCTGTTCTCAGCGAGAATCAGATACTGTAACTTCTCCAATCTCAGAAGCTGCGGTGGAATACTTCCTGAAACAAGATTCTGGCTGATGTCCAATTTAAGAAGTTTTGTGCAGTTAGCCAATTGAGGAGGAATTGTGCCTGTAAATCTATTAGAGGACAGTTGTAACGTCTCTATATTTAAAAGTTTAGCAAGAACAGGCGGTATAGGCCCTGAGAAAGAATTGTTTGAAATATCCAGCATTGTGAGATTGTGCCAAAGGGCAAGACTTTGTGGTATTTTCCCTTCAAAGAAGTTGTTACTAAGATCAAGGTAAGATATTCTTGAATTCGAACTCAAATTTTCTGGTATAACTCCTTGAAGATGATTATTACTTAGTATCACCCTCGTAAGAGCTGAACAAAGAGCGATTTGGACAGGAAATGTACCATTGAATCGATTCTGCCCAATTACAAGAACAGTGAGATTGTTACCTGAGCAGAGTCCAGCAGGAATTGGCCCATAGAAATCATTTCCTGTCAAGTCCAGCTTAATCAAACCACTCTCAGTGCTTCTCCCAAGGTCAAAAGGCAACTGTCCAGTGAGATTATTGTTGGCTAATGATAGATATTCAAGTTTCCGCAGATGAGTAATCTCTGAAGGGAAGCTTCCAGTTAAGCAATTATTATAAAGCTGCAAATCCCGAAGAGCACTTAATTTCCCTATCTCGGGAGGTATTGTTCCTTCAAGTTGATTATTAAAAAGCCAGATCTTTTCAAGGTTCCTTAGCTTGGCAAGCTCGGAGGGAATTGGACCTCCGATGAGATTGTCATGTAGCTTAAGCTCCACCAGAGAGCTGAAGTTGCCAATCTCGGCAGGCAGAGGACCCACGAGCTGATTATTTGATAAAGAAAGAGAACTCAAGCTGCTCAACTTCCCTATCTGTAATGGAATCGTCCCAGAAAGGTTGTTACCCCAAAGATCGAGATTTTGCAGTGCACGGCAATCCCCGATCTCTTCAGGTACACTGCCACTGAAATGATTCTTAGAAAGAATCGCTGCAGTCAAATTCCCAAGCTTCCCAAAGCTCCTGGGTAGCTCACCCACAAATTCATTGTCATCAAGATAAAGAAGCTGAAGCCCGGGAATTTCATCAAATAAGTCAGGCACCGATCCTCCAAAACGATTAAAGGAGAGCGCGAGCTCGGTCAGATCATGGCAATAGAACAAGCTCTTAGGAAGCGGTCCTGAGAGCAAGTTCCAATGGAGGTATAACAAGGAGAGGGAGCAATGAGCAGCGAAGTCCGGCAGCCGTCCGGTGAGGTTGTTTTGGTTAATATAAAGATACATGAGATTCGGAAGGAGAGTAAGCGCCGGCGGGATATCGCCAGTGAGGAAATTCTCGTAGAGGCTGAGGTACTCCATATCAACGGCGAAGGAGATTTCTTCAGGAATGGGCCCGGTGAGGTAGTTTTGGCCGAGGTCGAGGTGGCGAAGGCGAAGCGAGATGAACAGTGAGGAGGGGATGGGGCCAGTTAAGTGGTTGAGCGACAGGTCGAGATAGTGAAGTGAAGGGATAAGAAGAAGGTGAGGCACGGCGGTCGCGAAGGCGGCCGAGAGGCCGAGGCCGGAGAAGTTGAGGGCAACGATATCTCCAGCGGCGGAGCAGGAAACGCCGGGGAAGCGACATGGAGGGAGCGTTTGGTTCCATGGTGGCGGGAAAGGAAAGATTTTTAGAAAGGAGAGGAGAGGGGAAGTGGGGGAGGAGAGCGAGGGTGAAGAAGAAAGGAGGAGGCGTGGGAGCAAGAAGAAGTACAGTAAGGAGAGCATTGGTCGTGCTGTCTGGCTTAACGAACAGAGATAGTCGTTGGGCCAACGGGTCAAGGAGGAGAGGCAAATATAACGGTGCGGTAGGCAGAAAATATTCTTTATTCTAAAGCTACTTCCATTACATTTGATTCCCATCATCACATTACCTCCATTGGAATGTTTACGCACGTGGTACTGTAGGTACATTGCTCCAGTTAGCTCATCTTGACCTTAGACTTATAACTAAGAAGTCTTAGATTCGAGTCTTTGTGTATGCGCTGTGTGTATGATTTTATCTTAATTGGCCTAAATGTCCAAACAAAAAAAACAAAAAAACATTGCAGCAGCAATGTGAGTCAGATTGAAAAAAATTATTCTGTGCGGATACGGGACAGTGTCCATAGATCCATAAGAATATGCCACGTCATTCTTTTGCTCGGTACTAATACTTGGTATAGCTTGATACCGAATGATGTGATTATTTCTCGTTAGATTGAACCATTTTTCGTCTTTTTTTAATTTCACTTAAGAGTTGTATTTTTAATTAATAGCAGCCCAAACATTTTAGGACGTTAAAAATGTCTTATTAAGATTCCATCAAAGCTAATTAGGCTTTAATGATTCCTATCAAAAGCATTTCGATCGACCACTCTTGAAAGAAAAAAAAAAGCAATATATAAATATATAAATAAAAAAATTAGCTTAGTATATTCTAATTAAGATTTTGATTAAAATAAAGTTAAAATTCATTAAATTAATTTATATGCATTGCACTCATCTTAAAGGGAATCTAACGATTTTGACCTCATTTTAATAAAAAATTGATCATGATATCTTGATTAATTATTTTTTTCTTAAAAAAAAAATTACTTTTATTAACTTTCAACATATTATTTTCCTTATAAAAATTATAACCATCCCAAATAAATTCTAAATATTATCAAAAAGAAATCAAGGGAAATAACAAACCGTGATTTTATATTTCTAATTCTTCCCATATGTTGATGCGAATTAGTGGTGTTAAGTGCGTTAAGCCGACTCGTGAATCAGCTTGGGCTTTGCATAATAAAATGCTCAAGAGCTAAACTCTTATGTGCTAATGAGCAAAGCTTGAGGTCTCGACTCGACCTATTAATTCCCCAGTCAACTTGTTTTAAAAATATTAATTTAAAATTAAGTTAAAATATATTAGTATTTTGAGGTTTAAGTGAGAAATTATTAAAATATTTAAAAATTACATCTCACTTTATTATACCAATGATTCATTAATATATTTTTTTTCATTATAAATGTGTCAGCCCAAATTTAAACGATTAATTAATTATAGGTGGCCAAATTTCAGAGAAAATAGCCTCAGAATTGAGCCCAGAGCAAGTCCTACGTGGGCTGTAAGTTTAAAAGAATTAATAAGCCCAGCCCGTAATTAACAAGATGGATTAGCCCTAACAGGCCGAAGATTTGACAAGAAATATATTATGGATTATTTTACATCCATTTTTAGTTCAAGTGAAGATGAGAAAAAAGAAAATATTATGGTTGGGATAATGCTACGAGGTGATGGTGACAATTATGAAATAGTTCTTAGATACGATTCTCTAACTTCCTAATTAAGCAACACAACTTTCCTCCAATATGGCCCATAGGATCTATGCATATAAGCTTAAGGATTTGCTAAAGATCTATCAACCCACCCTGCCATAATGAAATGACTAGTAAATAGAGTCATTATGTCGATAGCTCGATCATAACCCACAAGATGATAAACATAACATATTTTGAAGGAAAAGATGAAAAGGGGTGTTGACAGTTATGCTTGTTGTGTGAGTTTGATGGATGTTATGCTTAATGAACGTGAATTTAATAACTTCTGTTCATGTGTGCTCATTAGTGTTGTGTGACAAATCCTAGTAGGGTTCGAAATTGACTTCTCCTCACTTTTGGACGAAAAGAGATGGCAGTAAACGGGAGAAGAGAGCTAGAAGAGGATCTTAATATCTAGGTGAGAGTATATTTTTATTCGAAGAACCCCAAGGAAGTTTCTTTTACCCCATTTAAAATAGGAAAAAATCACCAAGTGGCATTGGGAGATTATCCTCTTGTTAAAAAAAAAAAAATTATCTTGTGTTGGCAAAACACCTCATGCATATACTAGTGGAATTTGTGCATATTCGTGTTATTCTTGGAGCATAAATGTTTAAATTTAATTGTTAGATGTTAGGAACAAATTTCATTGAGAGTTAACCAGCACCGTGCAATCTAAAGTGAATTTAAGGCAAGGAACTAATCAACATGTGCAGATCAAATGGGAAGAAATATCATTGGGACGAATTCCCTTGATATGGCATTGAGATGGTATCACTGGCACGAAAGTTGGAACTTATTAGTCAAGGGAAGTAAGATGAGATGGATCAAAGAAGGAAAATTATTGGCCAGAGTCCAATATAATGGGATGAAGTTAAAAAGATAGCACCAAGTGCCAAGGGGAAAATTTATTAACTAATGTGATAAGAAGTAACACATACAAACAAAGTTGTTGGCCAAAGGGCCAACAAAAGAATACCAAGATGAAAGACTTAACTTAAGAAGTCATTAAAAAGGGGTCTTTTCACAACAAATCATCGAGGCAAATGAATTATTGTGAGATGGACTAACAAACCTCAAGAATGAACATTTTATATGGAGAAGCCGTAGAGAAGAAAAACCTTCTCAATATAAGGCCCCAATCTAAGGCTACAACAATCCTAATGGGGGTAGGTAGGCCTAAGTAGAGCATAAAGTTATAGTTTGGGCATAGGTCAACTATTAAAGAAATTAGATTAAGCTCCACATCAACAAGAATAAAGGTTTGGTTTTACCAAGGACTAGTAATATTTTTGTAGCATCCTAACCACCTATTAAGCTGAGATGATAAATGGCCCTTTATGCGAATTAAGGTTGACGCTTCATGGATGAGCTCTTAAATACATGATTTTAGAATGATTTTGTAAATTTTTAATGGAAAAATAAGTAATTAAAAAAAAAACATTTTACATATAATCATGTGATGCAAACAGTGTAGACGAAAAACTTTGCTACTCTTAATTACTGAGGGCATATTTTTATTTTTTTGAATTTAATTTAAAAATGCTCAAAACAAATTTCAGTTGTTTGAACCGTTAATAAAAACAATCACCATCACTGATATCCCCTGCCACCACCACCAATACTCGTTACCACACCAATAGCTACTGTCATTGTTATTGTTATCAGTAAACAGCGTCGGCATCGCATCGATAACAACCCTAATGACTTCCATCGGTGACCATCGCCACCACCACCCACTGCAGCCTTCGTCATTAACAACCATTGAAGTCGCTATCGTCGTTACTCTATGACCACAACCATCATCCGCCGGTTCTCGCCATCAACAAGCAACCACCTCCTTCTTAATGACCTAACCAGGCAGTCGACTAGCCCTACAAGCCCCCACTATCTTCGCCAACCTTCACCAACAACCATAAATCAACTTATTCTATATTCCATACAAATAAAAAAAGTATATTTAAGATACCAAATATATTATTTCAGTTCAAAATAATAAAAAAAAATATAAAAAGATTCCAAAGGGCCCCTTAGATTTTTATCAGTTTGCATTGAATTTTTGCAAAAAAAATGAGAGATTTGTCTATCCAATTATTAATTAATAAACTATAAAAATTAGAGATAAATAAAATGAATTTCAACAACTTATCCATATTTTCATATAGGGGTTGTCCCCTCATAGCAAGAAAGAAATGGTGCTAGCTCACCAAACACATGGATTTGATTGTTGAGAAATAAATCCACTATCATTTAATAAATAATTATAAATTAGCAATCATTTCCTTCTCTTTTTATGATGGGATTTTTGATAACATAATATTAAATAAAAAAATTATTTCAAAATATTATAACAAATAACACTAATAATAATAAATTTTAAAATTATAAAATCAATTTTAAAATAAATAATTTATATTACACTCATCTTGAAGTAAATCTAAGAACTATAAAAATTGCCATAATAAAAAAATTTAATCAAAATGTTATAAAACAAAAATTTTCATGTTATATTATCTATTTATCAGTCTAAGTAATGATTTTGAAATAATCATATTAAGTATTTAGAGAAATATTGATGAGAATTGTTATTACAAATTAGGAGAATCAAAACGGGTCAATAGGTTGGGTTCGGGTCTAATCGAAAATTAATCTAACCTAAATTTGGTCAACTCAAACTCAACCCGTTTAAGAAACGAGTAAAAAAAGGTGGACCCGAAACTAACCTGCCAGCAACCGAAACCTTCCAATAATCCATCTTAATTAAAAATATATTTTTATGGACTTATTAATCCTATATTTTAAGTAAATTGATAAAATATAGAAGATTATACCAATAAATAAAAGAGTTCAATAAAAAATATTATAAGAAGCTTTTTCAGGTCAAAATCCGATTGGCAGATCAATCAAATTATGGACCGTTTAATAAATATATCAGAATGCATTTATTAAATTGATCAATCCGAACTCAAATTTTTTGGGTTGGGTCTGAGTCGGATTGCTAGTGTTTTATTGGAAAAATTATTATATGCGGACACCAGATGCCATCCAGAGGTCAACCTTAATACGCCACTTCACTTGTTTGTTTTGTATCGATGTTGTGTACCGATGTGTATCAGTGACGTGACGTATTTTGAGTGGCCTCTGGACCGTCCAGTCTCGACACAAAATAATTTCTTCTTTTATTGACACCTCTATTATAAAATTTATATTCATCGTTTTGACATTTACATTAAGGTCCTTAATAAACTATATATAGCAAACAATAATTTTTGCGTAGTAATGGAGGGCCACTCGTTAAAGTTACGTGGAAAGTAATCATTATTATCTCTTTCCATAAGCGGTTGGTTAGTCAATTTTTTCATCGCCTAATTAACAAATGGTTAGTTATTTCTTCTATTAATTAAAAAATTATGTTAATACATTAAAATTTATTTCTATTAATTTAAAAATATATTTAAATATTTAATAATTTTGAATTCATTAAATTTATGATAAAATATTAAAATGTTCAGAAATGTTAATATTTTATATGAATATAATATTAATTTCAAGATAAAGTAAATAGTTTTTAAATTTATTTAATAAATTATATATATATATTGTGGAAACTGGAGAGGGAGACCGCGGCCTCCTCAACCGTCGTGTTTCTTCCTGTAGACGCGATCTTTCTCCGCCGACCCTCTCTGTATTTACCTACTTCAGAAGTCGAGATTGATAGTAGAGAAGGTGAAAGGAAGGATAGGAAGGAGATCTCTGCTTTAGAACGCACGGTTTTATCCGGCGAGGGTTTGATCAGGGAAGGGCAAATGTGGGTTTCCGGTGGGTTTCTGGAGGATAGGGTTTTTCTTGTGCGATTGAGGTTTTTGATATAATCTGATACGCGGGAGGGGAATCAGAAGAGGAGAAAGAGGAGATGAGTGCTTCGAGATTTATAAAGTGTGTCACGGTTGGGGACGGCGCCGTCGGGAAGACATGCATGCTTATATCGTACACCAGCAACACGTTTCCCACGGTGAGTTTAGGAGTTTTTCTTTTTTCCTTTTTACGTCGTTGTAGGTGCGATTTTGTTAGGGTTTTCTGTATTGGCGTTGGAGTGGACGAGGGTCGTAGTTTTTTTTTATTGGTTTGTGCTAACCCTGATGGTGGGGAATATGAGTTATAATTGATGTAGTGTTTGGTAAAGTTTTATGGTTCTTTGCTGATCATATATTTCGCCATTGATGGATTATGTTATAATTTGCTTGGTATTATGTCATATATTGTTTTTGGCTGCGCAAGTGATTTGGTTTGGGGATCTTCACCATCAATGCTGTTTTGTTATTTCTGTTATATTCGTTCTCCTGCGGATGAATTATATCAAACTTTTATGCTTCTGGAAGTTGATGATTCATCGGCGAGGCTTTATGAGGAGTCCGTCCAACATTTTTGGTTTCTTAACTGAATGAGGGCGGAATGCTTTAGGTTCTCATTTTATATTAAACTGCGTGTTCGATAAGGGGAATGCTAGATGTGAAGTTTCGTTAACCTTTTGGCTTTGCTGGACTAGTGCTTGGCGGAAGAATTATTTAAAATTATAACCTGACATGTGATAATACAAGAACGACTATGTGGGTGCCAACTAGCTTATTTTGTAAAACTCTTGTAGGTTTTTGCTAAGGTCTTGATTTCATATTTGGCCTACATCAAACTCATTTCATTTCTACTTTTCCAACTTATGGTTCTTATTGTATAAATTATGCAAGTCATCTGAATGAAGTTAAACTGCAAATCTATTTGAAAATATTGATCTATTTCTGATCTTATTTTTTTGAGAACATTTTTTAATGAATTATTGTCATTGCAAATCTATTTGAAAACAGGATTATGTGCCAACAGTGTTTGACAATTTTAGCGCAAATGTGGTTGTTGATGGTAACTCTGTTAACCTAGGTTTATGGGATACTGCAGGTAAATTGCCATGTTTCTCTTCTTTGTCCCTCTTTCAATTTGCTTTGCTCTATGCTTTTATACCTGGGGTGGAAGCATGTGGGTCAAAAGCAGATATTTTTCTTGAAACCCATGCTATCTATAACCTTAGTTTTCCTTTTGTAAATAGGCCAGGAGGATTACAATAGATTAAGACCACTGAGCTACCGTGGAGCTGATGTTTTTATCCTGGCATTTTCCCTAATCAGCAAGGCCAGTTATGAGAACATTTCCAAGAAGGTACAAAATCCCTCCGATTCTCTGTGCGTCTGTTCCGCTGTCTTAGTTTTTTTACTAACTATATAATTATCTTGCTGATATTTGTGTTTATTTACAGTGGATTCCTGAACTTAGGCACTATGCCCCTACTGTTCCTATAATACTTGTTGGAACAAAATTAGGTAAAGTTCTCATTGATAAATTTGCTTGGTGATTTTCAGTTCTTTGTTGCTTCCTTGTTTTTTATGTCCCTGCCTATAGATATTTTCAGATGTCTTGTTTGTTTGAAATTGCATTTGTGCCGTTAAGCTAATTAAAATTATAGTCTTTGATTGATGTACACATTTTTAAAATTGAGTTCTCCTTATAGCACAGGGTATGCATGCGTATCATCTCAGTTTTTCATTATGAAATAAGTTTGGATTTTTTTATTTTAATTATCATATATGTTGATCCCAAACACTTTGAATAAGGCGTTAGGCGTCACTGCTGCTAACTGATGATATCCATTCCCGCATTTCCTAAATTGCCATATGGAAGACTCCAATAATATAATTATCCATGACCGCAATTCCTAAATTGCCATTATGAATTTTTTCTTGTATTTATAGAATTGGAATAATTTTCTATTGTTAATCCATTTTTAGGATTGAACTTTATTTTGTATTTTTAGTACAAATTAAATTTATTTAGCTCATTTTATAATCTTTATTTACAGAATTTCTTATTGATAGTTGATCTTATTTACATTTACAGTTTAATTAAAATATCCATTTTGGATGTTTTAACAAATTTATATTATTGTCACGTCCATTTTGACCGTACAGGTCAACTTTTACGATGCTTAGAACAACAATTTTATCAGACAACTATTTGCTTTACTTGGCTGCACAACCCAACGCAATATAATACAACATAACATAGAATAACATTTTCAAATGTAGCTTGAGTTTTAACCTGCAGTGCTTTCTTTTTAATTTTTAGTTTGTTTTGTTAGACTTATGTTCTTTTACTTTTTCAACGTGTTCATTTTATGTTGGTTTAGGAACTTGTGCTGAATATTTTTTGTTGGGCCAGGCTGCTTGCTGTTTGGTTCCTATGTTGAATGCTATTAGTTTTTCGGTTCTTAGCTTGCGTAACATGCACGAAATTACTGCAGAAACAAAATTAATTGATGGAGGAGGTTGAGGAGTATATTAATATTTTTGAAACTAATCAATTCCACCCATATGAACTAGAAGTTAAATTTAATCAATTAAGAACCCATTCATTTTTGTGTTAAACATTGTTAGGAGACATGAGTTTTACATTGGAGGAATAATCAAGATAGAAATTTCCATTCGATATGTAATTTTGTTTAAAAAATTGATTTGTATGATTTATTTGGCAGAATTCTTCTACTTGACGCCCAACTTGTTGATGAGGTTGATATATTTTGAATAATTATAGATTGATAAATTTTGAATGAAGTTAAAGCTAATGTACTATCCCAAGTTATAATTTTTTTTTGGGACATTTAGGTCAATTAAGGCAGACTTATATACACATCGCATACACAAGACTCGAACTTGAGATCTCTTAGTTAGTAGCCTAAGCTCCCAACCAATAGACCAAGATGAGTTGTGTATAAAGTTAGCTGACCCATAGAGTTTTCTAAATTTTCTTTTCATCTCGCACAAAAGCATAATGAAAATATTATAAATTGGAACTAATATTTTGATACCAATATAGGGGCTGTTTGGTTGCCTGCAAAGTAAACGCAATGTAAAGTAAATGCAGTGTAAAGTAAATGTAGTGCATTTCAAATACTTTGAGGCTGTTTGGTTGTCTGCAAAATAAACGCAGGAGAAATGTTTCCCTTGTTTGGTTAGATATATCCAGAGTAAAGTAAAAACAATGCATTTGTAATATTTTTTTTGTCATTATAACTAGTGTATTTATAAAAGTAATCACCGATTGTTTAAACTTTGTTTGGGATAGCTTTCTTCTTGCTTTCTAAAACAGTTTTTTAGTACAAAAATTAACTAATAAACCGTTGTAAAAAACAATATGAAAGATGTTCCGAACGAAGCCTTCCAAAACTCTCAAAACGGAGCAAAGTGAGCTGCGTGGCATGGATATTTTCACATGTCAACCAAAAGAAAACACAATAAGTTGATATAGATACAGATAAAACCATGTTACAATCTTCAGCTTAAAGGTTATAAATTATTTTTTACTAAAAATGAGTGCTCATAATAGTAATTAGAAAAGCTTTTCGGAAAAACAACCAAATGCAAATATAGTTCATTTCTTTAATAACTCATCAACAATAGCCAAAAAGAAGACATGAGATCTTCAGCTCAACTCCAATTAAATTTCGGAGCACTAAACTGCAGCACATTCTTCATGTTGATTCAATATTAGAATTTGCTTATTAGTTCATTAAAAATTTTATTTTATTTTTTTATTTGTTTGTTGCTTCTATTCAACCTATTAATCATGATGTTTGCAAGCTTAATATTAAATAATTTGAATGAAAGTTTCATAAATTTTTTTTATTTATTACATATTTGTATATATACTTTAATTTTATATGTTATGTTTTAAAAAGATAATTTCATTAATAAAAAATGTCTTAATTTATTTTGATTATCAAATTTATTAAGAAAAAATCCCTAACAATCTCTCTAAAAGTTCTCTCCTCGACAAGCATCAAATAATGATGATTTGAGCACCAATGAGCTAATTTGATTCATCTCAACGAACTAGACACAACTGTGCAATCTAATTCACAAGATAAGGCCTCAATCGAAATTTTTTACATACAAAACAAACATGTACATAAAAGGTAAATCGGCCAACAAAGTGCAGAAAAAGATCATTGAAATGACTGATGCACAAATGAGGCCATCAGCATACTCGATTCGAATTCTGTCCCCAAGTGTAAAATCACTCATACCCCCGAGCATCTTATCTCTGCAATACTTAATTTAATCATCTTTTTGCTTTTCATATTTGATGCCTCCAGCTCTGTTACAAGATGCATGAATGGCAATTTTCATTCATGCATGATAGTTTACTGGATCCAAGATGCATGAATGGCAAAAGAAGTAGTAGATGAATTTTTTTAGAAATTAAAAAGAAAAAAATCAATTAAAAATTCTCCACCGGCGGCTACACTGGAAACCTCTACCATGAGTTCAACGATAGTGTTATCCCTATCTATCTCACCTCCCGCCGCTTCAATCGTCGCGTCATTTTCCTCCTCCTCGAGTACCATGATTGGTGGGTCTCCAAATACGGCGATGTCATCTCCGTTCTCTCCGATTCCCCCGCAATCGATTTCTCCGCTGATAGCCGAACCCACTACTTCCCACAGGCCATCGTCGGCCTCCAAATCCACGACGAGCTTGCCATCGACGCGAATCGAATGGTTTTGATGAGATCGACGACGAGTTCATCATGTGCTTGAGTGGCGTCGCGTTGGGAGCGATTTGGGACGGAAGGCTGGTACCTTTTCCGATGACTCGACGGTGTCTTTCAGCCGGCAGAAGAAAGACCAGTACTGTTTATATTTGTCCTAGACTTTGTCTTTAGTGATCGATCCCATCTTAAGATCTACTGCTCGTTTTCCCTTCACCTACGCGGAGCCCATCACCCATATAAACCAGTACAAAACTCTGGTATTGAATACCGCCGCCGTTGCAAGCAGCGCAGCCGTATCCATCGTTAGAATGCAGAAGAAATGGAGATGGAGAAGTTGCGAGCGAGCGAGAGAAGAAATGGAAACGTTGAGTCGGCACAGCGCTCGAATCACTCTCGTAGGTTCCGTCGACGCCAATCGCTGGCTGCCGCTTCTCTTCTCCCTGACTCCTCTAGCCTTCGCCGGCGAGCTTCGACTTCAACGCAGCGAACTTGCGACGAGTGAGTGGTTGTCGCGGCCGAGAGGATTTCGAACCCGCTCAATTTGAGCGGGTTTCGAAGTCGCGCAAATGGCCGCTCAAAATACACGGATAATGCTTCCGATGAATTACCAAAGTTCCGCTCAAAACAAACCAAGCGGACTAATTTATTAAATGCAGGTAATTAAATTACTTCACACTCTTAATTCAGGCAACCAAACAGCCCCATAATCTTCTTCAATTGTGATGTGTGGATGACTCATAGAATCGGTCTAAAAATACTAAGATGAGAATAGGGAATTTTTTGGAGGAACTTTTTCTTTCCATAATCTAATAGGAGGGGTGGGGGTGATGTTGGCAACTCTCTTCTTGGGAAGGATGCGTTATATTATTCTGGATTGCCTTGTGATGTAGAGAGAGAGAGGGGGGGGGGGGGGAGGGCCAGTCAATGTTTTTTTTTTGGTGTATAAAAATAGGAGCAATTCATGTCTATCCATAATTCCAACTAAATAAACTAATTTAGGAATCCTTATTTGTATTTTCTATATGCATTCAAATTATGAATAAACATAGTATAAATCAAGATAATATTCCTTTAAATCTCTCCTTAAAGGTTTGTCAACCATTTAGAAATAAATGAAGTTAAGGAGATTATATTGAGTAGTTGATTCACTCCATATAATTTTCTCTATCATTCTAATTTGTCCCTCTTTAAAATTGCAATTTATCCTCTTATAATTTTTTATCCGAAAGGACAATTCAATGTTAAATTTGCAAGATTTTTTTTTCTCTAGAGAACGCCTTTTTATTATTATTTGAACAAGCTAAAATATACCAACTCAGTATGAAGAAATGAAGGGTTCTATTACTAGGGTTGAGATGAAAGAACTGCTAAATGAGAAATATTTACATTTATCTGAGGTGTAAATAAACTAATTTAGGAATCCTTATTTGTATTTTCTATATACATTCAAATTATGGATTAACATAGTATAAATCAAGATAATATTCCTTTAAATCTCTCCTTAAAGGTTTTGTCAACCATTTAAAAATAAATGGAGAAAGTCAAGGAGATTATATTGAGTAGTTGATTCACTCCATATAATTTTCTTTATCATTCTAATTTTTCCCACTTTATATGATGGTGGTGAGACATGCAATGCTTTATGGTGCAGAATGTTGGCCATTAAAAGAGAAGTATAATATTAAGTTAAGTGTTGCTGAGATGAGGATGCTAAGGTGGATGAGTGGACTTACTCTTAGATATAGGATACGAAACAAGCATATCCGGGAAAAGGTTGGAGTAGTTTTAGTGACATATAAGATTAGAGAGAGTTGACTTAGATGGTTTGGTCATGTAAAACACCGGCCTTCCGATGACCTTGTTAGGAGAGTAGATGTATTAGATTTGGCCTATGTTAAGAAAGGTAGAGGTAGATGTATTATATTTGGCCTATGTTGATAAGACTAGAGAGGGAGTTGAAGGTAAACTTGAATTGTGGAGGTCAATCTTAGAGTCTAAAGGTTTTTGCTTGAGTAGATCTAAAACAAAATATATGGAGTGTAATTTTAGTAGTAATAGACCTAGTGAGGGGATTGTGACTTTGGGCGATCAAGTCGTTAATAAGAGTACACATTTTAGAAATCTTAGATCTATTGTTCATAGTGATGGTGAAATAGATGAGAATATTATCAGCATAATTAAAGTGGGATGGTTGAAGTGGAGGAATGCATCGGGCTTGTTGTGTGATAGAAAAGTACCCCTCAAACTTAAGGGAAAATTCTATAAGATGGTGGTGAGGCCTGCAATGCTTTATGGTGCCAAATGTTGTCCATTAAAAGAGAAGCATAATAATAATTTTAAGTGTGGCAGATATGAGGATGCTCAGGTGGATGGGTTGCTTTACCGTTAGAGATATGATACGAAATGAGCATATACATGATAAGGTTGGAGTAGCTCCAGTAGAAGATAAGATTAGAGAGAGTCGCCTTAGATGGTTTGGTCTCATAAAATGGCGGCCTTCCGATGACCCGGTTAGGAGATTAGAGGTATTAGATTTGACTTATGTTAAGAAAGGTAGAGGCAAACCTAAAAAAACTTGGTTAGAAAATATTAGGAATGTGTGGGCTCCGAAAATTCGGCCCCGGCCTCCGCTCGCTTTTCTTTTTTATTCGGCGAGGGAGTTTTAACGGAATTAAGTTCTAGGGTAAATTTTGGAAGGCAGATGGGTTTGTAGATAAGACACTACCCAGAGATTTTGCCCTCATTTTGCGAGGACTTTATGATCTGAGTTCTGGTTTCCTATAGGCGCAAGCCCCTATAGTTAATTACCCCTCCCAATCATGAGAGAGAACTTTCGATTAAGGCTAGTCGTCAATCAGATACGTAGATAATACGTGGTATCTGGCATATAGTAGCAGCAATGGGTTTAGGATTTGGAATTTGAAAGTTCGAAAATTTGATATTTAAAAATAGAAATTTCACCATCTTGCACTTAAAGCGGATGGTGGGGGAATGGATGATAGACCCGATCAAGATCCCATGGTTCCATCGTCCCGGGCCATCGTGGTCCCTGGTCTACTTAGTCAGAGGAGGTAGTCGACCCAACCTGACAGAAGGATCCTTGTCGGCAGCCATGGGTTGCTTCGTCCAAGGGGACATTGTAGACCGGGGTTGAATGTTTGTCTAAGGGGACAAATTTGAATCCACCTTAGCTAACAGAGGGCTTTGTGCCCTATCGATCATATCCTATTGATTCATATCTCAATGATTTGATGTCAATAACGGACGTATTGGCGCTGGCCATAACCGGTATTTCGTGGTGCCATTTGGCGGCAAAACCACTCGGTTCAGAGGGCCCCGGGTCATAACCGTTTATCCTGCGGTGCCATTTGGCGGCGAACCGCCGGTTAGAGGACACGTACTACGTCCTTATTGGCAGGAGATTGGTTGAGAGTGGATCCTAGTGATATTTTCGACTAGGCATTTGGCTTTTTGTGAGCTGAAGTTATATTTGAATTTGTCCACCTCGACAAACTTTTTGCGGAGGGTGGATGGATTTTGCTTTAAGTGTTTTGATGATTGATTTCAAATTTAAATATCTTAGAGCTTGATGATTTTTGGATATTTTATGGAATTTGGATTTTGTAGAAATTTTAGGACATTTTGAAATATTTGAGAGATTAACCCCTCCGGTTGAGATTCACATTCAACACGGCCATCATCGGGGTGGGGTCATTTTCATTTGTAGTTTGAACATTGTCAACTCTGTCTGGATGTCGACAGAGGATCGGATTTCGTAGGCCTTATGCCTTTGTGAGTGAATTCTATTGATTATAGGCCTTGAACGCTTAATATGAATGTATTAAAATAAATACATCGGTCCCCACAACCATGTGTATTTGTTTGAAGGTTTGAACCCTGTCCACTACTATGGATCTGTATAGAAGGATCAAGTTAGAACTTGAATTCACTTGTTGACCCGCGCAACATCCCTAGGCGTCACGTGTGTACCAATAACACGCTCGCCGGGGCCCATGTGGGTTGAGATTATATTTCCCCCTTTAGTGTACCTATATGTATACAAGCTACAGTGTAGGTGCAGGGGGATTTCAAAATATTTTAGTTGTGCAAGTAATTGTAATTTGAATGCACACAATATTTCATTTGAGAGATTATGTACGCCTTCTGTCTGCTTGTACGAGTGTTGCAGATCCGGTGGCGGCGAGTTGTAGGTTGTAGACGCCTTCTGTCTGCTTATATTTGTGTTGCAGATCCGGTGGCGGGTTGTAGCAGCTTATGGATTGAATTGTTTGCTGCTTTGTACAGGTAGACTGTCGTGCACTACATGTTGCTTTCTGTAGGGGCATTGTAGTGCACTAACGAATCTCCTGCTTTGAATCGTAGGGGACAAACTTTCCAGTGGTGATGTGCCTACTTTAATTAAGGGTCGTACAACCCGTGACACATAAAAGTGTGTTATTTTGTTTCTTTTTGAAGACATATGATCACGGGCTGTACGAGCTGCCTAACTTTAACAGCTGGTGCGCACACCACTTAGAGCGCCCGTGACCTTGGGTGTGCAGCAATCGAGGCGGCGACGGCGGATGACGGCAACGTAGGAACCTGCGATGCATAATTTCAAAATTTTTTATTATTATTTGTGCAATAAAATTAATTATTTATGCTTTTTCTTTTATTTAAAACAAAATATAGAGAGAGAAAGAAAGGAAGAGAGCTCTCTTTCTAGAGAGAGAAAGAGAGGGAAAGAGGATTTTATGGGTTTTTCTGATGGAGTGGGCTTAGAGTGTGTAGGAGATTAGGGGAGTGGGGTTAGAGAGAGAAAAATCTCTCTCTCACTTTTGGAGAGAGAAAGAGAGGGAAATTTGTTTCTCTCTCTAGGCAAGGTATTTGGAGGTATGGTGGGAAGGGGAGACGCTTAGGATGGAAATAGAGCCGTACATGAAGGAATTTCACTCTCATTCTAGAGAGAGAAAATTTTCTCTCTCTAGGTTAGAGAGAGAAAGTGAAGGATGAAAATTTTTTTTGTTGGAAGGGTGTAGGAGGTGTGTAGGAACATCTTTTGTGAAGGGATTTAGGTGGTTTGGTGAGTGGAAGTGAGGAAAAAAAAGATTAGGGTTTAGGGTTTTGTAGGTTTTGAGAAAGAGGGTTAGAGGAGGAAGAATAAGATGAAGGAGAGGAAGGAGGAGGGAGTAGAGGAAGAAAATAGAAGAAAATGGTGGGAAACTTGGAGGGAAGATGAAAAATAGAGAAGGGGAAGAAAAGGGAAGGAAGAAGAAGAAGAAGAAAAGAAGAAAATGGAGGAAGAAGATGAAGAAGATGAAGGAGAGGAAGAGATTACCTTGCACTTGGAGGAAGAAGAGGGAGCCGGCGGTGGAAACCGAGAGGGAGGTGTGAGGGGCGGCTTGGAGTCGTGAGAATGGCGTGAGTGTGAAAGAGGGATCGGTTAGGAGAGTTATGAGGGAGTGAGAGGTATTTTAGGGTTATTTTTTTATTTTTTTATTTAGAAAAATCATTTTCTTATTTAAAAATCTATTTCTCTCCCTCTTTTCCTAAAAAAAATTAATTATATTGCACAAAAATAAAAAATAAAATTTAAACTTGTATCAAGTTGGTCGTCGCGTCGCCGCTCGCACAAGTCGTCATCTCGATTCGCGCGCCCAAAATTTAATTTTTCACCGACCGGCGACCCCCACCAATATGGGTGTCGATCTTAGATGTTTCCGTTGCTCCGGACACATCGGCGCTGTCCGTTTCACGAACGGAGGTCATTTCGGCAATTTTGGGTTTTCGGTCGACACGCGTCGGGTGAGTTTTTTTTTTGCGCAATTTCGAGCTCTTTCGCTTTTGAAACCCTCCTTGCGCGGTCGACTCGACCCGTCACTAGTATTAGGGTCAACAGAATGACCTTTCTTTGTTAGATTTAAACGAGAATTTGACTTTTAATAGGACACAATGGAGGAAAAGGATTCATGTAGCCGACCCCACGTAGCGGGATAATGGCTTGATGTTGTTGTTGTAAGAAAGACAGAGGTAGACCTAAAAAGACTTGGTTAGACAATATTAAATTAAGGGTTCATGTAGTCGACCCCACGTAATGGGATAAAAGCTTGATGTTTGTTGTTGTTGTTGTTATTCTAATTTGTCCTTCTTTAAAATTGCAATTTATCCTCACATAATTTTTTATCTGAAAGGTCAATTCAATGTTAAATTTGCAAGATTTGTTTTTCTCTAGAGAAAACCTTTTTATTATTATTCTGGCAAACTAAAATATACCGACTCAGTATGAAGAAATGAAGGGTTTTATTACTAGGGTTGAGGTGAAAGAAGTGCTAAGAGAGAAATATCTACATTTATCTGAGGTGAAAGAATTGCTTAATGAGAAATATCTACATTTATCATAGCGTGATCTACTGTTTTATGAATTCAGTTTATTAAATCAAGTAACAAAAACTATAACCAAATACATGACTAAATTTGAGGATTTGTATTTTTGTTAAAAAATAATTGGATACCATAAAATATTACTTTTTCGGTTTAGATTTTAAGAAAAATTTCAGCACATTGGATTCCATTTTCAAGTTTGCATTCGATTTTAAACTAATGTTTTCATCCATTTATGTGACTCAGTGCGTATGCTTGAGATGCTTTTTTTCATTAAGGCTGTCAAATTTAATGTGTTCCACTCACTACTTCTAATGTAACCATATTATTAACAAATATACAGGAGAATCTAATGCCACTATATTTGACTCTAATATTTCTACTAAAGGTTACTTTAAATTTCATTAAACATGTCATTATGCAAATGAATATATTCTAGTGGGAACTTTCATATTGAGTGGAAGAAAAATATAATGAGATTAATGAGGGGGATAATGTTCATGAATTTGTTGAAGAGATTAGTGACTTTGAAGATTGGCAAAAAAGGATTCATGTAGCCGACTCCACATAGTGGGACACAGGCTTGATGTTGTTGTTGTTGTATTAGTGACTTTGAAGATGCTATTGGGAGTTTTGCTTCTTTAACATATTTGTTTGTAATATATGTCTGTTAATAACCTTTATCTCTAATTGTTGAGATTGATTATTGAAAACTTTCCTCCGGTGTTATGTTGTATCTATTGGTTCTTCTGAATTGAAGGTGGACGGGCTTTCTGCATAGTTTTAGTAACTAAGAACGAAATAAAATTGTTATCGTTGGACAATGTATTATGCGTTCCATTTATTTTATCACCTTTGTAAAATCTGTTTCATGGAAAGATCCTTATGAAATCATAAAAAATGAAGGCATTCTTTATCTATTAAGTTCATTGGTTGGATTTAATGGTTTATTCTACCACTCATTCTTTATTCCCTCTTGTAGACACCCGAATTTTATTCTGAAAATTTAATGCATTTCCTTTGCCAGTCAAACTTGTACTGCGGACTAGTTTTCTTGTAAATTTAGTAAGAATTAGATCCTTCAAATATTTGAACAAGTCTGTGCGTAGTGTGGCATGGCTATGGGCTTTGGACTACTTCAGCATATGTGGTGTTGGGACCAAACTAATCATGAATGAAATGGGTGAATTTGTTCTGCGGCAAATACTTGAGCACTTCTGAAGTTTAAATTGACTGTATGCTGGAAACGACTGGACTTGTTAAATTTAAAGTTAATTGGGTAGAGCTATTTGCTACTTTGAACTATTGAAACAATTTAAGATATTTGGTTTGGCACTTAGATAAAGTTTAATTATATGAAAGTAAAAAAAGTAGCTTTTTTAATGATATTTACTGTAGCTTCATTGAAAAGTGCTTTTATTGGTTTTTAGATTCTTTTTCCTAGACCAACGAAGATTGTAATCATTTGGAAATCATAATATATCCATTTTCAATCATTCTATCAACAACTCATATAAGTGGTACAATTGTTTTTTTTTTTTCCAAATATCAACTCTTAACAACACATTAGACAATGATTTTAATATAATTTAACCAAACAGTCTTTTGTTTTATTCCACATCATAACACTATACTGTATAACTTTAGTACAACACCAGAAAAGACAACAATGCCAAACAAAGCTTTAGTCATTGTCACTTTCTGACGTGCCCTGACAACCTGAAGATGGGGTGCCTGAATGTGTTGGTTTGATTTTATTTAATTATTGTGTTTTTTGTAATGCATCTGTAAAATTGAATGTGCCATTGTCCTATCAAATTGCTTATTTTATCTCTTTCATTGATAGATGTTGGATTAGGGTAAACTGAGTTTGATATTTTATACAAGCTTGCATTGTAAAAGAAGTCAATTCTCGAGTAATCCATCATCAACGTTAGACTTACCCCAATATCTTTGGTATTATTTATGAACCCTTGTCCTTTATTCATAATATTGCATGAGATGTTAAATCTATTTTTTGAATATTTTTGCAGAACTTTTTAGATGTTCCTTAAGTAATGCTTAGGCATGAATGATCCTATTTACTAGTATATGGTTGGTGTATGCCTTTTTGGAGGCCATTATGTTGTGACTAATGGTGTTAACTCGGGTTAACAGGTTAAATTTAGATCTAATCTTTATTTGACCTGTCTTGAAACTAATTTATCCGAACTTGACCCATTTATTATAAAGTAGAAAATGCCTGTCCCAAACCTGACTGAACATAAGGCTGATTGAATTCAATCTGACACGTGTGACCTGTTTATTATATGGTTCATATAATTTTTTGTGTCAACAAGACCCAATTAACCTGAATATGATTAGTTGAGGTGAAGGAGGGTTATTGGTTGGTCAAGGGAGGATTCATTGTAGATCTAAAAAATTAAACAGGTTATTTTTTAGTTTAGTTTGGATTTCAGGTTGACCTGAATCTAACACAAATTTTCAATGGGCATATATTTTAGACCTAAACCTAGCCTTGTATATTATTTGGGTCAACCCAAGCCCAAAATTTTGAGTCAAATTCGAAGTTATCATGCTGGGTCATTTAGTGACCCTCTTAATTATTATTATTGTCAATATTACTGATTACTAGTTGTCACTTGGTGATGTTGGCTGAAGATTCCCTCTCTCTTGCTCTCTCCTTTTTTGTGATCCAAGCTTCTCTTATTTTGAGGTAGTGTAATCTTACCAACTAAGATGACCCAGTGGCTCAGATTGAATGTTAACTCTATTCTTCTAGTATTTGATTCATGTTAACTCTATTCTTCTTGCATTGGTTTCTTCTTGTGTCTTGAAATTGCCATGATTGAGGTTTAAAGCTTGGATTGGAAAACTAAGTGATTGGCATAAATTGATGCTTAAACTCAATCTTTTGATGGACCAACTGATTTGATTGGGAAGAAATTAGGAAGTTTCCTAATCAAGAGAGAGCTGTTTAGGAAGGTGCTTAATCAAAGGGGATTAATTAGGGGAGATGTTTCCTAATTGAAGTGAGCATTTTTGGGGCTGATTTAGAGGACATGAATTAAAAAAATATTTCTTAATTGAAGAAGGCAGATTTGGGGGTTGATTTGGAGGGGATTAATTAGAAAATGTTTCATAATTGAAGATGACATATTTGGGGGCTGATTTGGAGGGGATTAATTTGGAAATATTTCCTAATTAAAAAGGACATATTTGAGGGTTGATTTGAGGGCTGATTTGGGAGGGAAATAATTAAGGAAATATGAGGGAATTGGGGGAGGTTGTTTGGGTATTTGTAGCTTATTGTTTGCTTTAAGTAGGTGATTTTTCTAGGGTTGGGAGCCTGTGTTGTTTGCTGAATTTAGATTATTCTTAGGTTTATTGAGCTCTAGCCAGTGGCTAGGGAATTGGGAAAGCCGGATCTTCCTCTCCAATTGAAGATCCATTGTATCTTGTTTGTTTTTCTTCACATATCTTGCAATAAAAAGAGCTTTTCCTATATTTCTTTCGAATTTTGTATTACCGTTCGCTGAGTTTATTGAAATCACATTTACTTCCTATCAAAATTAGTATCAGAGCACTTTTTTGGAACCTATGGCGGTAGGTAAAGTTGATACCTTCTAAGATCGTCTTACAAGTAAAGGTTGTCAATTCAAATCGACGTTTGAGGACAAAATGTCATCAATGGAGGAAAAGTTTTTCAAACTAAAAGGAATGATAAAGAAATATTTCTTCTTGCATATCTTGCAATAAAAAGAGCTTTTCCTATATTTCTTTCGAATTTTGTATTACCGTTCGCTGAGTTTATTGAAATCACATTTACTTCCTATCAAAATTAGTATCAGAGCACTTTTTTGGAACCTATGGCGGTAGGTAAAGTTGATACCTTCTAAGATCGTCTTAAAAGTAAAGGTTGTCAATTCAAATCGACGTTTGAGGACAAAATGTCATCAATGGAGGAAAAGTTTTTCAAACTAAAAGGAATGATAAAGAAATATTTCTTCTTGTCAAAGGACATTATCATCATCAACAACCTTCAATTCTTGACAAGCAGAATTGTCAACAAAGCATGAACAAATTTGCTAGAGTAGTTGAATGTGATGCAAAGATTTGTTTAATAAATCCTGCTTAGATCGAGCAAAATTCCAAAGCCTCTGTAGTTTTTCAATCTCAAGTGAACAAGAATTCAATAACCTCAGCTTTAGAGAATTTGGTTCCTGTCAGCTCAACATTACCAGTTATATTGGTAGATGACATGAAGGTGATTTTAAAGCCACTTCCAAAGAGGGGAAAAGGTGAAGGAATGAGATTTTTGGTAGAGTGGCAAAGTTTGGAAGGCAAAGAAGATGGGGAGAAGATAGAAGTACCAAACATGGTTCAACTACTCATTCAGCAGTATCGAGAGGTGTTCCAGTCAGTTTAGAGGTTGGCTCCTCGACGGTAAGACGAGTATGCTATCATTTTGAAGGAAGTAGTTTCACATATCAATGTTCATTCGTACCGTTATTCCCAACTCCAAAAAGATGAGATCGAGAGATTAATCAGGGAGATGCAATAGTTTCCTTCGTTCCACCTTGAGGACAAGGTGACTGATGTGATACCACATGCAAGGAGCTTCGTAAGAAATTAAAATTGAGTTGGCAAAGAAATTACAACTTAATAACTTATGGCGCTAGCAAGAAAATCATTAAAATTTCGTAGTTATCAACTAGCTTAGGCGAAGAAGTATGTAGATTAGCCAAAACTTTCATACAACCAAAAATAGTAGCAACACTAAAAGCTATTACAACAATCCGCCATTTAATAACGAGAAGTTCACCTTGGGGAAATAATCACTCAACTAGACTAGGCTTTGCGGGAGAGGAATTTCAGCACACCAAACGATGCCACGAGGAAGGTTGCAACGCCAATGGTCTTGAACCACGGAAAGGTTGCCGGCGGTGGATGACACACGGACGTCTTGCTTTTAATAGTCCACTCGTAGTCTTCAAATCGCTCGTCTATGATGTCGATGAGTGTGGGTAGGATGCGGTTCAAATAATCCTCCACTGTTTCGTCGTACCCGAATCCGACGTCAAAGAAGGGGGAGCGGGTGGGGTGAATATGTCCTTCGTCGTCAAGCACCAATCCACTGTCAACTTCGGGATCCGCCATGCATAGTGGCGTGAGGGGATCTTACTCCGGAAGAAGAAGAATATCGAGGAGAGGAGAAGACTTGAAGATGTGAAGGTGAGAGTGAGGGAGGAGGCCGGCGGGATTCCAAGGGGAGAGGGAGGGGGGGTGTCGGCGGGTGCAAGGGGGGAGAGCTTAGGGTTTGAAAGTTTCAATCCGAATTAGTCCCTAATCAAATCTGAAATAAATTTCAGATTTAATTAAATGTGGAGGGAAATTAATTAGTAATTGAATTAGAATTCAAATTGATGGAGCCTTAAAAGGAAAGAACAAGGGGGAAGCCAAAGAAAGGGGGCCGACGGTCAATAGAGGGGAGAGGGATTTGAAAACTTAAAACTTAAATTAGATTTCAGTTTTAAGTAAATTAGGAGGGAAAATTATGTGGAGTTAATTCCTAATTCAAGAGGATTCAATGCCTTAATGGAGCCTTAATGGGGCTCCACCCAAGCATGTGGCCGGCGGCTTCTAGAAGGAGGGATTTGGTGTGGGTGCTAGTGGGTGGCTTCCAAAATTGCTTGCATGAGATTTGAAAAGAACTAAAACAAAATCCATTTGAAATTTGGAATTTGTCATGAAACGAATTCAAAACTTTCCTAATTTGGAATTTCTAAAATAGGAAAGATTTTGAAATTCAAATTTTGAATTTTCAAAATCTGAATTTGAGGGGACGGGGATTAAACCGATGTTTGAAATGTCACCACCGGATGGTGGTGGTGGAGGGAGGCCGGCGGCTATGGGAAGTGGGAGGCCGGCGGGTTGGGGAGGAGGAGGGGAATCAGATGCGGGATATAAGCCACGAGCCACGGACTATTCCAATGACTGGTGGGTGTTGCGTTTCGCCCTCACCTTGGGCTTTCACTCTCCTCTCTAACTCTCCACAATGAGAAAAAGAAGAAGACAAGGGAAATCAAAATAAATTTTCATAATCTTCATTAGCCTCATACAATGATACATGACCCCTATATATAGGTCATGAGATACAAGAAAATAAAAGCATAAATAATGACTAAATCGCCCTCGGGGCCCCAACATGACTCACTCACACACAAGGGTAAAACAGGAATACTGAAAACTGAAAATGCATGAATAACTAAAAATATAAGCTCTGAATCGTGGCCATCGATCGGCGATGCTTCCGACGATACACGTGTCTGAACCGTTGATCGATGACCTCATCATTCTCCACGGGTGGGAGAAAACTCGACCCTGTCGAGTGGGAATCTCTGGAGCTCTCGTACATCTCTAAAAGATCCGGATCCAATCGCTGCAACTCCTCTCGATCGATCCATGTATTCTCTGTCACCGGTTTCCCTTTCCAATGAACCAAGTACCTATGGCGCCCACCTTCCTTCATGGAAATGATTTCATCGTCAAGTATAGCATCGATCTTCTCCGCATTGGGTAAATGGGGTAAATTGGGGAGTGGAGGTAAGCTGGGGATCTCACTGGTTGGGTTCTCACAAGGCTCAAATTGAAGTGGATTTTCAGGGTTCAGCTCAGGTCCCTCAAAGGCTACTAAATCTTCTATATTAAAGGTTGGATTGATGTTAAAACCTTTGGGAAGGTCCAGCACATAAGCATTGCTATTTATCTTTGAAATTATCCTAAAAGGTCCGGCGCTTCTGGCATGTAACTTCTTCACGGAGCCCGGCGGAAAGCGTTCCGGACGGATCCGTACCATCACAAAGTCTCCAACTGCGAATTCTTTAAATCTTTTCTTGTGATCTGCAATAAGTTTATAATTGGAATTACTTTGTTCAATTCTTCTTTTAATTTCTTTGTGAAGCTCCTGTATATGAGATGCAAATGCATATGCTGACTCAGATGTTCTACCTAAGGGACTCATGGGGATGAGGTCAATTGGCTGCCTAAGCGGGTATCCATACACAATTTCAGCTGGACTCAAGTTTGTAGTTCTGTTTACAGAGTTGTTGTAGGTAAATTCTGCTATGGGTAACTTAGAATCCCAATCTCGAATGTTTTCTCCTACCAGTGTCCTTAGGAGGTTGCCTAGGCTTCTATTTACTACCTCAGTTTGACCATCAGTCTGCGGGTGGAAGGCTGTGGAGAATTGTAATTTGGTGCCCATGTAGTGCCAAAGGGTTTTCCAGAAATAACTAGTGAACTTAACGTCCCTGTCGGATACTATGGTCTTGGGAAGGCCGTGAAGTCTAACTATCTCGTTAAAATAAAGTTTTGCGATGTGGGAGGCGTCGAAAGTCTTGGAGCAAGGTACGAAATGAGCCATCTTAGAAAATCGGTCAACTACCACAAATACAGAATCGTGTTTCTTAACGGTTTTAGGTAGCCCAAGTACGAAGTCCATGCTTACATCTACCCAGGGAGAGCTAGGCACCGGGAGCGGGGTGTACAAACCAGTGTTTTGTTTTCTCTATTTGGCTAGCTGGCAGGTGTGGCATCGTTTCACTAACTGACTGACATCTCGCTTAAGGCTAGGCCAGAAAAATCGATTTTCGAGAGCAGCAATTGTCTTGGTCTGGCCAGTGTCCGGCTAAACCTCCAGCATGTAACTCCCATACTAGATATTCTCGAAGGGAAGTCCTAGGGATACATAGTTTTTGTGCCTTGAATAAATATCCATCTTCCACAATAAAGTCATCGATAATTCGTTCACCCCCCGCAGTAAGTCTAGAATAGGTGTCCTTAAAGTCAGGGCAATCCAAGTAATTTTCTTTAAGTTGCTCAAACCCTATCACTTCCATCCTCATTTCACGAACGACCATCAGACGTCGGCTAAGTGCATCCGCGGCTTTATTTTCCGAACCTGCTTTATGTCGAATGGTATACGTGTATTTTTGCAGGAACTCAACCCATCTACCATGTCGGGCGTTAAGCTTCTTTTGGGAGTTAATGTATCGAAGCGCTTCATGATCAAAGAAAATGACAAATTCCTGAGGCAGCAGGTAATGCCTCCAATATCTAAGGGATTGAATTATAGCATAGAATTCTTTGTCATAGGTGGAGTAGCGTTGCCGAATGTCATTTAGTTTTTCACTGAAGTAGGCAACGGGGTGGCCTTCTTGAGATAAGACTCCTCCTATTCCTATGCCCAAAGCGTCACAAGTCACTTCAAAAACCTTAGAAAAATCAGGCAGCCGCATGACAGGTGCTTCAATCATTTTCCTTTTTATATCATCAAAAGCCTTAGAAGCAGACGCCGTCCAAAGAAATTCACCTTTCTTGAGACAATCAGTTATCGGTCCCACTACGGTGCTAAAATTCCGGATAAATCTTCTATAAAACGTGGCCAGTCCATGAAAACTCCTAACATCTCGAATATTTTTGGGTTCGGGCCACTCAGTGATCGCTCGCACTTTCTCAGGGTCTGCAGAGATTCCATGGGAAGATATGATGAATCCAAGAAAAATGACGTGATCAGTAAAAAATGTGCACTTCTTGGGGTTGGCGAACATTTGTTCTTTCCTCAACGTTTCACTGACTTGTCTTAAATGATCCAAATGTTGTTCTTCCGAGTTGCTGTAGATCAGGATATCGTCAAAGTATACAACCACGAATTTTCCTAGAAAAGGTCGGAGGATTTGGGTCATAACTCTCATAAACGTGCTCGGGGCATTGCTTAAACCAAAGGGCATCACAGTCCATTCGTATAATCCATCATTGGTTTTGAAAGCCGTTTTCCATTCATCTCCTGGGCGGATCCTGATCTGGTGGTACCCACTTTTGAGGTCGATCTTGGAGAATAGAGTGGCCCCCGTCATTATATCTAGCATGTCATCCAGGCGTGGGATTGGGAACCGATATTTGACCGTGATTTTGTTGATAGCGCGGCTATCGACACACATTCTCCACGATCCATCCTTCTTAGGGGTAAGAAGGGCAGGAACCGCACACGGACTGAGACTCTCCTTAATGAACCCTCGTTGAAGCAACTCGTCCACTTGTTTCTTGAGCTCTGCGTGCTCAGTTGGGTTCATACGGTAATGAGGCAGGTTGGGTAAGGAGGCTCCAGGGACTAAGTCGATGGCATGTTGGATGTACCTAAGGGGTGGTAGTTGGTATGGCAAATCCTCAGGGAAGACATCAGAAAAAGTTTCAAGCAGTGGTTTTACTTCCTCGGGGATAGGTTCTTCATGATCTACACTTACTTCCCGAGCTACTAACGCGTAAAGAGGTGTTCCAGATTCTAGCTCAGTGTCCAAGTCTTTGGCAGTTAGAAGGTTCAGGCCCGTGTTGGGTTTAAGAGAATTTGGCTTGATGTCGTCCTTTGTTGATTTGGGTTGGATGGGGAGAAGTTTGATCTTCTTGCCCTCGTGTTCAAACACGCAGGTGTTTGAACGGTCATAGATGTGTACATCATTGTCAAAAAGCCAGGGGCGGCCAAGGATGATTTGGCCCACATCTATAGTTAAAACATCGCACCAGATTTTGTCCGTGTACCCGATGAATTCAATAGGAATGAGACTCCTATCTTTCACTTCCAGAGTTGTTGAGTTAATCCAGGCGACTTTATAAGGGCTGGGGTGGGGTGTGGTCTTCAACTGAAGTCTAGAGATCATGGCTGAGGATACAGCGTTAATGCAACTTCCACTATCTATTATAACCTTACAGTTCTTGTCGCCGATCTTAGTGAAAGTGTAAAAGATCGCAGTTCTTCTCCAGTCATCACTAAGTTTGGGTTGAGAGAAGGCACACCTTACAACTTGCAGATCTAAGCGATCCACCTTTTGGAGACAGTGGACCACAGGAGTATCGTCCTCATCGAAATATTCCTCATCGTCGTCCATGTGGTGGACAAGCTCAACGTCAGGTTCGCCCTCTTCGTCTGCCACTTCTTCGATGATTGTGACCTTAAACGGGCTGGAGCACTGAGAAGCGATGTGTCCATACCCATGGCACCTAAAGCACTTAGTGCCGGCAGTGGGCTTGGGTGTTTCCCGTTCTGGTGTCTTCCCTTTATAGTCGAGGCGGGGTTGAGTCTGGTTAGCGGGTGGTCGACTACTCAGGGATCCGCTGGGTTTGTTATAGGACCGCCTCGACTATAAAGGGAAGACACCAGAACGGGAAACACCCAAGCCCACTGCCGGCACTAAGTGCTTTAGGTGCCATGGGTATGGACACATCGCTTCTCAGTGCTCCAGCCCGTTTAAGGTCACAATCATCGAAGAAGTGGCAGACGAAGAGGGCGAACCTGACGTTGAGCTTGTCCACCACAGTAGTGGATTTAAACCGATTTGGTCGAAAGTCTTGGGTCCTATGGCTCCTGGATTCTTCTAAGTCTAACACCAGGCTACAGGCAGCTTCATAGGTGTTCACTCCTCTGGCAAACAGCTCATTTCGAAGGTCTTCTCTCAGTCCGGCTCGAAACATTGACAGGAGTTGTGTTGGGGTGGTGGTCTCTTCTCCGTTACAACGAATCAAGAAGTCATCAAAGGTCGAGATATATTCCTTGACTGTCTTGTTTCCTTGGGTTAACCTATTCCACCGATCTAAGAGTCTCGGGTAGTATGAGGGAGGGAGGTATTTCCTTTTCAGCTCCTGTTTCATTGTTCCCCAGTCAGCAATGGGGTATTCGCCTCGAGTCTCCCTCATGTGCTCTACATTGGTCCAGTACTGATTCGCCCTACCAGTCAACTTCATCTCAGCGAATTTAACTTTCTTATCTTCCGAAATATTGTACCACTTGAAGTAGCTATCCATTCCCTTAATCCAGTCAAGAAAGGGTTGAGGCTCTAACGTACCGTCAAACGTCGGGGCGTCTACCTTAATACTTTTGAGGAGTTGGGCATCGTTGTCTCTCCAAGGGGCTTCTCGTCCTACCTGATCATGGTTGGGTCGGTGGTTAGGTCGGTAAAAGTCTCGATGGTGCCCGTAATCCGTTCGATTATCATCGCCGTAAGGAGATTGTGGACGGGAGGGAGTGTAGAGAGCGGGGTGACCTATTCTTTCAATGTTGTCTAGTCTTTCTCCCGTATGACGTTTGAGTTCAGCTACGCTTGTTTGGGTATCCTTCATTTGTTGCGTAAGTGTTCCTAATTGGCCCATAATCATGTCTAAAGTTGCTTGCATGTGAGTTGGGTCCATGGTTAGGTGCTAACGATCACTTGGGAGGCGTTCTAAGCTAGGGAAGCAATAAAATTCCACTGAGACGCTTGCTGGAAAGTAATTCCAGCAGCTAAAACGTTTAAGGCAGCAAGTACAAACGATGGGGAATGCCTTCTAAGAGTTCCGGCTAGGGTCCGGAGCATGGGCAGCACCTAAATAGTGACTCTAGGTTCGCTAACGGCTACTAAACAGCTGCAGGAAACAGAGGACAACAAACTACAAACGCTTGGAAGTCAGCCCAACGTCACAAACTAGTGCAGGAAAGTAGATGGCAGCAAGGGTTTAATGTCCTACACTAATATGGATGCGAATGCAATGAGGACAGCACTTTAAACACCTTTATATGAGCATGTAAAATGAATAGTTCATGCATAAAATTCAGAACAACAAACTAAAACAGTAGCCAATGCTAATTAGATGATGTTAAGCATGCCGAAATAAGCTAAATGGGTATTCCTAGGATGCACCCAGCATGAGCAAAGCATGCTAGCCATGCTCTGATACCAAATATGATGTGATACCACATGCAAGGAGCTTCGTAAGAAATTAAAATTGAGTTGGCAAAGAAATTACAACTTAATAACTTATGGCGATAGCAAGAAAATCATTAAAATTTCGTAGTTATCAACTAGCTTAGGCGAAGAAGTATGTAGATTAGCCAAAACTTTCAGACAACCAAAAATAGTAGCAACACTAAAAGCTATTACAACAATCCGCCATTTAATAACGAGAAGTTCACCTTGGGGAAATAATCACTCAACTAGACTAAGCTTTGCGGGAGAGGAATTTCAGCACACCAAACGATGCCACGAGGAAGGTTGCAACGCCAATGGTCTTGAACCACGGAAAGGTTGCCGGCGGTGGATGACACACGGACGTCTTGCTTTCAATAGTCCACTCGTAGTCTTCAAATCGCTCGTCTATGATGTCGATGAGTGTGGGTAGGATGCGGTTCAAATAATCCTCCACTGTTTCGTCGTACCCGAATCCGACGTCAAAGAAGGGGGAGCGGGTGGGGTGAATATGTCCTTCGTCGTCAAGCACCAATCCACTGTCAACTTCGGGATCCGCCATGCATAGTGGCGTGAGGGGATCTTACTCCAGAAGAAGAAGAATATCGAGGAGAGGAGAAGACTTGAAGATGTGAAGGTGAGAGTGAGGGAGGAGGCCGGCGGGATTCCAAGGGGAGAGGGAGTGGGGGGGTCGGCGGGTGCAAGGGCGGAGAGCTTAGGGTTTGAAAGTTTCAATCCGAATTAGTCTCTAGTCAAATCTGAAATAAATTTCAGATTTAATTAAATGTGGAGGGAAATTAATTAGTAATTGAATTAGAATTCAAATTGATGGAGCCTTAAAAGGAAAGAACAAGGGGGAAGCCAAAGAAAGGGGGCCGGCGGTCAATAGAGGGGAGAGGGATTAATTAGATTTCAGTTTTAAGTAAATTAGGAGGGAAAATTATGTGGAGTTAATTCCTAATTCAAGAGGATTCAATGCCTTAATGGAGCCTTAATGGGGCTCCACCCAAGCATGTGGCCGGCGGCTTCTAGAAGGAGGGATTTTGTGTGGGTGCTAGTGGGTGGCTTCCAAAATTGCTTGCATGAGATTTGTAAAGAACTAAAACAAAATCCATTTGAAATTTGGAATTTGTCATGAAACGAATTCAAAACTTTCCTAATTTGGAATTTCTAAAATAGGAAAGATTTTGAAATTCAAATTTTGAATTTTCAAAATCTGAATTTGAGGGGACGGGGATTAAACCGATGTTTGACATGTCACCACCGGATGGTGGTGGTGGAGGGAGGCCGGCGGCTATGGGAAGTGGGAGGCCGACGGGTTGGGGAGGAGGAGGGGAATCAGATGCGGGATATAAACCACGAGCCACGGACTCTTCCAATGACTGGTGGGTGTTGCGTTTCGCCCTCACCTTGGGCTTTCACTCTCCTCTCTAACTCTCCACAATGAGGAAAAGAAGAAGACAAGGGAAATCAAAACAAATTTTCATAATCTTCATTAGCCTCATACAATGATACATGACCCCTATATATAGGTCATGAGATACAAGAAAATAAAAGCATAAATAATGACTAAATCGCCCTCGGGGCCCCAACATGACTCACTCACACACAAGGGTAAAACAGGAATACTGAAAACTGAAAATGCATGAATAACTAAAAATATAAGCTCTGAATCGTGGCCATCGATCGGCGATGCTTCCGGCGATACACGTGTCTGAACCGTTGATCGATGACCTCATCAGTGACACTTTGGGAGGGGAGTATTGATGGACTAGCCGATTTGATTGGGAGAGAATTAGAAAGTTTCCTAATCAAGAGGAAGTTGTTTAGGAAGGTTCTTAATCAAAGGGGATTAATTAGTAGATGTTTTCTAATTGAAGAGAGCATATTTGGGGGCTGATTTAGAGGGGATTAATTAGAAAATATTTTCTAATTGAATAGGGCAAATTTGGGGGTTGATTTTGAGGGGATTAATTAGAAAACGTTTCCTAATTGAAGAGGGCAGATTTGGGGGCCGAGTTGGAGAGGATTAATTAGGAAATATTTCCTAATTGAAGAGGGCATATTTGAGTGCTGATTTGGGAGGGAAATAATTAAGGAAATAAGAGGGAATTGGGGTAGGGCTGTTTAGGTATTTGTAGTTTATTGTTTGCTTTAAATAGGTGATTTTCCTAGGGTTAGGGACATGTGTTGTTTGTTGAATTTAGATTATTCTTAGGTTGATTGGGCTCTAGCCAGTGGCTAGGGAACTGAGAGAGCCGGATCTTCCTCTCCAATTGAAGATCACATCTACTTCCTATCATCTTCGTTTCCATTAATCTTCACTTTTTCTTTTTTCTACAAAATCTTGACCAATGGGAAGATCTACTTGTCTGGGCTGGACTTCGCAACAACATTCACTATACTAGATTTAGGCTTCGCTTGGACGGCTTTTCTGTTGCTTCTTAAAACGGTCTTTTATTACAAAAATTAAAATTTTTCATACTAGAAAATTGTTTTAAGAAGCAATAAAAAAGCCGACCCAAGCAAAACCTAAGTATTACTACTTAACATGAACGGGAGGATTCTTTGTTTAAGTTATAATGTGTTTTTCAAAGGGTTGATGATTGGTGATATTCTGAGAACTGAGAAAGATCTTAAGACTTTGATCAAGTTACATTCATTAGAAATGAAGATGATAGCATTTTAGTCAAGATGAAGACATTAAGGATTCATGATGAATTCTATTTTGAGAAATTATTAAATGAGAGAAATTTAGAAATTATTTTGAAAGCTCATAACAAATATAATAATGAGATTATTGATTTATTCAATTAATTAAAGTTATTTCTGAAGAGAGGATGCATCATCTTAAAGTTAACATACGAGATACCTTATAAGAGTTGGAAAGTTAGGGCGAGTACTTTTATTATTTTGTTGACAAATATTTTCAATGAAATTTTAAGAATACGAGATACCTTACAAGAGTTGGAAAGTTAGGGCGAGTACTTTTATTATTTAGTTGACAAATATTTTCAATGAAATTTTAAGAATAGGACAGACGTCAAATATTGCAGAAGTATGTTGATACTTGATAAGAACAAAGGAGATGTTTAGGATAATGTTAATGTAAATGAATCAAACTTAACAAATTCTTCAATTTTAGATAATCAGTTTGCTTTCATGATAGGAAGGTCGATATTCAAAGTAAGATGTTTTGGTATATATTTTTTATTGATTATATAATTTCAACCAATAAAATATGTGAAAAGTTATAGTTATGGAGAAAATGTTTAGAAGATGAAGGTCGTAGGATTAATAGAACAAAGGCTTAGTGTATGATATGCTATTTTGTGGTTGGGGTGTTAATGATTATCAGTAAAGCACAGTAACCTTTAAGTATTTAGATCTATTTTATAATGACATAGAGAAGTAAACAACTTATAGAGTTAAAAATTGATGCTTAAAATGAAGGAGTGCCTCATGTGTCTATATAAGAAGGGCATATCATGAAGTCTTAAATGATTATATTAGAGGAATTGTGTTAGACCGGTCCAGCCGGTCCATACGGGATCGGCTCAACGTAACAGAGGTGGAAGAGTCCGCCTCCCATATGAGCCGCACAAGCCGCAAGATCCAAGGGGAGCTGTTTTGGAAGGATTTTTGAGGGAGTTGGGAGGGAAATTTGAATGTAGGGAGTGTTTATAGATTTCCTTTTGGATTGTATGCATTAAATATTTTGTTTTCCTAGGGTTAGGACATCTTGAATTTGGTTGAAATTTAAGCTCTCTTAATTTTCTGGGCTCTGGCAGCATATAGAGATTTGGGAGAGATAGATCCTCCTCTCTTAGGATCAACATGATTTGTGAATGTAGTTAGCTTTTGCAACACTTGACAAGAAAGAATGAAGCATAAGGATTCATGTAGCTGCGGCTAAATAATTAATGTAAGTTCAGTGTAGGTGATGATACTAATGATGACAACAGAGTGTTAAATCCAAGTGCGAGCTCATAACTTTTAGTTCTGTGGACTTCAAAAGTTATCATCGCCCAACCCCCACGCTCCTTTCATCCCAACCTCTCATGTCCCTTCTCTTTTCAGGATTAATCCTATATTTAATGTTTAGAACATATTGTATGGAACTAGCTTGTCTTTAACCGAACAATGCCATCTTAAATCATTTCAGATCTTCGTGAAGACAACCAATTCTTTATTGACCACCCAGGTGCTCTTCCGATTACCACCGCACAGGTAAAGGAAGGGGAATATATGCCTTCACTACTATGTCACCACATTGCTTTTGTTATTAAACTTCACTATTGCTTACATGATGTTATTTTGAAGGGCGAAGAGCTTAAGAGGAAAATCAATGCTTCTGCCTATATTGAATGCAGCTCAAAAACACAGCAGGTGTGGGCCTAATCCTTAATCCACTATGCTAAACCTTTAAAATAGCAACAATGTTAAATTTTTCCTTATTGAAAATCTGTATATATTCTGGACAGAATGTGAAGGCAGTCTTCGATGCCGCCATTAAAGTAGTTCTCCTGCCACCCAAACAAAAGAAGAAGAAGAAGAAGAGAAAGTCACACAAGGCATGCTCCATTTTGTGAGGAAAAAAAAGTGCAGGTAACGATAGCCGGCAGCTTTTGCTTGTTGAAAATCTCATTATATTTGTTTAATTTAAAAGAAAAGATGCTGCTTGCTTTTGTGTATATTCAACTAACAACAGCATCGTCATATTAAGACTTCGTTTGGGACGGCTTTCCCACTGCTTTTTAAAAAAACTTTTTAGTAAAAATTTTTTAATTTTTGTATTAAGAAATTACTTTAAGAAACATTAAAAAGCCATCCCAAACGAAGCTGAAGTAAAATCACTGTTTATGTTTCTCACTGGGTCTGGCAGGACTGCTGCACACCATTAATGGTGGTGTATTTCGTTTACTTGGAACTTATTTTTTTTCTCGCCGCACAATTATAATTTGACACAAAAAAAAAAAAAAAAGTTGGGAACTCCTGACGAGGTTTATATAATTGTTTAGGTAATTTTATTTTTATTTTCTATTTATACGATGAATGAATGTTTTATAATTTTTTATTAATTATAGACCTTTGACATTTTATTAATTCCTCCTGGTTTAAAATATCGTCAACTTACTGTGCTTAATTTATGAATAAGCTTAATCAAATTGTCCCATTGAAGCATAAAAATAATTATTTTAGCACTATTTAGGTTTCGTTTGGGACAATTTAGGCTTTGTTTTGGCTTTTTTATTGCTTCTTAAAGTGTTTTTTTTTTCAAAAATTAAAAATTTTATACTAAAAAATAGTTTTAAAAATTTTATACTAAAAAGTAGTTTTAAGAATCATTAAAAAAGCCATCCCAAATAAAGCATTAGTAAGTTGAACTAAAAAGCTGTTTCAGAAAAATAGTAATTTTTTCGTAAAGTATGCCTTAATGCATAAAGCTTGCTATTCAGCCGGCCTTTTACTAGGAATTCCTTTAGGGTAACAGTTTCTTTAGGTAAGAATTTCTGTTTTTTAAATTTTTATTTTATATTTCTGCTTATCAAAATTTGTATTAAAAAGCCGTTTTAATTAGTAAAAAGATCGTACCAAACAAAGCATTAGATTTTTTTTTGAACTAAAAAGCTATTTTTAGAAAAATAGTAAGTTGTCCTAAAAGTAAGCCTTAATGCATGACCCTCACTATTCAGCCGGCCCTTTACTAGAAATTCTTTTAGGTAAGAGTATCTGTTTTTATTTTTATTTTTATTTTATATTTCTGCTTATCAAAATTTAGTCTGTAAAGAGTTTTTGTTTTTATATTGGCCAAACAAATTAGATGAAATCAAACTGAATCGCCTAAGCAGAATAGGCATTTTATAGTTATGAATACTGTCATAATTTTAACATTTTTTATATTTCTTTTGATGGAGACATGTCTGAAAATTGCTTCAATATAATCACCTCAGAGGAATTATTGTCATCAATCTTATCCTTGCATTACAAAATTTATACATAAAAACTCACTATTGAACTTATAAAATAATAATTTTCTTTTTCGTAATATTTCTCCTCAAATACATTCAGAAAACTATTTCTATTATAAAAGTATATCAATATTTTCTTAAAATATCTAAAATAATTTAATTGTGAAAAAAATATATAAAGTTTGATGATATCTATATTGTGGAGATCAAAAGCGCTACCATAACCAATTATATACAAAAGTTCAGAATATCTTTATAGTCTAAGTGTAAATGAGTTGACTATCTATCAAATTGAGCTAAACTCGTTTAATTCTTACACGAGCTCATTTATTAAGCTTGAATTCAAGTCGTTAGAAAATTATTTAGCTCCAGTTCGGCTCAATTACTCAAGTTCGGTTTGATTACTCGAGCTCGTTTAGAAAGCTCATATTTGACTTGATAAATTATAAAAATTAAATTTGAAATATATTTAAATTTAAAGTATCGGCTTGAAAAGGTTATGAGTTGAGTTGGGTTGAGCTCGAGTATAGGCTCAAGCTCGAACTTGTATCTTGATAAGCTTGTCTTATGAGCTTTTTAATAAGTAAGAGTTAAAACCAGCTCACTTACACCTCTATGTATTTTTCTAGAAAAAAAAAAGAATCACACATTAATTAGGTGTCAGTATTATCTCCCTAAGAAGTCTCACCCATTCACAATTAGGTAGGAGCATCCTTTTAGTGAGAGCCATAAATCATTCATCAACAACATAACTTATAATTTATACACATAGAGATTATAAAATTTCTTTATCATATTTACATTTTGAATCGCAATTCCAAATAATCAAATGACTTATTAATAGGGAGCTGATTTGATCTGCAACGACTTAGTTTCTTAAGAAATTCTTCCCCAGCGTTTTCATCTCAGCCTCGTTTGTTTCACCGTAATTTCTCTGTCTGCAGTTTGAATCGGCGAAAAAAGGGTTGTTTTGTTGTTTGGTAACACCGCATCTTCAAAATAACGTCCGATGAACCTCCGTATTTCCGCCAATTTGAGAAGAAATTTTTTGCTCCATTTGCCGTTCTGAAAGCTCCATTAAAAATGAGAAAATAGAGCCGGGGAATCAAACGAGACCGAAATAAGATAGGAAGTTCAATAGCAAGATCTGGTCTTTTTGTGGTTTGTTTCCCTATACCTATCGAAAATGGCACCAACAATGAACGTGGAGCACCTTTCAATATCTAAGATATATGCCTCAGCTCCGCAATACTGATAGTGAACCTTGTCAATTTCTACATCCAAGAGATCGAAGTTGATTAGGGCTTGAGAATCTCCCTCGGTGTTGCCGCTCTTCCTACCGCCTTCCTCGGCGTCGACAAGCTCTTTTCCCCAAGACCATAACCATCATAATCCAATTATGTAATTGGCTAGTGGGGGTTGTGCCTTCGTGCCCTCACCTTGGCTCTGCCCTTGACAATACAAGAGCAGGTGTGGAACTAGGAAGAGCAAAGGGTGGGCAATTGCCCACCTTGAAAATTTTTTAGAAGAATAAATATTTTAACTATTTTTCTCACCTTCATAAACGTGGTTGTCCAATTTTAAGAAAAAAAAAAAATTTCTCTATTTCATATATGTAAAATTACGTATTTCATAATCTTATTTTTTCCCACGCTAAAAAAAGTGGGTTCCATCTCCGAACATGAGAAAGTTGTTTGTTGAGCTTAAAGGAATTCGCTAGCCTAGCTTGAATGAATGGACAAATAATTGAAAAGCTGATCAATAATTTCCCAAAAGTTGCCCACTTGAAATTGCTATTGTAGGCTCTATAGGTCATATTCGCCACCATTGTGCAAATTCATAGATTTGTTGTGGCAAATTTAAAATTATTGCCTTCATAAATTCTTTTGAATAAAGGCCTATGTGATATTAGTCGACATAGGCTTTGTTTGAGATAAATTTTTTTTTTTTTTTTAAAACGAAATTTTAGTAAAAAATTACATATCTACCCTGATAAGATGTTCCAAAATAGTTAAGATGGAGTTATGAGTGAAATATTTGCTTCGAGAATGTTTTTATTTTTTTAATTAAAAAAAATTATTAAGGACAATTCAGAGCAAAATTAATAAGAGTAGAAGTTGAGTCATAATTAATGCTTTGATTAATTATAATTAATGATGCAAGAATCTTCATTAAGAAATTTATAGGTGATTGTGATGGCTATTATAATAAATGAGTGGTTAGATATTAACGTGTAGCATATGCAATTCATAGTATTATCTTCATTAATAAATGTTTCTTTTGTTGTTTAATTTAATTATAATTCATTAAAGAAGTAATTAGTTAGCCTTAATAGATATATTCTTTCTATCATTAATCATTAGTTGCTATCAAACTTTAAGTTTAAGCTAAAAATTATAGTTAGTATATTTATAACTAACTAGGGGCGTGATTGAGTCCAGTCGACTCGTGCATGTCGAGCTCGACTCGATAAAGTGCTCGTGAGTTGAACTTGATGAGTTAATAAGTCAAGTTTGAGCTATTCTAGACGTGAGCTTACTAGTTTAAAAAATATTAATGTAAAATATACTTAAAATATATTAGAGTTTAATAAATTTAGTATAAATTTTTAAATATATATATTTCTTTTCTATTTTAAGTGATTATTTATTTTTTTTATTTTTTATCATATTATTATGATATTTACTTGAATAAGAATAATATTATTTGTTTGATAATAAATGAGTCGATTCGTGAGAGCTTAAACTTGTAAAAATTAAATTCGAGCTCAGACTTTATTAATTAATCAAGCTCAAGTCGAGGGTGGCTGCAGTTCGACGTGACTTAAATATTTAAATTCTATTAAAAATAAATTGAAATATTTTAGCTTATTATTTGATTCTTAGTGGGATTTGTTAATAAGCAAATTATCATCAAATTAGTTACTTGTGACCCACCATTAATGCTTATTCAACAACATAAAAAAAATTATAAAAGAAAATAATAGAAATATAAAATATTTTATAAGTAATTTTATTTTAAAATAAAATATTTTTTTATTTGTGATTTTAATTTGGTTTAATTATTTTCGTAGACAATAAATCTAATTAACTAACCTGTCGGTGTCATGAATTCATGAGGCCCAAAAAATCTACCAACTCCTTCCCCACAACTATTGGATGAGACCTTTATTAATGTGCAGACAAACACTTTCATATTTATTATTTATTGGCCTAATATTTATATTTTTTTAATTATGAATATATTTTCTTAAACATTTTAATGCATATAGAAATAAGAAAGGAGTGCAAGAATTATAAGAAACATCATAATTGAAACTAAAATGATTCTCTTGATAACAGCTTGTTTGTTGATCTGGGTTCATTTGCACTGGGATTCGACCACTTTCGATACTGTTTCGTTTGTTTCGGCAGAACGGTCAGTTCGACTATAAGTTCGTTGAAATATGAGGTTGGATGGTCATGAACTTAATTTTGAGAATTTTTTATTCAAATATACATTGAGATTCGTGTACGATCAAAAATAATTTTTCGATCTACGACGTATCACGGGTCATATAATAATAGGAATTTAAAAAATTAGATTATAAATGAAAATATATATATATATACCAATAAAAATATGTTGTTGGATATAAGTACCAATAATTTAATTAAAAAAATCAGATTAATTGAATTTTAAATAGGTGCAAAAAACTAAATTTGAGCCAAGAGTTTTGGTCTCATTTGTTGGTCCTATTTTATTGCAAGTTAAAAAAATAGTTATGAACTTTTATATTTTTATTTGAATTTATTTTTTACACAACTAAAATAAAAGTATTCTATAGGTGAGTTGTCAATTCCAAAGGACTTTCATTGTTCAAGTTGATAATTTTATTTAAAAGTTATTGAAAGAAAATATAAAATTAAAAAAAAAAACTTTTTTTTTTTATTTATATAAATGAAAAGTTCTAAGGAGAAAATGAATTTTGATATATTAATAAATTATTTGATAAATTATTTGATGGAATAATGTGACATTTGGTCTTTATGTTGCTTTAAAGGTTTTGAGAGATGTTATTTTTGAGATAATCATAGTGGTAACAATGATTAATTCATCAATAAAAATATAAGAACTCTAATTAGTAATAGAAGACATATAAAAATTTATCAGAATATTATGATGTAATGAGTATTCGAAAGGACTATTTATTTATTTATTTATTTTTTATGAATTTATATTAAGATTCATATGACTCCCAATCAGTAAATCATGTGGATCAATACGGTATCATATGGAGTTATTATATCATGTATATGATGATATCATTCAGTACTTCATTTAAAATGCAATAAAATCATATCAAATCATTCATAATAATAATAACTATAATAAATCTAAACTTGTATCGTGAAAGCTTATGAAATAAGGAGAAAATATATTTTGGCATATTTATGAGAGATAAATTTCGTAGAAATCAAAATTATTGAAAACATAAGTAAGATAATAGTCACTTTCAACAAATAAAATAAAATCTGTAATATGAATAATTGACAAATATGATCCAAATATCTTTCTCGCTGCTCTCTCTTCTTATCTTCTTTCAATTTCTTCCTAGCCAAGTAACCAAGTGAGGGAGTTAGTGGGGGTAAGGCAAGGATATATTTATGGCATGGTGCCGCAACGCTCACCAGATCAACTTCAAAACGCTATACTTCAGGAATTTCATATTTTTCAAAAAAATTTATTTTACATATTTGAGTTATTACAATTAAATTCGAAGATATAGATTTAGCTATGTAATACAATTATTAAGAAGAAAAAAAAAATGTTGTAGTTTTGTGTAACGATGAGTAGGCGTAAAATTAGCTTGGGTTATAAATGAGTACCCTTCACAAGATCTTTTGTCAAAAACTTCTAGCCAGTTGGTGACTACTCTTAGGGGTGTCAATTTCGGGTCACGGGTCGGGTTCGGGTCGAATCCAAACTGACATGGGTTCAAACGAGTCGACCCTAACCCGACCCGAGAAGATAAACGGATCGAAAATCTGAACCCGGACCCAACCTAGCGGGTTGCCGGGTTGACCCGACCCGACACGGGAAGGAGACTAGCGTCGTAGCGCGGACAGGTCGCGGTCGAGAGCGGACGCCAGCGGCGATGCGGACGCGGGCGGGTTGGGGCGGTGGGTGCGCGGGATGCGAGCGGGCCTGCGGCTGGGTGGGTGCGCTGGACGCGCGCAGGCGAGCGGGTGCGGGGGACGCAGTAGCGCGGGCGGCGGGTGCGACACTGGCCGGGTGCGCGAACTCGCAGGAAGTCATTTTAAACAGGTTTCCGGGTTCACCCTGCAACCCGTCGGGTCAACCCGAACCTGACTCGTTTTTTCAAACGGGTCGAATATGCGAACCTGAACCCGACCCGTTTTTCAAACGAGTCGGGTCCAACCCAGATTTTCTGAATCGGATTTTCGTGTCGTGTCAAATATTGACAACCCTAACTACTCTGCATGACTTGATGAGTTCATTAAATAAATACTCTTAAATAAGCAAGGACTTGTTCAACCTTATTCAACATCTCATAATAACTTGATTAGTCTGATTCAATTGAATATATGTAGGGGTGTCAATATTTGACACGACCTGAAAATCTGACCCGAACCCGACCCGAAAATTTCGGGTTAGGGTCAACCCGAACCCGAAATGGGTCGGGTTCGGGTTTAGCAGTTCGACCCGTTTCAAAAATCGGGTCGGGTTCGGGTTAACCCTTTGACCTGAAATTGACCCGATTTTGACCCGGCAACCCGAGATTGACCCAATTTTGACCCGTTTTTGACCTGAAAAGAGGAGATTGGACCATTTTTGACCCGAAAATTAGTCATTTTTTTGTTGGAAACGGGTCATTCGGGTCGTGTCGGGTTGACCCGGACCCGAAGCGGGTCGGGTTCAGGTCAGGAAAACTGACCAGTTTTTAAAGACGGGTCGGGTTCGGGTAGACCCGAATAGTGCCGCGTCAGTTTCGGGTTCGACCCGAAGCCCGTAACCCGAAATTGACACCCCTAAATATATGCGTTCCATTAATGACTTTATTTTCCCAAAAAAAAAAAAAATTTAATGACTTTAAAATTAAGATTTATAACGATATGAATGGCTAAAATTTTTCTAGCAATCCACAAATTAATGGCGATGGGATGTGACTAAATAAAATCAATATTGGAGATTGCCATCAAATCTATGAACATTTAATGGTAATCTTAGATCTTTGGCTTCATCATTTGCATTAATTATGAGCTTCTTTTTGCATGCTATATATATATATATATATATATATATATATATATATATATATATATATATATATATATATATATAGCATGTATAATATATATTATTAGCAGTAAGAGCATGTAAGTTTTAAAATATAAAAATGAGCAAATAAGCTAAACAAATTGGCGCATTCGAAAGAATGCCCCAAATCATTTGGTGCATTCACTCCGCATGCTCCTCAGTCAGTCTAACTAAATTTCACAGAATTATGGCAATGCGCCATACTAAGGACGCTTCTGTCAAACTATTTGAATTATTCTTAATACACAAACAGTTTGGTGCATTTAATGGTATGTGTCATTCTGTTTGACTAATTTATTTTTTTTATTTAAATTTTTAATACTATGCTTCTATTTCTAATTTAAATTAAACACTTATACCTTCTTAAAAAATTGTGTATTTTTCAAGAATTGGCCATTTAAACTTTTTTAATACGTAAAAATATGTAATTATAATATGATATCTAAAAATTTCAAAATATTAAAAATAAATTTCTTAAACAAATAATTATCTTCTTTTATATTATTTTATCATTTTAAATAAAATAATTTATAGAAAATAAAACATATAAAAAGAGAACTGAACTACTGAAAATGGCAACCAACCAAAGCCCCAACAAACCCTTAATTATTTCTATTATTGCTTTTTTATCTCTGCAAGCAATATGTTTCCCCCTTTTAAGCAATCTCTTTGTTCTAAAATCATAAGGGACTGATTTCAAACTGTGGCCAACATTCTCTTTGACAAAACCTCCCCACCACCCAATCAATAATAAATAAATAATTTTGGTAGATTTAAAAATTATATAATAAATTTTTTGAAATTTAATAAAACGATCTATAGTCAAATAAATGCATAAAAATAATCTGAAAAATAAAATAATAAAAAATTGCCTTAAACCTACACATAGTGGGCTTAAGAGTAATATTTGTAAAATTAGTATTTAAGTAGTTTTATTTATAATTATGTCACACAAATCTTAAAAATATATAATTAAATCATAACATTTTTTTATTTTTATTAATTTTTTAATAATTTAATCTTATCACATATGAATATATGAATTTATTAATTTTTTTCTTAATTTCAGTGTTAAACGTTCAAATAAAAAGATTTATATAATGTATAAATAAATTTTAATATAATTTTATTTGTATGAATGATATAATGAATGGTGAGGCACTGTAATATTTATTTTCTGACATTTTATATAAAAAAACTTATAATGGAGACTAAAAAATTTAATTGGGTAAATTTCGTAATATTTTACCTTGCAAATCCTTTCACCTTGGTGTCGGTGGAGATACGGCGACCGGGTATTATGGACTTCCCGCGAAAAAGGAGCCTTCGATTCTGCTCTCTCTCTCTCTCTCTCTCTCTTCCACTCGAGTCTCTTCGCTTTCTTTTGTGCTCTTCTTCTTGAAATTAACAAACTGCTGCACTCCTTTTCCGTTCTGGTAATAGAAAACTCCAACTTAACTTAGCTCAGCCGTCATGAAGGCGCCACCACGACAACAAATCTTCCATATTTTTTCTTCCGGAGTCATAAAAATTCGATTTTGAATAAAGTTGAGAGCAGTTGAGCTTATGATTTCACCGACGGCGATCCCATTTCTTTAATTTCTCTAATGCCGGAGCCGAATGCGACAAATGAACGAGATTTTGGTGGGTTTCTGCTACTCTGTCTGATTTCACCTGTAGCTTTTGTTGCAGAATATATGGTGGGGATTCTGATTCCTCTGCTGCCATGAGTTTGTAGGGTTTGGTCTGTTATAAGGTGAGTGCACTTATTCCATGGCCAAAATTCAATCTTTTTTAGGTTTATTTGATTGTTTTTATGTCAAGCTTCTTTTTCTTATGCACCTTATTCATATCAAGGTGTGAAGTTTTCTTGAATTGGGAAAGGGAGAATGGTAGTTGAGAATGGATTCAACGATGAAGAGAAGGGGGAGAGAAATTGTATTCTGGTTGGATTTCAAATTGATGGCGATGGAAGAGAATTGCTTGGATGGGCAATCACAAATCTTGCAGAAGAAGGCGACCGTTTGGTGGCTGTTAATGTTTCCAGGAATCAAGGTATTTAAAATTAATCTCAAATTCATCAATTGTTGCTTATTATTATATTTATTTATTATGATTTCTTCTATTAGATCTTAGCAGAACTGGAACTCCCTCTTTGATTAAAGTCTTAGATGATTGCCTGGCTGAGCATGAGGAGCTCTGTAGGAGGAAGAAGGTAAATACATAATGAATTCAACCATGTGGAGATCTTGTTATACTTGTACTGATAGATTTGCTGCAACTTTTTCTGTTTTTGAAGGCAAAGCTAATTAATTCTCTTTACTGGCTATGCTGAGTTCTGAATTCTTAATGTTTTGAGATAAAAAAAACAAAGTTTAATCCTTGAACTTCTAAGAAATTGAAGTATAATCATCAATTTGCTTTTGTTTCAGATCATTCTTGCAGGCCGAGTCGCCCGGGGAAGCTCAATTAAGAAAGTTTTGGTGAAGGAAGCTGAGATTTGTTCAGCTAAGGCTGTGGTTGTTGGAGCAAACAAGAACTTCTCTTTAGGGTTATTTGTTAAGAAAATTAGAATCCTATTATATTATTTTATTTATTAGTATAGTCATGTTTTTTTTTTCAACTTTTTTGCAGAGGTTATGCTTCTCTAGCTAAGTATTGTGCCAAAAAGCTCCCCTCAACCATTGCTCTGGTTGCAGTTCACAAAGGGAAAATAATCTTCGAAACGGCGGCGGCGGCGGCGGCTAAACTACTCTCAGGTATCATATTCTTGTCTGATAATGGTCTTTAGCCTATAAAAATTGAATTTTTATAAACTAGTCTGTAACAGGAAGAGAGCACAAACCAAATCTCCGAAGCTTCTTGCATCCCAATGTTGGTATGGATGCTGAAGTCATTGAACCGATTTCTCGATCTAAATCAGATGTGAAGAATCCAAAATTATACAATTTAGGAGACAAAATTGTGAAGCGGATCAGGAAAGAGTCAAGGAATTACTGCCTTCTTGATCAGGAGAAGATGAGAGAAAGTAATGTAAGTTCAATTTCAGTACTAGTTAAAAAGTTACCAGAAGCAAAGCCTGGTTGGCCGCTATTGCGCAGAGCAGTGACAGCAAATATAGAGGCATTGAAGGGCAGTGAAGCTCGAAAAATGTCTGTGATCCATTGGGTCATGAAGCTCCCTGATAGATCTTTGCCTGCTACACAATCACAGTTTGATCTAGTTAAAGAGCTGGAAATAATTCTGGAAATGAATTCTTCTTTTTGCAAATTTTTTCAGTACGAGGAACTGCAGAATTATACCAGCTACTTCTCACCAGGTTTTGTTTCTGTCACATAAATCTCACATTTGTATATCAATCTAGTTTATCAAAAGAAGAAATATGAATTTTATCTTCAATACGTAAACAGAAAATCTGATTGGGAAAGGAGGAAATAGCCGAGTATTCAAGGGCTGCCTTTCTGATGGTCAGCAAGTGGCTATAAAATTATCAAAGTTATCTGAAGAATCATCAAGAGATTTTCTTCTTGAGGTAGATATTGTCACCAGGCTTCAACATGATCGAGTCGTGCCATTGATTGGTATCTGTGTTGAAGATGACAATCTTCTTTCAGTATATTCTTACTTCTCTAGAGGAAATCTGGAAGAAAACCTTCATGGTGAGATACTATTGCCATTCCTGTTGTGAGAGATTTTACAACTTCACAAAATCTATTTTTTTTAATAAACTTGGCATCAAAAGCATTAATATGGAATGAACTTCAATTGAAAATAGTTAAAATTAAGCTCTTATTGTTTTAAATTGAATGTGACAGATAAAAGAGCCAAGGCTGGACTAGATTGGGACAGGAGGTTTAAGGTTGCGGTTGGAATTGCCGAAGCGCTTAGCTATCTACACGACGGCTATTTGCGTCCCATAATTCACAGAGATGTCAAGTCCTCTAACATCCTTTTGTCAGATGAATACAACCCACAAGTAAAATACTTCATAATGTTTAATACCTTTTTGTAATAGAAAACTGATTTTGGGACTCAGCAGAAGGAATTGAAGCTTTTTGGTTGGTTAAGAAAATTTTGTTTGGTGGTTATAGCTTTAAACCTTCATGATTTTTCTTTTTTACATTTGGGGATGACAGTTATCGGATTTCGGCTTAGCCATATGGGCACCTACTAATGCACCATACCTAACTCATAGTGATGTTGTTGGAACATTTGGGTATGTTAGATTCTCCAATTGAAATTCTGATTGATTTTATTTCTTTGAAGGACATTGTTTGTCATTAGATCCTGAAAAAAATGACTTAAAACTGAGTAATTTTGCAGATATTTAGCTCCTGAGTACTTTATGTATGGAAAAGTTAGCACCAAGGTTGATGTTTATGCGTTTGGAGTGGTTTTACTAGAGCTGCTGACAGGAAGAAGACCAATCAATGATGATAGCCCCAAAGGGCAGGAGAGTTTGGTCATGTGGGTAAGAAGTTATTGTCCTCTGAATTATTATTTCCTATTATGGATTCAAATCGATTTCTAGCTTGGCCTCAATAGCTTGAATATAGTTTGATTTGGTTATTTTATGATTTGCATTCTTATTAGGCCACACCAATACTAGAAAGAGGAGATATGATGGAGATTATCGATCCAAATCTGGATGGAAAGTATGAGGAGGTTCAGCTGGAAAGAATGATAATGGCTGCATCACTATGCATCAGAAGGGCAGCTCGTCGCCGGCCTCAGATGCACCAGGTATCACTCTTCTCAACTTCATATGATTAGTATGTTGATAATTATGAACAAGATCTAAATGTTGCAGGTTGTTAAAATTCTGCAAGGGGAAGAAGAGATTAAGCCATGGATGAGTTATGATGTTAACAACAATCTGACAGAACAAGATTGGCAAGATGATGAAGCATATCCAGCTTCAAGCATTGGATCACATTTAGGCCTTGCACTGCTTGATGTGGATGATGATGCTTCAGTAGTGAGCTTTGAGCAGAACAATCTCAAATCATTGGATGAATACCTTCAAGATAGATGGAGTCGCTCCACAAGCTTTGATTAGCTTCTTTTGTGGTTTCTGATCAAACTGTTCTTTTAGTTTAGTATTGCTATATGAACCAAATAATTTACACACAAATTGGATAGGGCTCGTCTTTGGTTTGGGAGGATCAATCAAAATGGGAAACAGTGATGATTGATTCACTAAGCTAACTGAAGATTATTATTATGTTTTGTGTAAATTTTTCTGGTGAGTAAAGCTTTGCTGGTTTTCTTTTTTTGTACAGTACATAATGGGAGCTCTGTGAGCTGGAAATAAATTGTATATGGAAGATAAAGGGAAAAAAAAACTGTTTTATCTTATTAGAGTGTTTTTTTTTTGTGATCAGCATTGCTCTATGATCTCATATGCGGGGAATGTGGACCTACTTCAGTCCTTTTTGCTCAAAGTTCTCGTGCAATAAGTGTTAATAAAAAACTTCAAATACTTTCCTTTGCAATAGTCAAAAGGCAAATAGTACAAAGATAACTTTAAGCTATTATTTTCAAGACATTCAACTACAAACTCACACGCCATAAAAACTTGGCAAATTATTATGTGCGGAGTTCGGATGTCGTTCAGAGACTAATAAAAATATGTCACATCACCCTAAACGTGTACCTTGCTCGGAACCGAGCATCAAGCACGATACCGAGTGGTACCAAGAGAACCGTCCGGTGTCTGCACAGAATAATCTCTTATAAAAACTTACATCACTGACCTGCAAACTTTGCAGAAAATAATTTGGAAGATGATAAAAATAGACAGTAGGCTCGCTGTTAGTTGAAGAGTTGGTTGCAGGATGGCCCAGGAATAGACAAGATGAGCATATAGAACATGCTCCATCACTTTCTATTATTTTATTGAAATATTTCAAAAGCAAATGATTTGGAAGAAAAATTTAATGATAAAAGAAAATTTACTATGATAACTGGTGAATAATATACCATCTCAAACTGTTCTCCTCCATACTGGTAACTTTTAAAACTGCCGTTAAAGCCCATGCGCACTTCTATAAATTTAATTACAATTTCCCCTGACAAGAAAAACAAGAGAGAGCAGCCATGTTTCCACTTCCTCTCTGAACGTCAAAATGGAATAACTGATAAATATCGAACTCAGACAAATAGCAGGCATGGGATTGCGAAGAACTTGTGAAGATTAAGACTTTGTTTGGGACGGCTTTCTTACTGTTTTTCAAAGTAACATTTTATTAAAAAAATTAAATTTTTGTACTAAAAAACAGCTTTAAGAAGCATAAAAAAACTGTCCCAAACAAAATCTAAACCAACTTTGTGATCAAGCTTGCTAGCTTTGCAGCTTGTGGCGAGATTGCGGTGTGGGGATCTAGGCAGCACAAACAGCCAATCTTGTCAGCCAAGATTAAGATCGTATGACTGCAATGATGAAGGATTTCAGTTCAATATCAAATCATTGAAGCATTTCCCCAATTCCAGGCTGCTGCCACAGCTACTAGATATGAAGTCAGTAGCAGCAAGTCCTTCAGGCATGACGGTTTCTGTAGCCGACCAGAGAAACAAGGGTCCTCATTTGCATGCGTTGAGCGCAAATCCTGTTGTTTCACCAATGTTTTCTTTTTAAAATAGGAAGCTTCTTTTCTAGCTGAACTTGGTCAAATAATATTGGTTACAGCCACCGCCTCATAAGAATAGCAGGGCTCTGTGTTTGTATTCCCCGCAGTCACTGATTGTCACGACCCAGCTAGTCCGAATTAACGGGACGGGAACAGAAAGTCGTACGGTAATACATAAAATTTCATTCATAAACAAACATATACAAATGTTCATTCAACTTCAATTAAAAAAAGAGCCACTAAACATCAAACTTGAAAGTTGCAACAACATCATAAATAACAATCTAAAACATAACAATACCTCAGAAAGTCCCCTATACATAAACTTTCACTTAGACTAACAGTAGATACATAGATTAACAGTAGACACATAGACAACCATAAACACATGTCATCCTGGGATCCTTTACGATGGTAGGTAATCGGTCTTTTAGTCATCACACTAGCAATCTCTCCTGAAAAACATTCTCCTAATCTGTAATTTGCTGAACAATCCATTTCCAAATTTGATGTTGCTTTCAGTTTTGTAGTTTTTTCCTCGTGCTTCAATAAGATATTTCTGATCTCTTATTATACTGCTTATGGTTCATGTGATGTCCGCAGGTAGCCAACTATTTGAACATTAAAGGCCTTTTGGATTTGACCTGTCAAATTGTGACAGATATGATTAAGAGGAAAACTCCTAAAGTGATTCGTAAGGCCCTTAACATCAAGAAAGACTATACCTTCGAGGAAAATGAATGGGCATTTGAGGAGGAGATTCAGAGGGAGAATCAATGAGCATTTGATGAGGAGATTTGAAGGGAGAATCAAGGGCATTTGAGGAGGAAATTCCATTGAGGAAAAGACTAGTAATCGGCTTCTGGTTTCTCTGTATTACTTTGATTGTGCTTGTTGTTCTTAGTATTCTATCACCATTTTCGTTTGATCGTCAAGTTAGTTTTGCTTAGGCAAAAGTTGCAAGTGAAATGACTGTTTGATGGACCCTCAGACCGTATTGTAACGCAGTAGCTGCTTAAGTGAGAGAGATATTCTAATTGTTATCCATTCTAGAAAACATGATATAACCTTAAGGTGATTATTTATTTCATCGATGATACTTTGAAAAATTTATCATAATTCAGGATATCTATGTTGATACTTTTGATTATGTAATATGTTTAAGATAATGATTTGTCTTAATCATATTATAATTGAATTTTTGGCTTATTAGATTTGTCTTGTTTAGACACATTTTAATTATAAAAATATATAAATTTTAGGTAATAAATTATTTTAAAAAACAATAAGAAAATTGTCCCAAATTAAGACTTAGAGAAAGGAGTTATGAATAAAAAGATACGCATAGAAGATTCTTAATAAAATAATGTGTTTTCCACCTTTTTCCTCTTTTGATATACTAATTAATGATGCATAATTCCACTACTTAAACCTTAAATAAGAATATGAACAAAAAAAAAAAAAAAATTATGGCTCTGTTTGAGATGATTTTTTTACTCTTTTTAAAGCAGTTTTTTAGTACAAAAAATTTTTATACTAAAAAATTAATTTAAAAAACATTAAAAGGGCTGTCTCAAAGGAAGCCTATATCAAGAAATCCTATATCTTAATATAATTTTATTATCAATATAACTATTATGTATATTGTAACTATGGATGGCTTTTTGTGGCCAGGGATTAAAAGATCAATCATCAAACTTTCAACATTACAATCTACTTTCCTTTATGAAGTTTCTATTGTTGTTAATTGAACCTGACAAATACTATCGCATGATTTATGTTAGGCGATGGGCTTCTTTTTTTTAATAATATTGTTCAATTGAACTATGGTCTCATTTGAGATGTGATATTATTGTGAGAAAATTTAAAAAAAAAAGAAGTCAGATAATTTTTTTTTCTTGGAATTACATTGTAGCAGATTCAGTAGTGAACAGTTTTTTATCACATAAACTTTTGGAAAAAAAAAATTATATTGAAATAAAAATGTTATTGATACGTCATGCAAAAATTATCTTGATCGGGCACGAATCTCGAGGCAAAAATCAGGTTGGAAACTTTAAAAATTAAATCCGGGAGCACCTGAACTCCGATTTCAGCGAGCTTACAGTCAAACTGAGCGTCTCGGAAATACAAACCCAACGACACCAAATTCAACTCAATCTGAGCCCAATGAGCCCAAATCGAGCACCCGAAGCGCTGTTGGAAAGTTCGTACCACAATCTGAGTTGCCAAACAATCTCTGATTTTGACGAACTTATAGTCGAATCAAGCGGCTTGACGAGACAAATCCAATGAGCCCAAGATCAACGAATTCTGACATCACTAAGGCCTTCAAATGTCCAACGAACGGTGCACGATCGAAGCATTCGATATCAGCTGTCCATTCGATCACTCCCTATTTGCCCCTGATCTCACACCTATTTACGGGCTATGCCACTCCAAAAAAACTATAAATATACCCCTCATTTCTCATAAGAGGGGACTGAAGCAAAGAGAAGAGAAGAATAAGAAGAGAAAAAGAAGAGAAGGGGAAGGAGAATCAGCTCCTCCTCGACATCGCCGGAGTTCTTTCTGCCGCTCGAACACGCCGGGATTCTGCGGCATATTTGGAAGAACGCCGGAATTCTGCCCAACTTCCACGTGATGCTGAAATTCTTCCCAATTAACGACATAGTTCCTTCCTGACGCCGAAACTCCGCCAAAGTGATGCCTGAGTTCTCCTCATCCACCAACAAACGTCGGACTTCTACCCGACGCCGGACCTTCACTCTTCGCCAAGTTTCTACCCGACACCAGACTTCTACCGGTTATCGGACTTTCGCTGGACGTTTATTTGAAAATGGATTTCTTCCCATTGTTAGACTTCTCCCTGACGCCGTCCTTCTAACCTTCATCGTCAGACACAGTCCTTTCGACCTCTGTCGCCAGCCGACTACGGTTCTACTGACTTACGTCGTCCGCCGACTACAGTCCTTCCAACAAAGCAAATACGTCAACAGTAACTCTTTGTATTCATAACATGTAATGTACTTCATATAATATACATCAAACCCATGCCTTCCTCAAATGAAAGACCTCATTTGTAATCGACTACAATACTAGTGGATTCATTCAAACTGGGCCAAACCCTGTGGTTTTTCCCCCTTTTCAGGGGTTTTTCACGTAAAAATCTTGGTGTCTCATAAATGCTAGACCCTCTCTCTTATCTGATTGCGTGCCGGATTTTCGTACAACACTAAGACGATAAACTTTATATTTCTCTACCGCTGCGAATACTCCTGGACGCAACAGTTATAACTTTAGAATAAATTGATATATATTTTTAAATGATATGGAAGAACGAGAAATGATAAATTTTGATTAAAATTATCTCCATTTCTTAGAAAAAAAGAAATGACGTCCACCACATATATTATGATATGAGATTACCGGATAGCATAAAATATAAAATTTATTTTTCCAAAAATGTTTAATTTAGACTTTTTGATATTATATTTTAATTAATCTATGTAGTTCAAAAAAAAAATTTTATGAACAATCAAAGTAAGAGCCAAAAAGTACTTTTTAATATAATATCATAATATAAAAGGTAAATCTCAGATTACAAATTTTTTTAATTTAAACTTCAAATATTTTCAATACTTTCTATAATATGAATTTAATATATATAATGTGCTTTTAAAAAAATATTTAAATAAAATAATTTCGATTGTGTGAGATTTAAGTTATATTTGATTTGCAATCATTGTAAAATTATTATATGAAAATAGAAATTTTTGAAAAGTAATTGTTTTTTAATAAAATAATAAGTTTCTTAAATTTAATCATAAAACAATTAGTTGTTCATAAAATTCTAAAAAAAAAAAAAAAAACTTAAACATGGCATAGCAGCAACCCTTAAAGTTGTTAAAAAGCTAACTAAACGGTGCCTTACTCCGCAGGTGAGGCAAATTCACACACACAACGCAAACACAAAGACTCGAATCCAAGACCTCTTAGTTGGAAGCATAAGCTTTCAACCAACAAGCCAAAGTGAGCTGTGTATGAAAACTACTTTAGATTTATTATAACCGGCCTGACAACTTACCGCTCTCGTTTTTAACTATCTTTCCTTCCCGTCTATAAATAACCCCTACTTTCCTAATCACGTTTGCGCTCTTCTCCACCTTTCTCAAACCCTAGCCCTAGTTTATTTGCTCGAGCAAATCTGGTATTTCCTTTCTCCCCCTCTTTGCCTTTAACAGTTGAGGTGTATTTTTGCTTCCGTACTGTGCGGAGCTTATCCGAATTGGAGTTGGATTTCGAAGGAACTATGTCTCGGTGCTTCATTTTTCCGTCTTCGGAGATTTCTAGTAATGATGCTTTGCAGGTCGGATTGATCAAGGTATGTTCAGCATAAATGACGATGGAATTAATTAATTACATTTCATGCCCGACTCCTTGTTGTTGATCATTTCTTGGGAATTCTCTTCTGATATGGAATAATGACGCATTAATGTATGGACATTTTTATCATATGTAAATCGAGAACTAGGAAATAATGATAATTTGCAATATTATGTTCCCTTTTTATATTTGGCTTCCTATGCTTTTAATTGCCCCTTTAGTGAGTCGTGTTTTAGATTTTATATGAAATTTCATTATGATTTATGAGGAGCATTGGGGTTTTTTAAATTCCCCTATGCTGATCGATGCAGTTAATGGTTCTTTAGGTGAAATCTGGATTAGGGTTCTAACTTGATTGAATCAACTTTGTATTGAACGGTTTTAGCAAGAAGCATATAGAAAGCATCCAGGTGCTGATTAGAGGAGATCCATTGATTTGAGTTCTCTTGAATGACATTTGCTTAGATGTAGCATCTATCTAAGAATGGCAAATTACTGTTTTTTCTGCATTGATAGATTTATCGACCCCGTCTATTTTCTTAGATTTTTTTTTCTGACTTTTAATTGTGGTTATCACCATATTTCTGCAGGTGGATGTAATGCTAGTTAGTCTCCTTTAGCTTGCTTGGTATTAGATTTCGGGTGGTTTGATGGAGTTATTTATGATTTTATTATTTTGTTTTACCCCTTTGTTTTGGAGTTCTTATAGCATACTTTGGATTAAGCTGTGTTGTGCCGAACTATTGGTTTTTGAAATTGTAAGTCATTAGCATCTAAAGAAATTTTTTGCTATGAGAAGTTTATTCTTTTGAATATTGGACAAAACATAAAATCATCTGCTTGAGTGATGATTTTCCTGTTAAAATTATTCCTAGTACTCAAAATACAGTTTTTCTTTAACCGGACTATTGGATTTTGGAGTATAAAGTGCCATTTAATTTAAATAAGATGCATTAGTAAATCCTACTAAAATTAAATCCCCCTTTTTTGCCAAACAACCCTTAAGAGAGAGAGAGAGAGAGAGCAGTCTGAAGTTTTATTAGGTAAAACAAATCCGTATTATATTTATTACATTTATTTTGAAATTAATACTATATATATATATATATATATATATATATATATATATATATATATATATATATATATATATATATATATATATATATAGTGGCAAGCTTGTCGATCGAGGGTCTACTGAAATCCAAAGAAGGATGCTTCCATTGATTCCTCCCAACAACCGTTGATCAAATCACTTTTTCGCGAGAACAGCCTAAACCAGGCTACCGAGAGGAGATCTCGCTCTTCAATGGAAAGCTCGCCATTCTCCGTCACCATCTCTGTAACCTTCTCCCTGAACTCTGCCATTTCCTCATACCTCTCAGATTGCTCAGCGAGCTTTGCCATGCTGACGTTATCCTCCCGGAACTCTACCATCATTACGTTCGCACAAAACAAACCCTAACCACCAAATATGATGTCTAGAGTTTTATCATCCGCTTCTTCGTCGGGTAATCGCTCTTCCTCTTCCCTAATCTTATGTTTTTTTTTTCTCTCTATTTTGGCCCTTTAAGCTGGCATGGTCGCTCATCGCTTGAGTGACCCCAGTTTTTTGGTTGTGAAACATAAATTGCGGTTTTTTTCGTGATGTTTTATTCGGTGAGTCAGGCTAGTCAGCCTCACCGGCGTTTCCTCCGCTCAAACCTTCTTCCCGCCATGGTTTGCCTGCCTTGCTAATTTCTGCGGAAGAAATGTGCTCACTTGTTGCTCCATTTAAATTTGCTTTAGTTGAGAAGTTTCCTGCTCACCATCCACCTCTTGATTACATTCGAAATTTTTTTCTTAATCTTAAACTGATAGGTGAATTTTTTGTTACTTTGTTGAATCCTAAGAATATTTTGACTATATTAAGGAATGATTTGAATTATTGTCAGGTGTTCTCCCACTGTTCTCATTTTGTCTCCAACTGTTACATGAAGCTCTTTAAGTGGTCTCCCCACTTTGATGTTAATGTTGAGTCTCATGTTATTCCCATTTGGGTGTCATTTCCCTACCTCCGTCTTTATCTCTTTTCTCCCTGAATTCTGCATGGTTTATGGTCTTTGTTTGGTAGACCCCTGCGCACTGATAATCCTACTATTAATGGTACTAGACCTTCGGTGACTTGTATACTTGTTCAGTTAGTTATTACTAAACGTTATCCTAATTAAGTGTGGCTTGGCTCTGATTCTATGGGGTACATTCAATCTGTGGAGATGGAAGTGTTTCCCCCGTATTGCTCCCATTGTAAATCTTTGGGTCCTTTGAGAAATGTTTGCCCGATTTTATTTCCCAATTTGGGTGGTTGGCCTCCTGGGGGAGGGAGTTTTGGTTGGTGTTCATTCTTCTCATGAGGTTCGTGTTAATTTGCTATTAATTGGGGTAGATCAATGTGGTGATGGTGTTCCTCTTGATTCCATTGATGCTGATGGGTGTGATCCCGCTGGTATTAATGCCGGGGGGCAAGATAATTTGGCTACATTGGTTGAGGATGATGATGTTTGCATTTTATACATATAATTTGGTTTCTCCTAATGTGGCTCTCCTTGAGAATGTTGTTGCTAATTTGATTAGTGATGGGTGGTGGAGGATTGTATTGTTTCTTTGGGTCATAGCGAGGAGGGTATCGTTGGTGGAGTAGAGAAGGTGCTTTGTCAAGATCTTGAGTTGGTGGCTAAGGATATGTCTGGTGATTCTGCTAGCCATTTGAATCCTAATGCATCGATTTTTCTTCCCCTTAATGTGGGGATTGTTGGTGGTGAAGCTCTGGTTGATGTTCCTGTTGATCTTGTTTTGCCTAATGTTGAGGTCGAGGAAGGCTTGTTTGGGTGGTGACACAATTGTTAAGGCACAAATGGATTGGCTTGAGTGTTCTTCATCTTTTCCTTCTGAAGGTGATGGAGAGAAAGTGTTTGAAAATGTTGGTGGTTTGTATAATACTTTCATTCGGGTGAGTAATCGAAGGAAGAGGAAATCCAAGAAATAGCGTTTTGTGTTTGGCTTGGTGGCTGTTGCTTTTGTTTTGTGCATATTGATGTTGTGGTGCCATTTTTTAGATATTTTGGTTTTTGGATTTGGATGACATTTTGTTCTGGTTGTGACGGTTGATTGTTGGGCTTATGGTGGGTTTCCTACTTGCTGTGGTTCTCCTTGGATTTGTTGGATGCAGGTTGCTGCCCCTTTGGTTGGTTTTGGTTTTTAGTTTATTCTCTTGTTTAATTGTTATTAGTAGATCCAATAGCTCTTAGGTTTTACTTTAAATGTTGTATTTTTAGTTGAGTTTATGGATCTTTATGGATATGTAATTCTCTTTTTATTCAACACGTAGGCCACTTCTTGAGCTATATATATTAAAGTAAATGAACCAATTTTTTTAAATCTATTCTAAATAGTTCATTTAAAATATTTTAACATAATTTTTCTCCTAATAAATTATTTGTTGATTTTTTTATGTGGCTTTCAATGTTCATCTAAACAAAACCTAAAAATCTAAAATGTATGGCCTTAAAAATAAACTTGGAGATATTTGAGGAGATTCACTTAAGATGTTTGGTCTGAAAAAGTCATACGAGTACTCTAAATGTAGGGTTTGTAAATTTTGATGTTTGATCTTATGAGAAGAAATGTATAATAAATTATAAAATTATGATAAGTTTCTTTTTATTCAATAATTCATTTTGATGTATCTTTGAGATAACTTTTTTACTGTTTGTTAAAACAATTGTCATCCAATCTATGTTAAAAAAAAAAAAAAAATAGTCCATAAATTTGATTGGAAAATATTAAAAATAAATTTTTATTAAATTTAAATAAAAATTTAATTTTTAATACAACAGAAGAAAAAAAATTCATATAAATACTCGCATATTGTGAGATAAAGGCTTATTATTTTTAAAATAAAATTTTAAATTTATCCCACAATTTTCTTGGTTCTTATTCATCAAAAGAGAAAAGCATAGTAAATATGCTGCTTTATTAATTATTTGAAAATAAAAAAAATTAGTGAGTGTCTTATTTAAGCAAAAAAAAAAAAAAAAATCATTTACAATCACAGTAAACGTATGCTAGCATGATTTCTTTACTAATGATAGCAAATTTGTAGATACTAACAATTATATTTTTAATCTTACTCTATTATTTATTAAATATCTTTTGCACACAATCTTTTGCATATTATAATAAACATTTAAGGTAAATTCCTTTAAAAGTTAGCTAACAATATTAATACTTTTTCTGAGACATCTTTCTTATTTCTTATTATTTTTTAAAGTAATTTTTTATAATAAAAACCTGCTTTAAAAAGCATGAGCTAACTATTTTTAGAAGCAGCTTTTAAAAAATTTAACTAAAAAATTATTTAAAAAAACAGTAAAAATTATCCTAAATGAAGCTTAACTATACTGCTTACTAACAGTACCATTTGCTGAATCATTGAATCATTACCATAAAAACAAAGACCAATTGCCTTCTAATCATATAACAAAGAATTTTTTACAAATATTTCTTAAACTAAAAATTTTAAAATTAAAAAATTACTATAAAAATCAATACCAAAACTATCCCAAATTGTTTCAAAAGTTAAAAATGCAAACAAGAGAAAATTGACACCAAACATAACACAAACCTTCAAAAAGACAAAGATCAAGACTGCTCCAGTTAGTTTAAAAGATCTGATCAGCTCTGAAATTAATGAGCTAGAATCATGCAATAGAATATCAGAATAAAATTTTGATGAGCAAACAATTTACATGACACAGTTCTCAACAAGCTTGGTTGAATACAGGGTTTGAACTTTACATCTTAAAAAAATTCATTAGAAAGAAATGAAAGCTAATTGCAAACAAGTAATTAAGCATTTCAAACATAATTAAGATGATCTTAATATGCCATTAGAATGAGAGAAAGCTCTGCACAGAATAGAACAGGCAAAAACCTTAGTTATTACTCAAGGAGACGAAACACTGTGATCTCCTGTTGCTTGAAATATCGGCGATCTTCCTCATCAACAAGAACAAGATTCAGATAATACTTGACACTGTATTTGTTGTTAATGTTGCGATAGGTTGGTGTCAATTCATATGGGCTCAAGAACAATCTGATAGGTATGGATTCCCCTACAAAAATAAAAATGACAAAAAATGGTTAGCTAAAGGTGGGGCTCAGGCTCGGGCTCGGGTGACTCGAAATATGGCATGTCAGGATAGCTGAATAAGTTAACGAGTCAAATTTGAGCCAATCACTCGTTACCACATGAGCCGGCTCATTTAAAAAAAAAATCAATTTAAAATACAATAAAAATAAATTAGAATTAAAAGGGTGCACAAAATTGCTAAAAAAATTTTTAACATTACAACTCTTCCTTATATAAAATGAGCTCGAACTAATAGAATTGAGCTTGAACTTAAACTCAAACTCGAACTTCAAGTTACAGATGGCTGACTCAACTCCTTAACACCCAGTGAAAACAACCGATCACAACAAGCAAATGTTTTATAGAAATCGCTAGTAAACATGTTTTTTCAGTCAGTCAGAATTTTCATAATAAGTTTTACCAGGCATAAGGAGTAGCTCATGGTGAACAATTGCAGGTTCAGCTAATCACCATAAACTCAAATGAGGATGTTATCCTGATTTCTCGTATGAGGTATTTGTATTTCTAATCATATAGAACACTAGTAATTTTATTCAAAAAAATTAATAATTTGGGAGAGTTTCGTTGAGGATTAGGCAGCTCAGTTGCCCAGAGATTCATTCGAACTGATTACAAAAAAAAATTTCTTGAAATGACAAAGGTAGGTTGCAACATAAAAAGAAAAAAAAAATGATTTATACATGTTCAAGATGCTTTTTTTCATTTATTAGGTCCGGTCACCGGACTTATTTCTAGGTCCGGACATGCAATAAAAATTTGCCATGTTGACTGCGCTTTGACTGTGTGCTTTGACTGCACTTTTTTGACTGCGCTTTACTTGAGCTTTACCTGTGCTTTTGCCTGCGCTTTTTTGAGTCAAAGCGCAGTCCATGTGACAAATTTTTAGTGGATGTCCGGACCTATTTCTAGGTCCGGTGACCGGACATAATAATTTGGCCACTAATATGACCATCTTTAGAAGAAACGTGATCCAACAAAAGTTGAGGTCTCATTCGGTTGAATGTTAGATGGAAAATATGTTTTAGAACATCATTATTTCATTTTCATTCATTTTTGAGTGAAAAATAAAATTCTTATTTTTGAGGAATTTTGAGGTAACGTTGAAAATCAATATTGGAACATAAAAAATTCATCAAAATATGTTTTCTAACTTTAAAGAACCAAATAAACCCCAAAAAGTAGGTCTGGCATTAATACCTCTTACAGGCGCACCATCCATCAATTCAAATTTTGCTAGGGTTTCAGTCTCCACATATGTATTCGGCCCGGATCCAGTTGATTCCCGACGTCTAATCTCAAGTTCCATATTTTTTATCTTGATTCTCACCAGAAGAAAATATATTTTGCCAATAATGACATCTTTCAAATGATACCTGATGAAATCAACTAAAATTAGAATACAAAAATAAGGAAACATCTACAAAGTTGGCAAATATGACTGCAAGCACCATCATGGCATACAAATAAATCTTACTTGCTTTTATTGTACTCAAATTCAATGTGCAAACAATCTTCAATTCCAACTTCCATCTGCAAAAATAGCCATAAAAATCAACATACAGCTAAATGAAGCAAATAAACACAGTACAGTTATGAAAAGAGGCACAGAAGGCAGTGAATATAATATTTTGACTTCTTATCTGTTCCTTATTTCATATTATTATGATATATTTATTTTCTGAAATGGATCAACATTACCCCAAGCCTAAACTATGAGTATCAGCATGCTGTAAATGGGAAACGAACTCCAAAAACACCGCATATTCAGGATGGAAATTGAGTGATTAGCTTATCAAGTTTCAGAGCCAAACAGTGCTCAATCCATTCATTTCATCCCAGCCAATAAAAAATTAAAGCATGTTTACCATGAAACAAGTTTGAGTAAGTTTATGGTAAATGGATGACGCAAATCCATTTTATGATGTTTGGAAAAAGGCTTATTCCCAAATATGTTTATTCAAAACATGAATTGCGTTGCATTTTTCAACAAAATTGCAAGATTACTTCCACGTGAATACAGTAGACCACTCATAGTATACGGAACCAACCTTTGCATTTAGAGAAAAAAGTTTAATTAAGCACACCAATATAAAAAAAAGAATTTAAACCAGGCTGCAAAATAAGTGTCAAGCAATAATTCATGCCCAAAACTTTTACAGTAAAGAAACTCGAACATTGTGATACCTAATCACTGATTTATACTTCTTGTTGGGTAAAAACAGTAACTACTCAAACATGTGAAGCGCTTAGAGTTAATCTGCTCATTTGTTGGTATCAAAATGGATGCCATAATCTTGGATCGGAGCCCTTAGCATTGCTCAATACCACGATAAGAAAGAATCTTCGCAACAAAAACAAAAAAAAATACTTGCAAGAGGATATATACAAGCACATACAACGTCTAAAAAATAACAAGTATAAATAAAAATAAAAATATTACAAATAATAATAATTAATAAATAAATAGTTTTATGTGTGTGTGTGATTATTTGTTTGTATATATAAATGTATATGAGTCAAAATGCCCTGCTGAGCTCCATCATGAGGCCTGTATCAACGACAACTAGCACTTCGAGCAAAGAATCCATCAATGCCAACCTAATAGTAACCTCAAAAAATGATATTAAAAAAATAAATAAAATGTTAAAAAAAAGGTAAACCGACTTTTCTCTCATCGTGGTTTAATCTACCGTACCTTCTTTGATCAGTTGGTTGGGAACTTAGGCTATCAACTAAGAGATCTTAGTTTCAAGTCTTGTGTATGCGGTGTGTGAGTTTGCCTTAAATAAAAAATAAAAAAAAATCTGCAGTGCCTTCCTGGGAATGTGGGACACAGCCAAGCAACAAAATAAGTTTTCCTAGCTTCCCAATAGAAAAGTTATCCTTAAAAAGCCTCACCGAAGCCCCCCTTCCTCTCCCTCTTTCTTTCCATTCACATGCTCTCTTCCCACTTCCAACGGCTGCTAGCTGGCCATTTATGCCTGTCAATCTCTCTGCCTTCCCTCTTAATCTATTCGTAAGGTAATTCAGGATCTCCTCCAACAATATATTTTAAAAAATCACGTGCATAAAATGCACTCTTTACTACTTCTAACCAAATTTATTGAGTGTTGAATGACACTTTTAGGCCGATATCCTACTTTAACTATCTCATCGCAAGGTGCAGAAGCTTTATTAGATTTAACTTAAAATTTTGAAATGTAAAAATTGACATAAAATGATGCAAAAAAAAGGGAATAAAAAAGGAACGTAATTGAAGTGTAAAAATTAGCCAGCGAACAACACATAAACATGCAAAAAAAATTGCATCGAAATTTAAAATAACGAACAAATTGGACCAGCCTAAACTTTGGTGACTCAACAATAGAAATAAGCAAGAAAAACTCACTATTTATTTGATCGCTATAAAGTCAAAATTCAATGAAAATAACATGCGTGGCTGCTTTCCTTGTATGCACAAATGTTCTCCCCATAAAACCCTCCTAACTATATTTTCGAATAAAAAAGAAATAAGATTGATATATTTAAACAGTTCCTAAATTTTGTGTTGTAGTCATGTGCGCATATACGAACTTGAGAATAAAACAAATGAACAAATGATAAATGTACGAACAAGCATGCAAGAGAGTCAAAATATTAAATCTAGTGCACAATTTAATGAAATGTTGTCACTACTGAAACACAAGGATTGGAATGTGAATGGCTTAAAATGCAATACTAAGCCTTTTGATGAAAATCAAATATAAGCTAAATCAAACCCAAATAATGTTCAAGAAGCTCTCTCATCACATCCTTTGTCACACCGTGACATGCATACTCAAACAAATTAATAAGTCAAAGGATGCTCATAATATATTGAGATATTTTACAGAGAAAATGAAAAAAAAAAGAGAAATGAAAAGAATATAAGAAATCGATTAGATAAAATAATCTAAAAAATATGGAAAGTACCAAAAAATAGAAAAATTTTCAAAAAAAAAAATTATTTTGAGTCTCAAATCTTCTTATGGCATATTGAGGCACTCGGGTTAAATTTTCTCACCCATAAAAACATGAAATCCTTCACAAAAATACAAGAAACAAAAAAAAGGTAAATAAACTTTAAGATTATAAAACAAATTTCAGCCGGATTCAACACTTGTGAGTGGAGTCGATAGGGTCGCATTCAATCAATCATCCAAATTATAAATTTATAATTACAATTCTTTCAAACAATTATTTCAACTATGGATTGGGGATCAATAATTCCATTGAGTTTCACACTTTCACCCAAATATTTGATAATGATTTGCATAAGGCCTTCTATGGTGGAAGCGCATTTAAGGAAACTATATGAGCTCTCTTACCTAGAGAGCAGAGTCGGGCCTTCCTAAAATTGCTAGTTTAAGCCCCAATCCCCAATGTAATTTGCATTACATATTAATATTGAGAAATTAAATTCATATGTTATACATAAATAGAGTCGCTCCATCCTGATACTCTACAAACAAATGGCATAGTAAGCATGGCTCCCAATCATTAACGACTATCAAAACTGATGCTATCAAGAAATTCTGTACTTTTTATTTTATTTGAACAATAGTATATTTTGTTTTCTTTTCTTTTTTTAGCTATCCAATGATGGGAAAGCATCCAATGATCATGGTAGGTAGTGCATATGGCCTGGTAAACCTTTGGTTTGCTGGCTCGATTGGTCCCTGGCTGTTGGTGGTTCACGGGTTGGCTGTTTTGGAGCATTCGGTATTGAGCTTGTTCTCTAAGTTGCTTGAGCTGAAGTTTAGTAGCTCTTTAATTCTCAAAAGGTACCTCATTATGAAGCTTACTTTTGGAATGGCCTTGTCCCTTCCCCTTCCCCTTTCTTCTTGTCTCTTGGGAATCCGTGGCTTATATTTATTGGGAGATGACTTCTATGCATAAGAATTTATGTTGGGATGCTTTACCTCTTGGGATCTCACGGCTGGGCTCCTTCTTCCGTGACTGTCCCTCGTTTCCTTTGGTCGTGACTCTCGGTCTGTGCGGTTTCCTCGTCTCCTGTGGCTGTCTCCTTGGTTCCTGGTTTGGGTGTTTTTCCGTGAGCTTGGGGGGAAGATTCCTATGCTTAATGCTTTGGTTCTAATGAAAAAATTAAAGTCTTATGGCTCTTGGCATTCCTCTCTCTTGCCTATAAATATGAGAGAATGTTGTGAAGAGGAGTTGATATTTGGTGAGCATATTTGCTATTAAACCTGCGGGTTTGTTTGGAAATCCTGCGGGCTCTTTCCACCCTTCTTCTCGGGCTTCTAACCTCTTTCGTCTCTCCGCAAGTGCTATTCCATCTGTATCCTTCTTCTCAAAGTAAAGCAACTTTAGGGTGTCGTATCAAAGTTGATTTGAAGCATCTATTGAAGAAAGTGGACAATCTGATACGCCTTAGGTTTCACAAATTAGGGTTTGCCCTAATTTCCCCTCCAAGAGAGTGAACTTTCTCCACCAACACCAAATGAGAAATAATCACAAAAAGGATAGAGAAGAAAAATGAGAACCTTTGCATTAGCAAGCTAAGAGAAAACAAGATAAGTTTGTCCACTTCGAGAAGGACAAGATCTCCCAAAAGAAAACCCTAGAAAAGCACAAGAGAAGACTAGAGGAAGAAAAACTAGAAAGAGAGTACACTTTCCATAATGCCAAAACTAAACCCTAATAGCTCCCCTCATACCCTTTCAAAAAGATCCTCCCATCCCCAAAATATCCTCACTTAAGTGGGGGGTCCCTCCTTTGGTCCAGCCGGTTCACCGCCCCCCCCTCTTCCGCCTGTAGACCCGCACGGGTCCAGGCGGGGCCGGTTCAACCGGCCCATCAATACCGCCCTCTAGGAGATCAACCTTGTCCTCAAGGTTGAAGTCTGGAAACTGCGCCTGCATGGTTTCGTATATCTCCCAAGTAGCCTCATGTGTCGGTAAGTCCTTCCACTCGATGAGAATCTCCCTTTTGCCTTGATCATTCTTCCTCACTTCCTTCACATGTAGTGGCTCTAGTAAGAATTGCATATCTTCTGTGAGGCCCTGGGGTATAGTAGGAATGACCACAGTATGATCCCCTATGCTCTTCTTCAATAGCGATGCATGGAATACAGGGTGAATGGAGGAATGAGGGGGCAACTTGAGACGGTAGGCCACCATCCCAACTTTCCTTTCGATCTCGAAAGGCCCATAGTATCGTGGAGAGAGCTTTTCACTCCTTCTGCTAGCTAAGGTCTTCTGCCTGTAAGGCCTTAGCTTCAAGTATACCATCTCTCCAACCTCAAATGTCACATCCTTGCGGTGAGCATCCGCCTTGGTCTTCATGATCTGTTGGGCCCGCAATAGGTGTTCCCTCAACTCTCCCAACACCCTATCCCTCTCCTCCAAGTATTGATCCACTAAATATACCGGGGTCGTCCCCTTCTGATAATTCACCAACAGTGGTGGATCTCTTCCATAAAGAATCTTGAAAGGTGTGAGCTGAGAGGCGGTATGGTAACAAGTGTTGTACCAATATTCTGCCCATGGCAACCATTTGACCCACTGCTTAGGCCTCTCCCCAACGAAGCATCTCAAGTAAGTTTCCACGCTCCGGTTCACCACCTCGGACTGTCCATCTGTCTGTGGGTGGTATGCTGTACTCCGCTTCAAGAATGTGCCCTGCATCTTGAAGATCTCTTTCCAAAATGAACTCAAGAAGACTTTGTCCCTATCCGAGACAATAGAAGTGGGGACCCCATGCAATCGAACCACCTCTCTGATGAAAGTAGATGCTACAGTAGGAGCTGAAAAAGGATGCCGTAGTGGAATGAAATGGCTATACTTGCTCAGACGGTCAACTACCACCATGATAACCGTATATCCTTCCGACTTGGGTAACCCCTCAATGAAATCCATGGTGACTTCCTCCCAAATCTTGTTTGGAAGCACCAAGGGCTGCAGCAAACCACTAGGGGCACAAGCTTGATACTTGTTCCGTTGACAAATATCACATTTGCTCACCATGTCTTCGACATCTCCTCTTAACCCTTTCCAGAAGAATTCGGCTTTCACCCGCCGATAGGTCTTCTCCACTCCCGAATGTCCACCAATACGGCTATTGTGATACTCCCGTAGAAGAATGGGGACAAATGCTGAGTCACGGTGTAGTACTAACCTCCCTTTGTATAATAAAAGAGAGTTCTCTAGGTGATACCCTTTGAACCCCTTCTCCCTTCTGGATAGCCGCCCGGATTCTCTCTAACTCCTCGGTATGTTGATTTTCCTTTACCAGTTCACCCCAATCAACCAATCGTGGAACAGATAGTGCCATCAGCTGTGAGCACTCCACACGGGAAAGAGCATCTGCCGCCTTGTTTTGAGCTCCGGGCTTATACTGAATCTCAAACTCGTACCCCAAAAGTTTTGCTAGCCACCTCTGATGTTCCTCCGCCACCAATCTCTGCTCTAGTAAGTACTTGAGGCTCCTCTGATCAGTACGTACTATGAATCGTTGCCCCAATAGATAAGGCCGCCATTTTTGAATGGCTAACACAATGGCCATCAGTTCCCGCTCATAAACTGACTTCAACCTCGCTCTAGGTGCTAAGATCCTACTGAAGAAAGCGATCGGCCTATGATTCTGCATGAGCACTGCTCCCAAGCCCACTCCTGAAGCGTCAGTCTCAACCACAAATTGCTGAGTGAAATCTGGAAGAGCCAAAACTGGGGCACTCGTCATGGCTTCCTTCAGAGTCTTCATGGCTTCCTCTGCTTTCTCTCCCCACTGGAAGTTGTCTTTCTTTAGCTGATCAGTCAAAGGGCCTGCAATGGAACCATAGCCCTTGATAAACCTCCTGTAGTAGCCAGTAAGTCCCAAAAATCCCCGTAGACCTTTAAGGGATTTTGGTGTAGGCCACTTCACCATGGCCTCTATCTTGGTGGGGTCAGCAGCTACCCCACTCTCTGAAATGATATGTCCCAGATACTCCACCTCCTTCTGAGCGAAAGAACATTTCTTGTGGTTGGCATATAACTGATGCTCCCTTAAGGTAGTGAGTACCACCCCAAGGTGGGTGAGATGGTCCTGCAGAGACTTGCTATACACCAAAATATCATCAAAAAAAACTAAAACAAACCTCCTCAAGTAGGGCTGGAAGACCTGATTCATCAGAGCTTGAAAGGTGGAGGGAGCGTTAGTGAGCCCGAATGGCATCACTAAAAACTCATAATGACCTTCGTGTGTCCGAAACGCCGTCTTCTGAATGTCTTCAGCCCTCATCCTAATCTGGTGATAACCAGATTTCAAGTCCAACTTGGAGAAGATGGTGGCTCCCCCAAGTTCATCCAAAAGCTCGTCAAGTACAGGAATAGGAAACTTGTCCAGCACAGTTTCCTTGTTGAGGGCTCGGTAGTCTACACAGAATCTCCAACTACCATCTTTCTTCTTCACTAAGAGTACCGGGCTGGAAAATGGGCTCACACTGGGCTGGATCACCTGAGCCTCCAACATCTCTGCTACTAACCTCTCAATCTCTTCTTTCTGAGCATGGGGATATCTGTAGGGTCGCACACTGATGGGTGCCACCCCGGCCTTCAACACAATACTATGCTCTCTAGATCTGACAGGGGGTAGCCCTTTAGGCATCTGAAACACTGTGGAGTGTTGCTGTAGAAGATCCTGAACCACCTCCGATATGATTTCTGATTCCCCTTCGGTCTCCCCATCTACTTGTTGTAGCTCTATCAGATAGCCCTCTCCTTCATCTCTCAAAGTCCTGAAGATGGACTTTAAGGCCACTCTGGTTCTGCATAAGCTGGGATCTCCCTGTAGTGTCACTCTCCTGCTTCCCTTTCCATACTCCATGTATAACTTCTTCCAGTTTACCTTCATCTCTCCCAAGGATTGGAGCCACTGCATCCCCAGTATCACGTCAGTGCTTCCCAAATCTAACAGTAGAAAATCCTGCACTATTTCCTCCCCTTGCAATGTAAGGGTCACTCCCTTACACTGCCCGCTACAGCGCTCCTTCTTCCCCGTGCCCAACATAACGCCGACACCTCTCCCTTGGGTCACCAGTAGCCCCACCCTATCCACCAATCTGCAAGCTATGAAGTTGTGAGTGGCTCCACTATCAATCAGTACCATCACCTTGCAACCTGCAATCTCTCCTTCTAGCTTCATGGTGGAATGTGATGTCAATCCAGCTATGGAGTTGAGTGAAACCTCCACCATAGCCAAATGAGGATGCTCTTCCTCCTCGCCCTCCTCCTCAGTTGCTCCTGCATCCCCTTCCTCCTCCTCTGAATCCCCCACTAGGATCACATGTAGGGTCTTCTCCTTACACCTATGCCCCGGTGTAAACTTCTCATCACATCGATAGCAGAGGCCCTTGGCCCTTTTTTCCTTCAACTCTGAATCAGTCAACCTTTTGAACCCTCCTTGGTTCACTGCCGTAGTGGGTTTCTCTTTGGCTATCTCTCTAGGAGGAAGGATGGTCGTCGCCCTTGGGCCTCCAACCATGAGTGGTGGTCGGTAAGTGGGGTAAGACACCCCTGATCTCCTCGGTGGTTCCACCTTCAGCTTGTCCTCTACCAGCTGTGCCGTCTCCATGATCCTTACTAACCCATGTGGAGCCACTACTCTGATGGCTGCTCTGATGTGAGGCTTCAGCCCCTTCATGAAACTCCCCTCTAGAAGGTCATCCGGAATTCCTCTCAATCTGCCTGACAGTAGCTCAAAGTGCTCTCTATACTCTGCCACTGTGCCCTCCTGCACTAGAGCCACCAACTGCTCATAGTGTGTGCCCTCGCTGGACACCCTGAATCTGTGCAGTAGAAGATCTTTGAACTCCTCCCAGCTTCTAACATGTTGTCTCCCTTCAAGCCATTGAAACCAGGCCAATGCCTTCCCCTCCAAACATACCGGGACTGCCATCAACTTCTCCTCTTCTGTGACACCATTCACTGCAAAGTAGCGCTCCACCCTGTAGATCCATCCATAAGCATCCTCCCCTTCAAAAATAGGGATCTTCAATTTCCTCATGCGGTTGTCAGCTCGGTGAAAAGTTCTCCCATCTCCCCAAGTCCCCTGAGTAAAGCCCTCCCCTTGTGGCCTTCCCCTTCTCTCCCCCAGGTAAGGATTTTGAGGCCCCCTCCATGAGGGTTCTCTTGGCTCTCCATAGCCCATGCCGTAGTCTTCCCTTCTTCCTCCTTGCTCCCATGTGGCACGATTTCCTTCCGGAAATCCACCCATCTGATTCGGCCACCCATCACGTGTGCCGTGGGGCCCCCCCGAGCCCATGTATGGCCGGCCCCCTTGACCACCGGTCATTCCCCAAGGGCCACCTACTCCCGACCCTTCTCCTCCTTCCCTTGGCCATTGCCCTTGTATGCCATCTTCGCTTTGATTTACTCCCTCTTCCCTAATTGGAAAATTAGGGTTAGGGTTTTGGTTCGTCACCGGAGATTTCCCTTTTTCCTTAGGGTTTGATGGGACAACTTGAGCTTCTAACAATTTCCGGATCATCTCTTCCATTCCTCCAAATCTTTCCTCCAAGGATGAAAATTTTCCCTCCATCGACGAAAGTTTCTCACCTACCTCCTCTTTCAATTGGCCCATCTCTCCCTCCAAAGCTTCTACTTTCTTTGACGCCATGCCTTCTAGGATCAAGAGCTCTGATACCAACTTGATACGCCTTAGGTTTCACAAATTAGGGTTTGCCCTAATTTCCCCTCCAAGAGAGTGAACTTTCTCCACCAACACCAAATGAGAAATAATCACAAAAAGGATAGAGAAGAAAAATGAGAACCTTTGCATTAGCAAGCTAAGAGAAAACAAGATAAGTTTGTCCACTTCGAGAAGGACAAGATCTCCCAAAAGAAAACCCTAGAAAAGCACAAGAGAAGACTAGAGGAAGAAAAAACTAGAAAGAGAGTACACTTTCCATAATGCCAAAACTAAACCCTAATAGCTCCCCTCATACCCTTTCAAAAAGATCCTCCCATCCCCAAAATATCCTCACTTAAGTGGGGGGTCCCTCCTTTGGTCCAGCCGGTTCACCGCCCCCCCCTCTTCCGCCTGTAGACCCGCACGGGTCCAGGCGGGGCCGGTTCAACCGGCCCATCACAATCTTGCAGTGGTGGACCATCGGTTTGCTAGTTCTATGCACTTTACTTATTTAACCTACAAATTCGATGCATGTGAGGAACCCGCTCTGACGGTTGTCTGAGGATAGCGTCATTTTAAATTTCTTTATTTCTTTTAAATCTTCTAGTACTTCTAGTCGTGTTTGTCAAGTTTTATGTGTCTGCTTTGATTTTAACAAAGTTTATTTTAAGATCTACTCATTGCGTCAGTTTTCTTTTTTTGCTTGCATCAATTTGGTATCAGAGCAAGTTAGGAAGTCCTAGGTTGTGTTTGTCAATTTGTAGTTTGTCAAATTTGTTTTAGTTTGTCAAGTCAAGTCGTTTTGTTGTGAGTCTTGTTGAGTCTCTAAAAGAAATTGTGAGTCTAGAGTTTTTTTTTAGATCGAGTATTTTGAGTCTTGTTTGAGTCGTTTGAGTCAAAGTTTGTAAGTCTTAATTTTATAATATTAAAGTTTGTCTATTTTGTGTTCTTTTGTGTCTTTCCTAGTTCTCTTGGAAAGTAATTTAGTCTGTTAAGCAAAAATATAGGCTCCCCTATATTTTTTGCTTACATCAAAAACAAAGTAGAAAACTTCTCATCCTCAATCAAATCTATCTTGTCCACAAAAAACCAAAACCAGCCATTGGCGGTCACGATTGATTATATGATGCATGCAGGTTCTCTATAGATTTCATATGCTGGAACATTAAAGTATTATCCAAATTTGAAGAAGAAAAATCAATATTGGAACTTAAAATAAAATGCGGTTTTATGCCAACTGGTATGGGAAATATTTGCCTTGATTTGTGTTCAAATGACATGATTACCATGCTACAAAAAGTATTAAAGAATATCAAACAGAACTTATAAGTGCTTTTGAGGACTCACCCTAGTGATGGGTTTATTTATCAATATATTACAATCAAAATGGATCACCCTTAAAGTCAAGATCTCTATCATAAACACAAATACTTTGAACGTTCTCCATAATGATGGGCACAATCATTATCATAAAAAACCCCCTCTCAAATGTCAACAAAAATACATTTAGAGCTCTTTTTTTTATGATGTATATAATCATTCCAAATCATAAACAAAGGATATTATATCTAAATATAGGCCTTACAAACAATATATATATATATATATATATATATATATATATATATATATATATATATATGGCTAAAAAAAGCTTAAGCACTAATAATTTACATTGCACTTAGAGCAATCCATCCTCTACACCAATCTATCAAAGATGACCATTTTAAATTTGATTAATCTCATAATGAGACAATGTCATATTAAATGTATCGATGTGGCCACATTTTTATCTCACGCCAATAAAGACACGACACATGACTCCTGGCTAGGCGGTTAGCTTGATTGCCACAACAACATTGTATTACAGTTACAACCCAATCCCTAATGTTCTCAAATGGCCAAGGCCATCATGAGTGAGTTGTGAATTGTGATTCATAAAGTATACTCGATAGGGCATGAAGCCCTCTATAAGCCAAAGCCAATTTAAAATCTACTTTTTTGATAAGATTTCCCCTAAGTCTATGAGCCCCCCTTACATGACATACTCCATGGTTCTTGATAAGAATTTTTCGACCATGTTGGATGAACTTCCTCCATTTTCTAGGTAAACGAGTGTCTATTAAAATCTAGGACTACGTCATCATAAGAACCAGACCGATTTTGACATACTTTCTCCTCATATCCACTCGGAGCCATATATTCTTGCCTCCAATCTAGATTGTTGGCTAACAAAATAAAACATCATAAAGCCTAGTAATTGAAAGGGTTGGATTACCTATAGAGGCTTATGCCTATAAAAAATCTTGAAACAAATTATATAGTCATTTATGAGGGTGTAATTTATGAGCCATGTCTTACCTTTATCCAACCTATCGTATAAAAATCAACATGGATACAAACTCTTTATACTCTTAATGATAGAGCCCAATACAGATTCAAAGGCCACGTCATTACACTATTGCTTGATGTTATAAGATGAGAACATGCATATTCTGGGATGGGTACCAACCTTGATGCTGTTGTTGATTGTAGGAGGGGCTGAATAATTGCGCACCTGAAATTAAAAAAAAAACAATTAAATAACATAATAAAAAATGCTAAATAATTGATATCTAGAAAACACAACTTGTAGTATCACTACAAACTTCCAACAAACAACAACAACATTAAGCCTTTATTACACTATGTGGGGTTGGCTACATGATTCCTTTTTCTCCATTGTGCACTGTTAAGAGTCAAATTCTCATTTAAATCTAATAAAGAAAGGTCATTTCTAATATTTTCTAACCAAGACTTCTTAGGTCTACCTCTACCTTTCTTAACATAAGCCAAATATAATACATCTACTCTCATAATCGGGTCATCGGAAGGCCTCCGTTTTATGTGATCAAACTATCTAAGGCGACTCTCTAATCTTATATGCCATTGGAGCAACTCCAACCTTTTCACATATATGCTCGTTTCGTATCCTATCTCTAAGAGTAAAGCCACTTATCTACCTATGCATCCTCATTTCCGCAACACTTAACTGAATATCATGTTTCTCTTTTAATAGTCAACATTCTACGCCATAGAGCATTGCAAGTCTCACTACCATCTTACAGAATTTTCCCTTAAGTTTGAGGGGTACTTTTCTATCACTACAAACTTCGATGTCAAAAAATAAAATAAAATGAAGTGTATCAAGTTTGCATCGGTCACAATTCTTTTCTTTGAGTCAATAGAGTGAAGTTGTGGATGGATGAGCATTGAGTCAATGCGTGAGACCAGCACTGGCAGAACTGGCCATCTCAGCTGGTTCAATTCATGTTAGTCGTTGGTAAGGTAATGGTGAACATCTGCTTAACCCAGGATTGATTCAATAACATTGGCTGGTCAGTTTCATAAATCTATGCATACCGGCCGGACTACATAGCAAATTTGGTGACAATTCAATCGTCAAAGAACATTAGGCCAAGCATGGCAGCCTGGCAGATTGATTTGATGCTTCAAGCTTAAATCCTTTTTCTGGGTCGGATATTCCTCAAGGCTACCCTATATGGGATCTTTCCAGGTAGTAGAAGACATGCTAAACTTCTTGCTCACCTTGGAAACAGATGTACAGGTGATTTTACATGACCAGGTAAAGAATACAATTACATTAAACCTCATGTCAAGTTAATTAAGATCCTCATACAGAAGCCACCAAAATGAACCTACTCAATCAAGGAAAACAAAATTTATAAAATTAGATCAACTAATGATATATCGATCCAAGTGTTAGGAAAAAAGAATTCACAACAACAAAGAGTGGAAGACATAAGAATCTTCGTGTGTAAGAGTTGGTCTTTCTAGGGAATAGAAGGTGTTCGAAACGTCTTACACACCATAGAAATGTGTATATGGGAGATTTGGATGGACCAACTAGGGACTATGGTTTTATACAATCTTATGTTAATAACAATCAGCATGCAAAAACCACCAAAATGAACTACCTAGCTCTGAAAAATAAAAGAAATTACGTTAACTATATTATATAGTTTTAGTTTTGTAAAAAGGAATTCACCAACAATAAGATCAAGTGCGGTAAACATAAGAATCCCCAGATGGATGCATTTTAAACTAAAAATCTAGGATGGAAATTTATGATATCAATGAGATGGAGGGGGTGGCGCTCATTGATGCTAAGATGGTGAAAAATTAAATTAATTGGTTTGAGCATGTGCAATGGAGAGCAAAAGACAGAGAAATAAAACAAATAGAAAGTTAATGATTATAATGGAAAATGATAAAACCCCTGCTAGAACTTTGTGCAGTTGTGCACAAAACAGCACTCAATATCAGTGAATAGGAGGATTCATAAGATTACTCCAAATAGTAGAGTTTCGATAACATAAATGATTATGATGACATGTTTTACATGAACTAAGCATCCGCACATATAATTTAAATATCTGATAATTAGATTTTAAATAGACAAGATGCTGATAGTGCACTTACACAAAACTCCTGGTACTCCACTATATTGCTAACATAATTACGACTGATTGTTACCTTCAAAATGTACCTACATGCATGAAGTAAACAATTAATATGTACAGCTAGATTATAACTTAAAAGAAAAGTACAAATTACATAAGAAGCTATGCAATTGGAACAAGATGGAACAAACCCAAATTCATAAAGCTAAACTGCAAGAGGAAACATCTATTGGAAGTGGGAAAACTTTATATATGTGTGGACATGTAGCCAATAGGTACTGAACAAAATCATTTTGTAAGTACTACAAGCTCATTATAAAAAAAGCAATTCAAACCATCTAGATAGTAAGAAGCATGCAAGTTAGAAAGCATTAATAAAGAAGGGCCAACACAGTTAGAAAGACTTAAAAAAGAATGGCCAACCATTAATACTGGCTCATTAAAGATAATACTTTCCTACTTAGATTTTGAGGGTATGACTTTCAAATGTAAGATCAAAAGTGTTTATTCGCCTTAACATTAATAAAACTAAAAGCCTACTTGATTTTAAAATGATTTAAGATCATTAAACCATCAAATGCTAGAAAGGAAAAGGGTTAATAATGCTTATATTCAAGTCATTAAGGATACGTATGTAGAAGCTGTTATTTGTAAGCAAACACAAGGTGGTTTAACAAAGTATTTTCCTGTTTCAGTTGGATTACATCAAGGATCAGCTTTAAACCCATATCTTTTTTCTTTAGTTATGAATGTTCTCACTAAACATTAGCAAGAGGTTGTATCCTGGTATATGCTTTTTGTTGATGATATTCTTCTTGTTGATAAGACTAGACAGGGAGTTGAAGGCAAACTTGCATTATGGAGGTCAATCTTAGAGTCTAAAGGCTTTCATTTGAGTAGATCTAAAACTGAATATATGGAGTGTAATTTTAGTAATAATATATCTAATGGGGGAATTGTGACTTTGGGCAATCAAGTCATTAATAAGAGTATACGTTTTAGATATAGTTCGTAGTGATCGTGAAATAGACGGGGATATTATTAGTAGAATTCAAGTTGGATGGTTGATGTGGAGGAATGCATCAGGCTTGTTGTGTGATAGAAAAGTCCCTCTCAAACTTAATGGAAAATTCTATAAAATGGTAGTGAGACCAACAATGCCTCATGGTGCAGAATGTTGGCCATTAAAAGAGAAGCATAATATTAAGTTAAGTGTTACAAAGATGAGGATGTTTGGGTGGATGAGTGGCTCTACTCTTAGAGACCGGATACGAAATTAGGATATACGCGAAAATGTTGGAGTAACTCCAGTGGAAAATAAGATTAGAGAAAGTCGTCTTAGATGGTTTGGTTACTTAAAACGGCGGCCTTTCGATAACCCGATTAGGAAAGTAGATGTATTAGATTTGACTTATTTTAAGAAAGGTAGAGGTAGACCTAAAAAGACATGGATAGAAAATATTAGAAATGACATTTCTTTATCAGATTTAGATAGAAATTTGATTCTTAACAGGACACAATGGAGAAAAAGAATTCATGTAGCCAAACCACATAGTGGGATAAAGACTTGTTGTTGTTGTTTAGTTTAAATTGCAGGAGAAGAACTTGCATTTTAAATATGCAGAGTATTTTAAATGTGATTGAATTAAACAAATTAATTGTTTATAATATTCAAAATAAGTTCGATAATTCCGATTAATAAAATATGTTAAAACAACAATACTTTTTATAACTGATTTTGCGTATGTCATTTGATCATCAATATTTCACATGCTTAATGAATATTTAAATTAATAAAGAAATTATGAAACTTAGTATATATGTAATTTCAATCGAAGTTTGAAGAACAAAGAGGTGGAAAAAAAATAAGGGAAACTGGTCATTCTCTGTCTAAAAGGAGAAAATTGCATTTCACGGTTTGAAGATGGTTTCTTGTTTTGGGGTTTGTTTTTTAATTGTTTCTTTTCCATACAAAACAACAATAACATATCATCATGCTTTAGAAATCTTTCGTCATTGATGCCATGCTTTGGCAACATTTCCTCATTGGTTCCTTTAAATTTTCACAAATCAATTTCCTTTGATGGATATTATTTGTAGGAAAAAGTCACATAACTCATACCCTTCAGAAATTTTACTAAACAATTTACATGCCAGTTCATTTTCAAAATAAGTTCCAATTACAAAGACAGATTTAGAATAAGCAGGTCGAAATAAGTATAACATGCATGCAACGATAGGTGTCAATCTTATTCAATAAACAATTCATGAGCATGAAACATTTTGTTACCTTAATCTCACATTAACCCCATTGTATGACTCATAAGGCATTTCAACAGTAGAGAACTCAAACGGGTATGCTTTTCTTTCGTATATCTCACCAGGAACATCTAATTCACGCACTGCTCAAGAGAATAGAAAGTGATGACCTTAAATTTAATAAAGCAAGAAAGCATATGCTTCTAAATGAACTTTTTCATAATTAAGATGAACAGACTAAAAACTAAACTGAAAAAATCACAAGAATTCTGTTACGATGTAATTAAAAAGATTTTACAGGCTAAATCTACAAAATGAATAGATTCGTTTACTAATGAACCGAAATCCTCATAAACAAAAGGTAGTACAACTAACTAACAGAATTTGTAATGTTAGAGAGTAAACAATGGCCATATATATTACCATGAATATGTAAAACTGCATAAAAAAGAAATAAAGGCAATTATGATGATAATGAAAAAAGGATGGTCTTAAGGTTAGACTTGCAAGGACACTGAAATTCAAAATTTACTCATGATTCTAGAGGAAAGTAGTGAGCTGAATCAGTGACGAAAATCTTCATGAATCATTTCATAGGTAAGCATAGTAGGGGAAAATGATAAAAAATAAATAAAATAAATAATAAAAAATAATAGTAAGGGAAAATGATAGACTAAAGCATGCCCGCTTAGCTGGAAAACTTAAAAAAAAAAAACACTAAACAAGAATAAGTTCTAAGTACAGCTTTTAATAGGAATAAAGTGCAAAAAACAACGAATAGCTGCAGCTTTTGAAGCATTTAGTCATCAAAAACAAAATACAAGCACAACTCTTAGCAGGAATGCATAAGAAGGACATAGAAAGCCAAAACCATATATTTTGAACCGGGTAAGAATGACTGCAAGGGAAAAAGAAGCGACCTTAAATTGACAGATAAATACTGTGAAAGACCAGTGCTAGCAAATGGAGAGATAGAAAGTAAATGAAAGATAAAAGAAAAAAATTGGAGGACATTCCCCACACGCACAAAGAATTTTTTAGACATGATCACGTTCATTTAGACCACCTTCAATCAGCTAAAGTTAAAAGATAACGTTACCCATGGACCCACCTCCTCACTCTCTCTCTCTCTCTCTCTCTCTCTCTCTCTCTCTCACACACACACACACGCATAGAGACACACGTTAATAGAAGCTTCCATTTGTACAGTTTCCACGTAAGAGCGACACATTCTTGTGCTAGGAACTAATAACTAGGAGCATATAGGAATAAGGGTTTATTAGGGGCAGCTTTTTAATATCTTTGTTTCATAAAAAAACTACAACAGTTCTGTTTGATTAGACCTTGCTAATTTCCAAAAATTTCTATTACATGAAGCAGTTTTTTACAATCAAATAAGCCAAAGTGTCGCAGCTCTAAGGAAGTTAATGCCCAACATTTATATATATATATATATTACAAGTACTTTTATATATTATTATAATTAAGCAAATGAACCCTAAGTATAGCAAATTGTCTGTCAAAACAAATTAAATTTATAAGATGAAATGAAGCAAAGCACAACACATTCAAAGCTCAAGACAATTAAGCACATGCAGATTTAGTGGAGCTGTAATTCAGGATGTCCTTGCTAAAAAGATGAAGAGATAAAGTTTTTTCATTGGTGCCATAAACCGTAGACTGAATTCCATAAAAGAGAAACCGCAAGCATCTTGATAAAGCCAAAACGAGACTCACCAAGAGAAGTGAAGTCGTAAAAGTTGCCTCTGTCAAAATACAACTCTGCAAAAGTATATAAATAATTTTATCAAAATCTTTACCTAAAAAAAACATTATAGAACAAAAAAGAAAAAATATAAAATCCAGTCCAACAACATTCCACTATTGTCACGTAAGGGCCAATTTTTATCTCATCGTTTCTGCTCTATTAGCACTTTTTTATTTTTTTTTTTTTTTTTTAATTTTTTGCACTATTAGCACTTTTAAAGCTTGCTTTGGCTTGTTCAACTCCATCATCAAAAAAGTTGTATTCATGACGCCGCAACCACCCATCATCCATAATCAATAAAAATTTATGCCAACCACTTATTTTCCTATTTTTATTTCTTTTTTATAAGAATGTTATGTATGCTGAATGCATAAATCTAATAAACTTCTTCAGGCTTACTTAAAGCATGCTTGAGTAATATCAATTCCCCATGTCTAATACTTCTGTGTTCTAGACATGGTCCTCATCATTAGCTTTATACAAATCAATTGAGATTGTAATTATTAATCCTAATTTTCATTTATTAATATTGAGTGTTGTAGGTAGTGTTAAGTCTATTCTTCGCAAATCATTTTTATCCATTTACTATCAGATCTTCCTTCCAAATCCTCTAACACTAATTTTATCAACTTGTCTAAACATAGCATTTACTATTTTTTACTGCACACGTCCAAACCACCTCAGTCCATTATGCACAATACAAGGCGTCATTCAACACAAAAGAAATCAAAACGATTTGAGGTTTACACCTCATATTCTTAGGCATGCCTTTTTTTCCTTTCCTTTCATGGTTTAGTTAGGGACTTAATTTCTTTAAATGTTTGCATGTGTTCAAATTTGTTTTAACTTTGAATAAAAATTTTCAATCTAGGGTTTTGTAAGAGAAATAATTAGAGGCATGCAGCAATCCAAATGGGATCATAGAAAAGATCTGGCATCGAGACATATTATTAAGGTTGAAGTTGCAGGCAGCGACAAAACGTATTTTTATTTGAAGTGAAATTATTGCAAGAAAGTAGTTAAAGGGGGTGCTACAAGGATAAAAGAACAGCTCTCTGACTCGCACAAAAATATGGCATCTTGTGCCAAAATGACAGAAATAATAAAAGAAAAGATCCATTTATATATGAGCATGCCTATGATGCATAAGCATCTTGTGCAACAATAGTTTGGAGATATGGTCGATGTTAGCTCATATTATGGTAGTGGGTGTACTGGTAGGGACTTATTCTCATCCTTGCCACGATGTCTAGTAGAGGTGCAAGAGGTTTTATTGATCAATACATGATAAATTTGGGTGATGAGAAGTAGGGAGAGAGGGCATCTCCATTGCAGAAGATGCCTCCAGAGAATGCTAATGAGGCATGTAGATGTGTTTACATATATATGCTAAGACATTCTATTTAATGTGGAAACCTTCTTACTACAATATGATCCATTTCATAGCCGCTTCTGGTCATGACTTGAAACCCGGACAATGTATGACATAAAAACTTGGGTTCTGAAGGAGTTAAGCAACACTGAGAAAACCATCAAGAAAATAAAAAAGACTTGAAGTCAAACTGGACTGACTATCATGTCTAGTAGCTTTTCTAACATTAGAAATAGAGCCTGATTAACAATCTAAAAAACAATCTCTATGGAATTGTTTTCTTAAAATTTATAGAAGCAACTAATCAGGTGAAGGGTGCAGACTACATTTTTGGATAGCCTGATGGACTGATAAAAAAGATTGGAGAGCGTTTGATTGTACAAATTGTGACAAATAAAGCCAATGCTTATAGGGAAACCGAGAGCAAGTTGATGGGAGAAACACCTATACTGGACACCCTGTGTCACACATTGTATAGATCAGATTTAGAAAAGCTTGGTAACTTGCTTCAACATAAGAATGTCCCGACCAAAACTAAGAAGATAAGCAAATTCATCAAAAATTATTCTTGGATTTTGGCTTTGATGGGGTAGTTTTCTAAAAAAGAACTCATGCGACCTGCTACAACTAGATTCGTTATAGTTTATTTGATGTTACAGAGCATGCGGGAGGAAAAACAACCGTTGGAGGTTATGTTTACTTCCACTCAATGGCTCAATTGTGCTTAGGCTAAGAATGTTGCGGGGAAAGAAGCTCAAGATTATTTTGAATGAGAGATTCTAATTGAGTTTCTCATATGCAATAACAACATAAAGGCCATTGATTCAAGTTTTGTAGATGATGGGTGCAGAGAAGAGTTGATAGCCCATAACTTAGAAGGAGATGAGACAAACTATAAAGAAATTGAGTTATCATAGCATTTGGTGTTATCATGGATCCTAGAATTAAATTTATAGTGATAGAGTTTACATATACATGATATATGGAGACTAAAATGGGCAAAATATCTCATATGTTTGTGTACTTTTATATGAATTGTTCAAAAAGTACATAACATACTTCGATGAGGAAGCAAAAGAAGCATGTGATACATCTAGATTATGAAAAGATGCTTCAAAGGGGGAAAGTAGTTGTTCAAAAATAACTCAGGAAGGTGGTTCAAAAAAATATAGTGGATGGCTTAATTTCACTGCATATGTATCTGAAAAAGCAAGTAGAAAACCTGAAAATCGGATTTAGATAATTATCTGGAAGATGGCTTGAAGATTTGTCCAGCTGGTGGACATTTGATGTTAGGGTGGTGGAAGAGCAAACAAGCGAAATACCACATATTATCAAGAATGACAGTAAAAATATTGGCAATTCCTATCAGCACAGTTGTTTTGGAATCTACATTCTCAGCAGATGAGCAAGTTGTAGATACTTATCATTCTAAATTTGGTATTGAAACATTCAGGCTTTGATATGCGGTCAAATTGAGTACGTGCTCACTATGGTTTGAAGGGCAGAACGAATGTATTCATTTTTAATACTTTAGTAATTTTTTAAATGTTTATTTTATCATTAACGTACTTTGCAAGAAAAGGATGACGATGAAGAAATTGAAATATCAATACCATGTATTTAAGATGATTTTAATGATAAATTACTTCTTTTTAAAAATTTTTTATGATCACAACTAAAGTGAATTGATTTAATAATTTGCCTTTTAAAAAAATTTATACATTTGTGAGAAGATATTAAAGGCCTGAAGAAGTAAACTTCTGTAATATCTTATTGATTATTTCATTAATGTATTTTTCATTATCTTCAAATTTTGGTAAGCTTTCTAATGCTCTTGTTATCAATTGCAGGTTAACAAAGGTGAAGAATGATTTGAGATTTTTTTGGGTTGAATTTGTAATGTTCTAATTTCATATATGTAATTTGAACTTTATACAAACTATTTGTAGTTGTATATTTAAGGTGTTTAGTTTAGATTATATAACAATGGCCATCTTTTTTATGAATAATGATTATATAACTATTGATAAAGTTGGTTGGCTTATCAATGATTATAGTTTATATAATAATGGTCATGTCTGATTTAGTTGTATGGATATTTGATTACCATGAGAAATGAACCATTTTTTTTATTATGATTTGTTTGGGGTGTCAATTTTGGGTCATGGGTCGGGTTCAAGTTGAACCCAAAACTGACTCAGCATTATTCGGGTCAACCTGAACCCGACTCATTTTTGCAAATGGGTCGGTTTTTCGGACCCAAACCTGACCCGCTTCGGGTCTGGGTCAACCCGACACGACCTGAATGACCTGGTGCAAACTGCTAGTTTTTTTGTTCAAAAACAGGTCAATATCCACTTTTCGGGCCAAAAAACGATTAAATACGGGTCAATCTCGGGTTTCCGGTCAAAAAAGGGTTTACGGATAAAAAACAGGTCAATTTCAGGTCGAAGGGTCAACTCGAATCCGACATGATTTTTGAAACAGGTAGAATTGTTGAACCCGAACCCAACCCGTTTTGGGTTCGGGTTGACCCTAACCCAAAATTTTTGGGTCAGGTTTGAGTCTCGTCTTCGGATTGTGTCAAATATTGACACCCCTATGATTTGTGATTGACTTATGAATAATATGCGTTTTGAAATAATTTGGTTATTTTCAATGCCTTAATATTATATATTATATATATGTCATCATAATTTTTTAAGTAACTTATCAATAATGTGCTTTTTATGATAAAAAATATTATTTTTATGGTGAAAATTAAAAAAAAACATTCAATTAGAACTGTAATCGAGCATGTAATTGAGTCGAGCTTGAGCTCGAGCTGACGAGCCGAATTCAAGCTTGGGATTCGGACACACGAGTTGAGATCGAGCTCGAGCAGCCTACACAATTAGCGAGCCAGGCTCAAACTACATCTGGCTTGAGCTCGACTCGACTCGTTTGCACCCCTAATGAAATAAAAGGAAAAGAAAATTTTGATCAATATTGCTAAATATGCATGTTAATAAACCCATTGGTGTTAAACATGGAAAAAATAGCCTAGCATAATTGTTGACCTCGATTTTCGCTCGAGCACTTTCGAACGATTTAATCGAACCTCGTCGAGCCCAATCCGAACTCGAATTGATCTGGATTGATTTTTTAATTAGACTCGACCCTATTCAATCAAGCCCGAATAATTTATTTTGACTGCGATGAGCTCAATTTGACCCGAATTGATTTCAATTTGAGTTCAATTTGGTTTGATCAAATCGATTGAACTTAGTCCGATTTTAAATTGAGCCGATTTGAGCCAAGTTTGCATCCAAACCCATCTCAAATCAACCCAAATTAATCCTAAATAAATTCCAATTCACTTTTGGTTTAATTTGAAATCGATTTCCTAAATCAAGAAGCTGCCTCGACGGTCTTGATCTTTCCAAAATTTGGACTCTACCGTTGCCACGCCTCTCAGTCCCATGAGTCCTCAAATAAGGAGTGGATTCGAACGACTTTAGGCGAGGAGCAGAATGTCGCAGCGCCATTTTGAGCTTTCGGAGCAGGGCAGAACGTCGGGAGACGTTAGAAGGCTTGGAGGAAGCCTTCGGCTGCCTCATTCTCACGCCCAGCTCTCTCCCTCTAGTTCTCGATTTCGCACAGCCCGAAGCCTCTCTCACTCTCAGCTTTTCGGACAAGCCAAAGAGGACCCGAACGGAGCTTCTTCCTCCGTTCGCCAGCCTTCACCGAGGCCAACGCTCTCCCTCTCTCTCAGTTTTGGTTCGTTCAGCACGTCGCTCTCCCTCTCTCACGCTCGAAGCCCTAGCTTCCCTCCTCTCTGTTCGTGAGACGCCCGACGCCTCACTTCCGTCCGAACCCCGACCTTGCTCCGGACCGAACCCAGCGGCCACCCGATCTCCCTCCTCTCGCTCCCGTCCGACTTCCAGGACCGAGCCCAGCGAGGCCGACGCTTCGCTCCCATCCGGAGCCGAGCCCAAGGTCCGTCCGACCTCCAGAACTGATCCCGACGCCTTGATCTACCTGAACTTCTCTACTTTGCAATGTGAGTATCTCTCTCTCTTTCTCCTTCTCCTACGTCTTCTTCTCCCTTTCTTTTCCCCTTTGCCTTATTCTTCTTCTTCTACTCTAATTATCATGATCTCCTCTCATTTTAATCTAAAATCTTATGGATGATTTTAATGGGCAGCAAGTTTCATCTATGAGAAATTTTATTTTTGTTAAGCTTAAATGTGGATTGGATTATTAGGGTGTGTATGTCATCACACTCCTAATCTTCTGTTTTTTTTTAGTGAAGTGGCTTTGATTGATTCTAAGAGAAGCTCACATTGCTTATATGATAATGATGTGTGTGGATTTATTTGGAGCAAAGTTTATTTTATAGAGGTAGATCGTTCAAGCCATGTGATTCCTTAGAGATCCTCTCATTCTTGTTGCTTATGGAGTTTTTGATGTGCTTTGTAGTTGTTGAGTTATGTTATTTGAGAATGAACCATTACTATGTGAAATTTATACTTGAGCCATATCACATAATTTTGAAGTTTTAAGTGTAAATGGTGGCAAGGTTTGAAAAGCCACATTGTTTCTTTATTAAATCATGCATGTAAGGCGTTTGATGAAATGCCTTCAAGAAATTTTTGTGATGTTTGGTTGGAGACTCATGAAATATGTGAAGTCTAAAGATTGAAACTTTTTGGAGTAAAATGTGGTGGAATAGTCTTTATCTTTTGTTGCTAAGTTGATATTTTGAATGTCTCTTTGAATAAGAACTTTTCCAAAATCATTGTTGTGTAGATCATGGGAAGTTTTGTGTAGATTGATTGGTTGAATCCAATCTAGTAGGTGTTTAAATCATGACTTCCTTGCCAACTTGCTTTATGTGACCTCGTAAACATTGTACGCTAAGTTGTTTATGAATGTTGTTGGAAAGATATTATGACCGTTTGATATACATTGGAGCTTCGTACGACGACATCCTTTATTTGAAGTGTTGCTAATATATCACCTAGAGGTTTGCACATGAAATTTTTAAAAGAGAAAGAAGATTGGCTCCCTTGAGTAGTTCTTATTTATGAGATTTATGGGCATACTTGTTGATTCCATCCAAACGTTGTCTGAAGCTTTAAGAATGTACTTGGCATGAAAGTTTTATGTATCATCTATCTTGCTCTTCGTTGTTGTATTTGGTATAGATTGTTGGGTAAATTTTGTCATGAGCCAAGCATTTACATGAGTATTTAAAAGCAAGATTTCTATATACTTTTGAAAATAGAGTTTCAAACATGAGTTGCTCTTCTTTGCTAAGGTTTTTTTCAAAAGTGAAATGTTGTTGTTTCAAGAAAATATTTAGGCATGAAAATTTGAGAGCATCTTTTCCTGACAAGGTTTAAACTTCTTGCGAATGATGTTGTGAGGTTCACTTTGCTTATATATTGAAGCATGGATGATTGGAATGTGATTAGTATAACTTTGTACTTAATGTCATGAGCTAACTTGAAGGAGTGTAGTTGATATCCATTAAAACACTTGCAAAATCATATGATTGGTACTAAAGTAAGCTTACGGATTTGTAAAAAGCCCATTGGAGATATTTGCTAGGTCATAGATGTGAAGACTAGAAGTTTGTTGGAGAATAGCTATACATCTCATGTTTCAAATCTATGTTGCGTTGTGATGATATCATGCTCTTTTCCCTTTAGTTTAAAAAAAATAAAGACATGAAAATTACTTTCTTTTTGCTAAGTACACATGGCTTAAATGTTGGGTTGGAGAAGTCTTATGCTATACAAATTTTGTTCTTATTCATTCATGTTTTGGCATAGAAGAGAAGGGAGGGTTGAATGATTACATAATTAGTTTCTCTAATTTCTCTTGTTGAAGCATGTCTCTTGTCTCTCTTACTTACAATTACATTTATCTGTTTGACGCCATATGAGTATTTATTCATTTTCATACTTGGAGAAGCTTGGACTTATGAGTATTCCTCAGTATCGCATATGCATGATTGGCTTTGATGGTTTATGTATTCATGTTGGGGGGCTAGTTTATATGAATGGTTTTTCTTCCGTTAGCATTTAGAATAGCATACATTTGTGGATTTCAATGTTTCTATCGAGTTTGTATTGAAGAGATCGAATAGTCTTTTCCTTTTCTTTCCTTACGATTCTTTTTTAAAGAATGGAGGTTATTTGGAAGTGGTGCCGTGAGTTTTTCTTATGCTAGAGAAGTTTTGTATGTGATTTTACATTGTGAGGTTTTATGAGTTTGCTACATGTGGAAGTTTTAGGGGTTGATTCACGTTGAAAAAAATAATTCGGTTTGCTTATGACAAGATGACTTTTGATTGATCTTAGATTTGTTTTGTATTGGAAAGTTGTAATAAGTTTTTGTAAATGTTTTAGAACGAAGGCTTTTATGGGCTTTAAATGTGTGTTTGTTTTCTCGTAGATTCGAATGTTATGTTGTCTTGTGTTTAAAAAAAAAAGGTTTTGATTTGCTTATGTTTAGATGATTTATCGATGGCTTTAGATTTGTTTTGTATTGAAAATTTTTATGCGACGAATTTCGTGAAGGCTTTACAACGAGAGGTTTTATACAACTTTCTTGTTGGAAAGCTTTATGTTTTTTTTTTTTTTTACCCCACTCCAAATAAAACGGAGAGGCACTTGATTGTCGGTATTTTGTAGGGCTTTGAGTCAAACCGTGATTTTGGTAGATAACCTTTTGTAGAATTTTGTATGACACTTAGTTTAGAAGTCTTTGCAAGTCATGTTGGATTTTCTTAGACTTGTGTAGTAGTGTCCCTTAGCGCCTTTTGAGAATGATTATGGTTTCTTCATTTGAGTTAGACTGTTTTAATGTTTATTTCAAAAGTGAGTTGGTAGGATTTGAAACCTTAAGGAGCTTTATGTTAGAGGTCTTTAGTGTCCTCTTTGGAGCAAGACAGTCCTTGCTCCCTTGGGCTCTCCTTTGGATGTCAGTCTCTAAAATATAGAATTTTGGGATGAGTGCAAAACCATAGAGAATCTAGGCCCAAGTCTGGTCTTAGAAGTACATCTCCCTTAGTTGATTTAGCCTTGGTTTAAGGTGTGTTGGGAGTGGTCGAGTCAAACGTATCAAGTGCCTCGTTTGGAGTGGGAACAGCAAAGGGCATTGTTGCTGTTATAGAATGCACTTGACTTCTACGAAGTGCGTCCAAAACAACAATGCCTATATTCCTTTTATTTCTAATTTTTATTCTTTTATTTCTACTGCTTTGCTGCTTAGTATAATGCTTTTATCTATAGATCCTTAAGTTCTTTGGTACATGTACGAGAGTCCTAAGGGTTAGAAAACAAAACTCTTTTTATCCCTACAACTTTAGTGACACTTAAGGACAAAAATTAAGGACCGGGTCTTAGATAACATAGACTTAGGATGCATGCTCCCTATAGGATAGAGACATCAAAATCAAATTTAGTGACACGCTTTCCTAGATTTGGATTTTTGTTTTTCTTAATCTACTAATAATCAACCAACCCAATCCTAATCTAATTCTAAAAATCTATTAAAACACTTAATTCTTAATCATGTTATCATTAACATTTATAATTCTTAAACTACAAGTCTAAAACACAAACTTAAACCAATTCTAACTAATATAATAATTAATCCTTAACCAATCTAAAATCTAAAAGATGTAGATTTTATTAGGGATTAAATTACAAACTAAACTCATTAGATAAAAGACTCTTAAAGATCAAACATAGAGTAATCTTTTAAAATCAATTAACAAATCCCTTAATACACAACAACCGCTCCAAAAATGAAGTTTATTGGATGGACTACTCCGGGCTGCGGGGCTAAGTGTCCTAAGGAGGCCTGGTTCTTCGAGCCTGGTGGCACAACGCCACGAATGGATTTGATGGAGCGTTAAAATCTAAAATTAATTTCTTAACTGGTTTAAATCAAACCTTAATTGATAATAAATCATTTAATCTACCATTTTCTTTTAATTTACAACCAACAAAATAATCAATCAAACAATAAGAAAATACATCTCTAAAATCAATCCTAAATTACTAATATTTCAACTTCAATTAAAATCTCCCTTTTGCCTTTTAACAAAATCAAAATACAAACAACTCTAAACTAAATCATCCTACATAGGATCTATCCAAAACTGCACAGCCTACACACACCTTAGACCGGTTTGATTAGGACACTACTTCTAGTCCTAGGTTAGGTTTACTTTTTTTTCTTTTGCTATTCAGTATTTACTACTTATACATGTTCTATAAATGCAATTCTTACATTTTCTGTCAGTTATATTTTCTTACTTGTATTTCTTTGCTGAACGGCATCTACGCTTATATATATGTTTTCTTTTGTCTTACTTTGCGAGGTACATCCGGTGTTGCATTGTCAATGATCAAGCGGCGTCAATTGCTTATAAGCTTTTAAGTGGCAGCGCCACAGCAGGTACATTGGGTCTTGCACGATCAGGGATCAATGAACCATTTACTTGCTTGGAGCTATTAAGTGGCTGCGCCACGGTCAGGTATGACTTCTGCAACTTAAACTCTTAATTACATATCGGAATTGCTACACATCACACACAATTTGTTAATAGGTATTCTAGTATGTTTAGGTAGCTGGCCTTAGGTTAGTTCACTAACGAAGCTTTGGCCCTATAGGCCAAAGCTTGCCCCCTTCTGTGAGCCCTAGAGACCATTAGGGTCATTTAGGCCTGTAGAGTAGGCCACCTATTATGCCGGTTGGCATCGTTGTTTTCCCACACGAAGTGGGCATCGTTGTTTTTCTGCTAGGATTTTGGCCTTTTCCGGTTTTGGGTGCGATACCCCCTCCCCCCTTTTTTTCTGTGAGCCTTAGAGACCATTAGGGTCATTTAGGCCTGTCGAGTAGGCCACCTATTTATGCCATTGGGCATCGCTGTTTTCCCACACGAAGTGGGCATGACTATGATGATTTTCTGTGCGGGTATCTTGCCTGAAGGGTACCCTTAGGGTGTGTTTATTTATTTTTTTCTGTACTCTGGATGTCATGCATACGTTCTTATACACTTTTCTTTATAATGCACTTCACTTACATGCATTGCATTAGTGGATCTAAGGACATCTCTTAATTGTGCATCTTTTTCATGCATCATACAACGCTAGATTTATTCCTTCGCATATTATAGAGTCCCTGATTTATTTCTTTTGAACTACAAATCCTTGATTCATTAGGATAGACCCTTCCCATCTTGCATACATATAGGACGGTTGGTTGTGCTTAGGATTTTAGCTGGCTTCCTTTTTCAGGCAAGGAATAAGTCCAGATTGCATTAGCTAGGTCGTAGATGTTAATATCGTATGTACGATGTTACATCTTGTATAGATTTAGGGTCTAAGGTGAGTGGTACAGGTGTACCACTATACACCTTATTGGTGGGTAAGCTCTCCATCCTTTCGGAAGCTATAAATCCTACCCATCTGTGTCACAAAGATGACGCAACCTCCTTCTTTCTCTCGTGCATGTTTGAGTGCAGTGTCTTCTCTCTTTTTCTCCAGTTTTCTCTTTCTCGAGCCGACCGAATGTTGACTGAACCACGTGTGATTGATCGAACCAAGTTGGGACCTTCCCCTTTGATTAGGAAAGCTTAGAATTTTTCATTTGCACTAAACCCACTTTTGAGAAGATAATTTAATATCCTTAATCGAGAGTTTTCCTAAGTCAAGGCTTAGGATGTAATTAACTACGGGGGCTTGCGCCCGTAGGAAACCGATCCCCACAATCAAATAAACCCTATTCGAGCCGATGTATCAAATAGGGGAAATCTCGTGAATTTTGGGTTATAGATATTATTATCCATCGAGGTTGGTAGGTGAAAGTCGTTATCCTCCATGGCTAATCGTATCTATAATTCCATCTGCTCTTCCATCGGTCTGCTTGTGTCGGGTGTAAAGGCCTACGACCATTTTGTCCTATGGGATAGTGTGATCGTACCCTTTGCATTCGAACCACACGAGCAGAATCCTTTCGGAGACCCACAATAATATGACTACTTGCATGGCTTCCAAAAGAGGGTTTGAGCACTTGTAAAGGCGTCACTTTCCATGTCGTCAAAAAAATTGAGCAAAAAATATTGGAAACATATTTAAAGCATAGAAATTGTCAGTTAAGCATAAATTTCATTAGCATATTTAAATTAATCTATGCATAGAGAAAACATGGGATTTTTTTCCACCTTTATGAGTTAAAAATTAAAAACAATCACAACAAATATTCCATCAAGCAACATATGAAACTTGGCTGGCCATCTACATTCGAAAAGCAATGGATTAGGAAGAAGAGAGAAGAAAAGTAATACCTATCTGACCAAGAAGCTCAACCTTAACACCAATATGCTCAACCTTTTTTCCATGAAAAGGTTCAATGGATACCTGCATAAAAAGGATAACGCAATAAGAGCATATGGTGTTCTGAAAATTAATTTACCACCTTTATAAAAACTAAAAAAATAGTATTGGTATGCAGTGTGGGAAGGGGTTTGATTCAAAGAACCTCTCCCGCTATTGTTTCTTGACTTTGGAAGAGAGGAACCATCGTTGTCTGGCCATTTTCCTTTTTTATTGAAACCTAATAAAAGAGCATTGAGAGTTTAAAAAAAGGCCCATTCAGCTGTCAGACTATAGGTGGTTATTTCCCCGCTTTAAATTATCAAAACACAAAACTAATGTCTAAAAGCAACCCTGTTCAAAAATAGGTGAAATTGAAAAAGAAATATTCATTTGATGTGAAGCTCCCAAACAATTTGAGTTGCATCATAATTCAATTTGAGTGCTTCGTAATGAGGATGGCAATGTTTCATTTCATTTTGCATTTTAGAACATTTGGAAGGTTGTGGGAAGTGCGAACCTCAACAAATATGTTTAGGCTAGAGAAAACAATAGTCTGCTATATGGATCATAGTTTTATAGGCACATGAACCTAGTGGCAGCGTACAAGCTTAATCATATAACCCAGTGGTACCACTAAGAAAGTACTCAAAACGGTGAGGCCCATTCTATAGATTGGAGCCTAATCTGTGAGTTCATCAAATTTTATTAGTATCAACATGTCTTAATAACAAATGCAAACCAAAGCCCGATTTTCTTTAAAAGTAATTAAAAAAAAACTACAGCCTTATTTTGGTGTCTAATCATTTTCAAATCAGCCACCTTAATAATGGAAAGCCAGAAAAAAAAACAAAAGAACAAGGTCCTCCATAAATGGAAAGGATAATTTGACTTGGAATAAATTAATTTGGGCATGCTTTGTTGATAGAAAAGGTGTAAAGGGATGCAACAACAACAATCCTTTATCCCATTACATGGGGTCAGCTATATGAATTCTTTTTCTCCAGTGTTCTATTATGAGTCAAATTTTCATTTGAAGTAAAAAAATAATAATAATAAGCAAAGATTATGTTGATCAAAGCTACAAAGTTGCCAACACAATGATTTATGTAAAAGTAAACTCCCATTATGGATTTTAGTAAGAATGAATTTCAATGAAGAAATTATAAAGCCAGCTCTACTAACTGTGACAACAATCATGAAGCTTTGTGAAAACAACTAAAATCATACTTATTATGAATATTTTTGCTTATAATTTGTCGCTGTATGTTTAAGCTAAATAAGGAATTAGAATGTTAAACATATGAATATAATAGTGCAGAACTATGAGTTCAAGCTCACCTGCTTTCGTGTTTTGGAATCAGAAAACGTAATCTTAATGTTGCATGGGGACTTGAATGCTCCAATAAGGTAATTCTAACCCAAAAAAAAAAAAAAAAAACGTTAACTAACAAACTATCAAAATAAATTGTCAGATTGTTTGGAGCTAAATAAATAAGAATCTTTAGTTAAGTACTAAATTTGAATCTTTCATTAAAGAGCACCATAAAGAGCATAGAGTAGATAAAGTGTGCTTAGGATTTTAACTATCGCTACGTTAAATGAATTTAGCACAACAAAGCCAGTAAATAACTAATATGATAACAACATATTAAGGTTTTACTGAGAAATTATATATTAAAGTTCCAGCTTTTATCATCTAAAACATACCATGCAATCCCAATCCCAAGTATTAAAGTTAGTTTCTATTTCTTTGCACTGCCATGTGAATGTGAGTTCAAGTTTCTAGAACTGAAAAGATCAATGAAATTGTTCACAAAATGAAAGGATAGTTTTCAATTCTATTCACATTGAGACAATATTAAATGCAACAGAAGTAGCCATATGGCCACTATATTTCCATCATCCAACCTTTCATGCTTTTTTGAAGTAACACTATACTGCTAAACATATTAGGTTTAGATAGACCTCACAACAACCAATTAGTAAAGCACGCTATACTAATCTATCATTGGAACCTTGGTGTATGTTAGCTAAGAAACTATCAAAATAAATTGTCACATGGCATGGGGAAAAAGAAGAAACAATCTTTTATTGACTAGTGAATTGGAATCTTCCATCAAATATTACAGTTGTGTGTCAGAATATTCATGATGGTAAAGAGAGAATGTATGCCTTTGCAAAAGATAAGAGAGGATCTTAATTTCATTAAATTGGGATTTTAGATTTCTATAAAGATCCAGCACACATACATATAAAAAAATTGTTGTATGAGATACTAGAATTACTTGAAACCTTGAAAAGGGAAACCCACAAGGCCTGACCCAATTAAAATGATACCACTGGTGTATGTCGCTAGATGATGCCCTCTCTTATAATTGGGGAACAATTGATACAATGTAGTAACTATTAACTACATATGATTGATTTTGTATTTGAAATTGTAAGAGCAGAAGGCGTTGAAGTTAACTTCAAGAAATCATTTGTTTTATGTTTGGTGGCTCTACTTTAAATAGAGGAGACTATAGAGCAATAGGTTCAGTATAAATCTTAATCCTAACATTGGGAGTCAGGGTTGGTGTCGATAGTCTGCATTCACCTTATAAGCATAGTGTGCATTGATGTTGGAATCAAAAAAGCTAGTGAGTATTGGCTTTTATGATGAGATGTGTATCAACATTATACAGGATGGTGTGCGCCAGCATTGTTGATGATGATAGGTGACAAAATCAGTGAGTGTTGGTATTGATGTTGATGGTGTGCATCGATCTTACAGGAGATGATGTGGGTCTACAATGTTGGTGACGGAGGACAACAAAGTCTGTGGGCGTCAATATAATCGGGCAACAATAGTCAAAGAATCATATTCAGGCGATGGTGGCCGGAGAATCGTAGTTGGGAAGAATCATAGTCAAGCAACAGTAGCAAGGAAATCATAATCAAACAATTATGGTCGAAGGATAGCAAGTGGGCGCTGGTAGTCGAAAGACTATATTCAGGCTACAATGGTTACAAGACTGTAGTTGGAAATAGTGTTCAAACGAACATAATCTCGAGGAATGGTAGTCAGAGAACCATAGTCAGACAATAGTGGCCGGAGAACTGTAGTCAAGCGATAGTGGTCAAAGAGCCATAGTCGGGCGACATTAGCCGGAGGATTGTAATCAAACAATGGTGGTCAGAAGACCATAGTTAGTTGAAAATGATCAAAGGATCATAATCGGGTGGCAATGATCTAAAGCCTATAATCAAGTGATGGTGGCCAGAGAACCATAATCATACAACAGTAATTAGTCGTAGGGCCATAGTCGAGCGATGACTGTCAGAGGATGATAGTTGGGCAACAAAGGACAAACAGGCTTAATCAAGTGATGGTGGTCAGCAAACAACAGTTAAGAGACAGCAGTCGAGCGATGGGCGTCGAAAGATCATATTTAAGTGATGGTGGTCAGTATATTAAAGTCAGTTGACAATAATCAAATAATCATATTCGGCTAATAGTGGTCGGAGAATCGTAGTTGAGCGACAATAGCTGAAAGACCATTGTTAGGCAATGATGGCTAGAAGAATGTCGTTATGCAATGGTGAAGGTAGTCATAGGATCGTAGCTGGGCGATGATAGTTGGACTATAGTCACATGATCAAGATCAGGAGGCCGTAGTCGAAGGACAGTGGATGGAGGGCTATAGTCAAGTGACCATGGTCGATTGGCCATAGTTGGGAGACCATGATCAAAGAGTTGTAGTCAAGAAATGGTGATTGGAGGGTCATAGTTGGACAATAGTGATAAGAGGAACATAGCCGGACGATTGTGGTTAGAGGATTGTAGTCGTGCAATGGTGATCGATACATCAATGACGGGTGATGGTGGTCAGACAACCGCAATCAAGCGGCAATAGTCAGAGGATTGTGGTTGAGCGATGATGGTAAAAAGAACATGGTCTATTGATGATCAGATGATAGTCTGATGCCCATGGTTGTAAATTGAGTAATGGTTCAATGGTGGTTAGAAGGTGCTCTAACGGTGGCATTGAAGTTAACTTCAAGAAATCATTTGTTTTATGTTTGATCGCTCTACTTTGAATAGAAGAGACTAAAGAGCAATAGGTTTAGTAAAAATATTAATCCTAATGTTGGGAGTCAAAGTTGGGGTCGATAGTGTGCATTCACCTTAAAAGCAATGACGTGCATCAATGTTGGCACAAAAAAAGCCAATGAGTATTGGCCTTTGTTATGAGATGTATCAACATTATATATGATGGCATGCGTCAACATTATTGACAATGATAGGTGACAAAATCAGTGAGCTTTGGCATCGATGCACACTCCTGTAATGTCGATGCATACTATCGGGCGACAATAGCCAAAGAATCATAACCAGGCAATGGTGGCTAGAGAATTGTTGCCAGACGGAGATGGTTGAAGGATTATAATTAAGCAACAATAGCCATAAATCATAATCGAGCAATTATGGTCGGAGGAGTGCGGGTGGGCAATCGTGGTCGGAAGACTATATTCAGGCTACTGTGATTACAAGATTGTAGTTTGGGGTGGTGTTCGAAAGACCATAATCAAACAATGGTATCCAGAGGGCCATAGTCGGGGCAATAATGGCCAGAGAATAGTAGTTAAGCAATAGCGGTCAAAGAGTCATCATAGGGAGACATTGGCTGGAGGATCGTAGTCAAACAATGGTGGTTTGAAGATCATAATTATTTGACAATGATCGAAGGACCATTATCGGACAACAATGATCTAAAGGCTATAATCAAGTGACGATGGTAAGAGAACAACAATCGTATGACAATGGTCGTAGGGCCATAATCGAGCGATAACTTTCAAAGGATGATACTCGGTCAATAAAGGCCAAACAAGCTTAATCAAATGATGGTGGTCAACAAACAACAATCCAGAGACAGTTGTCGGGCGATGGTGGTCAAAAGATCATATTTAAGCGATGGTGGTCGGTGTATAAAAGTTAGTTGACGATGATCAGACAATCATAGTCAGCTGATGGTGGTCGGAGAATCGTAATTGAGCGACAATATCCGATAGGCCATTGTTAGGCGATGGTGGCTGAAAGAATGTCGTTAGGCAATGGTGAAGATAGTCGAAGGATTGTGGTGGACAATGATAGTTAGAGGGCTATAGTTATGCGATAATGATCGAGAGATCGTAGTGGAAGGACAGTGGTTCGAGGACTGTATTTAAGTGACCATGGTTAATGGGCCATAGTTGGGAGACCATGATCGAAGAGTTGTAGACAAGCAATGGTGGTTGGAGGGCCATAGTTGAGCAATATTGATAAGAGAACTATAGTCGAGTGATTGTGATTAGAGGACTGTAGTCATGCGATGGTGGTCGATGGATCAATGTTGGGTGATGTTGGTCAAACGACCGTAGTCAAGTGGCAATGATCAGAGGATTGTAGTCGAGTGATAATGGTAAAAGTATCATGGTCTATTGATGATCTGACGATGATAGTCCAACATTCATAGTTGTAAATTGAGTGGTGGTCCAACGATAATGATTAGAAGGTGCTCTAACGATGGCATTAAAGTACACTTCAAGAAATCATTTGTTTTTTGTTCGGTCGCTCTACTATGAATAGAGGAGACTAGAAAGCAATAGGTTTAATATAAATCTTAATCCTAACATTGGGAGTCAGGGTTGGCGTCAATAGTGTGCATTCGCCATAAATGCAATAGCATGCATCGATGTTGGGGTCAAAAAAGCTAGCGAGTATTAGCCTTTATGATGAGATGTGTATCAACATTATACATGATGGTGTGCATTAAAATTGTTAACGATGATAGGTGACAAAATCAATTAGCGTTGATGTTGATTTCAATAGTGTGCATCTACAATTCTACATTACAGGAGATGATATGCATCTACGATGTTGATGATAGTCGACAACAAAGTCGGTAGGTGTCAATATAATCGAGCAACAATAGTAAAAAAATCATAGTCAGATGATGGTGATCGGAGCATTATAGTTGGGCGGAGGTGTCCAAACGATCATAGTCAAGCAGTCAAAGCAAGGAAATCATAATCGAGCAATTATGGTCAGAGGACCGTAGATGGGCAACGATGGTCAGAATATTATATTCGGGCTACAATGGTTGCAAGATTATAATTGGGGATATTGTTCGAAAGGCCATAGTCGAGCAATGATAGCCAGAGGACGATAGTCAGACAATAGTGGCCGGAGAATCGTAGTCAAACGATAGTGGTCAGAGAGCCGTAATCAGGCGACATTGGCCAGAGAATCATAATCAAGCAATGGTAGTCTGGAGACCATAGTTAGTTGATAATGATCGAAGGACCATAATCAGACGACAATGATCTAAAGGCTATAATCATTTGACGATGATCAAAGAACTGTAATCCTACGACAGTGACTGTAGGACCAAAGTTGAGCGATGATTGTCAGAGGATACTAGTCAGGCAACAAAGGCCAAATGGGCTTAATCAAGTGATGGTGGTCAGCAAACAAAAGTCCAGAGACAGTAGTCAGACGGTGGTGGTCAAAAGATCATATTCAAGTGATGGTGATCAGTGTATTAAAGTTAATTGATGATGATCAGATAATCATAGTTGGCTGATAGTGGTCGGAGAATCGTAGTTGAGGGACAATAACCGAAAGACCATTGTTGGGCAATGACAGTTGGAAGAATGTCATTAGGCAATGGTGAAGATAGTCGTGGGATCGTAGTTGCGCAATAATAGTTGGAGGACTGTAATCACGCAATCATGATCGGGAGACCGTAGTCAAAGGACAGTGGTAGGAGAACTGTGGTCAAGACAAGATTTAAAAAGGCAATATCGAGAATCGAGTTGTTTTTCCTTAGTGAGGCAACATAAACCTCAAGGTGGATCGAGGCATAAGCCTCAAAACAGAAAAATTAAGTACTAAAAAAATAATAAATAACTCAAAAAATAACAAAATATTAAATAAATTATAAACATAATGACTTGTTTGAAGATAAATATTACTGGAACACAAGATTCAAAATAAATACTCACAAAAATTACTCTTTTCTCCATCAACCCAATTTTAGCCCATCTAAATGATGCCTCAATAAGATTCAATCATAAAAATTTAAAAAATAAATAAATCTTGATTTGAAGGCAATTCAACCATATAAATTTGAAAAAAAAAAAAGTTTAAAGCTACAGTAGATACAATTCAAATGAAAAAGAATTATTCGTGGTGAAATTCATTCAAAAATGTGCCATTGCAATTAAAAAACCCTAGCAGCTAAAAATTATATATTCGTAAAGAAGAAAGCTATAGCAAATATAATTTATACATCGGTGCTTAAAAACTATGAAAAAGAATTATCTGTGGTGGCCAACTGATTACTTTCAGATTGACCTAAACTAGAAAAAGTAATATAGTAGGATGAAATTGTTAAACTTTAACAAATATAAATTAAGCTGATATAACTTCAACATAAATGCCTCATGTAAGAAATGCACATCTTAAATTTCATAATTGCTTCTCACGAAGTTGTCGAAGCCTACATGGGCTCAAAAGGGAGGATGGATAGTTGCCTCATCACGAAGAACTCGTCTTGACACAAAGCGAGGCTGAAGCGATCGAGGACGAAGCAGGCGAGGCCGAAACAGTTGAGGTCAAATCAGTCGAGGCCGAAGCAGTGCACATGAAGCTAAGAGAGTGTTTCCTTCGTTGCGAGCTGCAAAAGGGGGGAGAAGATTGGAACAAATGTTTCAAATCGATGAAGCCCTAAATCTAATAAGCATTTTCGATTCTGTCGAACTAAATAAATAAATAAAATTGATCAAGGCAGCGCCTCAAATTGCCTCGAGGTGTACGCCTCAAATGCCTTTTTAAACCATGAGTCAGGCGACTGTGGTTGATGGGTCATAATTGGGAGACCATGATCGAATAGTTGTAGTCAAACAATAGTGGTTTTAGGGTCATAGTTGGGCAATAGTGATAAGAGGATCATAGTCGAGCGATTGTGATTAGAGGATTATAGTCATGCGATGGTGGTCAATGGATCAATGTCGGGCGATTGTGGTCATATGATCGTAGTCGTGCAGCAATGGTCAGAGGATTTTAGTCGAATGATGATGCTAAAAGGATCATGTTCTATTAGTGATCAGACGACAATAGTCTGTCGTCCATGGTTGTAAATTGAGTGGTGATCCAACGGTGACGGTTAGAAGGTGCTCTAATAGGGGCAATCGGGGGATTGTTTGATAATGGCGATCAAGCAATGGTTCAAATGGTGATTGGGTGGTCCGGCGATGATTCGATGGCGAAGGTCGAGTAGTGTTTCAATGTACAATTGGGCTATGTTATGACAGCGATGTTCGGGTGATGTTCTGATGTCGGTGGTTAACAACGATGGTTGGGTGGTGTTTTGACGGCGTTGGTCCGACTGTAGCGATCAGGCGATAGCCCGATGGTGGCAATCGAGCCATGAGCCAACAACAGTGATCAAGTCGAGCTATAGGTTTCTTTAAACCCCTGAGCTCTCTCTATTCTCTCGTCCCAAGTCCACCTTCATGTAAAGGGTTTAGATCTATTTATATATTTTAGAGTGACACACTTCATAAATATAACCAAAATCTTATACATTCCATCAAATGGCCCGTATTGATTCCCTTAATCATAGATTGTTCTTTTAGTATTTAAGTGTATTAATAATGGAAAATTTTAGTGATCTTAGGCTAGTTGGATTAGTCCCATCGAGGCACTCAATTTGAATATAAGCATGCAAGATTTGGAGATTATTTGTCCCTCTATTAATGTCATAAAGTTTTTAATCAAGTTTCAAGTGCATGATATGAGCTCATCTACACTTGGATCGGATCGGTGTCATTGGGTGTGTGTCAGTGAGAAGGTTAATTTGATGATATGTTTGCTAAAATCAAAGTTTGGATGATCTAAATTTGAATTTGAAAGTTTCCAAGTCTGATAAACATAGAGATTCATGCATGATCAAGTGGATTTTCTGGTTACAGATCAATCACAACAAAGAACTTACAGTGGATATATTGTGCTTCAACTTGTATGTATCATTGATTTAAATGAATTCAACCAAAAAAACCAGCTTTCAGCTAAGATGATGGAAACATATAAATTCTTCACTAATAAATTATAAATGAGTTGCCAGCTTTGTCATCTAATACATGTGTTTTCATCCAACCCCAACAATTAAAGTTACTCTCTATTGATTTGCACATTCAGAGAACGTGAACTCTAGTTTCTAGAATATAAATAACCGGATAACTCTCAACTCTATTAACAACGAATCAAGACTTAATGCAACAGAAATAGCTATATGGCAATTTAGATTTCTATATTCAGCCTTTTTTGTGTTGAACAATGCATATACTGCTAAACACATTAGATTTAGATAGACTTCAAGAAAACAAGCATAGGAGCATCACCAACCACGCTACACCAATCTATAACTGAGCAACATTATAAAGATAAGCAAAAGAAAAAAAAACTCACCATAGTCGCAGAATGAGTTCAGGGGACTTGATGCTATACCAGCACACAACGATGGAGCTAACGGGTTCTGTAAGAGAAATTTAACAGTGACAAAGTTAGTCCAAGTCACAAATAACGCAGACAGAAATTGTTCTAGCCACCATGACAGCATTCTTATCACCAACCTCCGGAATTAGAAGGAAAAAAAAAAAACATTTCTAATCACATGGCCGTTCATCACAATCAAAGTTCCCGCAAATCTTTATCGTGTTCACAAACCCAAACCCCGCTAGTGCATCAAACCCTAACCTGAAATGCGAGATTGGGGAGCGCCCCAGACGGATCGAGGGATCGATAGGCCCTAGGACACGACCATGGAAACAACGGCTGAAGATGCCAGCTTAGGTGGAAATTAAAGGAACCGAAGAAGATAGTAGACAAAGCAAGGAGATCACTAATGAAACCTGGACGGAAGCCAAGGGGCTGGTTCGATACAGGATTTATGCTAAATCCTGCGGAACGGGATTTAGGGAAATATTAAATCTCATGGCGAGTTAAATCTTTTTGCCGTCAATCCTACTAAAATCCAGGAGTTCGGCACGATTACGGGATTTGGCCTAGGAGCACGCGAAAGGGAGAACGATAGGTTACCTTCGCAGCGAGCGAATCCCGTTTTGACTTCCAATCCGACGTCGTCGAAGGAGGCGCAGCAGCTTCTTTAGCCACTCGTTCAAAGCGAAACATGCGAAGCCGAAGCAGCAACGAAGAAATGGCCACGACGAAAAGCAAACCGCAGCAGACGAAGGCCGAACGACGTACAAATGGAGAAGTGGAATCGCACAATCCTACTCTAAAATATCGTCGGCGATCACAGCTTGGTGAAGATAAAGGGATCAAAAGGAAGCTTTAAATTTACGAATGGAACAGATCATTCTTTACCTTGATAATGGCAGGAAATGTTCTGATTTCTGATCGCTTGCAACGACTGCCGTAGTCTCTGGTTCAACCGAAACCAGGATCCATCGCCCCGTCGCGTCGCAACTAAAAGTAATAATAATAATAATTTTCAAATATAATTAGGTTTGTAACAGTAAGTAAGCCCAAGCCCGACTCGTTAATGAGCTCGTGATTCGAATTTATAGAACCACGACTAGAATCACTAATTAATATTTTTTAAAATAATTTGTATGTATGTATTAAATTTAAAAAACTCATAATATTCTCGTGGGAGCTCATAAGTCGGAACTAGGCGGGCACGCCTGGGAACTCGGAACAAGGATGAAAACGTGAAGGCGGATGACGGGGAAAATCAATACATTTGAGGTGATTGTAATTTTTTTGTAAAGATTATTTTAAGGTTATTATGGAAAATATAATTTTTTAAATATTAGTAGATTTTTTTAAAAAAATCGAATAACTAATGGGTCTAGTTCTAAAAATCATCTTATCACTATTGATTTTTTTTTTAAATAATAACTAGATAG